>OZ007593.1:16210056-17460056 GCA_963931845.1 Maratus michaelseni | reverse complement strand
TTATGCTTCATACATAACATATAATAACATATGAATTATACTGAGAATACATGCAGGAAATTCAATCTTATAAACATGAAAAATATTATAAAAAAAGTTGTTTTATGTTACTTTTATTTAGATACTAATTTAAAATGCATGAAATTACATTTATGTATGTTTTTCAACAGTTTTAGTAATAACTTTAATTTCGACACAACAATTTCTAATAATCTCTGATAAATCATCATTGATCCTTTCAAAGTTACGTTTTCTGACCATTATGCTTCATATATAACATATAATAACATATGAATTATGCTAAGAATACATGCAGGAAATTTAATCTGATAAACATGAAAAATATTGTAAAAAAAAGTTGTTTTATGTTGCTTTTATTTTAGATACTAATTTAAAATGCATGAAATTACATTTATGTATGTTTTTCAATAGTTTTATTAATAATTTTAATTTCTACACAGCAATTTCTAATAATCTCTGATAAATCATCATTGATCCTTTCAAAGTTACGTTTTCTGACCATTATGCTTCATATATAACATGTAATAACATATGAATTATACTGAGAATACATGCAGGAAATTCAATCTGATAAACATGAAAAATATTATAAAAAAAGTTGCTTTATGTTAGTTTTATTTAGATACTAATTTAAAATGCATGAAATTACATTTATGTATGTTTTTCAATAGTTTTATTAATTATTTTAGAACAAAAAAAATTCTTCGGTAAAAAGAGTATAATATTACCGTATATGATACTGTATTTACAGATGCATTTTAACTTTAGATTTTCTTTATCTTCTAACATATACAACATTTTGTTGGCAGCAAATAAAAAATTAAGAGTCAGTAGATGTGAAAAGTTAAAGCATTGAAAATAAATATTTTGTGTTGAAATTCAAAGGTGTGTTTCGTTTGATGTTACAAAAATTTAAGTGAAATAAATATAAACATTTAACGTACTCCTTTCCATTTTACAACATGGAAAAGATAAATCATCAACATAAAATAAATACGACTATCATAATTATATGAAGCCAATTTTAATTAAAAGAATGATATTTAACTTTATATTAGTCACTATAAGAAAACCGAACACTTAAAAATTGGCGTTTACAAAAAAAAAAAAAAAAAAAAAGCCTTACAGTTGCAATAAGCGTTTAAAAATTAAGAAATATTTATCAGAATATGTTTTCTATTACAGTAAATTGAGCTATATATTTAAATTACTGTATTCAAAATTCAAGTATAAGTTAATCACATACAGAATATAAGATAAAAGCTTTTTCATTTTAGAATAAATTTTCATTTATTGTCGCAAATGTTCTTCATCTAATTATAATTGCCTTTCTAACTGTGAAATAATTTTTAGTAACTTTTCCCAAAGGCTTTTAAAAGTATTCAAATTTGTATAAATTTATACGAATATAGCTCCAATAAAAGAATTCCATTAAAACTTACTTAATAATTCTTCGAAATTATTTTGATATTTATTGAAAAATGCAAATTACTTTAGACTTTTCTTCCAAAAAATAACTATATACTATTTGAGATTGGCAATAATATGAATTATTCAAATTGCATAGATGCAGAACTGGCGTTGCATGTAGTTTTTTCTATATATAATGTACATTTTAATTTCTTATGTTCTGAGGAACACATATTTTTCATTTTAATAATTGACAGATAGTCTTAATGATTGTGGTTATTTCATGTTTTAGTTCCGGATACACTTGAATATATTTAAAATATTTTTGTTTGTTATCTGTATTAAATAAAAGTGTATATTTGCAGACAAAAATACATACATCATACAGATATACAGGGTGTGCCAAAAACTTTAACCTCGTCTTTTATTCCTTAACCCTTTCGCTACTAAAGCGCCCAAAACGCCCGGTCAGTCATAATACAGCGAGACCGCCCAAGTGCTTTGGAACAGGTATGTTATTTTCTTCCCTCGGAAAAATCCAAATTTTGTCATAGAATAGCGGATTATCGAAATCAAGGGGTAGGTAGTCTTTTGTATTAGTGATCTTATGGAGCTTTCTTTTACGAAGATAAGTGCTTTCTTAATGTGTTGCTGACAAAAGACAGACAGAAGAAATGGGGAGAAAAAATCCCCCTGCATATTTCAGCATTCGGGCGTCTTCCGTATTTTGAATGCTGTCCAGTCTTTTTTTAATTCAGTATTCAAAGGGTTAAATATTAATCATAGATATATATTATAAATTACAAAGTTGCTTAAAAAAAGGTACAAAATTTTATGAAAACGATTAAATTTTCAGGGGATAAAATTTGAAAAAATACAAAATTTAATTTTTTATAAGGCAAAAAATTTCCTAATGAGTAAAATGTGACCCATATACTAACAACATTTCAGCACTTTATCATAAAAAATCCCAGATATGAAAATACATAAATGCTGACTTAAACCACATTTCGATGCTTGGATATGATTTCGCAAAAGGAAAAAAATGATGTCGGATGATCGCGTTTCAAGGGTCGTACACAAATTATCAAAGAAAACAATGAATGCATAAATAAAGGTATCTAAACTGTGTAGAAATAATAACTTTACCCAAAGATTACAAGGCCTTGTTCAAAATGTTTACATTACGTTTACATTTCTGTCAAACATGTCTAAGCTGTTTTAATGTTCACTAACTGTGCCATTTTCAAGTTTTATCATATAAAATTTTAAGGTAATTTCAAGGAAGCATAGTTTTTTAAATTTGTACATAAAAATAAAGATAAGAGCCATATTTTATTTGCGTATGATGCATTTCTGCGTCGCGTCATCTGCACTTTAGCTGTAAACATTTACATTTTAATATATGATTAACAGCACACCAACTTTGTTTAATCATGTCTCTGAGACTTTTTATGATAAAATGCTGAAATTTTGTACATGACCCCATTAATGTATAGGATACATTTTACTCATCAGGAGAAATTTTTGTACAGGGGCTGTATAAAATTTAAAATTTTGTATTTCTTCAAATTTAATCCCCCTGAAATTTTTAATCGATTCCATAAATTTTGTCCTTTTTTTCCATAACTTTGCAATTTATAATATATATCTATGTAAATATTTAATGAAAAAAATCGATGTCATTGTTTTTGAAACAACCTGTATATTTGCATATATATACTGGCGGACAAATGCTGTGGATGGATGGCACTATCAAGGATAACGAACGCAAAACCGTAGGCAGGATGATATGAAAATTAACATAATTGCAAGAACATCAATTTTTATTGTACCTATGTAAAGTTTTAAATTTTACGTGTGTATGTCATGTGATATTTAAACTACAATTAATAAGGGAAATTAATAAGGATATTATGAGATAAATTTGAACGCGAAAAAATCAGTTCACGATTTTGATTTTTAAATTAGCCCTGCCGACAAAACACAAATGGTTTTATATGGGGCCTTATTATTGATTCGAAAAAGGGTGAATAATAACAGATGTTACCATGGAATTAGACATCATCTACAATGTTGTTTCCCGGTTTTGAAAGGCATTTCAAAAAATTTCCAGGCGGCATGGAGGGAGGGGTGTAGCATTTGCAGCATGATGAAAGGAAAACTCAGGCATATTGTTTTATTGGGTAGAAAAAACAAACAAAAAACTTTTATTCCACAGCTAGTCAAGTACCAAAATATTTTTTTGCTACTTCGGGTAAATAGATATCCCGAACACCTGTAGTCAGGCGTTTGAAACAAGGAAGCCAATAGTCTAAAAACTTCCAGTTGGCGAGAGTTCATCGCAACGTCTTTTTTATATGGTGTCGTCATCCTCGAATCTGTCTTTTCCTCTCCATTGAGTGTAGTTGCGCTGTCATATGATTGGAGACGGCAATCGATTTCGCGTGAGAGTACTAGTATTTAAAAACCAGACAATATCGATGAAAGTGATCGATATGTTTTTTCTATAATCCGTCCAATTACGATGCTGCAAACACCATAGGGAACTAACGCTACGATAAACACTCCAAAATGAATCACAGACAACGGGTCTTTGGAAGTACAGGCCTCCTTGTTGAAAACGCTTGGATACAGTTTTCGGGAGATGGCCTTTCCTATTGCAGCAAGAAAATGACTTGAACAGCTGAGATGTGTTGGCCCTTTGTTTGGCAATAGGTCAACATACATTTCGTCTGAGGCCGTAGTACTGCGAAGTGATTCAGTGATGAATGCTACACATCGCAGTCTTGAAAATGCTCTTTATAGCCGAGAAACAACTTTAAGGGTTATATCGGATTCTCATGGAACCTCTACTATCTATATATCTTCTTCAAGTTTTCCAAAGACATGGCCCCGTGAAAAATCATCTAAGAGTTGTTGGCAAGAGTTATCAAAAATTTTAAAGTCGTCAATTTATTATTTTTCGTTCAAATTTCACTTTCAGAAAAAAATCGTAACCTGCGGAAAAATCATTAAATCCCTTATCAGGGCTATCACGTGACATCAAGAACACTATATGAAATATGCGACATCAAGAGCACTATAGGAAATAAGAAAAAAATTAATACGCAAAATACATCTTACCACTTACCGCACTATTTCTAATTAGCCCATGTCGCTGCCTTCGTCGTATGTGACATCAAGAACACTATAGGAAATAAGAAAAAAATTAATACGCAAAATACATCTTACCACTTACCGCACTATTTCTAATTAAACCCATGTCGCTACCTTCGTCGTATGTGACATCAAGAACACTATAGGAAATAAGAAAAAAATTAATACGCAAAATACATCTTACCACTTACCGCTCTATTTCTAATTAGCCCATGTTGCTGCCTTCGTCGTATGTGACATCAAGAACACTATAGGAAATTAAAAAAAATAATACGCAAAATACATCTTACCACTTACCGCACTATTTCTAATTAAACCCATGTCGCTGCCTTCGTTGTATGTGACATCAAGAACACTACAGGAAATAAGAAAAAAATTAATACGTAAAATACATCTTACCACTTATCGCGCTCTTTCTAATTAGCCCATGTCGCTGCCTTCGCCGTATGTGACATCAAGAACACTATAGGAAATAAGAAAAAAATTAATACGCAAAATACATCTTACCACTTACCGCTCTATTTCTAATTAGCCCATGTTGCTGCCTTCGTCGTATGTGACATCAAGAACACTATAGGAAATTTAAAAAAAATAATACGCAAAATACATCTTACCACTTACCGCAGTATTTCTAATTAAACCCATGTCGCTGCCTTCGTTGTATGTGACATCAAGAACACTACAGGAAATAAGAAAAAAATTAATACGTAAAATACATCTTACCACTTACCGCACTATTTCTAATTAGCCCATGTCGCTGCCTTCGCCGTATGTGACATCAAGAACACTATAGGAAATAAGAAAAAAATAAATACGCAAAATATATCTTACCACTTACCGCACTATTTCTAATTAGCCCATGTCGCTGCCTTCGTCGTATGTGACATCAAGAACACTATAGGAGATAAGAAAAAAATTAATACGCAAAATATATCTTACCACTTACCGCACTATTTCTAATTAGCCCATGTCGCTGCCTTCGTCGTATGTGACATCAAGAACACTATAGGAGATAAGAAAAAAATTAATACGCAACATAACACATGGGCTGATAAGTTCCCGGTCTGGCACACAGATGGCGTTGCAATCGCCGAACCGATGTTTTTTTAGTAAATCGCCTTTAAAAGGTAGTAGAAAAAATGACATGACGATTCGCCGTGTGGATAAAACGTTAGAGTGGTTTTAGTTGAACGACTTTGTTGATAAACAAAAAAATGGATAACAAGAATTTCAAGAATTATTATTTGATGGGAAAAAATACCGTTCAAACAAAAGCTTGGCTAAATAAGCGTTATCCAGGCATTACACTGCACCAGGTAAATCAACCATTATTGACTGGTTTGCTGAATTTAAGCGTGGTCGTACGGACACCTGTGATGCACCACGCAAAAGAGGTGGTTACTCCGGAAAACATAAAAAAAGTCCACAAAATCGTTTTGGGGAACCGTAAAGTGAAGTTGCAGGAGATAGCTCAGACTCTGAAGATATCCAAGGAACGTGTAGTTTTTATTTTTAATGAACATTTGTCTATGAAAAAGCTGTTGTCAAAGTGACTGCCGCGCGTGCTGACTTTTGACCAAAAACAACAACGATTTCTGAGCACTGTTTGGAGCTTTTTCGTTATAAAATTATGTTACTTATTATTAAATTATTATTATTAATCATTTATTAAATTATTATTATAAAATTATTATTATTAAATTATTATTATTAAATTATTATCTTTAAATTATTATTATTATTATTAAATTATCATTATTTATTATTAAAGTTATGTTATTTATTAAAGTTATAAAGTTATAAAGTTATAAAGCTTTGTTAAAAAGTTGTGTTTTCCTTATTAGACCGGGAACTTATCAGCCCATGTGTTACATCCTACCACTTACCGCACTATTTCTAATTAGCCCATGTCGCTGCCTTCGTCGTATGTGACATCAAGAACACTATAGGAGATAAGAAAAAAATTAATACGCAACATAACACATGGGCTGATAAGTTCCCGGTCTGGCACACAGATGGCGTTGCAATCGCCGAACCGATGTTTTTTTAGTAAATCGCCTTTAAAAGGTAGTAGAAAAAATGACATGACGATTCGCCGTGTGGATAAAACGTTAGAGTGGTTTTAGTTGAACGACTTTGTTGATAAACAAAAAAATGGATAACAAGAATTTCAAGAATTATTATTTGATGGGAAAAAATACCGTTCAAACAAAAGCTTGGCTAGATAAGCGTTATCCAGGCATTACACTGCACCAGGTAAATCAACCATTATTGACTGGTTTGCTGAATTTAAGCGTGGTCGTACGGACACCTGTGATGCACCACGCAAAAGAGGTGGTTACTCCGGAAAACATAAAAAAAGTCCACAAAATCGTTTTGGGGAACCGTAAAGTGAAGTTGCAGGAGATAGCTCAGACTCTGAAGATATCCAAGGAACGTGTAGTTTTTATTTTTAATGAACATTTGTCTATGAAAAAGCTGTTGTCAAAGTGACTGCCGCGCGTGTTGACTTTTGACCAAAAACAACAACGATTTCTGAGCACTGTTTGGAGCTTTTTCGTTATAAAATTATGTTACTTATTATTAAATTATTATTATTAATCATTTATTAAATTATTATTATAAAATTATTATTATTAAATTATTATTATTAAATTATTATCTTTAAATTATTATTATTATTATTAAATTATCATTATTTATTATTAAAGTTATGTTATTTATTAAAGTTATAAAGTTATAAAGTTATAAAGCTTTGTTAAAAAGTTGTGTTTTCCTTATTAGACCGGGAACTTATCAGCCCATGTGTTACATCCTACCACTTACCGCACTATTTCTAATTAGCCCATGTCGCTGCCTTCGCCGTATGTGACATCAAGAACACTATAGGAAATAAGAAAAAAATTAATACGCAAAATACATCTTACCACTTACCGCACTATTTTTAATTAGCCCATGTCGCTGCCTTCGTCGAATGTGACATCAAGAACACTATAGGAAATAAGAAAAAAATTAATACGCAAAATACATCTTACCACTTACCGCACTATTTCTAATTAGCCCATGTCGCTGCCTTCGTCGTATGTGACATCAAGAACACTATAGGAAATAAGAAAAAAATTAATACGCAAAATACATCTTACCACTTACCGCACTATTTCTAATTAAACCCATGTCGCTGCCTTCGTCGTATGTGACATCAAGAACACTATAGGAAATAAGAAAAAAATTAATACGCAAAATACATCTTACCACTTACCGCGCTATTTCTAATTAGCCCATGTCGCCTTCGATTTTGTACCTCTTATCGTTGATATTATCATCTGTCCTTAGGAGTTGTGCACCTGTATATATATATAAGTTCGCGTATACTGGTAGTTAGTTTGAAATTTCATAAATGTTGTGCTTACCGTATTTACCCGCGTATAAGTCGAGAAATTTTGGACAAAAAAATACTTTAAAGTTCGGGGGGTCGACTTATGCGAGGGTCCTTAATTTTTTTTTTTTTTTTTTTTTTTTTTTTTTTTTTTTTTTTTTTTTTTTACCAGAAGTCAAAAATGCCTTTCTGAAAGGCAATTGTTCTCTTTTCGCATTTCACAACACAATGATGTCGTTTACTGTTGATTTCCATACCAGGAGAGAAAAAGAGGAATTAACTGCTTTTCCTTATCACGCTGAGGTAAAGGTTTGGGGACTGAGTGACGGTTTTGGTGCTGGCGATGAATGTACGCCTACTACCACCCCTCCTACCTCTGAGAGATCAGCAGATAAAATTCTGAGAATGTATCACCCCTATGTGCAATTGAATCGTCCGCCAGTGGCTAGAAACATGTGACTATCTTAAAACAAGTGACCCGCGTTACACCTTGCGGGTTCTTGATAGTACACTTATTCATTATTTCTTAGTTTATCTTACTGCACTTTTTCTCCTTGTTTCTACTGATATGACTGATTTAGTTATTAGAAAACATAATTGAAATTCATACGCAGCTGGATTTAAACTTAAAGTTATTTCTTTTGCGAAGAGTCTAACAACTGTGCTGCTTCTCGTCAGTTTGGGGTTCACGAAAAATTGATTCGTGATTGGTGCAAGAATAAGGCAAAGCTATAAAACATCCCAAAATCAAAAAAGGCTTTGCGGCAAGGAAAATCGCCCTTTCCAGAACTCGAAAATGTATTGCATGATTGGGTTGTAGAATGCCGGCAGAATGGTTTTATTGTCACTAGAACTGCCATACGTTTACGAGCAATGAAGCAAAAGCAGAAAAGTATGGTGTTCCAAACACGTTTCGTGCATCAGAACATTGGTGCACTAGATTTATGAATCGTCATGGTTTGACTTAACGCCAGCGCACTAAACTGGCACAATAATTACCATCTGACTTGGAAGCAAAGATTATGAAATTTCAAAAATACGTCATCGATCAAAGAAAAATGAATTCTTTTGAACTTTGCCATATAGGAAATATGGACGAAACACCCATGTGTTTCGACCTACCAGAAAATAAACAGTGAACTGCAGGGGGAAAAAAGCATTTTGTTAAAAACGACTGGGCACGAAAAAACCCGTTTTACGGTCGTTCTTTCCTGTTTGGCCGACGGTAGTAAGCTTCATCCGCTGATTATTTTTAAAAGAAAAACGTTGCCGAAAAACGTTACATTTCGATCTGGTGTGCTGATTCAAGCCCATGAAAAGGGGTGGATGGATGCTGACGGAACAGTCGACTGGCTTAAAAATGTGTGGGGTAAAAGACCGGGAGCTGTTTTCAAAAAACCTTCCCTTTTATTTTACGACTCGTTTCGTGGCCACTTTTCTGAAAACGTGAATAAAGTGACGAAAGAACTGAAAACGACTGTAGCTGTAATCCCGGGAGGGTTGACATCCGTCCTTCAACCCCTAGACTTTTGCTTCAATAAGACCTTCAAAGCAAATGTTAGAAAATATTGGGCAGAGTGGATTTCATCCGGTTGCCCAACATTTACAAAGGGCGGTACTATTAGAAAGCCCGACATTGCATTAATTGCTCAGTGGGTTAAACATGCGTGGAATCAAATTCCTTCCGAAATGATTATAAAATCGTTCAAGAAATGCTGCATAAGCAAGGAACTAGACGGCACAGAAGATGATGCCATTTTCGAAAGTGATAACGACGAGGAAGCAAATACAGTGATTGAAAACGTGTATCATGATGAGCCGATGACGACGAAGGATTTTTGTGAATTATTTGGCGAGTCCGATACTGAATCGGACCTTGAATCAGATTAACTTGATATATTACTTTAGTATATTATTATCTTCATTATTGTATATTTAGTACTTTTTTCAGATAATTTCGAATAAATGTACAAAAAAAAAAATTAAAGTTTCTTTATTATTGTACATTTAGTACTTTCTTTTTTTTTCCAGGTGATTTTGAATAATGTATTTAAAAAAAAAAAATCAAATTTCTTGATCAGAAAAGTGGGGGGTCGACTTATACGCGGGAATTAAAAAAATTCACATTTCTTGATCGGGAAAGTGGGGGGTCGACTTATACGCGGGATCGACGTATACGCGGGTAAATACGGTAAATACCTATGTCACTATTATATGTTAGAGGAAATAGAAAATATATTTGTTAAGATTGAAACAAATTTCTTGAGTATATTTTCAATTCAAAAGGATTTAAAATGCTAACACAAAATAAATAAATAAATAAATCAATAAAGGAAATGAAAAAGAGCATAAAAATTTCAGTATACTTTTTGTAAAAGAGCATCTTAAAATTTTTAAAATGTCGAAAAGAACAAAAAACAAAATCTTTTTCAAATGGGAATTAAATGTTTTTAAAACAACATTGTCTTTATCCTTTTTTTTAAAGTGTAACCAAGCATTCTTATTTTCAAATTCCTTAACATCAGAAAAAACTAAAATTATAAAGAAAAATTACGATTCGAGAATAAGACATACATATAAGAAGAAGAAATTCCATTAATGTAAAAGTACGTTTATGGATGTTAAATTTCTGAATTTCTGTACAGTTATCTTTAACTTATATTAAAGGAAAAAAAAAACATAACATTTCGTTAATTTTGAGTAAAAAAGAAATGATGAGAAATAACTGAAGTACAAAAATTTGTGATGTGCTTTTATTAAAATTATCATTAAGGTTTCTTAAACTGTGTAATTTATAATGATTAATTAATTTTCTGAGAAATAGACAAGAAAGAGGTTTTTGTGGATTAAATGATTTGTTGTCATTTAATGTGGTTTAAAAATTCTTTATGATTTAGTTAACTTTATATAGTAGTGAAAACAAAATTACACCTTGAACATCTAACAAAACGATATACCAATATGCTATCTAACAATTAAATTTTATCATTAAATATGATATTCCCCAAATTTAAATTTCCTCATGCTCACTTAAAGAGATTAATGAAACCAGAAATCTTCACAAAATGGTAAAGTGAATGGGATAATTCAGAGACTAATCGGTATAAGTATCAATTATTTCCAAAAATAAAATAAAACATAATTCTGCATCACAGAAATTTATACCTATTCGCAACAAATCACGGTCCTTTTACATCGTACGTGCATAAGTTTGGAAAATCGCCTTCAAGTCTCTGCGTATGTGGCATCAGGGGCACATCTCTTCACTATATATTAGAGTGCACACTCACATCAGCATACCATATAAAATAACCTGCCTCTATGCCTCTATACAATTGGTTTAGCTGTGTTCTAAAAAGAGCAAATTTACAGTAGAACAAAATAGTGTGTATTAATATTTTGGAAAAAAACAACTTACTTTTCAAAACGTGGCAGTATCAATGTAATCAGAAGATTAGTAGAATTTTGGATTGCTGAGTAATATGATATTTTGCTGGTAATTTTAAAACAAGTCACAAAAGCTGAAGTTTGCAACAACTACATAGAAAAATTTATCGTAAAACAAAACCCGCCAAATCTACCGGCACAGGATATTTAACTCTTCCCGTATATATCTAAAGAATTGCTCAATATTTGATGTAATTCATTCAAATAAATCTTTCCATTTAGTGAACTGTTGTTTTCCAATATAGTGTTGCAACAGTATTTTAGAGAAATAATGAAACATAAAGCATGCCTTAAAAAATTTGAGAATGCGCAAAACGAACAAAAATTATTTATCTTTCTTATAAAATCATGTATTTTGTTTTACCTAAGCCTATTTTATATCACTTCTGCAATGTATTGAAAAAAATAGACCAGCATCGAAAAGGAACTGCTGTTACATAAATTATCTTCAACGAATATGTTCATTCTAAAATTACCAAAGAAAAAAAAATACATTGGGCAATCTTAATAAGAGAAATTAGGTAAAGCACGAATAATATACATTGATATCGTAAAATTTCTATAATAAATTCTCAGAAGAATATTACAATTCGCTTTTTTTATAACTTCTAAACTGGGAAAAGACGTTCGCAAATTAAAGACAATATAAGTATAATAGAGTTCTCTTTATTTCTAAAATTCAGATATTTTCTGTTCTGGAATGATAATAAGATGGATACATTTATGACAAAATTGCACACTTTTATATAACCCAGATGATTTTTTATTTTTATTTTTATATACGTATAGAATAAACTGCATTTATACGTAAAAAAAAAGACAAATGTTTCGTAATCTACGAAAATGTAATCTAACCACGAACGAAAATAACGTAACTCCATCTTCCGAAAATAATTACCAACGATTCCGAAAAAAAATATTGGCTTGTCCGGAAATTTCGTGCCGGAAGAAAAATGAATTCGTACATGAAAATTCTATCAAATAATGTTTAGACATTAATTCCGATATATAATGTATAATAATTATTTGTCTCTCTGTTATTTTTTATTTAGTATTTTTTTTTATATTATAAATACCCAATTTGTTAATTAAAACTTATTATCTAAGCTATGCCAAAAATAAATAAATAAATAAATAAGTAAATAAAAAAAAATAAAAAAAAATAATAAAATAATAATAATAATAATAATAAATGTATGGCTCTTTTGAGTGCCTTTTTAGGTGCGTTCGTAATTATATAAATACGTAGCACCTGTAGTCGTAGTCTGGTCCGTCCGTCCGTTCGTCTGTCTGTCTGTCCGTCCGTCCACATATAACAACGCAAAAACTACCCAACCGAATTGTTTGAAATTTAAGATATATTATCTTTGCAGAATTTTGTCGAGTCATTTCAAATTTTATAAAAATCGAATCTAAACTTTAGAAAATATTAATAAAAACATTTATTAAGAAATTTGATTTATTTTTTTTAATCGGTGCTTTCTTGTTATAGGAGCTTCCTAGGTTTAATCGTCAAGCGACCGAGATAATTATTTTATTACAGAAATAAATCTGCAGACGATATAATTCATTTCACAGAATTAAAAATCATCAAAATCTGAATATTTATATAACTAGCTGAAGTACGAACGCACCTCATTTGTTACGTTTGACGCACAATTTCCAACTTGTTTGTTTATGCTTTGCCCGCCTTTTCACCACCTGGCAATTTTTTGCTGTTTCACGAACATGTTTCGAACCCTATGTTTTAGTTTTTCAATTTCCCTACAAGTAGTTAGTTATAACAGTAGCTATACTATTTCACTTTCTTCTCAATTATTACACTCTATCCTTAATCTCTTTCGCTTTACTTTATTATTCCAAATTTATTCTCAGCTAATTTCCTAATTTTTCATCTATCATTTTTGTTTAAATTTTACTTTATCTTGTAGTTAATACTACATCTTAACTTTTCCCAATGGATCAATTTAATACAAGACACTCTACTTAAAATAGACCAGGCGTTAAGTTGTTAGCAACTCGGAAGCCCTTTAACCCACATAAACTGTTTGGCAAATATCCTTAATAATAAATTAACGGGCATAATTATCCGGTACTAACTGATTTTCTCAACTCCCACGAATTATCCTGACAACCCAATCCTTTATCTATACAGACATCAGAAGACAATAGATTGTTTGAGATTTAAAGAAGCATTTCTAACAAAGCTTCTTTTGCCTCCTCTAATTTTCGTAAACGTTTTGAAATAGTTTTTATAGTACATTAACTCAGATGACTTTTTTTTCATATATGTATAGAATAAACTGCATTTATATGTAAAAAAAGACAAATGTTTATAAAATATAATATAACCACGAACGAAAATACCCAAAAAAACGACGTCTTCCGAAAATAATTACCGACGATTCCGAAAAAAGATATTGTGTTGGCCGGAAAATTCGTGCCGGTTGGAAAAATGAATTTGTACAGGAAAGTTCTATCAGTTAATGTTTAGACATTAATTCGATATTTCCGGTACTAATTTAGTTTCCCAACCGCCACGAATTATCCAGACAACCCAATAATTTATCTATACAAACATCAGGGGACAATATATTGTTTGAGATTTAAAGAAGCATTTCTAACAAAGCTTCTTTTGCCTTCACTGATTTTCGTAAACGTTTTGGAGTAGTTTTTATAGTACATTATTCAGTTTTCTAAAATTGGTATATTGGTTATTAAGATGCTATCAAATCTCAAGTAAAGATTCTCAGCAGTGTAACTTAATTTACGAAACTTAATGCACGAATAACAAAATAATATTATTTTTAATAATAACGCTAAAATGATCTAAATTTATTATCTTTGTTGACCATGAAAATGTTTACTGGAGAATTGATAGCATCCGATAAACCATTAAATCAGGTTCAGAAATCTGTTTAATGTATTATAGAAAAACTAGTCAGAAATGCTTCCGAAATTCAGTGGCGGTAAATGAAATTTTATTTTTATAAATGCTTCTTTAAAACATAAGCTAATCGTTGGGGGCCACCGTGGATATGCGTAATATAAAATATGAAAGTAAAACATGTGTAAACAATTTAGAAAATGCATTGCAATTCGAATAAAATCGGGGCTTGATGACGTCCTAAACTTTAAAGGCTCTATTACTGAATTGCTTGAAAGAAACATCCTTATAACTCCAAAATTAATAATGTTATTAACTAACGGTTTACTGCATCGGATTAAGCGTCTCCTTTCCAATTAAAATATGTCTTTGAATTGAAATTCGAATGAAATACAGGCTCATGAAAAGTAGAAGAGTGTGTTAAATGGGATTACAAATATCTCGGCACTTCATTATCCGATCGACTTCATTCTTTATGGAAAATTTATGTTTTGTTTATTGTCTTTTATATTCACTCCTTAAAATAAATAATTTCGAAAATTTTTATATACCTTTTACCAGTGAGAATATTTCGAGAGTCTGAAAAAATAATTCCCGATAATCGAGGTTACTGGAATTCAATAGGCTTCTTCTCGTTATTGCATACTAAGTACATACCAAATTTCAAGTCTCTCTCTCAATTTGTTCGGGAGAAACAGCGTTTACAGTCACACACACAGACAGACGGACGACAATTTTTTTTTTCTAAAAATATGTTTTTCGGAATCTCCAGTTTCTGAAATATGTAAATCTGTCAATTTTTTTTTCGATTTTTAAAACGATTACTATACTACGTATGATGGGTAAGTAAAAACCACAATATGTTTCTTTTAACGCAAACCACAAAAGAAATATTCGTGAATTCTTAAGAATAAAACAAAATTTAATGTAATATTTTTTTCTTTTAAAATAATTTAACGAAACTTCTAAAGAATTAATCAATATTATGTTAAACCTTCGCAAACACTGCAGCTTCATTTTCTTAACCAACTGACTTCCAAAATCTGAGTTTTTAAATATTCACAAATTTATCAGAAAACGATAAATTTTCTTGCAGAAAATAAATTTGCAAAAAGTTAATTAACATTTTCTGAACAAAAGACTTACTTCAAAGTCCTCTAGTTTCAAACTGCTTAGAGAAATGCAGTGTGAATTTGTAACATAAATTGTTTTTCTTCACATTCTTTCAATAAAAGAAATTTTATACGTGACTATAATTCTAAGCTGTTAGATTGAAAATCGGCTTTCAAGACATTGGTTTAAATGACGAATACGATTAGGAAATTTTGCTGAAAGTAATTTTTTGCTGTAATTTTGTAACATAAAATAACTTCATTGATTGGAGTCATCTTCTATTTAAGCAAATGGTATACATAGAAAACATAAAACACGATGCATTTATTTTTACTTTCTTCTATCTTTACAAGAAGAAAGTGTTGGATTCATGAAAAATTTCGACTTCAGGTTTTAGACACACAGGTTTCAGAAGTTCATAAACAAGATTTGACTGTTTTTAGAAAATGTCTCTCGGCCTGTATGTGACAAAAATTTTGTGGGCGCTCTATCTCAAGAACTAATGTACAGAATTTAATAAAACGTATATTCAGTCAATTCCTGATATGCATTGGTGCTGATTAGTTTTTAGTGTGACAAGCAGGTGGCGCTGTTCTACTGCTTTTTTAACGATTTTCGCAGTAGCTGTATCTCAAGAACTAATGTTTTTTATCAAACTTCAGATTCAGTTAGATAGTGACATAAATAGACGCTGAATACGTTTTAGTATAGCTATCACAGCAGGTGGCGCTGATAGGCTACTTTTTTCATGATTTTCACGATAGCTATATCTAAAGAAGTAGTGCAGAGATTTTCCCCAAACTTCAGATTCTTTTAGACCTTGACCTAAATAGAAACTGATTACGTTTTGGTCTAAATAGCTCAACTGGTGACGCTGCAATGCTACCTTTTTCCTGATTTTCACGATAACTATATCTCGAAAACTAATGCATGGATTTTTATCAAACTTCAGTTTCAGTTAGATGCTGGCATAAGTTGCTGTTGATTAGGTTTTTGTGTAAAACTCCCAACAGGTGACGCTTTTATGCTGAATATTTCAGGATTTACACGATTTTAGCGATAGTCATATCTCAAGAACTAATGCACGGAACTTAATAAAACTTTAGATTCAGTTTGACCTTGATATAAAGTGGTGCCGGGATTCGTTTTTAGTGTAGCGCGAAATATGTGTGAGATAGAAGACATTTTTGGTATTGGCACATTCGACTAGTTTTAATTAATTTAGTTTTTAACTATTTTAACTCATATTTTAACATATAAAAAATGAGTATCTTTGCTAAATTTACATTATACACTAATGTGACAATAATCATAAATATATGTTTAAAGAACTTACCAAAACATTATTAATTTTAACGAACAACTCTATATCTTGGAAGATTGTACATAATAAACAATTTTAAATTGTTTACATTCTGCCAAAAATAAAGATAGAAAGAGTTTAATCTTCAAATTGTCTAAGAAAAAAAAGGAGTATAGTAATTTGACTGAGGAGTATTTCTTCTTTCAATTTAGATTTACAAAAATGCTTACAAGTCGTCTTCATATTTAAAGTGTACCAAACACCGGTCTTTTTATTACGAACACCAAATTTCGACAGTATATTTGGTTTGTTCTGTAAATACAGAGGGTCGTTCACATTTTATGAAAAAATTTTTCAAAGTTAGTTTCTTCACATAAATACCGTATTCTTTGCAGTAATAGCCCTGCCTTTCGGCTATAGCTCTGACTAGAAATTTCTATGATAATAGAATTTTTTTGTTATTATCTTGTAAATTTTTATCGATACCGCTTGTAAAACTTTCCAGAGTCTTTTCAATGTTCGTTAATTCCTTTAAATAATACAAATGCTTTGAGGCCAAACTCCATTGATGAGAGCAGTGGTGAGGGTGCATCAGGTTATTTCTTCAATTGAGACACAATTTACTCCTGTTTTAGATTATTTCTTTGCTAAATATGCGTCAGTTCAGTTATGGAAGAGCGGCTGGGAAATTTTGTTAATATGAAGCTTAATTAATGCCTTTTTCATATAAAGGTGAGATTTCTTCTTCAAAAATGGGTTCTAAAATATTTTACTGATAATAAAGTGAAAACACCTTATCTTTACTGTATTTTTTATATTTCATTTAATTTCATAACAAAATCCAACAGCAATCATACATTATTTTGAAAATATTTCTTTGCATTCATAAACCCATTTCTTTTTTTTTTCTATTAATTTATAAAAATTTTTCTTCCTTTGACACACTCACTTAAATAAAGCCATGATTTATTCAGTGTTACGATAAGTTTTTATTTATCACCATGAGTTTTTTAAAGCGAGCGCTATAAAGCGCTATCCACAACACATTGGGAGACAGACTTTGGAAAGTTTTCCAACAGCTGTGGGAGAAAATTTATATGGTTGGACTAAAAGAAAAATCGAATATGATGGAAATTTCGACCCAAGGTTATAATCAATAATCAGAGCTACACAGTAGACTAAATTTGTCGTAAAGATTATGGCATGTATGATCATAAATTAATTGCGAAAAACGTTTCCATAAAGTGTGAATGGCCCTGTATTACCTCAGCAAACCAAATGGGAGGTCGTTCGATATATAAGTTTAGGAGTTATGAAGACTTAAAGTTTCGAAATACAAATGTTAAATTCCTTATTAATCGCTGAAAAACAGATTGCAATCATCGTTCCGAAAGTGATTGCAAAAATCATATGTCGCAATTCCTACTTTATTTCGAAAAAAAAAAAAATATGTTGCAACTCATTAAAAAAAATATATATATATATATGAATTATAATCTAAGAATTTTTTTAAGGAGATTGATTTCTAAAAGTTGCAAAAATGCGAGTGTAAAATTACAATTCATTCCGTCAAGTACGTTTTGTATTATTATTTAAAAATTACTCGCATTACAAATCTGTTTTGACATATTTATAAATTTATTTTTTGTAATCACTTAGCAAAAGTCATTTTTTTCTGCAATAATATGATTAAAATCGAAGAAACGTTTAACGATATTGACATATGATACAGAATTTTATTATTTTTTTAAGTCATATGAAATTAAAACAAGTATCTGTGATCGAAGATCGCACAAAGTGTTTCGTTTAATATTCCTTACAAAACACATTATCATTTCTTTAATCAATCCAAGTAAATTTCATTTTCAAAAAAATAAAAAATAATAAAAATAAATGTATATATATATATATATCATGTTTTTTTTTTTTCTTTTTCTAAATAAAAAATTTTGAAGTCTATTTTTTCGTTTTTTCGAATATATGAACCGGCCCGATAGCGGGCGAAGCTCGCTACCGCTCTACTGAATGAAATTTAGTCTACTGTGTAGCCCTGATTCTTGATTATAACCTTGGGTCGAAATTTTCATTATAGTCGATTTTTCTTTTAGTCCAACCATATAAATTTTCTCCCACAGCTGTTGGAAAACATTCCAAAGTCTGTCTCCCAATGTGTTGTGGATAGCGCTTTATAGCGCTCGCTTTAAAAAACTCATAGTTGGTGATAAATAAAAACTTATCGTAACACTGAATGAATCATGGCTTTATTTAAGTGAGTGTGTCAAAGGAAGAGAAATTTTTATAAATTAATAGAAAAAAAAAAAAAAAAGAAATGGGTTTATGAATGCAAAGAAATATTTTCAAAATAATTTATGATTGCTGTTGGATTTTGTTATGAAATTAAATTAAATGTAAAAAATACAGTAAAGATAAGGTGTTTTCACTTTATTATCAGTAAAATATTTTAGAACACATTTTTTAAGAAGCAATCTCACCTTTATATGAAAAAAGCATTAATTAAAATTCATATGATGAAAGGCATTAATTAAGATTTAATGCCATTTTAAGACACATTTTTTAAGAAGCAATCTCACCTTTATATGAAAAAAGGCATTAATTAAGATTCATATGATGAAAGGCATTAATTAAGATTCATGTGGGCGAAGCTCTGTCATAATAATATCTGTTATGTGAACTAAATGCGATATTAAAAAACAAGTAGTTCCTCCCACTCTCCACTTCTTTTTTAACAATCCTTATTCGCATCATTAATTTCAGCACTGTCTATAACGTTTTACTTTCTTTTTCTACTAGGGGGCTCTACCCCCTACGAGCTACGCTCGCCAACCCCCGTTCTACCACTGCAAACTCTAAAAACACGTAATTTTATTAACTCTAAAATGATTACGAAAGATTGAATTATAATTAAGCGACCAGTGGCCAACTGCTGTAATCGGGTTTTCTATTCGTTTTCCTTTCACTGAGGTATTTTAAGGCTGAATCAACTGCTCGTCGAAAGAACTAACAACTGTTTTCGTGATTGATTAAATAACATCAATTTAACAGTTTAAAATCAACTTGTGTGCAACGGCTAAGTAAACAATGTCGCTGCATCGGAGAAATTTATAATGATGTTATAAAGAATTGGGTATTTATCCGTTATCCCGTCGACCACTATCCAAAAAATAAAAAAAAAACAAATGTCGCCAAAATATAGGGGAAAAAAGCATTACCCTTGCGTCACATTCAATTGATATCAGCGACACTTGTTTCTTATGTCATCGACAGATTTTTATTCCACATTTATTTGTAATTTTAATGATATTTTACCCATTTATTAGTTATTTCATAAATAAAAAAAAATAATAACGACTTTAAACGGCACGCCATGATATTAAAAGAGAAAAAGCGTTGAAAAAATGTTGCTATTCGTAGTTACGCACAACAGATCCGTTTCAACTGACGTCATCAACACTAATATTTTGTCGAAATAAATTAATATATCGTGTAAATATAGTTTTATATTGAAACTGTTTGGAAATATTGTTATTTGAACGTTTCAAAATATGACGTAAGTTTCACAAATTGGCAACAACTCAAATAAATTCTGCGTTTAGTTGAATATTTTTATTTATAAAAGAGTGGGTTTATAACGTTTTAATTGATATCTTGCGTTAATGAAGACATTTTCAAAATTTTATGATTTTCAGTGTCACAGTGGTTATTCGTGGAAGTACACAAAATTCGTACAACGTCTGTAACTTATACAATTTCTGAGAACCGGCTCTGTGACAGATAGACAGAGAAGCGAGACGAATAGGGTTTCGTAAGATGAACGAAACTCAAAAAAATTAAAATGAAAATTAGCCAAATAGGAACATCTAAAAAAATTACATTTTAAAATTAGAACTTAAAATTATTCGAAGGGACACAAAAGAAAATATTTTTCTTATCATAGCAGAAGGAAAAAAAATCCTATATTTCTTCAAAAATTTTTTAAGTGTGAGCTAGCTTGTATACAGTTCAAAGATAAAATGTCTGGTAAATTCTGCCATTAAGATATATTTCATAACATACCGTAACTGTAAGCAATTACATTAAAAAAATATGCCATTAAGACATCGGTTTAAATTTAATCTTACAATAATTAGATAAGAAATATTTTGCTTCTATTCATCTTATCTGAATTCATTAATACATACGCTTTCATAGCAGAAAGTAAAGAAAAAGGCTTAAGAGTTTAAAAAAAAAATCTTTGAAGCAACGAATTTAAATTTCGAAATATAAATATAACTTGTGATCTATTTAAATTTAAAATTAAAAAAAACCTGTGACGCAACGAATTTAAATTTCGAAATATAAATATAACTTGTGATCTATTTAAATTTAAAATTAAAAAAAAACCGTGACGCCACGTATTTAAATTTCGAAATATAAATATAACTTGTGATCTATTTAAATTTAAAATTAAAAAAACCTGTGACGCAACGTATTTAAATTTCGAAAAATATATATAATTTGTGATATATTTAAATGTATTTCCACTGCAATATCATTTTTAATTTATCTTTAATGTAGACATATATAAAGTGAAAAAAAATAATTTCTCATAATAATTATGTAACAGACTTTGTCATTTTTCTTGTCTTATCGGAAATCTATATTCTCTAGTTAGTATTCCTTAGAAAGCACATCATTAATATACTTCGGGATGAAAGTTCTTCCAGCTCATTAGAGCTTATCGTATTTTTCCCAGACCACCACAAGATTGAATTTGTTTTTTCGATGTGCTTTATCAGGTTCAAAATAGCGTTTTTATTCTTCTTCTCTTTGAAAGTTTAATCGTAGTTAAGGTTTGAATATTTAAAGGATTTAAATCAAAAAGTTGTATTATTTCGCAAGATTTATTTTTCTATTTATTTTTATTATAGAAATATCTATGGGCAATTTATATTTCTCAAGCACGTAAAAATCGAACAGAAATATAATTTTTCAATTAATTTATTTTATTACATCAATGTTTATTTCTTCCGTTAAGTCAATTGTGAAAAAAAATAAATGATTCTGCATGTCGGTTTTGATAAATTTTAATAATTACAAACATTTCGCAACCTAAAAAAAAAAAAAAAATATTAATGAAAAAAAAATATTTGTAATTTTTTTTTTATATCATTATTAAATAAATGTGTTTAATATCGATTATAATTTAGCCAATTGGCAACACTTTCTATTTAACTTTTAATTAATATTAACCCTACAGTGCATAATTTTGCCAAATGGCATTACTTTCTATTTAACTTTTAATAAATAAATTTAGTTCTTTGCAACCACTATATTTATATAGAAATATTAATCCTGTTAAAATAACATAAATCTGCCACTAAATAAACTTAAAAATCTATGTTAAAATTTTTGGTATTGAACTCTTTAAATATGTATTAAAAAACACAATTCTAAACGAAAAATTCATGCACTGTAGGGTTAACACGTTCACTGCCGGGTTAAAATTATCGAAATTTTATTTTATGTAGAAAGTTCGAATTCGTACCAGAAAATACTAATACCAATATTTACTTTATTTAATTACAGATATTTCGGGATTACATAAAATAAAAATTCTTCTTTCGAAATTTCCGGTGCGAAATCGTAATTTTAGATTGAAAAACCACGAGTATACTCGTGATTGGTAGTGAATGGGTTAAAAAATGATTCCTTAATCACTCGGAGGAAGCCTAAAAGAACATTAACGATGTCTAGTAATTTCAGCATTTTTTAGATCATTAAACAGATAACATTTAGTCACATATACGAGGGTCGATTCAGAAATAAGGTTCCCATTCTTGGCCCAGCAGCCGTCCAAGATGGAGGTTCCCATTGTTGTTCCCGCCAAGTGAGAGATTCGTTCCGTAATTCGCTTTTTGCACGCCAAAGGGACTTCGCCCGTCCAGAACCGCCAGGGAGGACGACTGACAGCCGGTGTAACCTTGCTTCACGACAACGCCCGATCTCAAGTCTCCCGTTAAACACAGGAACTCTTGACACAATTTGGGTGGACTGTCATGTCCCACCCACCATACAGTCCGGACTTCGCACCTAGTGATTATCACTTGTTCCCCAACTTAAAGGAACACTTGGGTGGCCAACGCTTCCGGGACGACGATGACGTCAAAGAAGATGTGAAACGTTTCCTCAACGGGTTGGCGGCGGAGTTCTACTACATTGGGATACAGAAATCGGAGCAACGGCTACAAAAATGCGTAGAAAAACATGGCAATTATGTACAACAATAGAGCAAACTTTCTTCTTTCCAACGATGTAAATTTCTATGAGAATAAACAATGTTGTCTATTTGTAAATGTGATGGAAACCTTATTTCTGGATCGACCCTTGTATTATTTAAACATAACCCTAAAATACAACAAACTCATACATGTTCACATTTTAATCTACAAGTCTTTTGTTATCCTTTGCCTAATTACCCATGTGTGAAACAAAAGTTCTATATATCTTCCATTTTTATGCTCACATTTTTTTTTCGAACCTCTCACATTTGACATCAAATTTGAAAGCATTAGTATGTTTAATAATTTATTTTAGTACCTCGATAAGAAGAGATGAAATATATATATATATATATATTTACTCTAAGATCTCTTTATGATTACGCAATACACAAAAATCATTTCTGGACTCTCATCTTTTTCAATTTTAAGTAGCCATTTTTCAATCCCCCATAAGGAAGTTCTCTGTTAGCAGGATGTTTGGATATCATTATCGCCAATTCACAGCCAAGTGCAAACTGATTGTAAACTTAAAAGACGCGGCAAATAATAACTTTTTCTGTGCCTGAGATGGAAAACGTTGTTCTTCTATTAAACGTGCAAGAGAAGAGGAAGATCAATACTTGCAGTACACGAGTAGAGGTGGGGAAGAGAAAAAATGTCCTTTGTGCTCATTTGAAAGGTCAATTTTTGTACAAGAAAAGTAAAAATAAAAAGAAAGAAAGAAAAATAAAAGAAAAAAGAGCAAACGCCATATTAAATAACTTGGTCACCAGATGGAAATACTTGGTCACCAGTGGCAACATGGCGACCGTATTTGATGTTGTTGAAATTATATATATATATATATAATACATGTATATATAATTTCAGCAACATCAAAAACCATATACAATAACGTAATTGATATTGATGATAATTACACTTTCATTTTTAATGAATAAAACATATTTTAGTTTATGTTAAATGAAATATAAATTGCTATTTAAGCACTTTTAATAAAAATTTATAATGAAAAAAAATTGTAATTTTTGATGAATATATTTTCAAATTAATAACTTTGTTCCTTTTTTTGGAACTCTGAAAAATCTTAATAACGTCAATTTTTATTCAAAATTATCTCCAACCTCATTGTAATTTTAACTGCACAAAATTCACCTTAAATTTTGTAACAACATTTCCGAAATCGCATGTAAATCAGATGACATCGATGTATATTTTTCTTGCAACTTACTGAAGCGATTTCAATACTTTTTAAATATTTTTGTGAGTAGATAAAATACATGTTAATCATTCGGCAAGAAATAATGTTAAAACAAAATAGTTACGTTATTGTTTCAGAAAACTAGATATATTTGTTTGCGAAACTGAATTTCGCGAATAGATATACACTATAATCACCAACTTGTCACAGAAAAAACGCAGAAATCTCCATTTAAATAGAAATTATGTGTTTTTCAATTTATTTAAAACAAAAAGCTTAAGGGTTCGTATTCATACATAAAGTGTACCATACTCTGAAATTTTATATACGAACAACTAATTTTGACATCACATTTAGCTTTTTTGTAAAATTTTACCAAACGTTAACTTATTTGGTCAAGTAGTTTAAGAATTATTAAAGTTTACAGTTTGGAATTCAATTAAAGTAATTTGTAGTCGGTGCAAATCAGATTGCAATGCTATTAGTTCTTAAATAATATCGCAAAAACACAGTTTTATATTAAATAAAATAAAAAATAACCGTTTGACAACAAATAAGAATAAAAATATAATAGTAACGCGATTTTGCAATCTACAAGTAAAAGATCTAATATTATTGAACAGTGGGCCAAAAAAGAGAACATCTCATACATACGAGGGAAAGTCATTAAGTAAGTCACAAAAGATAACTAAATAATAACTTACAATGATATTCACTTCAAAACTATTTTTATTTCTCAACATATTCTCCTCCCATAATTATGCACTTCTATCACCGTTTTATCAGTGCCCCAACACCAGTTGCATAACAGTCTTTGGGTTGCTGTCACAGCCACATTAGGATTTCAAGTTGAACCTTTTCATCATCTGTGAACATCATCTTGCAACTTCTTCAACGTCCACCATACAGCTTCGACTCATCCCCAAGTGATTTTCATCTGTTTAGTCCACTAAAAAACCATCTTGGGAGCAAGATGATGTTCACAGATGATGAAAAGGTTCAACTTGAAGTCTTAATGTGGTTGAGACAGCTCCAATAAATGTTATGGAGCTGGTATTGGAGCACAGATAAAACGGTGATATAAGTGCATAAATATTGGTGGAGAATATGTTGAGAAATAAAATTAGTTTTGAAGTGAATATCATTATAAGTTATTATTTAATTATCTTTTGTGACTTACTTAATGACTTTCCCTCGTATTAATCTCCAAAATGTCACAGAGAAAAACAAACCAAAATGCCCATTTTCCTACAAGTTACGCCCTTGTAAAATTTATTTTAAATATAAGCTTAGAAGTCTTCATCATAGTGACAAACTATATACCAAACTCTTTAAAATTTTCAATACGAACACCTGATTTTGAAATCATATTTTGTTTTTTTCAGAAATTGCACCTTAAGCTACCAAATGGGAAGTCATTTGATCAAGTAGTTTAGGAATTATGAAGGTTTAAAGCTTGGAACTCCAAACATTAAAGTCATTTCTAATCGTTGAAAAACAGATCGCAATGTCGGTAGTTTCTTAAGAATAACTTAATAACTACTTGGCGGAATGAGCTGTAATTTTGGATTTGCATATTTCAAGATTCTAAAAGATAAGTTTTATTAAAAAATCCATAGGCTACGTTTCATACTTTTTCCGTATTATGTAATTTTGATATTAATTTCAAAATTACATAATTAATGAATGCATAACAAAATTACATAATTAATGAATGAGCTGTAATTTTGGATTTGCATATTTCAAGATTCTAAAAGATAAGTTTTATTAAAAAATCCATAGGCTACGTTTCATACTTTTTCCGTATTATGTAATTTTGAAATTAATTTTCGAAAATTGCACCTTAGGTTACCAAAATGAGAAGTTATTTGTTCAAGTAGCTTAGTAATTATGAAGGCTTAAAGTTTGGAAAAAACCATGGCCAACGTTTCATATTGTTTTCGAAAATATATAATTTTGAAATTAATTTTCGAAAATTGTACCTTAGTCTACCAAATTGGAAGTCATTTGGTCAAGTATTTTAAGAATAATGAAGGTTTAAAGTTTGGAACTCCTAACATTAAAGTCCTTTCTAATCGTTGCAAAACAGATTGCAATGTCGGTAGTTTTTTAAGCATAACTTAAGAACTACTTGGCGGAATGAGCTGTAATTTTGGATTTGCATATTTCAAGATTCTGAAAGATGAGTTTTATTAAAAAATCCATGGGCTACGTTTCATAATTTTTTCGTAAAACATATAATTTTGAAATTAATTTTCGAAAACATTATTAATTGTAACTTATACATTTATTGCCAGAAATTGATTGTCACGGCTTCAAATTAGTATGTTTTTTATCTTAGAAATTTTTTATCTTTTATCTTAATACTATTTATCACTTTATTTTTTTTTAAATTCGCTTTCAGAAACGAAAAAGGTACATTAATGTCAGCTGTTTTAAATGTAATTTCGCAGCTGTTGTTGCCGCCTTAATTTTAGATTTTTTTTAAACCGCCACCAGTGGATTTATTTATGAATCTTACGTCATTTTTATCAGAATTACATTATTTCGGGGCTTTGAAGAATTTCTTTTCTGTCCTTTTTTTTTCTTTTTCAGTGTTAATGAGGAAATTACGTAAATCCATTCAGAAAAAAATGACTTTCATTACATCCGATTTAATGGTTAACGACTATAATTGGTTTAGCCACTTAGAATATTAAAATTAAGTTATATGCGCACATTTATAGGTGTAAAACATCAAATATACGTATTTTTATAACGATAGATTAGTGTGAAAATATTATACGCCGGATGAATAAAAAATAAATCGTTTAACATTAAAAAAAGTTATGCATACTTAATAAACAAAATAACGGTGTTTGTGCTCGTTACGGCCCAATATATGCGCGGGCACACTGCAAATTCCCAGCACACATTCGGAGAATATTTGGAACACTTTGATTCAAAAAAAGTGTTCCAGTTACCTTAATGTGTACTGGTTGTGTTTCCTTTAATGTGTTGCGTATATGCTCTGCTATAAAGAAAGTGTTCTGAAAGTCTACCGAAAGTGTTCTGCTCAGGATATGTGTTAAATCTAAACTTGGAAACACACTTGAGAACGGGTTGGGAGCACATTTGGGCACACTTCTGAAATCATCGTTTTCAAAAAATGCGCTAGAAAGTGTGCTTAACAAAATAAGTGTTCTCAGGAGTATTCTAAAAACTGTTCCAAAAAGTGCGCTTCAAAGTGTTCTGAAAAAGATGACAAAATAAGTGTTCCGAAAAGTGTATAAAGATAAGCAGTGCAGGGCCCGTTTTTTGAATACCATTTTCCACCAAGAATATTATTATTATTATTAGCTTTCTCTTTTATATTTTGTAGAAACGTACCCGGAAGTTAATTTCTATTACTAATGTTGTAATTACATAACACAAAAACTTTCTTCAGAAATTTTGGTATTCAAAAACTGGAAAAGGTGAAGTCCTGTGTTCAAGGAATATAAGAAAAGGAGGGGGGAGTTTTTTTTTTTTTTTTTTTTTTTGTACCTGAATTGTAGACATTTCAAGAAAACTTACTATGCAAATAAAAAGCTTACATGTATTACCACTGTTCGATGTGGAGATTTTCCATCTCGGACCTTAGATAGCTCTCGAAAATAAAACACAATCATTTTCAAATAGTATGCAATTGTAGCATTGAATGATCGTGAGGACGTTTCTATAAATTATTGCATGAAAATGTTCCACATTACAGTTCCGCGTTAATCTGAAGCTGAAAACGTGCAACTGTTCTTAAGCACAAATAGCAACATAAGTAACTTATTTGCATGATTTTTTAGATTAATAAAATCAAATATACATGATTTAGATGAACGTCTTTGAAAGACAAATTATTTAATTAATTTAACATATGAAAGGAAACATAGGGTATAATTCCAGAAGTAAATAGAGAATTCGGTTTCTGTTTCTTTTTTATATAAAATATTGCTTTCGATTTGTGGTCTTTGTCAGATCTTTAACGAAGTGTTCTTTATACAAACTAATCTAACTTTTGAATGTGTTGCTGAGTGTAGCACAAAACACTGTAATTAAAAATTCTTTAAAATTAACTAATTGTATGTCAACAATCCACCCATATTTCATTTCATGTTGAATAAACAAAATAATTTTACACCTCTTCGTTTGGCCTTTAAAATTAATGATTTATATATTTTTCTTTTTTTTATGGAAGAGCTGTGACTGAGCATTTTTGTACAGGAGATGGGATATTCATATGCAATATTATGTATATTAAAACATCCACTTCTGTGGAAATTTCATCGCAACATTGTGATTAAATCTTGTGAATAATTAATCATTGCATAAAAATAAAATGAGATTTTTTTTCACATACATGAATAGTAAATTTCAGTTTTTCTACGCTCGATAAAATAAATCAAAACAGCATTTTATGTTATTTATTTCATGGTTTATGATAACTACTAAGTTTGAAGAAACAATATATTAAACAAGTTACAAAATAAATTTATTGATTAACTAAAATTTAAATAAAAGAAAATTAACAAACACATCAAGAAACAAATTAATAAATACTATTTTAAGAGTTTTAGAGTAAAAAGGAGAAAATATTTAAAGCTTATGCTTTTTAAATTGAAAATTGAAACTTGTGTGCACAGAAATATTTATACTAAATTTTTACACATATATTTTAATGAGAAATGGAAATATAATTAACAGAACAAAAAGTAAACAATGAAACAATTAATTATCTGTACTATTATATAAAGAGAGCACGCCTGACTAGCTGACTGACTCATCAACGCCCAGCTGAAAAGACTAAAGTCAGGATCACGAGATTTGGACATTAGATTGCTGTTATGACTTAGGCAAGCAATAAGAAAAGATTTTTGAAAATTACTCCTCGAATGGAGTTAAAGAGGAGGGGTTTAACGTTTTAGGTCATTTCGCGGTATTTCAGCAGCAGTTTTATGTAGGAACGAAAATAAGCGGCCGCAAAAGAAACTTAGTTTTCAAAAATGCTTCTTTAAATGTCAAAAATATGTTTGTTTCTAAGATTTGTTATGATAAACAACACTTTCCTGGATCATTGGGTTACAGAATATTTTCACTTGTGGGTATATTATCGTTCTGTAGATTACGAAATACTTGTCTATTTTTTGCAGTGTAATTTAAGAACATTTGTGTATAATGAGAAATTCAAAATGTCATTTTAATATTTGGAAATTTGGAAATATTCTTCAAATTAACCAAATATATTAGTCCATATTAAACATTCTAATATGCAAGTAAATTTGAATTTCTGCAACTGAAATGAACATTTTAGTAAACTCCCGATATTTTGCATAATAAATAGTTTTATGTAAAATGCTCGGCGATTTAGACATTTACATTTATGATAAAATAGTTAATGCCAGTATTAAAAATATATTAGCTTTAAATGTTTAACTAAATTTCGGCATGTTTCATATTTTTCTTTTTTATGATCGTGTTAAACAAAACTTATAAAGCAACTAGAAAAAGCGATATGCACCATTTTAAAGTTATTTAACTTAAGTACCATTTAAAACATCAATAAAAGATGTATACTTTTTGTTTTGTATATTTAAAGCTATAAACAGGAAATATCTTGCACACTTTTAAAAAAAATTAGAAAGAAAGTAGAAGATAAAATATTGTAGTAAAATACTTCCGTTAAAAGATTACAGAGACGAAAAAAGTGAGTTTAAGTTATTTTTAAGCAACTGAATTGGAAAAGCTTAAATTGTGAAGCGTAATTACTTTTGAAAGAAGGTTTTTTGTGAACTCATCTTCTAATTATGCATTATATTTTCTGAAGAAAAGAAAATTAGTTTTCAAGAAACAATTAAACAATATTAAACGTTTCGTTATTAATTGTTAGATTGTTTTTCAAAAGATCTTTTGTCAAAATATATTAAACTTGGTTTAAAAGCTATTTTTTAAAAAAATCTTGAAATAATGAGTTAAAAAGGTGTTTATTTTTTAAAAGAAAGATGCCATTATAAAGAAATAGTTAAAAGCATTTTCCCTTTTAAAATCCCATTAAAGGAATTAACCACAGCCTATTAAAAATAATATTAGCTTCAAGCTTTTAATAAAATTTCTGTGTGAATATATTTATTTCACATTTCCTGGAAATTATTCTAACAGGTATGCATTCATATTTTAAATTTTTGATTTTTATTCCTGCATTTGTGCATGATGTTTCAGCTCTGTCTTTTAACGTTTACATATACGTTACAAAATTTAAAATTCCGCACTTTATTGAGGTTATTCTATAAAAAAAATTGTCCTTCTAATTTCATCCCACAACCCCAGTTTATTAAATTATTTCCCATCTTAAATAATATTCCTTTTATTTTATTTATCAATATATATTTCTATTAAAAATGCGTAATTTAATATTCTATTCCCTTTCAAAATATCCTAAAAACACTTCTCGTAATTATTTTTCTTATAAAACCTTTTTACTTCTCAATTCTTATAAAACCGAAATAGTTCTATTTAAAAATATCACCTGTACTATTTTTTCCCCTATATTTGTTATTCCAAAAACGCGTTCGCGCGCTTTATTGCTGACGTTTTTTACCTCGAAATTCTGTTTCTTTCAGTAAAGAGTTCAGACATCAGCAAGCTCTCTCATTGGTTGGTTAGTAATACTGCAATGTTGTAATTAACTTTGCGCAATCTGGTATAAGACATGAAACTTATGTTCTGGAGCTAGATTTTCTGTGATATTGGCTGCTAAGATAAAATGTTGTCGTCCGGAGTGAGAAAGAGAATATTTTTCGAAATGCGATTACAATTAACATCGATGTATTATGTTTAAAGCATGGCAAGATGGCTAAAGTTTCTAATGATGAAATTATTCCGTAACTAGTCGTTGGGGGCCACCGCAATACTTACCCATCATGGATATGCATATTATAAAATATTAAAATTAAAATGTGTAAACTACTTATAAAATGCATTGCAATTCAAATAAAATTGTGGCTTGATGACGTCATAAACATTAAAGCGAGGCTAACGAAACAGACAGGCTACCGCGGTGCATTCCACTTATCTTTTTTTACAGACCGCTAGAGTGACGTGATGCACTTTTCGTACACCAGCATTGGTGGATTCGAGCAACACGTGACTCCCGCGGTCTGTAAAAAAAGATACGCGTAAAGCACCGCGGTAGCCTTTCTTTTTCGTTAGCCTCGCTTTAAAGGCTCGATTACTGAATTGCTTGAAAGAAACGTCCTTATAACTCCAAAAATAATAATCCTATTAACTAGCGGTTTATTGCATCTGATTAAGCGTCAAATTTCCAATTAAAATATATCTTTGAAGTGAAATTTGGATGAAATACAGGGTTATGAAAAATCGAAGAGTGTGGAAAATAGAATTCCAAATACCTCGGCAACTCATTATCCGATCGACTTCATGCTTTATGCAAAATTTATGTTTTTTATTGTGTTTCATATTCGTTTCTTAAAATAAACAATTTCGAAAATTTTTATATACCTTTTATCAGAACGAATATTTCGAGAATCCAAAAAAAATAGTTCTGGTTAATCGAGGTTATTGAAATGAAATAGGCTTCTTCCCATTATTACATACTAAGTACATACCAAATTGCAAGTCTCTTTCTCAAATTTTTTGGGAGATAGAGCGTTTACAGACACACAGACACGCAGACGAACGGCAATTTTTTTTTTTTTTTTAAATATGTCTTTCGGAATCTCCAGTGTCTGAAACGTGTAAATCCGTCAAAAAAAAAATTTCGATTTTCAAAACGATTACAAGACTTACCCTATACTACGTATGATGGTTAAGTAAAAAGAAAGATGTGGCGAATGTTTGCTTATCTGTCATCGTATGGACAATAAATAAAACTTTTGTTCTTTGAAATCTTCGTCTATTATTGTTATGGGAAAACATTTAATGTGGTTTTGATCAACGGTCGGATGAAGTGATGCTAACGAATGCACGATTATTTAATATTCTAGTGAATTCTTCGAGAATGGGCTACAACTACTTAAAATACATGATCAATTTAATGAGTACTTCCGTATGCTATTTTTGTCATAATATGTATATGTACGAAACTAATTTTTTTTCCCTAAAATGTCTCGAAATATTATGTGCATCAAATTAATAATGTCTAAGTTAATTGTCATACTAAATAGGTGTAAACACAGAGCGCTTTTATTTATTTACATATTGTCTTTAGTATTTTAAATAGTTCATGTTATGTTGAATGAATCAATTCCGTTGAAGAATCTTCCAAACATTTTTTAGAACACTTTGGTCGAAATATGAAAATGCGCTAGGTCGATCACTTACAACCATCATATCTACCACGCTCCCTCAGTTACCGACATGCAATGACCATAGTGCACGATGGGAGTCTCGAGGGACTACTACCGGACACAAACATCAATGGTCTACGCTGGGTAGTTTTGGTTACAAAGTGAAATATACGGACACACACATCAATTTATATATATTTTACGCCTTTTTATACCACTAAAGGCAATATATATATATATATATATATATATATATATAGATTGCCTTTAGTAGTATAAAAAGGCATAAAAAGTAATTTGTTAGAGACGGTTGAAAACAAAACAAAAAAATAACGTAAAAGACGTAAAGCAGACGCTAAAATAATTGACAGGAATCTATAACTTAAATAAATGTTTACCAGTCCAAAAAAAAAAAAAAAAAACATTAAATACATTTTAACGATTTTACATTTTAACTTTCACGTAAGCGATTTCCAAACACAATGACATATTTAGAATTTTTGAGGGAGATAAATATTATTTAGTACATCACATTGTACATGAAAAATGACTACAATTCACTATAAGATATGAAAATGTAAAATCCTAATATTATTATAAATGCGAAACAGTGTGTGAATGTTTGGCTGAAGCCAGCGTCAAAACGCATAATTCAATGCATTTATATCTTTGAATATAGATGGATTATAATCCAGAAATGAACATAGGCCATATTTTGTTTATTTTATTCAAATATGTTTCTTAATAATTCAAAATTCCATTGTTTTCATAGAGAATAAATGATTTTTTTTAGTATAAAATTTTAAAATGGTTAAATTTAATTATCGTTTCCAATACTGAATAAATACCCGGAGTAATAATTTTTACTGAACAATTTATTTTCAATTGAAAAATTTCCAAGTGAAAAATAAAAATAAAATTAAAAAATTAAGAATTAAAAAGAAGATTAATTAACATTATTAGAAATAAAACGCCCATTTTCAAGAATTTGATAAAAATACAAAATGCACGAATACGAGTAAGTACGGAAAGCAGACGAATATGACGTCATAAATAACGAAAATAAAACGGATATGTTTTAATGTTGAAATAAAATGATCCTGAGTTATCAAATTATTTATTATTCTTTTCTTATATTTTCCTTTCTGTCATTCTTTTTTTTTACTCGTATTTCAATAGAAATGAGTATATTTCAAATGTATGTATTATATGTATATTATATGTATGTAATGTATATATATGTTAAATATATGTCTTTTAAATTAAAGCTCTGTATTTTAAATGAAATGAATCCAATAGCACACTGTAAAAAATGAGGTACTCAAAAATGAGTAAGTCCATGTACTCATATCGAAATGAGCATTTTTGGATCAAAAATGAACATGTGCATTCTCAAAAATGAGTAAGTCTATGTACTCATATCGAAATGAGTATTTTTGGATCAAAAATGAACATATGCATTCTCAAAAATGAGTAAGTTCATGTACTCATATCGAAATGAGTATGTTTGGATCAAAAATGAACATATGATCAAACCCAACATACTTGTATATTTCAGAATGTGTAATGACAAAATTTCGAAGCCTAAAAAGCTATTATTTTAAGGAAAAACAAAGAATAAGAGAAATGAAAAGTGGATCTGGTTGTTCGGGATTTTCATCAAAGTGGATCCACTGCAACACATTTACTCTTTTTTTTCCCTCACATTTTACACATCTACTTTTTTTTTCCTTGATATTACTTCAAAATTATGATTTCTTTTTTTCCCACTAATTTTTTAGAAATTTATTTTAACTTTTTTAACGTGAGGCAACATTGTGTTATTTAAAAGTTTCAGAACATAATATCTTTGCAAAGTATAGCTATTCAAATTGGTATTACACTAAGCTGATTTGGCTTACAAATTTATGAATTACGCTAAAATTTATTATTTTATAAATTATAATTTTACAAAGTTTAATTTTTTCCTTAAATTTATAAAATTAGTTAATATTTTTTCTTTATTTTTATAAAAATAAAGTTTTTAACTTTATAACGTTTTTAATTTATTTCTTTAGCTTATATTTTTATAAATTAAACTAATTTAATTTAAATAAAATCAATAAGTCCAGATTTAAACCTACCTATCCCAAGGTCATTAATTTCAAATTTGTCTCTAAAAATCCTTTTTATTTAACTATTTAGTTTAACCGAACCGTACGAAAAAGCTCTCAGCATAGCTGAAATATAATAATTTAATTTATTATAAAAAAAATTATTTACATAATTTTTTTTAAATAAGATATTAAAAAAATATTTTAATAGCATGAATAAAGACTTCTGATTAAGATAATTGTTGTTTTTATTAGAATTGATAAATAGATAATCAGGCAAATATTTAAAAAAAAGTATATGTTCGAATAAAGAAATTGTTGGTACTGTTGCAAAAAAAAGCAATCAGTATTCCTAATGCAATGTTTTACGCATATAATATATAATAAATTGAAATTTATCTGTTATAAGGCACCAAATCATACAGCAAAATATTGAAAATTATGAAAAGAAAATATTAAAAACATTGAAACAGAAAAAATCCATCTACAGATGAAAAGTCAAGTTTTTGCAAATTTTGGAAGATAACTAACATTTGAGAAGGAGGCATGACCACTCATGGCGCGTTGGTCTGAGTCGTCAGGTTAGTACACGGGACATCGCTAGTTCGATTCCTCTCATGGGCAACGGTTGGTTAATTACTATAAACTCACGCAGGAAAGAAAAAAATGAGCAGAAATGTACGTATCCCTTATAAGGTTGTCCTCGCGAAGTAATTTTTTTTTTTATCCTATAAATTTTATTTTAACGACATAAAAATTTTAAAATTTGAATACATCCATGGGATCAAAAATGAGTACATAGCAGTTCATATTTGAATACATCCATGGGATCAAAATTGAGTACATGTGTTTCTCAATTTTGAGTACATTTGGATCGGAGCTATTTTGAGTATGTGACGTATTCAAAATTGAGTACTTTTTACTCAATTTTGAGTACCCATTTTTTACAGTGCAATGATGGCGAGTTAACATAAACATTCGAGCGCGGCTAACATAAATATACTGTATTTTTAATTTACATTAAAAATTTTTTTTTTTAAAGTTTCAAAAGAAAATGGATTGCAAATGTCAATAGTATGCAGCACAAAATTATCCATGACAAAAATGACTCGTGGTTAGCGGGAGTAGTTATTTTCATTCATAGAAACTAAAAATAAAAAATAACTCGATTGCATGAAAAAAATAATATTTGACTACCGTTAATTCAAAAAGGCGTTTATCTCAAGAAATCCGGGCCCCACCAGTGGCTGAGAGGTTCTGCTCACAAAGCTGGTAAACGGGAGGTGCTGGGTTCAAACCCCTGTCGTGCTCGTCGAACTAAACGTTCGGAGTTTTCCGTGGTTTTCTTCGAACCTTGCCGTAAATACGGGTTAGGATCCCTTAAAAAGACCCCCACGGAGGGCACTCCCCTTTAGGGCCTGCATCCCTCGTGTTGCCATCATAAATCAACCAAACCCAATTCAAGAAATCCGAATAAAAATTACCTTATTTTTTAAAAGAAAGTTGCATTTTAGTTCAGATAACCTAAAGATTTAATATGATTGCATCAAAACAACATCATTTTCCATCCATAATACTCAAATTAAGGCTCGATGCCTTGACGTACATTGGTACAGTCGAGACACGTTTGTAGAACACGGTTTGGCAACCAGATTTTAATTCTAAGTTTCTTTCAGCTTTAAAATAGAGTAAAAAGTTTGTTGTCATTTTTAAAAATGGCTTTATAAATTTCTTTTTTTCTGTTCTTTTCTTTTTCTTTTTCTTTTTCTCTTTTCTTTTTCTCTTTCTTTTTCTTTTTCTTTTTCTCTTTTCTTTTTCTTTTTTCTTTTCTTTTCTTTATTTGTTTCGGTAATAGATTTTTATGAAGTTTTACATGATAAGAAAAATGGTACAGCTTTCATAACAATGTTTAGATGTTTTAAATATGTCTTTACAATGTTTTTACAATTTTTGATAAAAAATCGATGTTTTCGAAATGAAAATAAAATTTATCGAAAAATTTGCTTAACGCAAAAGCAAGAAGAAATAAAAAAGTAATGAGAATTTTCTCCATGCAGAATTGCGCAGACTTGAACAAGCCGATTGTGCCAACTCCTAAAAATAAGCAAATTCCTAGTATTATAAATGTGAAAGCGCGTTGCATAGTAGAATTTTCATTATACATAGGTAGAAAATAGGCAAAAATAGGATGGTTAGGCTGTGTAATCGGGTCCGTAGTCAATTTGCTTTCTTTAGCGAGCGAATTTTGGCGCAAAAGTAAGTACATTTTTGTAACCAGTTTTTATTTATTTTTTTATTTTTTTGTAAACACTTAATGGCATTATAGATGATCATTTCTTCACTCACCCTGCACTTCTTTTTCAATTGGTTGCAGTTTTGTTTTCGCGAATGTTTATATTATTTGGCGCAAAATTTCACTTTCTTATGACGGAGTTATATTAATTCCCTTATAAGAAAGAAATGACGTATTGTCTCCTATAAAAAGTGATAAAGCGTTGGTTAACTAACAGGAGTGAAATGTTTTGCTTAATTATTACATTTATTATTCTTTTAATGTTAACTACGTGATGAGTAGCAGCTAGTTTGTATTATATATTTAACGTCAACATTCAATATTTTTAATGAAATGTAAGAAACAGTTTTCTTTTTATTTAAAATTTTTAACGTATATTAATATTTTTCCATTTTTCTACGGTAGTTTTTAGTTATAAGCAATTTAGAATTGTGTGTATTAAAAATAATAACTTCAAATACCGTGAAATTATAGAATATTCTCATTTGTTTTTGATAATGGCTCGGAGTGAGCCGAAACAAAAACACCTTTCAGCATTTAAAAGAAATATATTATTACAAAGTGTTATAAATTATTATATTTTTATAATGTCTTTGCTGTTACCTGCACAACTGTTATTCATCATACTTTTCGCCTCTTTTTTTTTCTATTTTCAGTTAATATTAAATTTGATATATTTTATCTGAATCAAACATAAAAAATGTTAATTTCAGGGAAAATTATGTCATTCTTTATTGTCAAACATCGAAGTTTAAAAAAAATTATTTTTACTCTTAATTTATAAAAACAACAACAACAACAAAAAAAAAACCACGCGACTTTGCCTGTGTTAACAATGGGGACCTTCCGAGAAAAATAAATTAAAATGTAATAATACGGTGATCACAATAACAGAGCTCTGTGCATTCGCGATCATTAGAAAGACAATCAGAAAAAAATCATGTTACTGTTAAGAAATCATAGTAAAACCCTCTATAACTCCGTAAATGACAATGCAGATTTTCTTTTGACGCAAATAACAGAAATAAAAAGATGATTTCCCTGACAATACAGAAAAAAATATCTCATAGAAAGGGTAGTATAAACAGTAAACATATCAAGCGCAAATGTATCAATTGTTATGGAGAAATTAAATTTTGACGTAGAGAAAGACAATTAATGACTGACCAATATTTTTAAAGTTGGCAATATTAGAAAAAGAACAAAATACACTTACCGGGTGTCGTAAAATAGACTGACTGATTTTAAAATTCAATAACTTCCAAACGGTGACAGATATTAAATATGCTCTTGCGGGAGAGTAATGTATGATGTCAGGAGTTGTTTCACTAAGATTCCTGATTTTAGTTCAAATTGCCAGCAATAGATGGCGCTGCGAACACTATATCTCCAATCCAGGCAGAAACAGCAATCAGCCACATTGATGCGAAGGAAGGACGTCAAATACTGTGGAGTGGGTCTCATTCACCAATAAAACCTTATTCAGAATCGGGCCCTAAGAACAAGATTGTATTAGCGAATGAGACCCACTCCATGTATTTAACAGTCTTCCTTCGAATCAATGCTATGTTATTTTAGTTTTTGCCTTGATTGCCAGCCTATTTCTCGCAGCTCCATCGATTGCTGGTAATTCGAACTAAAATCAGGAATCACAGTAAAAAAAATTCTGATATGCATTACTCTCCTGCAAGGATTTTTTAAATATCTGTCACCATTTGGAAGTAACTGAATTTTAAAATCAGTCAGTCCATTTTAGGAAACCCGGTATATTTAGCTTCCATAGATTGTTATTACGTTTCTAGTAATTGGATTTTTGTAAAAACCACTTAGTGGAATAAAATGATTCATTGAATTTGTTGCATTGTTATTTTTACGTAATAAAAACTTTCCATGTAACGTAAAAATGAGTGAAAAATTAAAGATTAAACAACATATAATCAAATATGTTTATTTAGATACGATTTTAATTTAATATAAATCATACCATAAGTGTTTTATGAATATAATTTTATTTTTGTCAGAATTTGTTTCTATTTCAAGCTGTTTCATGTCGAATTTTCATGTTAAATGACTGAAAAAGAAATCTTTTAAATTATCCAACACAATTACAATTATACATATTTATTTAATTTATTTTGTAATAATGCAGGCTTAAAATCCAAATTGAAATGTTTTCCCTTATGCAAAAATATAACTTTAAAAAGTCAATTTTTTAAGCACGAAAAATCCTGATATTCAAATGCCTGCATTTTACATCTTCAAAAGTAGTACACAAAATACAAAAAGTAAAAATCTCATACGAACCTTACATTAAAATGGAAAAGAAGATTAAAAAAGCAATTGAATGAGAAGAAACAGGAAATAAAGTCTTACAAACGACTGCAAAAAAAGTAAAAGAGTAAATATAAAACAATAGGCTGAAATACCGGAGTAAAAAGATTACGCAGGGGAAAAAATAGAGAGGCAGTAAGTTATAAAGGTTTTCTGTAGATTCAAATGCAGCAATTTAAATCACAGTAAGGAAATAGAATTCAATAAAAGTTTTCAAAAAACTTCTTTAATTATACACGGTTCCGTCTAACAAAGGAAATTGAGTTTTGCATAAAGTAATTAAGTTATGTAAACCGTATTTTTATTTAAAATAAAATATATTTTCAAGCGTTAATATCTCAGACTACGTTATTTTTTTAATAAACATTTCAAAATAAATTGCAAGAAGGAAATTCAAATTGCAGATTTATTTTTTTATTGCTCGGTTATTTTTCAAAATGCATTTTGTTCACATCATATCAAACTATTTAACTTTATTTAACAGGATATATTTATTTTTTTGTATTTTAGTTTTAATATTAAAAACAAATTTATCTGTTAAACGTATTATCTATTAGGAACTAAATTGGAGCTGCTCTTTTTTTCTTGGACGGATTACAATCCAAATTTAATTTCAGTGATTGACGAAACAGTGGGGAAGGAAAAAATATATACAGTAAATGGCAAAAATATTGAGACGATATGTTTTTCTGTCCTAACTTTTTCTGCAAGGAAAATTTCTTAATGATGCAAATTAGTAATTTGTAGCTTTAGTTATCTTACATGGTACGTAACTAATGATAGGTGTGAAATTTGTTAATTTGAAAAATACCAAACGTGAATTGGAAAAGTTGAAAGCAGAAGTTTTGAGACGATCTGATAAAATTCTAGTTCTTAATACTTGGCTTAAATACATGTGATATTGTAACACATAAGGACTCCGCTAGCTGAGTGGCTAGAGCAGAGGAATTCCACGCAGAACATGTGAGTTCGAATACCGTCTCTGGCTTTTAAATTAAATATTCATAATTTACTTTCTATACGAGCTGTATGCAAATGACTTTATAATTTCGATAACTTTGCGCAGATATGCAAATTAGTAGCTTTACGTAATCATGTTTCCAGAATTTTCTAGAATATGCGATGATTCATATATAAAGCACGAAACAACCGGCACATTAGCCGGGCTGTTGTATGCGAAAATCACTTGCTTAATCCTTAAAGAATTAGAATTCTATTTTGTACGTGGAAATCTTAATGTTAGTATCTGTAACAGTTTCAGTATGAAGATAGGGAAAAATACGTCTTTGGCCATTCGTATTGTAATTAGTACGGAAGTGGGGGGAAAATGTCATATTCTGCTATCGCCAGCAAGTTGCGAATTCCAAAATCAATTGTTGGCCACATAGTAAAGAAATGGAAGGATGGTAAAGGTGGGCGCGATGTTCCAAGATAAGGAGCCCTAAGAAAAACGACTCAAGATCAAGACGAGTTGATCCGAAGAAAGTCGGTCACTGGCCCAATCAAGAACGTTACTGAAGTATGAAAAGAGATGTCCACCGAACATGGACTCACAGTGAGTAAGGACCCCATATGACGTCATCTGGATGCCGCTGGATTGTGTGCATGGGTCCCTGCAAAAAACCTCATACGGCAAAAAATAGGAAAATCCGGTTGAAATTCGCTAAGGAGCACGAAACGTGAACATCCAAAAATTGGAAGAAGGGCCTTTGAAGCGAAGAATCGAAATTCAATTTGTTTGGAAGTGATGGCCGACGTTATATTCGTCGTACAAAAGGCACCGGAATGGATCCCTGCTACCAACGTCTAACAGTGAAGCACGGAAATGGTCTTGGGAGCTTTCCATCCTGATTGCGTTTTTCCCCTCGTGCACATCGATGGGATTATGAATGAAAATATTTATAAAACGTTTTAGAGGATCACATGCTGTCTTATTCTCGTCAAAAGATGCCTCGTGAATGGATGTTTCATCAGGATAATGATACAAAGCACACCTCTAAAATGGTAACAAGTTGGTTTACAGCTAAAACAATTAAAGTTTTGGACTGGCCGAGTCAGTCACCGGATCTCAGTTCAATTGAACATCTTTGAGAACACATCGGAAGAAAAGTCGGGATATGGAAGCATTTTTTAAAGGCAGAACTCCTTCAGGAGCTTACAAGCCGCAAAATGAGGGCCCTGGATCGATGTTCATGCGTTCGAAAATAGCGCGGTCTGTGCGGGCTGGTTGTGGAAGGTTTTTCAAGTTTCGCCTTATGAGGGTTTTCCGATAATTCAAACCAATCTCTCTTAAAGTCCTCATTGAAGCCCTCCCCTCCCTCTTATTTTAATAGGGCCGAATTCGAATGATGTCATTGCAGATGGAAAATGCTTAAACGTTTTGCAGAGATTAAAAATTTCATTATTTGTTCTGGACGAGACTGAATACCTTTGAAGATAAAGTGGACGGATGTTGCTTTAATTAAGGAAGACATGGAATAATTAAATTGACATTCGGATACTTATAACTGTTGTACAGTATGATAACAAATAGTCTCAAAAGGTTTAAAGGAAAATGAAAATACACTATTAGACTCCGCCACTAAAGTTTATTATCTCTATATATGATATAAACCTCTGACCTCATAAAAATTAATTGTTGAAATAATGTATATAAAATGCGATTCTGACATTTCACATTTAGAGCATGAAGCAATAGGAGTTCATTCGAGTGTTGAACGTGTCACGGTATATCGGATACCATAAAAAGTTTCCAAAACCTGAGTATTAATAGAGACAGATTAGGTTGAGATAAAAAATGAACAGTCAACGTTTTCAGAAAACGCAAAGTGACCATAAAAAGGGTTGGACGCATTCTAAAAGATACGATTTAAAATGTCGCAAAAAGATGAATATTAACTGGGAGATGGATCAATAAACTGTGTAACAATTCCTTATACACCAGTTTATGAGGTGCTTAGATCAGGAAAGAATCGCTGCAGGAAAGAATACGCATACAATACGGGCTCTAGACGGAAATCGCAGAAAATGAATTTTTTCTGCATTGTGTTCCTTTTTAAATGTTTATTTAGATGTATTATTTTATTGTATGATGATTCAATAATGAACAATCTTAAAAATATTCCTGTAGTGTTGCGAAATGTTTCATAATCTATTCTGTCATCTTTGATTTTTTATTCTTGTTATTATTCAAATGTACTCAAGCTGATTCATAATAAATTAATATTTTTAATTTTTAATCAAAATACCAGTTTTAAGAGAATCAATCCTATGAAAATGTATTTAGGTAGATAACAATATTTTTACACTTTTAAAACAGAAATTTTACACGTATAAATATTGTAAGATAAAACGATACCTAGTAATATATTTTCTGAAAGAATTCGCACACATTACGAGCTATATACGGAAATCACAGAAAGTGAAATTCTACTGCGTTGTGTATGTTAGGTAAGAATATTTTTACACTTTTAAAACAGAAATTGTACACGTATAAATATTGTAAGATAAAACGATAACTAGTAATATATTTTCAATTTTATGTTTGGTTTCTCTGAAAATATGCATTGTATACTTTACGTGATCTTAAAAATTGTGTAACCAATATTTTGATATTGCATTATTTGTTGTTCATTTTATAATTGTTGCACATACGAGTCATCTAAATATAATAAAACACAGTGTGTTGATTCCGGTACGAACTTATCCACACAAAGGATAGGAAACAATGGATTACTTCCACTGCGGCAGAGAAAAGCGAAATAATAAATATATTCAGAGACATGGCTTTTTAGATGCAATTTTTAATTGGCAGGTTAAATTTTGGTAAAAGTATTTCTTCACGCGTTATTTTGTTTTTATAAGTGAATAAAAATTCATATTTACTGTGACGTCACTAGATAAGAGTTTATTGGGTTTATGTATTTGTATGCACTATAACTTTATTGATGCCATTTTTTCATTTAAATTAAATAGAAAATATATTTTTATTTGAATTCATGGTGATTAAGCTTGAAAGTATGTAAATATAGTACGTGTGAAAAGGTTGCGCCGGTGAAAATGACGCTATGCATAGCTTGAAATGTATTTTATATTAATAAAACTAAAAAGAAAATGATATGATTGTGCCGAAATGACGCAATTTTCACTGAGTTTTCAATCGTATATATTATTTCTATTGTCAACATCCCATTTTCTAAGAAAATACAAAACACAGAACGACGAATGAGATACAACATGAAAGGATTTTGAACAGGCTTCTGACATAGTACACCCACATTTCGTTAAAACATGTTTTTTGGTTAAAAATTGCAGTTAATTAAAAATTAAATCAGAATTGTTTTCATAAATGAAATGAAAGTTTTGCAACACACAAGTTGTCAACAGCGCTATCCGCGCAGGCACTGCAACAGCGACATCTGGTTGATCGCAGTCGTCCTCTACCTAATGGTGTATAGCTGTGTTGCACGTTCGCGTTCACCTGCTGTGTCGTCTTTCGCCCATAGTCGTTCAAGTCTTCGTCCGTATGCAAAGCCCTGATTTTTTCCTGGAGGGCTTTTTGAAGCTTATAAAGCGGTATGACAAATGTCTCAATGTACTTGGTACTTATGTGGAAAAATAAAGTTATGTTTTATATTTAATGTCTTATTACATATTTTGTCTTTCATACACACCTCTGCCCACAGTCGCTAGGGGAAACTTATTTTCCGACTGCCCCTCGTATGGATATTATTATCAATTATCTGAAATTTTAAGTGAAAACCATGATTTTTACCTACCGTCCTAGGACAGGCATCTGCACTAGTAAAAGAATAAACGATAGTTTGTTTTTACTTATGATTTTACATATATACGTAAAAAATTATTAATAAGTTAAAAACTAATGTAAGAATGTCGTGAGTGTAAACACAGAATATAAATTTCTGTTAACGGAATATAAAACTTACTTTTTGTTAAATAAATAATAAAATATTGAAGTCTTCGTAAGTTTAGAATATATTTTTTGTTAGACTACCAGATCAGTTTTGCATTTTCTTTAAAATGCGTTATTTTAAAACGAAAAAGATATTAATTTTGAACATACGGTTTTAATAAAATCTTTATGCAATGTTTTAAGAAAACGCTGAAGAATATTTTACGCAATTGAAAGAAGGAATAAAAGCAAACCTATAGTAATGTATGTTGCGCCAGTTTTGCACTAACCTATATATAAAAAAAAACAGTCAAATATTTTCCAATGGCAATAAATGTCTACGTGTTTATTTCTGATTTCAAAAGAACTGAATCTGATAAGAAAAAAAGCTTTCCTTTTAAACTCGTTACTTTTCAAATATCGCACAATAGATACGGTTTTGCATAACAAAGGAACCCATCTTAAAAGTTGACAAAGTGGTGAAAGAAAAAGTTATTTTTTTCATCTTTCTATACACTCTTTTATAACATGATTTTTGTGTGTAAAGTTGGAATTTTCTAATGGATTTTTCATTCACTTACTGATGCGCCAGAACTATAAAAATTATATAGGCAAGTGTGTGTTTTCGATGACAGTATGGCGATGTAATATTTTTACAACTTAATTATGAATTGACAAATTGATTTAATACATTTTTGGTTGGCCCCTTGCTGGTGATAAATCGTAAAATTATCTTTCTGTTTACATGTGTATAGACGTGTTTAAAAAAGAATGGAGTTAATTATGCGACAAACAATGCTTGCCAATGAGAAATCCATGTTGAAATTTCGAAAAGATTGTACAAATAATGCTTCTTAAAAAAAAAATACGAGTTCGTGCTTTATACGAAGAATAAAAAAAATGGTAAATTTTCCTTAATCGGAGCCCACGCCAAATTAACATAATGCAAGAGCAATTTTGCGGAAAAAACATGAATCGCAGTTATGAAATTAGGTGAGATTTAGAAAAAACCAATGAATGCTTATAAAAAAGTGTTTAAAAAATCATTTCTACTTATCTAACAATTTTTTTTATAAAAAATAATCTATTCCGAAAGAGAAATTTTGAGCAATTCACAATAGGTTACGTTTATACCATTAATATATATATATATGTGAGAAAAGAAAAATGACATCTCAACTCGATGTGAGGACTGATTCAAGAATAATGGTGCCGAAAGATGGCTCGAGTGAAACAGTATGAATTTCGATTTCACACTAGATTTAGCGAAGTTGGCTGGTTACACTTCGTCGCTACTATGTCAAACTATCGAATATTTAAAAATACATATTTCATTACTTTTTCAAAAAATGCCAATTGTCACCACTAAATTTTACTAGAATTAACCGCATAGTAAAAATACTAATAAAATTTCTGCGTAGAACAGGGTTGCCAGTTTGGCTTTCTTTTTTATTCACAGATGCCGAATTCATACCGGAAATTTTGCGGAAAAAATAGTTTACCTTATGTAATCACGAAATGTCTGTCATTAAATAAAGTAAAAATTTCTATTTGAAATTTCTGGTATGGATTATAAATTTCAGAATAAAAAAGGAGGGCAAAAAGGCCAATCCTGCTGAAAAATACTATTAAAATTTAGTGGCGACAATCGATCCATTTTTAAAAATAATGAAAAATGCATTTTTTCACATTCGATAGTTTGACATGGTAGCGACGATTTGTTGAGAGTAACCAAAAGTCATTCTTCGTCATGTTATTATTATAAAGTTGGCATATGGCCATGTTAAATTGTGTTAATGCACTATCCAAGTATATTGTGTTTATTTCTTAATGTAGCGTGTGTGTCGTATTTAATGTTTGTGATCATCTTCATAACAAAGTGTAATGAATTGAAATAATGTTGTTACGTTATCATACGATTTACTTATACCACAATACTTAGACGCATCAAGAGACTGCAAGCAACATTGTTAAGAAGGAAATGTGCTGCAAATCGCGCCTAAAATCACACAATAAACCAAAGTTTCTCATTTTATTTGGGGGGGGGGAGGGCTATTGGTTTTAATGGCCGCGCCTGCCTGGCACTTTTTCAAATGAAATAAAAATTAAACAAGTTGAAAATGTACGTTAAACGTGACAAATGCGTCCGTATTATAACTAGTTTTACAATGTAAAAAAATCGTCTGCTATGAGAGAAATGAGCATGCCTTTTTTTCATATTAAGTATGCCACGTTTAAAGATGCGAATCTTTTTTTCGACACCAGACAACGATGCAAAATTCATCATGTAGATCTTGCTTTACGAATGATTACCTCCATGGTTTAATATTTTTATGACTCATAATGAACGAATCTCTTCTGTTTATTTTCTTTAATGGATTGATATATTCGGCTTTCAACCTAATTTCAACTGAAGTTATTTCAGAATCTATACATATTTGAATGTAATTCATCTCCCAAACAAACAATTTTTTTAATGATTTTTTTTAATGTAACTTTTATGAAATTTTATACGAAAAAATAATTTTGAATAAAAATGGCCTACTGGCATATGAAAAAAGAAATGGTTAGCCCGTATTTTCTTTCATCATTTACATGATTTGCATTTTTCTTATTATATAGATTACGTATGATAGGATTTAATAGAATAAAAAAAAACTTTTATTAATATCTTTTAAATTTTGATTCGATTTTCATAAAATTGGAAAGGACTCTACAAAATTGTGTAACGATTCCATATATTAAATTTCAAATCATTCGGTTAGGTAGTTTTTGCTCTGTTATATGCGGTCGGACGGACAGACGGAGGGATGGACCAAACAACGACTATAGGTGCTACGCATTTATATAATTACGAATGCATCTAAAAAGTACCAAGCCATGCTAGAGCAACATCCACGCCCATTTGTTGGCATTTTAGGAGGTTCTGAATGGAAATTTCAGCACGACAATGGACATAAATCCACAATTCACATACTATGAAACAATAGCATTCCACTTGAAATGGTAACTTTTTAGATTGTCCAGCTTTATACTCGACACAACTGAGGATATCTTAACCGTGAAGTATACTAATACGGAAAGACATGTGACTCAACCGAAGAAATAAAAGTGGACTTAGAAAAAGTATTTTATTATTTGTCACGAATAATATTTTTTAAAAGTAATTAATTATTTCTTTTAAATGCTAAAAGGTATAAATTAACAACATAATACAAATTAAAATAACTTTTATTAGGTTGTTTGACATGTTTCGAGTCACTCTGAGTCATTTTCAAAAACAAATGAGAATTTCTGTAATTGCACGGTCTTTGAAGTTATTATTACTTATCCATCATACGTAGTATAGGGTAAGTCTTGTAATCGTTTTGAAAATCGAAAAATTTTTTTTGACGGATTTACACGTTTCAGACACTGGCGATTCCGAAAAACATATTTTTAGAAAAAAAATTTGCCGTCCGTCTGTGTGTCTGTGTCTGTGTGTGTGTCTGTGTGTGTGTCTGTTTGTCTGTAAACGCTCTATCTCCCGAAAAAATTGAGATAGAGACTTGCAATTTGGTATGTACTTAGTATGTAATAATGGGAAGAAGCCTATTTCATTTCAATAACCTCGATTAAACGGAACTATTTTTTTCGGACTCTCGAAATATTCGTTCTGATAAAAGGTATATACAAATTTTCGAAAGTGTTTATTTTAAGAAATGAATATAAAAGACAATATAAAAACATAAATTTTACATAAAGCATGAAGTCGATCGGATAATGAGTTGCCGAGATATTTGGAATCCTATTTTCCACACTCTTCGATTTTTCATGGCCCTGTATTTCATCCAAATTTCACTTTAAAGATATATTTTAATTGGAAATTTGACGCTTAATCAGATGCAATAAACCGCTAGTTAATAGGATTATTATTTTTGGAGTTATAAGGAAAAACCTCCTTCAAGCAATTCAGTAATCGAGCCTTTAAAGTTTATGACGTCATCAAACCACGATTTTATTTGAATTGCAATGCATTTTATAATAGTTTACACATTTTTATTTTAATATTTTACATTATGCATATCCATGATGTGTAAGTGTTACGGTGGCCCCCAACGACTTGTTTAAACTGCTATCATTTAATTTTCATGTACTTTTTTTAACAATTACGCACGTTAGCTTTTATTTTTATTACATGTCAAACAACCTAATAAAAGTTATTTTAATTTGTATTATGTTGTTAATTTACACCTTTTAGCATTTAAAAGAAATATATTGTAACAAGGTGTTATAATTTACTATATTGTTAGTAATTGATTAAATAGAAAAAAGTAGTATTATTTGACTATGTATTATTTACAGTTATTTGAATCCAGAGAATTACTATTAATAAATAGCATCATGTACGCCACATCGACAGTCACAAAGGCAGAATGTGACGTCACAGTGACGTTCTCGTGACACATGTCACAATGCCATGCGGGAAATAGCATGAAATAAAAGTAATAAATTATGAATTTGTTTCCATTGTACCGAAACATTTGAAATATTGTATAGTTAGAGACATTTATGATGTTTTTTCAAAGATATGATAATAAATCTATTTTTGCATTTTGATATGTATTATTTGAGTTATTTTAGAGAAGCTATAATGCAGGAATTTTACATTTTAACTTTATCATCTAAATTTGTAGGATAATTGTTTAGTTTCATACCACTGGGCTTTTGTAGAATTCGATAGTTGGACATCTGTGGCAAAAAATTGTTGGGGATTTGTGGGAATACATTGTTGGACATTCGTACAAATAGGAATATTAGAAAAAATAGAAAAAATAGGAATAGATCGTTCGTCCTATGTAGACAAATGCTACGGCCAGCGGACATTTTTACCGTTGGCCAAACGTGGAAATCCACAATTGTCCAATTACAATATGAAATTTCCAGGCTTAAATTACACGCATTTTAAAATCTCATACAATATTTTTTTTTTATTATTAGCAACAAAAATGATCTTTTCCCATCTTACAAATGCCTCAACATAAAATAATTGCTAAAATTTTTATTATCGATTGAACGAGGAACTGTTCTAATATTGAAGGTGATTTTGTATTTGATATTGTAGTTGAAAGACTATCAGAAAGAAAAAGGTGTCGAAGGAAAAAAAAATCTATAACAGAATCTAATAAGATTTGAACAGGTATTTGATATTGTAGTTGAAAGACTATCAGAAAGAAAAAGGTGTCGAAGGAAAAAAAAATCTATAACAGAATCTAATAAGATTTGAACAGGTTTACAAACAGAATATTGAAAAGAACTTAACAATATGCTTGAAACAAATTGTGCTAAATAAGCAATATATATATATATATATATATATATATATATATATATATATATATATATATATATATATATAACAAATATTATATCAGCAGTACTATAATGTATTTGATATCTTATTATTAGTTTAATGAAAAAGTATAGTTAGTATTGTCTTCTTAAAATTTTGTATTTGTTATATATTTAATACATTAAATATATCTGAATAATATTTGACATCCAGTTTGTTAAAAATGCGTTATAATTCGAGGGGAAAATAAGTTTGAATATCTTGCATAAATTAATATAATATTTGAATGACAAATGTTAATTCTAGCAGAATTTCTTTTTTCTTAAATGATGATTATAAGAAAATATATGATAAATATATTTGCTATTGTATGAAAAACAATATTAAAACTGTTAATCAGAATTTTTTTTCAGTAATTCAAAGATTTCTTTTCGAATTTTATAATTACTTTGTGTTTTATCTTTGTGTTTTATCTTTGTGTAGGAATGCGTTTTCGTGTTTCAATCATTTTTATATAATGGAATAATATTTAATTAAAATATGAAACCATTAAAATGGATCACAATTTGTGTAATTACTAAAATAGGTGTAAAAATTAAAAGATTCTAAAACATTAAAACCATGTTAAGATGTTAAAAACATTCATCGGAGTCCCGAGCGCTTTCGATCAGAACCTAGCCATTATCAAAGGGTGGAAAAGGAGAAAAAATTCATATAATATTTAATAAGTATAATATTTAATAGTAAATTTATTTCTTGAGATATTACAACACTTTTTTTAACATTATTTCTTCGCTTCCGCTGTATAATGTATTTCTATAGAGGAAACCTTTTAAATGTAAATTTATAAGAATGTTAAATCAAACAATGAAGTCTGAACTATATTTTATGTAACATCACTGCAAATTCCCACACACATTGGGAACACATTCAAAGCACTTCGATTAAAAAAAAGTGTTCCAATTACCCTAATGTGTAATGAAAGGTGCTCGGAATATGCTCCGCTATAAAGAAAGTGTTCCGAAAGTGTTCTGATAAGGATATTTCTTAAATATAAACTTGAGAATACATTTGAGAACAGATTGGGAACACACTTGGGAACACTTGTGAAATCATCGCTTTCAAAAAGTGCGCTAGAAAGTGTGCTGAACAAAAGAAGTGTTCTCAGAAGTATTCTAAAATCTGTTTCAAAAAGTGCGCTAGAAAGTGTGCTGAACAAAAGAAGTGTTCTCAGAAGTATTCTAAAATCTGTTTCAAAAAGTGCGCTAGAAAGTGTGCTGAACAAAAGAAGTGTTCTCAGAAGTATTCTAAAATCTGTTTCAAAAAGTGCGCTAGAAAATGTGCTGAACAAAAGAAGTGTTCTCAGAAGTATTCCAAAATCTGTTTCAAAAAGTGCGCTAGAAAGTGTGCTGAACAAAAGAAATGTTCTCAGAAGTATTCTAAAATCTGTTTCAAAAAGTGCGCTAGAAAGTGTGCTGAACAAAAGAAATGTTCTCAGAAGTATTCTAAAATCTGTTTCAAAAAGTGCGCTAGAAAGTGTGCTGAACAAAAGAAGTGTTCTCAGAAGTATTCTAAAATCTGTTTCAAAAAGTGCGCTAGAAAATGTGCTGAACAAAAGAAGTGTTCTCAGAAGTATTCTAAAATCTGTTCCAAAAAGTGCGCTAGAAAGTGTGCTGAACAAAAGAAGTGTTCTCAGAAGTATTCTAAAATCTGTTTCAAAAAGTGCGCTAGAAAATGTGCTGAACAAAAGAAGTGTTCTCAGAAGTATTCTAAAATCTGTTTCAAAAAGTGCGCTAGAAAGTGTGCTGAACAAAAGAAATGTTCTCAGAAGTATTCTAAAATCTGTTTCAAAAAGTGCGCTAGAAAGTGTGCTGAACAAAAGAAATGTTCTCAGAAGTATTCTAAAATCTGTTTCAAAAAGTGCGCTAGAAAGTGTGCTGAACAAAAGAAATGTTCTCAGAAGTATTCTAAAATCTGTTTCAAAAAGTGCGCTAGAAAATGTGCTGAACAAAAGAAATGTTCTCAGAAGTATTCTAAAATCTGTTTCAAAAAGTGCGCTTCAAAGTGTACTGAAAAAGGTGACAAAATATTTGTTCTAAAAAGTGTTCTGAAAAGTGTATATAGATTTTCAGTGATACAGAGGTTTCTTTAAATTTTTTGTTATTTTTTAAAACATTTCAGAGCCCAAAAATGGAATGATATACATACAATTCAAGTAGGTACCCATGCAGAATATTAGATGGCACTATTTTTGTTTTGTAAAACATCTTTACGAATGTAAATTCACATTTAAGGATTTTTTTTTGGGTAGGGGGGGGGGATTGAAAGGGGTGATACATTGAAATAGAAAATATATGAAACATTGAATTAGAAAATAAATGATACATTGAACTTTTAAAAAAATGTCGACAGAAAATTTTTACTTTTGATAATGTGTTTTAGAAGTTATATATTCTTGAAGGAAAGTGTTACATTGCATCAGACTTCTCTGTAAGTGTTTTTCCTTGTGTTACTTACTGTAATACACTGTTAAAAATTTGCAGCAAACTGTCCAGTCATTTGACCGTTTTTGTAGAAAACGGTTATATAACCGTAATTTAACTACATTCTGATCAGAAAATGAGCAATAATACGGTTACAATATAGATAAATTACGGTTATGTAACCGTTTTCTACAAAAACGGTCAAATGACTGGACAGTTTGCTGCAAATTTTTAACAGTGCATATTTAAACTACTTGCGACTTAAAAATGTTCTGTCATGTTTAAGTTTTATTTTTATTTTTGCATAGTTTGCATAAAATTAATTCTTGTTCCTTAGAGTTTTTGAATAATGTTTTTGATAAATAACAAATAATTTCTGCAAGATTATTATCAGGATTTTTATCATTTTGCTTTCGACCTGCATAATGCCACATGAATAAATAAATATGTCAATGTTACCAATCCTCAATATTTCGGACTACAAATTTTTTCGAATAATTTTCTTTTCTTTGTTTAATACAGAACTTTTGAGATTGAATACGTGGCAGATTATTATTCAGAAATATTGATATTAAGACATCCGGAGAGTTTTCAGGTCTGCAAATGTTTAGAGATAATTTGTTTTGACGATAATATATTTTTAATTCGAAATCTTAACGTTTATCGAGAAAATAAATTATACAATAACATTTATATTCATGTAGTTTATGAAAAAAATATTCTGCGTAAAAATAATAAAGATTTGAACAGAGAAAAAATTAACAGCTCAAATGTATTTCATTTTTACATAAATTTGCATAGCCGTACATCCACTAACTATTCTTTTTCTTCTTAAAATAAATTTAAAAAACCGTTCTCATGTTTAACATTGATATTTGAAAAGCAATTTTAAAACCGTTGGTTTATATTTACATTATAAAATTTTGAAGGTTTTACATGAAAGTTTATTTGAAAAAAAATATTTTCCAATGATCTTGATGTGAAAAATATTTGCGGTTTCGCAGAAAATATATCTGAAATACAAGCATTAAAAGAAAATACTTTATAAGTATGTTTCGGCAAAAATCATTACGCTTTCTTAGAGAGTTAAGAGATTTTCTCTAATGAATCTTGTGTGGAACTTTCTGTATATTTTCAGATTCTCACGAAATACTTACTGTTATTAACATTTAATCGACGTTTCTTTAACGTTTTGTGTGTTATTCTAGACATGATCGAATGCACATAAAACCTTCATGTTTTAAGTTTACAAGTCTCAAAAGTTTTGAATGTTCCTTAAATAATGGCTTAAAATGCAAACTACACAAGGAGATAAGAAATATATAACACTTACTAATTAGCATAATTTATTTTCATAAATAAGTGCTAGTTACTGATTTAACACTTGAAATGATACATTTTAAAACACAATTAGAATTTTTATACTAAACTAGGAGACGATATATATTTAGGAGCATTTAAAATTTAGTTTTCTATTTTTTTATTTTTCGTCGTTGGCATCTTTCCTGATCAATCAAAGTTATAAAACGAACAAACGTCCGTGAGCAATGCTGACGTAATGTGGACGGTGGCAAGAAATTAGCAACAAAATTTTTCTTTCAATCTTTTCTAAAAAAAAAAAAAAGTAACTAACACTGCAACCGTAAATGAATATTTTGTGACCGAAGGTTTTTCTCGGCTAATATTAAGAAAACAATTCCATATAAAAATATGTAAATTGCTACTTTTACAGCGAACTGTTCGATAAACACATTGAAGAAGAAAGTTTTGAAATCAGTGAATTATTTTAGGAGCTATTTAATGTTGATGTTTTGTCAAAATAGTTCCATTAAAAAGGTTTTAATAAATCAAAGACTATGCATAGTGATTTAACTATTTTTTGCAGGGACATAATTGACACAACTTTATTTCTGGCTAATATTCCTACAAGAAGTAACACTTTATCAATACAGAAATAAATAAAACAATACTAATTCAACATATATGTAATCGAACTATGTACTTAAGTACTGAAACAATCATAATCCAACCAGGGAAATCTTTGGCGATTTCTTCAGCTTTTAATACCCCGGCCATTCCGATTATATGAATTTATCGGTTTTAATAATAATCGATTTTAGTATTTTTCACATAACAGTGCAATTTTGCCGTTGTTTGAGGGTAATCTAAAAAAATATACTAAACAAATATATTAGAATTTGTGACGTGCCGTTTCACGGTGTACCATGGCTAACACAGCGATGAGACAAGAAATAAGTTAAAATCATGTTTTATTTAAAAGCTAAAAAAGAGGGATGGTGGTTGAGCCTCCTTTGCCTATATCTGAACTCTGATTAAAACACTGTTAGTTGAGTAGTCCCACTTAAACTATAATATATATCACTATAACGAACTATAATATATATCACTTAAATAAGTCGATAAGATGAAGCTTTAACTTACATACAGACGAGGACTGGCTCTATTACTTCAAAACTCCTTCCGCAGCGATGCGCCGCCTTCCCAAGCTTCCGGTATGAACTGTCAATTTAGCTAAATAAGGTAGGCCGTGGCTATAAAAATACTTTATTGAACTTAACACTTAAATTTCTCTTACCAATTCCAGATCTCAGCTCTCAGCAAACATCAAAAGAGGTATTCCACTTCTTTTTGGAACCATAAGCAGTCTGGTTTTCGCTGGGTGCGAGATGCGGCCATATCAAACGACCAACACACTTTCACTGGCTTAAATACATTGCTAGCTGACCAGAGAAGCCAAAATTTGCAAAATGCAGAAAAGTCACTAATTCCGAAGGACACGTGAATTCGTCGAAAATTGAAGTAAAAGAAATTATAGATGTCGCTGCATGCACAAAGATGTTATTTTCAAAATACGATCTCAGTCAAAACAAACGGCAGTATTTATGAGGAGTCGCCAATACACTACAAGTTTTCAATTTAAAACAATTGGTTTTCACCTATATTATATCTACATGAAGTATGGTTTCCAACCCGGGAAGCCCATGTTGGATTCTCTATCATAGCTGAAAAAGTAATGTAATTTAAACCAATAAAAAAATAGAATAAAAAATACAAATATTCACTTCGGAGAAAGAAAGTTAAATAGGCATCAGATTGAAAATATTGGATAAAACGAAAACATGAAATAGATTTTTTAAAAATTATATTAACTTTATTAAATAACTAGGGCATCCAACCCGGGCTTCCCGCGCTAGAGAATATATGTAAAAACCATTTACTTTTTTTATTATTAAAAACTCTAATAGATTTTTTGTAAATTTATTTCTTTAAGATTGCGCCCTAAAATGCCAAAGAGCACTTTTACATGAACTAAGTCAATTATATCTATATTAACCTGTCAGCACACGCGCCCCTTTCCATTACGTTACTACACGCGCGGGATAAATTTTACCCCAATGGGTTTTCTTGTGTCATTTTCCCCCGGTTTGCTTATAAACAAAAATTTATATTTTGAAATAAACTGTAAATCAATAAAGAACATAATTTAACTTAAAATAAGAAGTTCTTTTATACACTGCTCAAAACAATTAAAGGATATTGCAGTTTTAGGTGGATTTTGTATCTGGGAAACTTTTTAGCTGATTGATACATGGTCGACAGACATAGTAGGTTATATGAGAATAAATTACACATGTTTGGCAGAAAAAAATGCATTTTATTGCGCATTTGTGTACAAAAGGAAAAAAACACAATTTGTGCATATGAGAAAAAAAGAATAAGAAAAGGTGTTTTCTTCAAAGAAAATCACTTTCAGTAGGGGGTATGGTTTCCACGGGCGGCCAGCAACGTTGAACACCTTTGAGGCATGGACTCAATGAGGCTATTAATGACTAGTTGGGGTATTCTGCCCCACTCTTCCAGAAGAGCTCTTTCCAGTTCTTGGAGAGTTTGTGGGGGCTGTTGGCGGCCAGAAACTCGTCTTCCTAGAGCGTCCCAAACGTGCTCGATTGGATTCATGTCTGGAGAACACGCTGGCCATTCCATTCGAACGATTCCTTCCTCGAAAAGGAAATCCTCCACCAGGTTTGCACGATGTGGCCTGCAGTTATCGTCCATTAAAATGAAGTTATCTCCGATTGCTGCCGCGTAAGGGACTACAATAGGTCTGAGGATCTCATCCCTATATCGGCGACCAGTCAGAGCTCCATCTCGAATGATGTAGAGGTCAGTGCGCCCATCAATGGAGATGCCACCATACACCAACACTCCTCCACCGCCAAATCTGACACTTTCGTGCATGAACGCAGGATTATTCCTACTGCCACGGTCCCTCCAGATGAAAATACGCTTATTATCCGGATGCACAGAAAAACGGGACTCGTCAGAAAACAGAATATTGCTCCATTCATTTCTCCTCCAGTTGACATGCTCGGTTGCCCACTCCCTGCGGTCGCGACGATGCCTTGATGTTAATCTAACACATACCACCGGTTTCGGACAGTCTGAGTTGAAATCGTGGTGCCTGTAGCCGAGCGAAGGTGTTGCTGGAGAAGAGTAGCGTTCATGTTTCGGTGTCTCCGAGCTGTTAACGCTAAATACCGATCTTCATTGGGCGTTGTTGCCCGTCTACGACCTTGCCCTGGTCTTCGGCCTGCACATCCACTCTCCAAAAAACGGTTCCAGATCCTGGAAATGACACTTTGTGACACTCCAATGGCTTGCGCTACTTCGGCTTGAGTTTGGCCCCCTTCTAACCTATCAACAATTCTCCAAGCTTCTGAATCTGTCAAATGACTTCACTGAGACATCGTACTCATCGAAACAAAGCAATCACTGAATGCCGATCATCCTTGTCTTCATTCTCTTTTATCCAGTTGAAAGTCAAATTTCATTCGCTGCCGCTGAAGCGACGTTTTTGACGTCGAACTCAAAATTTGCATACTCCACAGTTTGAAAACCAGAAAAATTTGCATTTGTGATTCTCTTCTTCTACTTTCGGCAAAAAAAAATGTCGTTTATATCTTTATTTTATATAAAACTTCAAATATCCTTTAATTGTTTTGAGCAGTGTATTTAAAAAAAAAAAAAAAAAAAAAAAAAAAAAAAATCTAACACTAAGATTTTTTTTTGCAGATCATTGCATACAAAGCTTTTACAATCCAAATTCAGCCATGAAAATACAAAAAAAATATAAAACTGATATATAGAAACAGTATGTGCAAGAGTTGTTAACGTTTAAAAGAACATTTATATTAATATTTGCATTGCATAAACATTTGCATTAACATTTTCCTATCATTATGGGTTACGTTATACCACGCGTGGGGTAAATTTCCTCCCACGGGACATTTTTATAATAAAAGAATGGAAAATTTACAACCGGAGCTAAATTCTATTTGGCCACATCTTCATATCTTTCAGCTTGAAAGATACTATAAAGCTCAGAATGATCACGAACGATTTTCGCACATTTTTAAGTAATAGTTGTGAGCTGGGGTAGATTTTATCCCAGCGCATGTGCTGAAGGGTTAATAAAAGAATGTTTCACTCTGTGTGCGTGTGTGTGTTTGTCTGCGATGGCTAACAAAATCTAGCCCACTTAGAAGTCTGAAAATTTATGTATGGACAGTCCAAGGTCAGACCATGTGCACCTGAGTCTCAGAATTTCAATATTTTGATAATTACACAAGATATTAATTAGATTCTCATTAACCATCGCTTCTAAAATGACATCTTTTATATCAAAATGGCTAAAGAAAGGAACGGGTGCATTGGATTTGCAAGCGGAAATGAACGAATTTGAAATTATTTTACTAATTAGCGAATTTTAAGAAAACTAATTGAGATATCAATTTGAAAATTTCTGAGCATATGTAAAAAAAATTCTGCATCCGACTATGGGATATTTGAAAAAATCGGTCTGTATTTTTTTCTTAATTTATGCAATAATCTGCCGGCGCTAGTGAAAACAATCCGAGAAAGTTTCAGACAGGGATCTGCTTTCATTAAAAACTGAACTACAAAGAGTTCTGTTTCTCTGGCCGATCCCTCCATTTAGTTTGCGAAAATGAAAGGATAATTGCCAATTTTTACTAACGAACAAAAATTTAGGTAACTAATTAAGATATACATTTGAAATTGAGGTCGGGAAGGGGTGTCATCTGCCGGCTATTTTGGCGTATCGTCTTCGTTATGTTCTAATTATCAGAAAAATTTAATTCTTTTTTTAATAATAGCGTTAATGTAGGTAAAGGTGGTTTTCTTGAACAAATTATTCGTTATATTTGCGAGGAATATTTCCCTTGAGAAAGTGTTTTACTATATAAGTTTCCAATTATTTCTTGTAATTATTTTCACCTTCTGCACATTGGATTTTTTTTTTACATATCTTTAAGTATTTTTTCCCACTTATTTGAATTTTGATAATCTTACATTTTTGTATATATATATGCATTGTATTATAATTATCGGTTTATTTATCGTCAGTTATTTATGTGATTTAATGGTTATTATTAACAAAAGTTTTATTTTATACACACACACACACACACACACACACACACACACACACACACATATATATATATATATATCATCATCATCATCATCATCATCAACCGTTTTCAATCCACTGCTGGATGTAGGTCTCCCCCAGATTTTTCCATTGTTGCCTGTCTAGTGCTTTAGTCATCCAATTAACACCGGCCACTTTTCTGATTTCATCACTCCATCTTACTTGAGGTCGTCTTCTTGGTCGTTTTACATCTCTGGGATACCACTGTAGGGTGTTTGTGCTCCATCTATTGTCTTGTCTTCTTGCAATGTGCCCAGCCCATTTCCATTTTAGCCATTTAATTCTCTCGATAATGTCAAAAACTTTCGTCTGACTTCTTATCCACGTTATTCTCTTTCGGTCTCTTCTGGTTATGCCTAGCATACATCTTTCCATACTTCGCTGTGTTGTTTGTAATCTTTGTACCATCCGTTTTGTTAGTGTCCAAGTTTCTGCTCCATAAGTTAGTGCAGGCAAAACACATTGGTTAAACACCTTTCTTTTCAAACAAAGAGGCATGTTACTTTTCAGAATAATATTGTTCTTCCCAAAAGCACTCCATCCATTTCTTATTCTTTATTATATATATATATATATATATATATATATATATATATATATATATATATATATATATATATATATATATATATATAATAAAACTTTTGTTAATAAACTGAGTCACGAAAACCGAGGTATTACTCTATATATATTTATATAAAACATTCAAGTTTCGATTTAATTACACTTTCAAATCTGAAAATTAATAAAAGCCTCAGCCATTTCTCAGAAAGTGTGAAAGAACCATATGCATTTAAATTTACATAAAGGTGAACTGTAACTGTCTTGATCCAATATAATTAACAATTATTTTAGATTCATGAATTTCTAAAATTTTGTCTCATTCAGGCTTTTCTTAACTTTGATTAAAGTATAATTGACTAAAGTTTACATTTTATTTAAATAGTTCTAAATAGTAACACCAAGTTCTATCTAAATGTTTGTATAATTACTAGAATATTTCACTAACTTTTTCATGCGAATTTGTGAAACTAATCATTTTCTGAATGGTGAGGAGAAATGGTTATATAATATATATATATATATATTACAAAATTTAATTTTTTCCGCAATCTGCTAAATTATACTACAAAATTTTTCTATTTAATAATGTTCCGTATGTAACTCCGGCTTATTAAAATAATTCTTATTCTTAAAATAATCAGTTACTATCCATTTGTAAAGCCAGTTTACCCTAATCCACTTAATAATATTTATTCGAAAGCAGTTAGATCTAAAAATGGCGATAGCTTTTTTAAGTTAACCATTCTTTAAATAGAACATTTTTATTTTAATCCATTATTAAAACTCATTATTATTATTACCATGTAGTCAAAATGTCATAAGTTCTTTAGTTAAATGCTAAAATATCACATCTCTTAAATTATTCCGCTCAAAAAACCCTATTTCCGTAAAAGAATTCTATTATTAAATATCAAATGTCTATTAAAATATTTCCGAAAAGCTTTCATTCTTTTTTTTTCTTCTACATCAAAGATTCATTTTCTTTTTTTTTTATTACGTATTAAATTCGAAGTTTAACCAAAGCTTCAAACCAGATAAATTGGTCTGAAATACGGCATGAGTCTGGTACGAGGTTATCGAATTCTGTAGAAAACTGTAGAAGATTTTTCGCGCCAAGGAAACCGTTTTTCGTTAAGATAATTCCACCGTAAATGCTAAAAAAGTTCCTTACAAGCGCTTGTGATTCGATGAAGGTCGGTCACGTGACGCGTTTTGTGTTCTTTCGCAAGTGAGTTTAAAACTACTCGCACGTTCTGATTCATAGAGAGAATTGTTGACTTTGGTGTTTGCTAAAGAAAACGAGACGGATTTGGGAATGAAATGGAACGTTGTCATCGGAGAGTTTTTTTTAACTGATGTGTTCGTCTGCAACGAGCGGTGAATTTTATCAAGCTAACGAGAGCAGGGGATTTTGTCGTCGAAAAGATGTAAAAATAAACTGTTGCTTGCTGCCGAATTGGTATCTAATAGATATGATGTTGTTATATGGAGAGTTGTTAATAAACAAGTTGTTAAAGCTATCGTTTCGTAAATAGAGCATTTCCCCGGAATCTAAAGAAGATTGATTACGTTTGAATAAAATGGATTCGACTGCATCGTGTTTTTATTTTCTACAATCACCAAAATACTCGGCTGCTAAGATGCAAATTAATTTAAGACTGCAGTTTAATTCAAGTGTGCCAGACATGTCTTCTATTTATGGCAAAACGTCACACATATATATATTAAAGAGCACATTATCTACCATTCCAAAAAATATTAAACTTTAAGGAAAACATATTTTTCAGATGGTTAAAAAATAACGTAAAACAAAAGATGGAATAATGAACTAAAATCCCTACATTAAAAGATTAAGTTGACGAACAAAAGAAACTATTACAAAGATATTAAAAAAATAATTGGATAGAAAACTTTTAAAAACGATTTTTTAAAGATTATTTTCTAATTATGCATTCAATTTTCTAAATAGAAGAAAAAATGAATTTTTTAAAAACTTGTTTAGTCTATTTAAAGTAATGTATCATTAAATGTTAAATTACTTTTTAAGAGACCTTTTGTCAAATTATGCAAGAATTTTTTACAAGGTTTATTGGAAAAATCTTCAGGTATTTAGTTAAAATTTTCTTGGGTTAATTTTTTTTCGAAAGAAATCATTTAAAAAAGTGTTATAGATAAATCTATCTTATAACTAATTAAATTTTCAGTAGAGCTGAAATCACGCTGTGGAAATTAATGACAATAACAAAGAATGTGAATTTTCCCATTCAAAACAGCGTACAAACAACAGAGCAAAAAATGTCCAGCTCGGGACTTGACAACGGATCCCTTGGTATAGCGCACCAAGTGCTCTACCGTTTAAGCCAGCAGGACAGTGCTGGGTAGGGCTGGATTATTTATCAATATATCGATCAAATATTGATATTTCTTAGTTATCGCAATAACAATATCTAACCTCTCTGACTCTACCGATAACCGATATATCCAAAAAACATTTTTTTTTTCGACTTCAAACCACGAGAAAAGCGCCGACTATTCCGTATAATATCCTCTTCAACCCATTTTTTTCGCCCGATCCATGCATTTAGATATTCACTGCTCTACTTTATTCCAATCAGAATATCCCCTCCAACGATTATCTTTTGATTATTTCGCTTTCGTTAATATCCCCAAATAAAAATTATCCCAATATATCCCAATAGGAATGCATACATTCTCTTATTTTGTCTACGTTCGTTACTGTCCCCTCAAACCGCAAATTAAACTCTTTGTTCGTAACTGAATAATACAGCTTTCGTCTATGTTTTAGTTTCGCTGCTGCCATTCGTCCAGAGTTCGTTGCAATAGGTCAAGGTATTGATATGTGATGGCCAATAAAATACGAGCTAGAGTATCTGTTGGTTATTATCGAGTCGATAGTTTTGCGCTACTTTAGTGCTCGTTGAGATTATTTTTTGGCCAATATTATCGGTAGCGCCTTGATATTAAAAGGAAAGTATGGTGTCGTGTAGATTGTAATGCTGAATATTGATTTTGTTTGTTTGTTTGTTTTAATTTAATTTTGTTAGCCAATAACTTATATTTATCATTTGCAATTTATTTTCTTTTGAATTCAATGGTACTTTGAAATAAAAAAAACAGGTTTAAATATCAAACCTAGTATTTTGCATAATAAAGCAAAATTTTATGGTACGTTTTTAGCTCACAGGCTATCAAAGCCTGACTGCTAATGTGCCCGCCGGTTCTGTATGTACGTATGTATGTATGTATGTTTGTACGTAACGCGATAACTCTTGACAGAAGTAACCGTTTTGCTTCAAATTTTGTTTATAGGTTCATTGTGATAAGGCGCTTCCCTGATTAGTTTTGGGGGTTAAGTATAAAAGGGGAAAGGGGGGCAAACCCCCCCCCCCTTAATTTAGATAAATGGGTTTTTCATGCAGAATTATCCGATTTTCTTCAAATTTTGTATATAGAGTCATTGTGATAAAGCGCTTTCCTTATTAGTTTTGGGTGTTCTTTGGTTAAGTATAAAGGGGGTAAAGGGGAGAGGATTAATCCTCCCACCTTAATTTAGATAAATGAGATTTTCATGCAGAATTATTAGATTTGATTAAAATTTTGTATATAGGCTTATTGTGATAAGGCGCTTCCCTGATTAGTTTTGGGGTTCATTGGTTAAGTATAAAGGAGGATACGGGGAGCTAACCCCCCCCCCCCTTAATTTAGAAAAATGAGTTTTTCATACAGAATTATCCGATTTGCTTCAAATTTTGTATGTATGTTCATTGTAATTAGAGGCTTCCCTGATTAGTTTTAGGGGTTCATTGGTTAACTATAAGGGGGTGAATAGGGGGATGATTATTATATTGTCGATTTCTTTATTTTTCGAGAGGCTTATCTCAAATTCTTTGAAATAAGTGTATAACATACAAATAGTGTGGATAGCCTGTGAGCTCAATGCCCTCAGTTTAACTGGGCAGTTTTCTTTTTATTTATTCTTCTTTTGTTAGTTTCTTTGCTTTTCTCTTATATATAAATATGTATATATATGTATGATTCGTTGCTTTCTACATCTGTTGGTATTTAATTTGCTCGTACATTTGTCTTTCGAAATTAGCAATATTTCTATCCCCACACATTTTAATGTAGTTATTGCGATATATCACCAATATCGATATTAACTCGATGATATATCGCGATATTAAATTTTTGTTATCGTCCAGCCCTAGTGCTGGGATGCATTTCGTCTCTTGTAGGCCACTAAATTGTGTGCTCATGATTCACTTTCCATCTTGTGCTGCAAGATTGCCGCCTTGCCAACGTATAGGCGTGACAAATGCCAGACTGGTGTGCTTAAATGATTGAGCACACGGTGCGCTATACCAAGGTATCCGGGTTTCAGTCCCGGTTTGGACATTTTTTACTCTGTTGGTTTTACGCTGTGTAGCACGTGAAAATTCACATCCTTTGTTATTGTTATATATACATACATGTGTGTGTAAAATCTAAATTTATTTTACTTATGACGTATCAATAAATTAAATAACTCTCTGGTGTTTACTTATTGTCAATATCTTAAAAGAATGAGATGCATAAGCAAAGTTCACGGATCTCGAGCATGATGACTTTAGACTTTCAAAATCAGAAATTCTCAGTTATATATTTTCCATCATTCCTGAAACCTTGACCGAAATGCGGCTAATAAAGTAGTTGGCTCTGTTATGCGTAATTGGAAGATTCTTCAAATATTGTATAAATTACGATTTCTAAGTATTTATCATGATATAGCTGAAAGGTTGAGTATAGCGGAATGCAAAATAAATGGGTATATCCAAGAATTAAATCTCAGTTTGTATCATTTCATAAACTTGTAATTATTTAAACATTATCAACAAATTTGCATATCACCATACTACAATTATTTTAATATGTTGATATGTAAAGTGCAAATCGTAAAATTTAGCTAAACATAACAAGAAACAGTATATTTCACAGTATTGCTCTTAAAAGAAAATTGAATACAGTTAGTAAGTTTAATATATTTTTAAATATTTATACATTATTATTGTTTACTGGATTGCATATCTAATGTTGATTAAAGTATTTTTAATATTTATGAAATGGGAAATTAATCATCTACAAGTTGTTGAAAGTTTTACAAATACATTTGTTTATCATTTTTAAAATAATGCAGTTATATGTCGCATTCTTATTTTGAACTACATAAGTTTACTGACGCATTTCGTATAAAATAAGTAAATATCGTTCTCCATACAAATGTTCTTGATGGTATTAAATCTTAAAATGAAAAACAAAACTTTTTTTGCCGTATCTGAGTATAATTCAATAGAATTTAATAATATTAATACCATAGAAAAATAAAAGATATGTACATAGTAATTTCCATTGTTCAAAAATATTTATATTTAAAAGTGTTTATTGTGAAAAATTATTAATTAAAATTCTTTAAAGAAAGGAAATTCTACTTATTTTTCTTCTCAATTGCAATGGAATACGTTTTTTTTTCTAATGATGACAACATATTTTTTCCTTTGAACATATTAAATTAATTTAATGAATGAATTTATAAGCCTGCAAAAAATTGGCTTTGGAATTTCCATATTAGAATACTTCTAAAACAACATGCAGACAACAGAGAAGTCAAAAATCTCACGTGAGCTCTATATTAAAATTCAAAGAAAGATTAAAAAAGCAATTGGATCAGAAGAAACAGGAAATTAAGTCTCTAAGCGAGTCCAAAAAAGGTAGCAGAGCAAATATAAAACAATAGACTGAAAACTCGAAGTACAAAAAAAAACCTTGGAGAAGAAAAAGCATTTTATAAAGATTTGTCTTATTCTAATGCAGAAATAAAACCCCAGTAAGGAAATACATTTGAATAAAAGTTTTTTAAAACTTCTTTTAATTACACACGGATGTTCCGTTTAAGGAAAAAAAACATTCAGTTTTACAGAAAATAATATAAAAATATAAAAGGCTTCATTATTCAAAATGAGATATATTTTCAATAGTTTCTCTAGCAACTACGTTAGGTAGTACTTAATTGAAAGTTTAAAATATATTTCAAGAAAAATAATTAAAATGGTCGTTTTAACTTTTCGTTTTCTGCTCATTTGTAAAAACATTTTCTTCACGTCATATATAAAGTATACAGCTTTATTTGCTAAAATGTATGATTTTTTTTATCAGTTTCATAAAAATAAAAATATATATTTCAATCATGCATCATATAACATAGCAACAAACTTTTTCTTTTCCCTTAAACAAAAGCTGCGTATGAATTTCGTAAACAGAGAAGCAGCTTCTTCATTACTTCTATTACATTGCAAAAATACCAACCACAGATGTATTTAAAGAATAAAATGTTATGCGGTAGCTTCCGTCAAAGTAAACAAGAACGAAAAATCATGCGTCAAGCATAGATTATGTAACACTTTCCAACGCTTCCAAAATAATTTTACGAATCATACTCTTTAATAAGCTAAAAGATAACATCTAAGTAATCCGAATACTTTTATTCAGCACTGTACAGGATCTATAGATTTGTATATATACTACATAGGATGCTAAATTTTAGTTCAGTTAGGAAACACGTAGCACAGTTTAAAATTCTCCGTCTGGAGTTAAATAATACGGAAATGTGTTCCCGAACTTTTGTGCTTCCCTGTATAGGATCTACAGAATTTATACACACCACGTAATATACAAAAAGCGATTTAAAATTAAAATCGCAGTCAGCAACTTAAAACGCACTTGCAGGAATTATTGTTAACATACAGTAGAGAATTCTTTTGTGTGTCCCTGTAAATGAACGATGACTGCTCTACACACAATATTCTGTAGTAAGTCTCTTGTAATGAACCTTATATAAATTTCAATGCGTTTAAAATAGTGAAACATTATTTAAATAAACCGCAGACGATTTTTCTCCATAGACGTAATGTAACGGAATTCTTTTGACTGTCCCTGTAAAGTAAGTATAAGTGCTATGCACACCCTATTCCATATTAAGCTTCTTCTAATGCACCTTAGTGATATATATAAATTTCAATGCGTTTAAAATAGTGAAACATTATTTAAGTAAACCGCAAATGATTTTTCCCCATAGACCGCAATGTAACGGAATTCTTTTGAGTGTCCCTGTAAAAAAACTATAAGTGCTACACACATCCGTTGAAATAGGGAACATGCTATAGATAACGATTATAACATATAAAAATTGCAGGGCAATACGAGCATATTTACGGGAGTTAAAGCACGGCCAGACGGCCAGACAGCAGACGGCAGACGGCCAGACAAACCGAAGTCATAAACACTTTTCAACTAGGTTGGAAAGTGTTAAAAAGAAAACACATGTATAAAAACTCGATTGCGCAAAAGTTTCGACCAGCTTATGAATGATGTTGTTGAATAATAACATGCATTGAATAACATGCTTCTTTGAGCATGTTAAATTTGCTAGAAAAAAAATAATAATGAACATTAATGAGAGATGTGAAGTTCGGAAATGGACGTTGAATATGTACTGTACAGTGCTGTTGCTTATTACTGAAAAATTTCAAGAAACGGACCTCTTAAAATATCATAATAGAAGATTAACCATAATTAATGGAGTCCTGTGCCAGTGTTAGAGCCTTCATAATGGAAAATTTACATCAAAATCTGTAAAAGCAGCGATGGTAACGCTATTCCGCATTCATTATGATATCCATTCAACGAGATAGGCTGCTTTCTGCGCATGTTTTTTCTTACCGATAATCCATTTTATCCTATAGCAGAAAACACGTGCAACTTTTTCAGTTGTAACATGAACCTCAATAAACATATTAATATCATTATCAGTGTATGTTCAACCTTATTCTCTTTTTCTACACATCGCACTTGTTAAGCGCTCCATTGCTTTCTTTACCACCTCTTAAAAGTTGAAAAGCTTATACGGAAACAGCTTCTACAGAATGATATATTCAATTAATTCTGAAGATCCAAATTGTTCAAAAGTGATGTAATCACAGAACTTATTCGTAAAAGGAAAGTTTCATCTGATGAATGACTCAAAGTTTCAATAAATAAGTCACCTAAACTAAAACTTTCAATAAACGTTTAAGAAATAAATCTCAATGAGTTTCAGAAAATGAATGAATTAAAAATAATCTTGTATCTTATGCGATTTACTGATTCAATTTATATCACTAACCCACACACACACATACAAACAAAATTTTCTTGTACCTAAGAAAAGGAAATTACCTAAGTCCCTAATAATACTGTTTTCAAGATAAGGTTTCCCTTGTCTTGAAAACAATAATTACTAATTTAATCTTCTGACTTTTTTCGTTTCCACATATTATCAGTGGAGTCTAGTGACTCCAATTGTGTCGATACCAATGTATAGAGTTTAGGAAAACACAATCTAAAATGATAACCTTTTTAACCAAGATATATACAACCCCAGTTATGTTGTTCAAATTATTATTGGCAAAACTCTTGCACAATCGCAAATATGAAAAAAATATTTACGGTCTGATTTAAATTTGTGCGTTATGGCATCATCACTAATCCTATATCAAAGATTTGTAATAGAAAACGAATAAAAGCTTTGCTATCTTTAAAATGTTTTTTGTATTAGTTTGAAGAATAAATTATTGTGATTTACATTTTGTTAGTGTTTTTATCAATGTTTTGGTAGTTCATTTTAATCTTTGATATCATTCAAACAATATATCAAGTAATGAAAACGGAGCATTTACACTTTGATGAAATGAAAAAAAAAATATATATTTGAACTCACTCAAAAACAAGTTGATCTATCTCTGTTGAACATCTCGCGGTGTTCCAAAGAATTCCACAGTGGTTAAAGAGTATGCAATCCTTTCCACCGCAACATGGATTTCTAATGACGATATTTTGCTTTTCTTGTTTTATTGGAACGAGCTTACTTTGATCTGCTTTACACTGATGAAAACATATCATTTTTAATATCTAAATAAAGATGCAGTTACAGAAGTCTTTGAAGTTTTGTCCATATATAGTCCCTTCGTTATCGAAAGCGAAAGAAAACTTGTATATGAAATTGTCAATTTTCTTAAGGTCCACACGAGCTTAAATCCACACAGCTTTGAAACGTCGCATGTGCACTTAGCTCAGCTTTTCAATTTTGTCACTTATACCCCTTGGCTTCTGAGGTCCTCAATTATCATTTTATCATTAAATAGTCAATTATTATGCTTATAATTGAGATTTTATTTAATTAATTTATATATTAGAATTATTCGATTTCGAAATATTAGTTTAGTTATTAAGGTATCTGTACACCTTTGAAACCTTATTTTCGATTAAAATATCAGTGTTTCATTTTTGCAATAATAATAAAGTCTGATCTTTTATTTATCGAATTCTGCTTCAATTTTGCCTGTACCGGAATTAGAAACCGAGTTACAGCCTTTTAAAGTTACATCTGTTACAGCTTTCCGAATAATTTTACAACCGCAAATACAGTTCTGAAAACCGGAAGTAAGCTGAAATGTATGTTTACGTTCTTCTTTTTCGAGATTTAGCATTTAAATTGGATTATATGTCCAAGAAAATACACGGAGTACACAATTAAACCTTTAAAGAATAATGATTATTTTTATAGCAAGAATTGCGTTTAAAAGTAATTTTTTGCTTTTTCTAAAAATTACGTTTTTCTGAATTTTACTGTACGCAAAACATCTTATAGCAAAATATTATGCATGAAATGTTTTGAAATTTGTTTTAATTATTTTACAAATGTGTATTGAGGGAATAGACTACAATCATGATAATATATTAATTAGTTTTATATTTACACTGGTATAAGTTAAAAAGTTGCAATAAAAAATTACGAATTTTTCATCACATCAGTACTTCAACTTCCATAGCATCTGCGATAGAGATGTTATTATAATGCGGCTAGTCTATATCCTAGAGAAAGCTATTCTCTTTATTATGCAATTTACAAAATGTGAATGCATTGATTTGATTTTGAGTTATCATGTTTTGCGCAAAAATCAATTTGTCACATAAGTTTGACTATTTTTCCTTTTAAAAAAAGTAATTTCTGCGTAATACCTAAAATGTTTATATATATTTCAAAATTTTAACTTAAATGTCACTAAAAAAATTGGTATAAAGAGAAAATGTAAAATCATCACCAAAGCATTGTGGATACCTTAAGTTGATATCTGCATTTTTATGATATCAATGAAACATATGAATAATTACCAATACGATATTTAAAAAAAACGCACCCCCTCCCCAACCCTCCCCCCCCCAAAAAAAAATAAAATAGTACAAAAGTCCTTGATGACCTCATAATATTTTAAAATAAAAAAATATTTTGTTAAAAAATGAAATCAATTGTTAGCAAGTTAAAAAGCTAAACTATAAAAACTATATAAACTATAATTTTTATAATTTTTTATTTGAAATCTAATATATAAATAAGTATAAAAATATAGAGAGATTGTAAGTTCGATTTTTAGACACAAAAAAAAGAAGAGATTCACTGCTATGAAATCACAGCTGATTTATCGTGTCTTTCGATAACTTCTAATTTTTGCAAAAAAATGCACAATTGATACAATTTTATAGTCAACAACATTTCTTGGTCTACATTAAAATTAAACTTTAGAACGAATTACTGGAGTTATTTATTTTATTCGCTACACTAAAAGTACTTTATATGATTTGCTCAAAGAAACAGATCATGCCAAATACAGCGGCATTTCCAGGCATTCACATTTGTTCTTTTTAAGTGTGAAACGGTCATCAATTAATATCTTCAAAAAATCATGGAACAGAATGAAATACAAACAAGCAGTTAAGTGAAAATAATATAAATGTAATCATCTAAAAAATGGTATAAAAAGTAAAAAGTAAAAAATATTTCATTTGCAATAAAGTATCGATAGCATATATATATTTTTTTAACTACACATAAGAGAAGCATTGATATTGTAATCTACAATGTATACATATGTATATTGTTTAATATTTTATTATATATCCGAATATTATTTAAACTATGTTACGTAATAATTTAATTTCAATGATTAAGAAAATAATATGATAAAACATTATTCTTTAATAATTATACTAATTCAATAATATTTTAATAATATTTGACGAGCTATAAAAATATTTTACAATTCCATCACTATAAGTAAATTACGGTAAAATAGCCTCCTAATATTCCTTTTAATGAAACATAATATTTTTAATTTAAATCAGAAAAACTCAATAAATCAAAAGTATTTATTCCAGATTTCTGGTTCATTCTTTATCAATAAATCACTTTCTCGTGAGCTGATATGTACATACAAGAACCGTTATAACAATTCGAAATGACTTCATAAATAATGCATCAACTATATTAATATGTATTTAACTTCAATCTAGCATTAATATTTGAAATCATATAATAAAAGTTAAGTAGTTAAGAAAATGTTTTTGAACTGTTAAAAGTTTGACTTCATGAATAATTCAGAAAATTAACTAGTTTATCCGTTAGAGTAAGGAATTTGAAACTTATCTTAAATGGGTTCTTTTGTTGTACATGAATAGGTAATTTTCCCTGAAGGAAAATTCATTGACTGAACTATAATCTTAAAGTTCCATTATCTTATTTAACTGAATAATTTTCGAAAATTTAATAGCCCTCAATGGCATTTGAATAATCTATATCATTAAAAAACCCACTAAGTGTGTGGAATAGGTATTTTTTATTGGCCATTTAAGATGTAAAATACACGATTTATTTTTTTGTAGTATTTTTATTTGCAGTTAATAGTCACAGAAAGATGGAAAATGTACTGAAAAATGCTAGCAATGTAAAATGTATAAAAATGTGCATAATTTATAATGCTTCCAATCACCATAAATATAATTATTTCATCCCAGTGTGAAAAAAGTAATTTTTATGCAGAAAATTTCATGCAATAAAAATAATGTGATATTACTTTTCAGGTGAGAATAAAAATTTATTGGCGAACTCTATAATTACAATGTTTTTGAAAACATAGATAATTCATAATAATATTAAATTACACACCACAAATGGTTTATAAATCTTTAAAAATAATTAACTTCTTTATGCGTAAGTTATTTACTTTATTGTAATTTATCTACAGCAAAAATCTTTTCATATATTAAGTAATGTAAGAATTTAGTTTTCTAAACCGGACTTCTTAAAATAATAATAAAATATATGTTTCAGAAGGAGTATTTCATATACAGAATGTATATATTTTCATAATATTTTATGATTCGAAGGAAACATTATTACTTCATAACAAAACAAAATATTATAAAAATTTCAATTTTATAAAAAAAATCATGTTTTGAAATAGATATGTATAAGAAATTTTTTTTCCGACGTATAAAGGCGATAATTGTTGAAGATTGCATAAATAAAAAATATATATAAATATAGATGAAATGATTCTGAATATTCTTCATATTTTTCATGTTGTTCAATATTCTTCATTTTTTCATGTTGTTCAATATTCTTCATTTTTTCATGTTGTTCAATATTCTTCATTTTTTCATGTTGTTCAATATTCTTCATTTTTTCATGTTGTTCAATATTCTTCATTTTTCAAATCAAAATAATTTAAAAAATCTTTTGATTTACACAAACTGTCTCTTGCAATTTCCTATATAAACTAAAAATACTTCTTATATTATTTAAATGTTAAAATTTGAGATAACATTTTCATCCTGAGTAGAAAATGAATGCTTACTCAATCTGATGCCATTAAGATTGGGTTGTGTGGAAATACTGCCCAATGACATGTTTAAAAAGTACCGGGTGCGTCATAAGTTCGTGCAAACTTTAAAAAATCATAATAAAAGAAGTAATGCTTGGAAAAATTTTCGGTTTACGCGACTATGATCAGAAGGATTTTGGATTTTTTTTCCATGTATAATAAAAAATGATTCCAAAAGTAACCGATAGAAAGCGCTCACACGTCATACTGAGGCGTTTTATGCAAATCAGGCTCGCAATAAACCACCTGGCTGGAAATGGATTCATCATTCGATCTCGGCAGCATGCTATCGTTACCAAATCGAGCGCTGATGGTTAAACTTTTCTACAAGAATGGTGAATTTACGACTATTGCATTGCGAAAGTTTCGCACGGAGATGGGCCTTAAGGCGCAAAAAAACCCTATTTCATTGAATGGGATACTCAGTTTAGTACGTCGTTTTGAGGAAACGGGGAGTTTGCCTGATTTGCATAAAACGCCTCAGTATGACGTGTGAGCGCCCTCTATCGATTACTTTTGGAATCATTTTTTATTATGCGTGGAAAAAAAATCCAAAATCCTTCCGATCATACTCGCGCAAACCAAAAATTTTCCCGAGCATTACTTCTTTTATTATGAATTTTTAAAGTTTGCACGAACTTATGACGCACCCGGTATATATCGGACAAAATATTAACCGAAAACTATTAGAAGAAAAGTCAAAATTTAAAAATAAAATTTTCTTTCAAATTCAAATATTAATGATTTCTGATGTACGTGGCAATTTAAATTATATTATATACGAGCAGGCTCTACCAGATGCGCTGGTCCATTTCCCAAATGAACCTTGAATCAAACGAAATGGTGAATTTGAGCTTGTATTTTAATGTAATATGGACCTTCATCTGGAAAGTACTTCCGCATTGCTGAATACAATGCGAACGCCATTGCGCTATTATATTATCTTATGAGTTAGGCACAATTTGTGCTATTAAGAAGCAACTCTTTTATTCGACCATTTATAGTACAGTTTGGTAGAAAATTGTGGCCTTTATGACTAACAGAAATTAAAATGTTCATTAATCACAACACTACAAAAAAGAAAGCAATACAATTTTTTCAGAGATAGGCTATTGAACATAAAAAAATGTTCGGATTATTCATTTTCGTTTGTTAGTTTTTGAACTCCGGGCATCTCAGTTTTGTTCTGGTAGCTGAGATACAATCTCACTCTACGTTATATTATATTTCGTAATATATGTCATCTTATGTCAGGTCTTATGTCTTATCTTTGGATTCCAGCGGTTTAAATAAAGTCACAAATGTAATAAATTATTTGCACAAAATGACAGTGTTTATTCTCTTAAAAGAAATGTGATTCATAAAAAAGTGGATTTTTAAAGTTGAATTGTTTGAACAAAATTAAATCAATGTCATATTCACTGTCTTTTCATTATATATATATATATATATATATATATATATATATATATATATATATAAGTTACTGTATCATGTAACAATTAACTTTGAAAAAACCTTGATAACTGATTCTGGTCGAAAAATAATCCTCTAGTTTTTATCAAATAAAGCATTTCTAATCTTTCGTAATCGGTTCCACAGCCGAGTTTGAAGTCAAGAAGCCAAGAAAAGTATTTGGTACGATATAGTTACAAATGTAGTAGAGTTAGCTGCTAAACAAAGATAATTACGCGCCAAGCTACATTCCATTAAACAATGTCAAAAATTGCTGTTGACTGAATAATAGATATTTCACCAAACTCCATGAGAATGATAAATAAAGTTAGTTATGCAAAATTTTTAGTAATAATCTTTTTGGTGAATACTTGAACAAAAGATTTTTTTGCATTTCTCTAATGAGCATAATAACACAGAGAAATAAATAGGATTGCTATTTATTTTATTTTCAAGATTACTTTATTCTTCAGTCTGTTCTATAAAGAAACCTTATAATGAACATAAGAGTTAATTTGTCACTCATTTTAGCCAGAGCTGTGCGTCAGCCGATATGACTTTATAGTGATCGAAATTTAATCTAATCTAAATTTCAGATACTTTTTTTCTTATCTAAACTAAAATGATAAATCAGCAAATATTGTTCAATTGGTCACCATTGGCATTCCAAAATTATTTTTTGAAGATTGCAAGTATTGCTTTTATAGTGATAGTAAAATAATTGCAGATGAAAAATATATACTTGGGAATTTTCTTTTGTCTATTTGTTTCATATTGAAAAACCATAAATTTACTAATCGATAAGTACAAATTTCGTGTAATCTTCTGCAATCAAATTCAACGTCCAGAGTCTTCTTCAAATATAAAATAATTATCCAACAATATAATTAATACGGCAATTTTCGATTGACCCGATTACGGAAGATTAGCCCAATATCTTAAAAAAACTTCAAAAGGATATCAATGTATATAAAGAAAACTAAAAAGAAATGGATGGTGAAATAGTTTTAAAATGAGCGTTAATAATCTGTGCGTGGCAGACATTTACACTAAAATTTAAATATTTGACTTCATTTTTATAATATTAACTGCTATTTATATAATTTATATTTTAAAATAAAAAATTACTCCATAAAATGCTGTTGTAGATTTGAAAAAGCACCATTATTGTTAATATCGCTCGGATCGATGTCACGCTTATGCCTTTTTGGCTCAAAATCAAGTTGTTTGACAACAGAATTAAAATCAAAATCGTAAATAAACAAATAACATGTAATTCACAAGTACTGTCATTTTTATAATTACGCCTGATAGTTTCTTCTGTGAGTCTTATGATGGAGGAGTTAGATAGAAATAAAATTTTAATTTAAAAAAAATCATAAACAAAAATGTTTTTCAGATTTTATCTAAACAAATTTTCAGATGAACTTTTCTTATCCTGACGCAAAAGATAAATCGTCAAATATTGTTTCAATTGCAATATTTTAGACTGATTAATTATTTAAGCATTACGAACTTAAGGTGCCTGGCGTACGGAGCAACTTTTTCCAAAAAAGCTATTTAATTATTTTTTGAACATATTTTTATTAAGATTATGAATAGAAACTGTGAAAAAAGCAAACACATATTTCATTCATATTTCATTGATGAAATTTTGGTAAATGCGTATTTTGTGGTAAAATTTAATGAAATTTGGCCCACTACGCAAAACGCTCTACAGAAAATTTTATTGTATGTATCTTAATTTTCTTTTTACACTTCATACTTATGAAATTGGTAAAGACAATGAACTAAAATCTAAGAGATATTTTAAATATTTCAAGACTTATAGTGTATCGTACCTTTTTACATGCTGATTTTCATAAAATTCATCGATGTCATTCCACGAAAACATCCATAAAACAAAAAAACATTTATTCTAAAATTTAATCTTTAGTTCATTGTCCACAATAGTGTAAACAACATGCACTTTAAATTTCATAGTGATATTCTAATAACTTTTTGAGAAACCATGTTTTGCGTATGGAATTTTCACCAAAAATTACGTATTCAAAAAAAGGCATTTAAAGTTTAGATTTATGTTTATGTTTTACCACAAGAATTTACACAGTAAAATGCATCTAAACTTCACTGTTTTTATGAGCCATAACTCTTTTTTTTTCAAGTACTGAGCCTTTGTTTAGTTCTAGAAAGGTCATATTTTTTCTTCCCCCCTCTCAGTTAGTACCTCTAAATAGTACTTCCGGTCCTTTAAACAGTACTTCCGGTTTGAGTGACAGCTGTTGAGTAGTTTAAAAAACGCTACAACTCCGGTTCTATTTGTCGTAAAAGAAACATAAATACTGATTTGGAAAGGTTAAAATTTGGGCTTTAATAACATATAATAAAATAGTTTTGACAATTTTTGTCAAAAACCATTATTTAAACCAGATACCTTAATTAACACTACGATTAATATATATATTATATTATTATATATTATATACTAATAATTAACATTACGATTCTTTTAGGTTTAAATTAAATATTTTCGTATTTTAACATTATTTCTTATAAAAACTGTTTCTCTTTTTTTTTTCTTTTTTAAATTTGTTTTTAAAATTGGTAACAGTTTTTCTTTTATTATGTTTGTGTTATTTTCTTTTATGTTTGTATTATTTTCTAAATGATAGAGCCATTTCAATTTTTTCACTAACGCTAATGGTCGCCAAAAAATGACGAATGGTAACCTCTTCGTCCAGAATAACAGACCTTTCCCTCATAATTCTAAAACTATGTATCAATATAGAAAAATATGTTATATACTAAAACCTTCCCTGAAAAATTATCTATCTAACAGTGCAAGTTACATCACAATCAATTCAGCAGAACTCGAGCTATAAGCAGTCGGAACGAAATTTTCACTTTTTATCTATAGTAGATTTGATAAAAGAAGAACCTAAAAAAGTCTGTATGTCTGGGATATTTGCGAAAATTGTGGATGGATTATTTTTCGGGTTTTGACTATTTTAAAACCTTTTGACGAAGATAATTTTTATGTATAATATACAGATGTAACTATAAATGTTGATAATAATATTTGCTATTTTCTCTTATCCAGGCGCAAATGTTACCAACGGTCCATTTATTTTACTTTTGACAACGGCATACTACGCTGTCCTCTGTTAAAAAGTTTTAAATAGCTACATTATTTAGATAAAATACAAATACAGTCAAAAATAATATATACAGGATGATTCAGAAGTAAATATACAACTTCCAGATGTTGTAAAACAGGAACAATTTAAGGCACGTTCCCCAAATGCAACACGCATAAGGTTGGTGTACTCGTAAAGATTTTTTCCTACTGCTGTGTGAAGTGACATAGGCAATAGCTAGCGTGTCAAGCGTGTCACGCGAATATCAGTTGAAATGGCTGCTTCTGCAGTGGAGAAGGCATTTTGTGTTCAACAGCAACAATGTAAAAAAAATTATGTTACCTGTAACAGAAGTATAGGTGAATATTTCAAATTGTTTTAGAGATAGTCACAGTTGTTCTATGTCTGCACCCTTAAACATGTGATACATATCAAACCAGTACTTGTGTCTACTTTGCACAAACAGCCCATAGTTTCGAATTTTTAAAGCAAATCATAAATGGATATTCTGGTTAGAGGATTTTTTTCCAAATCCAACTAAAACAGTTATCTGCAACAGGTTTCTAGAGACGTGTCTGTCTTACATTCCAAATAATTATATATATATATATATATATATATATATATATATATAATTCTAAAACTTATATATTATACTAAAATAATAAACATAGTATCAATTTAATTAAAACAATATTCAAATAGTATTTAAATAGAACATATAAATGCTGTTAAATATAATGGATACATAGAATGCAAGATGTACACGCCTCAACTCACACCCGTTTGCATATACAGGGTTGTTATAATTAAAGTTCGCCTATTCAGAAGGCTGTAGAGCCGGTTCTATGGCTCCAAACGAAACAAAATTTCACTCGTACGTAGTTGAAGAGATGCGATCTGCGAAAATCGAAAAAAATATAGTTAAATTTTTTGTCAATAGGTGGCGCTGCGCCAATATTTAAGACGATATTTGCAGATTCCTTTATTTTGTAAAAAACAAAATACAGGAAATTTTATTTCACAGTTGGTAAAAGTAAACTTTTTCAGATTCGTTATATCAATTTCGGTCAATCCAGATGAAACACACAAAATCACAAAATTTCACCCAAAGCTTGAAAAAGATCACATTTTATTCAAATTTTCGACGAACAACGTGAAAGTGACGTCGCAACTTCGAAAACTTGAAATACCCTTCTAACCACCTGACGATTTAAACTTGCTGATAAAGTGTGTCTGTGATTTCTTTGACACTGGAACAGTTGATTGTTTCTGAAAAGCATTTGAATCTACGCTTTGTGGAGAGTGGTAACTTTGAAGGAAAAGGCACTTCTTGTAAAGTTATTTTATCAAAATATCAGCAATGCAGCTGCAGCTCTTCGAGAATTCCGGAAACTAAAAGATGTTAGACGTGGACCAATGTCGGATCGTGGAGTTCACAAAATGATTAAAAAGTTCGAGGAAACAGGAAAACTCGACATTCTTCCTGGCAGAGGACGAAAAAAGGTAGACATTTCTAGCATTGAAGATATTGCTACTGCTGCCGTGGATTTAGCAAGCCAGTCATCATTTGGTAATGCAAGTGTGCCAGCTATTGCGAATGAAGCCGATATGCCGATTTCCACTGTGAGGAAAGTGATGCGTCAAATTTTGTGCTACTATCCATACAAGATTCAAAGGGTGCAACAACTAATACAGGGTGATACCGAAAGTCGGCTATCATTTTCACTACAGTTTCTTGCACGAATGATTGTGGACAGTTCTTGGCCCTGGAATATTCTATGGAGTGATGAAGCGCATTTTTATTTAAACGGACAAGAGAACACACACAACTGTCAACTTTTGGGCGAAAGAGAATCCTAATGTTGTCCAAGAAGTTCCATTGCATGCAGCTAAAGTGACGGTGTGGTGTGGTTTCACAGCTACGTTTATGATAGGGCCATATCTTTTTGAGGAACTAACATCCACAGGACCCATTACATGTTCCGTAAATGGGAGAAGGTATCCCAATTTGTTGTAAAATTTTCTGATTCCCGATGAGTAAGGCTGCCTTCAAAATATCGTGTTTATGCAAGACGGTGCACCACCGCACATTACTAGAGCAGTTCGGACTTTCTTAAGAAGTCATTTTACAGAAGACCGCAGCATAAGTCGTTATTTTCAAACAGTCTGGCCACCACGATCGCCTGATCTAACACCATGCGATTTTTGGTTGTGGGGATTTTTGAAAGATTCTGTATCTAAAGACAGATGTCAGACAATCTCTGATCTGAAAGACAGTATTAGACTTCATATTCGCTCAATCTCACAGGACAGTTTACGCAATGCTGTAGAAAGCACAATTCTGAGAATGGAATGCGTTATTGAAAATGGTGGAGGATTTATTGAGCATGCGTAATGCTCTTCTTCGTTATTTCCTCGCTGCCGAGCGACATGTTTTATTTTTGTTGATGCAGATTACATCACATGAAATTATATTCATTTTTCTGTATTGTTTGGAGTCATAGGTCAGGCTCTAGAGCTGTCTGATTAGGTGAACTTTAATTATAACAATTCGCAGTTCGTCGAAGTTTGTTGAAACTTTGAAATTTGTGTGATTCGTCTGGATTGACTGAAATCGATATAATGAATCTGCAACCATCGCCTTAAATATTGGCGAAACACCACCTACTGACGAAAAATGTAACTATTTTTTTTCGATTTTCGCAGAGCGCATCTCTTTAACTACGTTCTAGTGAAATTTTGTTTCGTTTGGAGCCATAGAACCGGCTCTAGAGCATTCTGAATACGCGAACTTTAATTATAACAACCCTGTACTTACTTATGAATCACCCTGTATATTGATTTCATTTAAAACTCGAAAAAAAATAATGAGAAATAATCTTATAGACGTAAAAGATTTAACTCGAATCAAAACCATATGTTTAAAAAAAAGGCAGCGTTTGTAATACGCATGCGCAAAAAAACAAGTTTTGTATTATTAATGAAACCAATTGAAATTTATTACTACGCGAATATTCTGAAATATATTAATCCAACAAAGTTTAATTATTCATAATTTCTGCTTTTAAACAACATTTTAAATTAATACAAGAATATACCACGTAAAGTTCGTTTAGTACATCTGCTGAAACCCTCTCCGTATTTGAAGGATTCAATTCGTTGCTAATAGGTTATAAAAAATGTCAGACACCGAAATACAACGAACATTTTAGAACCACTGTAGTTCAAAACGTATCGGCTTTTCCCGCCTTCACTTCTGGTACTTGAAACAGACTTTCAATACCGCGACGGTTATGGTGTAATTTGACATTCAAAAATAGGAAAGTAAATGGTTATCACGATTTCGGGATTATTCCCGCATTCAAGAAGTACGGTTAGAAATTGCTAACTAACGATGTACACTGCGATGAAAATTGCTTCTATTCCACTTCTATTGTTCTCTTACGTCACATGTGACTCCTGAATCCGCTGTTGTTTTAAAAAACTCAACATCATTCTATCTTAGTCGCGTGCGGAGACGCAAATACTTAAATGGCTTAAACATTTAAATCAGTTTTTAATCTTTTTAAAATTGCCACTGATGATGGAGCTTTAGAGCTTTAGAGGCTCCGAAACCGCTGTTTGCCATTTTATATATACATATATTTTATTTGTGCTATTTTTACGTTGATCATTTATTTATTTTAAGATACGCTTTTGGCTGGGCGTGGAATTTCCCGTAAATTAAAGCAATTATCTGCCTCAGAGACGTAATGATATTTGGGGCTATTCAGCTAAATTTAGAAAATGATTTCATCACTTTTAAATTTGATTGGAAAATGAATTTGCTAACATCAAAGACCGTTAAATAATTAAATTGAGATGTGACGTATTTATTGAGCTGTCAAAAGGAAAAATTATTATTTATGACTACTTCCACTGTCAGCAAGATAAACTGTTATATAATTATGTTAAAATGAAACATAATGCTTGCTATTACATTTATTGAATATTACAACGGTTAAAATATTAATGATCCTGCAATGAGAATTAAATAACTTTTTGTATGAATATGAGTTTATTTACGGGAGATAAAATAATGATTATTGAATTTTTTTTAGAAGATACAAATAGATTTTGTATATTAACGTATTTTACAACAATTTCCAACATGATATGTAACCCAATAAGTTTTGGTAAATTATACCTATCATGAATATATGATTACGTCAATATTTCCAACTGTCATTTAAGCGATTGCGAAATAGAATTAATTTATTTTATCTTTTTTTATTTAACAAAACATTATATTATATAAGAAATTCTAAATTTGAAATTTATAATAAAAAAATTCATATTTTTCCAAAATATTTTGCTTTTTTCTATCAAAAATACAAAAATGCAAATAATTTTAAAATAAAAGCATTCTACTGCCATTCATGGTTTATAAATATGCATTTTTCTTATTTTAAACATTTCTTATGTAATAAATCAATTTATAGCTGCATTTATATATTTAATATTACAAAATATTTAATACTTCATTTAATTTAAATTTGAATTTACGTTTCACTATTTTATAAAATTAATTATTTATATATACACATTATTTAATTTTTCATAAAGTAGTCCCTTATGATTAATGCAAAAACCGAATATAACACAAATATAAATTAGTATAATATTGAGATCGATAGCATAACAGGATAAATGACTAAGACACGTCTTGAAAAGGAACAAAATGTAAAACGTGAGAAAAGCTTGATGTAATGATGTGCATTATTACTATATATGTAGATATAACTTTGTTTTTGGAAAATTATTAGTGACATATTGCCAAATGAAAAAAAAAGAAATGCAACATATATATATATATATATATATATATATATATATATATAACTAAATATCTTGAAAGAAAAAAAAGATAAATGTTAATATTGTAATTATATTTTTATACGTATTTTATTGATTTAGAAACTATTTAGAAACTATTTAAAATGTATATTAGAAAATATTTAAAATGTATGAAAAAGCATAAAATAAATGAAAAATATACTACCATAATCTAGCCGTTTGTAATGGGTTATATTTTAATGAAACAACTATCAAAATTAAGCTATATAATTTTACTAAAACTCACATAGTGTAGATTCTGTCTATGTAAAGTTTTTAACAGATTGATGATTCTGAATAATGGCTTTAAATAACACAAATCCAGAATTGATCTAATTATAAATTACCCATTCGTATATTAATAGCTTAGTATTTCTTACTGAACGCATAAAAACCTCATTGCAGCATATATTTTATATTGTTTTTAAAAAATTGATTTTAAATAGCCTATGCTATTTGCATTAGTATTCAGTAACAAAAATTCACTAAACTAGTCCAAAGTTCTCTCTTCAAATAGTCGCAGAAAAAATCTTTTTTCACTAAACACACTTGTTAAATTTTTATGCATTTTATTTGGATTTTTTTTATTTTAGAAATCGACAACTAATAGGAACTAATCTGTAAAATATCTCACATTGATGTGCCTTTTTGTCGGTAAACACTGAAAAAGAATTTCAATACATTTCTTTGAAGTTTTGACAGCAGTTAAACTATTAAGAGCCTACATCAGTCACGCGAAAAAACGCTCCAGCTAATGTTAAGTCTATGGGAAGGTTATCGTGCGATTTCTCGCTCGCATTTTAATATTTTTAAATGTTTTTTTTTTGCATAGGATAACTGAGGTCGATCTCTAACGTTGTTAGTTTTTACTTTTTCGATTTTGGTTCCAGTTTTTTTATATAAGGGTAATTTCACTTTCAGAACCGGTTCCAACCAGTTCCAAAATTGAAAATGTCCGCTTATAAAAAAAACCGTAACCAAAATCGAAAAAGTAAAAACTAACAACGTTAGAGATCGACCTCAGCTATCCCATGCAAAAAAATCATTTAAAAATATTAAAATGCGAGCGAGAAATCGCACGATAACCTTCCCATAGACTTAACATTAGCTGGAGCGTTTCTTCGCGTGACTAGCGTAGGCTCTTAAGTGATAGTTTGGAAAGAAATAAAATAAAAAATATACATTTGCGCAATAACAAGTTCGAAAATAATAAAAGTCACATGCAAAACAGCCGACATTGACGTCGTTTTTTATAGAGAGGAAAATATTTAAATATTAATGAAATTTCATCACTTTCTTTTTACGTTTTTTTCAATAGTTAAACTTTAAATTGATCGTTCGACAAGAAATAAAATTAAAAAGTAACAACAGTTATGCAATTTTGCAACCAAAGAAAATCCAATTTTTATAAATATATTAACGCAACTGTTGCGTTTTTCATTTTATTTCTTGCCAAAGAATCGATTTACAGTTTTTGCCAAAACTATTAAAAAAGAGGAAATATCTTCAATAGTTGCCATAAAAAAGTCAACTGTTTGACATGCGATATTTTAGCTCGTGAAATCGCTTAATTGTATATATATATATCTATATATATATTTGTCTTATGTGGCGCGGAAATAGGGCTGAATTTCTACCTCATCGTTGGCAACAACCGTAGTTTCCAGAGCTCAGACCAATGAACAGACAAGATTGTGTTAGCTCCACCTCCAATATGGCGGGCACTGAAACTCAAGCTAGCAATTATTAAAAATAAAATAATATGAACGTAATCCAAAGCGTATGAGATGATTCCTCATTTTAATTATGAGTAATATTGTCGTTTATTTATGAGTAATATTGAAGTCTCAACTCTGATTTAGAATTTATTTACGAATTTCACTCACACAAAAAATCGGAGATAATAAAATATAAACTTTCTAGAATCCCCTGCTGCCATCTGTTAATGTTTTATTGAAGTAAAACTGATTTTTCTTCAATTTCAATGAAGTAAAAATTTCTTTTGCAGAAATCTATAATCAATTAGAATAGTAAAATGTTAAACGAAATTTAAACAATCATTGATGATAAACTCTCTTCCTACCACGTAGTGTTTTTTTTTTTTTTTAGTGAATTTAAGCCGTGCTGTACAATATTATAGGTGCAATAAGTTTTAAACTAATTATGTTTCAAAGATCCTTTTTTCATAGTATTTAAATGATTTATATGTCCATTAGTAGCATCAACTAAATGCATTTTTAGTTGTGTTTTCAACGGAGTTTTCGATTACTTTTTTACATTAAAAAAATTGTCAATTTCATATGTTCAAATGATTTATTGTAGTCCTTATTCCGGCTAGAATTATTAGAAAAATAAAAAGGGGCGAGCGAGCGAAGCGAGCTGGGACCGCGTAGCGGTCTCAATGTGAATTGCTGTGCAATTCACGGGGGGTTGACAAGCGTTAGCGAGTAGGGGGCTGAGTCCCCTAGTATATATATATATATATATATATATATAAGCAGCAACCATCACATCACAAACAAAACAGCTATATATTCAATAATAGCTATATAATTTCTCAAGAAATTTACCCTGACTCTTTAGTATTAAAGAAAACTAATGATGATAACAAGCTCGCTAATTATCTTGATCTAAAAATTTTGATTAAAAATGGTTTACAAATTTCAGTTTTTGATAAGCGTACCAGTTTTCCGTTTACTGTGAATCAATTAATTCATTGGTCAAATATTCACAAACGTATATATATATAAATATTATAATTGGTCAAATTTACCATTTTTCCAGGATTTGTTCGAATAAAAACCTGTTTAATAAGGAACTATTTTATTTTATCAGTCATTTATATTATAAAAACAATATCCCTCTAAATTTTATCAAAAAATATTCAGATTTTGCAGACTGCCTCCATTATTGATAGATTGTTTACATTCAACAGTAAATGACTCGTAATTCCTAAAGCCTGAAAAGGACGGTTTTATGATGATGGCTGTGTTTGTGGGCATCCGACGTGGAACAAATCTGGATTGTGTATTGAATAACGGATTTGGTTTGTTTATCATGTTTTACCTTTTGAATTGTGGCAACATGGCTGAATTGGTTGTGTGTATTTTCGAAGAGACATTTGTTTCAACTATGGTGATTCAGTATTGTGATTTTGGTACAGCATTCGCTTACATTGTGGCGTAGGGTACGGTGGGGGGAGCGTCTGTTAAATAGTATTCAAATATGTTTCTGTACATTTTGGGGTTCTGAGGGGGGTGGTGCTAGTTCAGGCCAAAATTATGTTTATGGATTATATATATGTTTGCTGGATTATATATATATATATATATATGTATATATATATGTAATAATAAAAAATTTTCGCCCTATTTCTTTAGTTAAATTATTCCAAATTCTTCAATTCTTTTTTCCCTCTCTTTTTAAAATATCTCTTAAATCTATTTTGTATTTTATTCCATAACTTAATCAAAATATTCCGTTATTTATCATTCTAAAAATCTTAATCTGTTAAAAGCTACACGTATTTATTAAAACCTTATTCTCTTAAATTGCAACACTGCCTCTAAACGCACCTGCCAAATTTCTTCTTTTGAGACATTTAATTTTTATTCTTTGGAACTTTTATAATACCATTTTTATTTCTATTTTAATTCATTCGGCATCCCATGATTCCAAGCGGTTTTCGCGCCCAAAGGCCTTTTTACCTTTTTAATTTGCCGCTTCTGTTAAAGAGTTTTAATCATACGTCAGAGACACGTCTTCGTGGCCTCATTTTTTCATCCATTAGCGAGAAAGCTCCGCCTTCTTTATCCCCCTAGCGCCCTCCGAACGTGGATGCGAGTGGACCAGCTTGTTCGCGCGTTTTGTACCTTTGGGTCAAATTTTGAAGTATTTATACGGTTACACTGGCTTCGGAGACAGAATTTACACGAATTAGTGGTTGTCATCTAATTGCCGTCACTGGGGCACTAATGCATCGGTAGTATGTTCTTCAAGCTCTACTAATTCTTCAATATCTTCAAATGTGTTCAGTTTTAATGAAGCGAACGTTGGTGGAGTTGCTTTCATCTCTGTGATCACAATAAAGCCACTGCTCATCTATTAAGTTATTAAGTCTTTTTTTTAATGTTTTTGGGAAATTTCTTCTGGATTTCACCGCCTCTGCTCAATTTTTACGACTGCAAAATCACTACGATTTCCGATGTGATATACTTCGAGATTTGTCTTCATGGTGAGTGACTCGAAGTGATGCCCTGTCCGGGTGTCATGACTACATTTCAACGATCTCGACTGCGGCTACCTCGATATGATTATCAGGTAATTTTAGTGGTTTCGGACTGAGATGTTCCGATTGTCTGGTGGAAAGAACGTTCAAGTCGACGGCAATAGCGATCGTCTATAATGTGCCAATTTTCGACAGGAATGTATCAAAAAAGCCGGTCAGGATAACTGATGACCTGTGTAATAAAAACATTTTGGAGACTTCCCAGTGATATTGGAGAACAACTACCGATTAGTTGTCAAATTATCACTCATAAGTGTTTATAAATTTATCCCAGAAGTGACGTCTGTAAGTTAAATTATTCTTTTATTTTTATTGATTTCTTATTTTATTGATTTGTTATTATTGGCTTATATAGAACAAAAATTGTTCTTAGAATACTTTAGAAAAATTTTGTTCCTTTTATCCTGAACATTTAGAACTTACGAAATTTAATATTTATTCTTATGTATTGTTAAAAAATTAATTTTATTTGGTTAAGCTCAAAATATTACTGAAAGTTTTGAACTGCTCTGATATTTATTCCTATATTACTTCATTTTACAAGAGTAACTTCATTTTATGTTCTTATTTTATCATTTAATTATAGTCCCTTTTCATTCGGTGATATTTATTCATAGGAAATAATTTCTATTTATTGAAAAAATATATGAGTAATCTCTTTTCAAGTAACATGTATTGGAACATATTCTATGCCATTCTAAAAATGCATAAAAATTTATTAGATTATCTGAAATTACAGCTTCACTGATTGCATAATAATCGCAAAAATAGCTTTTGAAGTTTATTAATGTGAAAAAAAAAATAATAATGTGTTATCTCAAAAGAAAGTTGAGTAACATTGAAAGGGTAAAATTATTGTGTAGTTAATTTATTTGTTTATTTTATTACTTTTGTTTTTTGATGCTATATTCTGAGCGTACAATTCAAGAGCCAAAAAAAAAATTGTTCTTACGAAATAATGATACTTATTTTAAAAAAGTGTTTTATTTATTTCATTCTAAATTGTGATATTCATATATAGTGGATCTATTTATAGAAAGATTATAGTAGTAGTTTACATTTACTATTTAAGTGAAATGAATTTTAATATGAATTGGACTTTTTTACTGTTGAATATTATTTAGTTTGTTATTTAAATTATTAAGAGTTAGATATTTACAGTTGTTGTTAAGTTAAAGAATTCTTTATACATTGTTATTTTTTTTTTACATGTTATTAAAGTCAGGGTTCGTTAAAGTTATTGTTGAAAGTAAGGGTACTCAAACCAAAATGGCTGAAAAAGAGCTTAATGTTATTATTTTTGACCCAGAAAGTGGGATGAATGTTGTGTCTTGGCTTAGACACTTTGAAGGATCAGCCCCTCCAGATAAAAAAGAGTGGAAAATCAACAATATTTCCAAATATTTGAAGGGCGAAGCATTAAAGGTGTATGTTAATGAATGTCTAGATTGTAAAGAGTATGAAAAAATTGCTGAGATCTTAACTGAAAAATTTCTGAAAGTAACAGTCCCCCGTTTTTCTGATTTCGCCTCGCTGAAATTGCATGACCTAAACAACTTAGAAAATTATTTCCGTCAGAAAATAGAGATAGGTCGACAACTTAAACTATGTGAAACTATTATTTTACAAGGATTGACAGATGGCTTAAAACCTGAATACCAGAACTATTTAATAGTAAATCCTCCTGAATCTACTACCGATTGGTATAGATTAGTTAAACAACTTGTTGTCATTCCATCTCATTCTAGCAGTAACAATAATAGTAATGTTAGAAATATGTCTCAAAATTCCAGACCTTTTTCTCAACCAATTAATTCACCTAGACATTGGATTCGCCCTCAACCTAATTACAGGAATCCAAATTTCCAAGCAGCAACTAATTTTAACCCTTCAACGTCCAGGTTCGTTAGTCCCAGATTACCTGTCAATCATTATCAAAGAAGGATTCCTAGTCGACCATGTCGAATGTGTTTAAATAGAGGTATCCAAAATGCTTATCACTGGGAGAGGGATTGTGTATTCAATGTTAGGCCTCTGCAATCTTCTGCACCCCCTCTTAGTCAACCACAACCATCTACTGATAATATATGACAGTTAATTGTATCAGGATATGTAAATAACAGGGAACTACCTTGTGTGATTGACTCTGGCTCAACCATAAGTATTTTGCCTTTTAAATTTGTTAAATTCTTAAATGCTAAAGTTATAAATATTCCACCTGTTATTATTGGCCAAGCCAAAGGAACTGTTGTAATAGATAAAGCTTGTAATTTATTGTTTAAATTAGGTAATGTGCAACAAAATATTAGATTTTTAATATGTAATACAAATTTAGATTATGCTATACTAGGTTTAAAAGAATGCTGTAAGTTTAATTTAATTATTGACTGTGCTACATGTAGAGTATTACAAGGAGACCTTGTTTTAAATGAATCTAAGAACATATCCAGTGATAAATTAAGGTTACTTCATTTTAATGTTAACTATGATTATCAGAGAGTGCAACCCGATTATGGAAAGATCATATCTCCTCAATCCTTTGTTCCATCTAATGTTGATAATTCTAAATTAATTGGGGAAATAAATTCTATAGAAAATGAAACTTTAAGGGAAAGTATAAGGGATTATTTAGATATATTTTCTAAAAATAAATTTGATGTCGGGAGAATTAATATCGAACCGCAACGTATTCTTCTTAATTCTGACCTACCAATATCTCTGAGGCCATACAGAACTTCCCCTTTAGAAGAAAAAGAGATTTCGGATCAAATTCATTCACTATTAGATGCTGGTTTAATTAAAGAGAGCAATAGTCCCTATTCTGCCCCTGTTACATTAGTAATGAAAAGAGAAGAAGGTAAAAAAACTAGATTATGTGTTGACTATAGAAAATTAAATGCAATAATGAAAAATGACGCAGAACCCCTTCCTCGTATCGATGGAATTTTAGATAAACTGAGTAGTGCGCAGTATTTTTCAACTTTAGATTTAGCCTCTGGCTACTGGCACATACCCATACATCCATCCGATACTGAAAAATTGGCTTTTGCTACCAACTTTGGGCTCTTTGAATGGTTAGTTCTGCCCTTCGGGATTAAATTAGCCCCCCCGATATTTAATAGAACCCTTAGAAGAATACTTACTAAATACAAAATAGACTTTGCTTGCCATTATTTTGATGATATCATTATTTTTTCTTCCTCATTAGAAGAACATATGCAACATTTAAACCAAATATTTGAATTATGTAGACGCGAAAACATTAAACTTAAACTCTCTAAATGCAATTTTGTCCAAAATAAAATTAACTTCTTAGGATATACCATCCAGAATGGCACATTAACTCCTGCTAATGCTAATATTGAAGTAATAAAAAAACTAAAACCCCCTTCAAATGTCAAGGAACTTCAGAGATTCTTAGGATCTATCAATGTTTATCACAAGTTTATAGATAAATATGCCGAAATTCGAGTCCCTCTTAACAGATTACTCAGAAAAAATACACTATGGGAATGGAATACAGATTGTCAAAATTCTTTTCAAAAATTAAAAGATGCCTTAATAGCCAAACCTATCTTAAAAATTTATGACCCTAAGTTACCCCTCCATATGTTTGTTGATGCCTCACAGGTGGCAGTAGGTGCAGTCTTAAAACAACCTGATAGTAATAATTTTTTACATCCAATTGCTTATTACTCTAGAGCAGGGGTTCTCAAACTATGGTACGCGTACCAGTACTGGTACGTGAAGCTCTGGTTACTGGTACGCAGAATTCCGTTACTGGTACGTGAAATAAAATACAAAATGCGGCATATTATTATGGAATCGAAAACGGCTTGTCTTTATTAACTTGGAAATTGTCAAAAAAATTTCGAACGCGATTGAAAGATCTGTAAACGCTTTTTCTATTTTATTTTATTTATTATTTTTTTTTTTTTTACCAGAAATGTTTGTTATAGTAGACTTGCTGAAATTCGCACACAACGCTTATGATACAATACGTTTTCCAGAATTAAAAACACAATTATTAGATTTATATAGATCAAAGTTGAATTTTGTAATAAAGACCTAATTTTAAAATTAATGAATGTATGAAGTATTTTTAATTAGCGGAAGAACTGTTTTTAAACATACTTTATAAATTGAATTATCTGAAAAGTCTGAATGCTTGCAAGTAGGAGGAGCTTGCGTGAGTAGGAGGAATTAAAACAAAATAACATTCCAAGTTTAATTTACAATTCATTGTTCTCTTTGCATTAGAAGAGCTTCTAGGAGGTGTTGAAATAAAAGTCTTATTTCAAACGTAATCCATAAATTGATTCATTGTGTTGATTGAAATATTTTTCTTCTCTTGTGCAAAAATTGTTATAGTTCCCTCCTATATCATGAAAATTAGTTTTTAAGAGAGTATATTTATTTAAAGTGGTCAAGAGAGTAAGATTATTTAAATCAAACAAAAACTGTACATATGCAGTGTGGTTTTGTGGTAAAGCATTGTACATATATATTGAGATGGTATGTACATAAATGTATAAAGAAACTTATAAGTGTTTGCCTACTGAGCGACATTATTGTCGCATTTAAAGATATGCAGATTATTAATACGGTTGTATTGAGCCCATGTTAAATGCGCTAAGTTTTGGTTAAGAAATTCGCAGTACCGGATTAATGCAGAGTCCGACTATGCCGTGGCCTAGGGCTCACCACTGATGAAGGCTCCCAAAGGAAATAAAATTGTTTGCAAAAAGTTTCTTAAAAATGCAGTTTTTTGCAATTATTTCCCACAACACCAAAAAAAATTTTCGATTAACTTGGTAACCATATCATAATATCTAAGGATAACCACCGAATACTCCCCCAAAATATTTATAGCTATTATCTTGGTTTGAGACTGGCTCTGAAAAGGTACTGGGCCTTGGGCTCCACATGACCTTAATCGGGCTCTGAAAATTAGTTTCTCATTTGAGACACCCTGCCGCTATATCTGACGAGAGAGGAAATAAGTAAACTTATTCAGCTGTCATCTCCTGTGATGGATTACTGGAATCCACATTCAAAAGGATGAATGTAACAGAATTTTCGCTGACGAGAATATTAGAGTACCGTCTAATATTGTCAAAGTCTGTTTGTGCTTAGCACAACATATCTCTGTGAATGTTCTTTTCTGCCCTTTATTATATGAAAAACAAATACAGGAATAAACTAAACATCGAATCTGACTTATGACTAAAATTTCTTAATATTGAGCCAGACATGAGGAAGTTGTGCTTGATGAAACAAGCCCACCCTTTTCTTTGGCCTACTACAACAGTATATGAATATGTATATGCCAATATGTCATTAAGTATTGTGGATTTTTTACTATACCAAAATACTGTATTTTGATATTGTATGCATTATTAAAATGTAATGATGATACTACATTTTACTTGAATGTTTATTATAGAGCAGTCAATTTAGTAATGTAATCATTCATTTTTAAATGTAATAAAATCTGCTATGAAGGAAACACAAAAGACAGGAGAGATATTTCGTTTCAGACAGCTTTTTTATTAGCTTTACGTTTGTTACCTGCTGGTACGCGGAAGTATGAACTTCTATTTAGTGGTACGTTGGTCTAAAAGTTTGAGAACCCCTGCTCTAGAGGATTGAGAAGTTATGAGAAGAATTATTTTATTACCGAGTTAGAGTGTCTTGCCATCATTGACACCTTAGACAAATTCTATCATTATTTTCATGGTGTAAAATTTACCATTCATACTGATCATGCATCTCTTGTATGGTTAAAAAATACTAAACATTTGAGAGGCAGGTTATTTAGATGGTCTTTGAAGTTGAGCATGTTTGAATATAATATAGTTTACGAAAAGGGATCCACAAATGTCGAAGCCGACATGTTGTCGAGAAACCCAATTTCACATTTTATTCAACCACTTACTTTTCTTCTGGACGTTAAAGAAATTATAGAGAGGCAGGAAAAAGATAATGTGTGTGGTAAAAATTATCTAAAGGAAAATGGACTTATGATAGTAAAAAAGAAAGGTTTTAGAAAAATAGTAGTCCCCATGTCTTTAAGGAGAAAAAATACTAAATGTTGCGCATGAAAAATTTGGTCATCCTGGTATCCAAAAAATGTTAAATTTAATCTCCCCTAATTATTATTGGCCTGACATGACGCAAGATATAACCAATTTTGTAAAACATTGTGATATTTGTCAAAAGAATAAAAAACCCAGACAGAAAAAATTTGGCTTATTACAAGCTATGCACACCACAGATCAACCTTTTGAATGTCTTTCTATTGATACTGTGGGAGGATTCAATTATTATAACTCCACCAAAAAATATCTACACATCATCATCGACCATGCTACTAGATATGTTTGGGCTTTCCCCTCAAAAAGTGTTACCACAGAAACTTATACTAATTGTCTAAACCAAGTTTTTAATATTCAAACACCACAACAATTATTCTGTTTTAATAAAATTCTTAATGTCCAGACCCATCAAAAAGTGTTAAGTGATAGAAATGCAGCCTTTACTTCATCTAGATTTAAAAAATTTCTGCGAAACCACAATATTAAGCAACGTTTAACCACATCACATCATCCTCAAACGAATGGCAAATGTGAGAGAGCGAACCAGACAATAGTTACTAGATTGAAGTGTAAAGTCAATTCTACCAACTCCAAAATTCCTTGGACAAAAATTTTGACAGAAGTAGTTAATGAGTATAACAATACCCCTCATTCTATCACTAAATTCCCTCCTGCTTACTTACTTTTTGGCCAATTACCCTATGATTCTCCTCTTCAACAAAATTATTACCCTCCTGTTCAAGAAGCCCTTAAACTTGCTAAAAAACGCACTGATGAATTCTATTGGAGAAGTAAAAAATATTATGATCGAAATTATCTAGAACCAAAATTTGAGATTGGAGATCTTGTAATTTATGAAGAGTTCCAATATCCTAATACCAGAAAACTTTCACAAGTCTTTAGTGGTCCTTATCAAATCCTTAATAAGTTATCTGATGTCAATTTTGAAATTGATAGACAAATTCAAAATAAACCTACTGAAATAGTACATGTATCAAAATTACGCCCTTATTATCCTCCTGATCAATTAAAATTATCCCATGAGAACCAACAACAAACTAATGTTAAATTTATAGTTTCGTCTTGATTTTAATATAATCCAAAAATAAACGAAATAAAATAAATTAATAATTAACTAATCAATTCTCTTCTGTATAACCGTGGTGTTCTTGATTGTGCACACAAGAGTGTCACTGTTGAAGTTTCCACTTGAGTCAACTTTTTATGCTGGCGTAATTTAGTTGATTTAAGTTAGGAGTTTCTGATACTGAATTGGATTAGATTAGAATAATAAATTAAACAGTATTAACTAAACTAATAAAATAAACTGGATTAAATTATATCTTAAACTAATCAAATATGATATCTTAATACTAATTGAGAATTGTCCAACCTTCCTTAATATGCTACAAGGTCCCATTTTTTCATTTCACAACTTATGTTTTCTTGTTTGACTGAAAGCAAGATAGTTACATAACCATCATCTACACAATAATGATTGTTTTCACGAATTTTTCTTATTTATTCCTTTTTTTTGTATTATGTATTTTATGGAGTATATTTCATACCTCATTCACTACTATATGGATGAGATATTAATTATATACTTAAGAAAGTAATTAAAGACAGAGTGTGATATTTTTGAATTATAATGCTTGTTATTGCTGAACTTATTGTTGAATATTATTATTATTAGTTATACTATTTATAATTTGATATTGAGATTAAATATTACTTGAATTTGAATACTACTTGAATTTGAATATGTTGAGATATATAAATTTTTACTTCTAGAAGTAAACAAGTAATAAAGTAGTAAAGGTAATGGAAGTTATAAAGGTAATAATGGTAATAGTAATTTTGATGTTGAGTAAAAAACTCTTATACTGCTTACATTACCTATTTGCCTTTTTAGAGTAATTACCATTTGTCAGACAAACTATACCATAACAAAATACTCATTTCTCTTAAGTTTTTCTTAGCATTCCATTCAGGACTGAGTTTTTCAGACAAACATAAGTTTAATATTTGAAAATTAACTTATGATTATTGTTATTGTTAAGTATTATTATTTTAAAATTTTTATTGTTGATATTCTTCTTCTTCTTATTATTATTATTATTGTATTATTTGTGTTTTATTGTTGTTAATATTAATCTTAGTACTATTTTCGAGTTGTTGCTAGTAAATATAAAGCATTCAGATGAACTTTAATTCTGAAATAGACTTTCATAAGGAAGATCAGTAAGATCTAAAATTTGAAGGATTTTTCTCTTTCAATTTGTAAACTGTTCAGTTTGTGAGGTATGCAAATAACTTTTTTGGATGGACTTTCACTCAGACGAGAACTGAACGACAAATTAAGCAACAATTCTACAAGCAATTTGCAACAAATTTTGTAAGATGATACTCTGGAAGTATGTTATCTATTATTTTAAATTGTTACAATTATTTTCTTATTTTGTTTAATATTTTCTAAAGCTTTTTATGTCATTGTTAACAAGATTAATATCTTGTAATTGTATTTTTATTAACAACTCCACCAATTCGCGTTATAGTTATTAGATTTAATGTTATTGGGCATTAATGAATAAATTTTGGAAATGTACTTATTTTGACTTCCTCCAGTTGATAAATTGTAATCCAAGTCCGTGTAACATTTCCCTTCAATGAACTTGCAGGTCATATGACCTACCGGTTCATTCGTCTTTTTGGGTGGGGGGATATGTAATAATAAAAATTTTTTGCCCTATTTCTTTAGTTAAATTATTCCAAATTCTTCAATTCTTTTTTCCCTCTCTTTTTAAAATATCTCTTAAATCTATTTTGTATTTTATTCCATAACTTAATCAAAATATTTTGTTATTTATCATTCTAAAAATCTTAATCTGTTAAAAGCTACACGTATTTATTAAAACGTTATTCTCTTAAATTGCAACATTGCCTCTAAACGCACCTGCCTAATTTCTTCTTTTGAGACATTTAATTTTTATTCTTTGGAACTTTTATAATACCATTTTTATTTCTATTTTAATTCATTCGGCATCCCATGATTCCAAGCGGTTTTCGCGCCCAAAGGCCTTTTTACCTTTTTAATTTGCCGCTTCTGTTAAAGAGTTTTAATCATACGTCAGAGACACGTCTTCGTGGCCTCATTTTTTCATCCATTAGCGAGAAAGCTCCGCCTTCTTTATCCCCCTAGCGCCCTCCGAACGTGGATGCGAGTGGACCAGCTTGTTCGCGCGTTTTGTACCTTTGGGCCAAATTTTGAAGTATTTATACGGTTACACTGGCTTCGGAGACAGAATTTACACGAATTAGTGGTTGTCATCTAATTGCCGTCACTGGGGAGTCTACACTAATGCATCGGTAGTATGTTCTTCAAGCTCTACTAATTCTTCAATATCTTCAAATGTGTTCAGTTTTAATGAAGCGAAAGTTGGTGGAGTTGCTTTCATCTCTGTGATCACAATAAAGCCACTGCTCATTTATTAAGTTATTAAGTCTTTTTTTTAATGTTTTTGGGAAATTTCTGGATTTCACCGCCTCTGCTCAATTTTTACGACTGCAAAATCACTACGATTTCCGATGTGATATACTTCGAGATTTGTCTTCAAGGTGAGTGACTCGAAGTGATGCCCTGTCCGGGTGTCATGACTACATTTCAACGATCTCGACTGCGGCTACCTCGATATGATTATCAGGTAATTTTAGTGGTTTCGGACTGAGATGTTCCGATTGTCTGGTGGAAAGAACGTTCAAGTCGACAGCAATAGCGATCGTCTATAATGTGCCAATTTTCGACAGGAATGTATCATATATATATATATATATGTGTGTGTGTGTGTGTGTGTGTGTGTGTATGATACGTAAAGAAAAAAAATAATTAAAATCATTTTAGTAGTTCCGAGAAGAAAGGTACATCAATATCATCTTTTATAATGGATGTTTTCGCAACCTTTGTCGTCCACTTAAAAGATCGCCTTCATATTTATTTTTATAAGAATTTTAAAATTTCTAATATAAACAAAATATTACTATTGTTTCAAATATTTTTTCAATTTTAGCTTATTTAAATATAATTTTCTTTGCTTTATTTTTAAAAACACGTTCTAGAACATGTTTTTTTCAGTGGCAGCATTAAGAAATGCTTTTTGAAGACTCGTATTTTAAACGATATTACAGATATAATAATACCAATAATTGTTTTACTATTATGAATAAATTTGAATAACAATACTTATAAGGAAATCCATAAATATATATATTATTGGCTAGAATTATCACGCATGAAGCGCAATAAACGTATTTTAAACATAAATTGAAAATTGTTGATTATAAATTACCTCAAATACATTAATTAGTCTTAGAAATTTTGACATTCATACACCTGTTAGTTTATTTATGTTAAAAGTTCCATAAATTTGTTGAAATTTCAAAATTTTGTAAAAAGGAAGGAATCGGTGTATTTAAATGCAGCTTACAGAATATTTATTCTAGCAGAGGTGGATTTGTTTTAGTAAACTACATTTTTTTGTAAATATTTGCTAATATTTTGTTGTAAATATTTGCTGTGTATGAAATGAAATCAGACAATTCTGTAAAAATATGTAGTTATTGGTTTCCAGGTAACATCCATAGTCGATATTATATATATATATGAAGTTTGGTTCAATTTTATGCAAAACTTCGTTTTTTTTCTGATGATACAATAAGGAAAACAACACAAAAGCGCTACCACAGAGCCCCTTTCCGGCGAAATATTCTCCAATTCAACTGGGACCTGTTGTCCATAGCCAAGAACATAGAAATGAAATTTGGTTCAATTCTATAGATAACTTCATACACTTTTCGACTATACAATAATGAGAATATAACAAATATTGTTATCGCAGTGCACTCTTCCAGCAGAATATCCCCAAATTCAAATAGAACCTGCAGGCCATACTGAGAAATATGTAAATGAAATTTGGTTCAGTATTTTGTATAACTTCATAAAATTTTCGATGATGCAATAATGAAAATGGCACAAAAATCGCTCGCTATCACAGCGTCCCTTTCCGGCGGTAAATCCTAAATTCAACTGGTACCTGGTAGCTATAGTCATACACATATATATAAAATTTGGTTTGATTCTATGCATAACTTAATACAATTTTCGATTATGCAAAGAAGACACACAGACACACACATAGGGAGACTGACAGACAGACATTTTGTAAAAAAAAAAAATTGGGATCTCTGACACCTAACCTGTGTGAATCCGCCCAAAACTAGAAGTCAGAAAAAAGAAATTCGATTACAATGCTTTCTTCTACTATACAGGATGTCCATACTTAAATGACCCTTCTTTAGAATGGTCTACAAACGAAACTATTGTTCAGAAAGTTGTGAAATTTTGTGAAGGACATAATGAAGGAATGGGAATTTGTTTATAGCGAAATAAAAAATGTAGTTCAAAATTTCGCCACTAGAGGACTTTTGTTTAATGAATTATACATTTAGCATACATTTACGATAGGTTATAAATTTTATTACAACAAAACATGTTCAACAAAACTTTTGTTTTTAGCATTTTTCAGAACACACTGCGGTCAACTGTTGAACACGCTATCATACGATTCCAGATGGTAGCTGAAAATCATGGCCGTCATATGAAACATGTTTTGTTGTAATGAAATATGTAAACTATCGTAAACGTAGGCTAAATGTGCAATTTATGAAAAACGCCATCTGGTGGCCAAATTTTGAATTATTTTTTTTTTGCCTTAACAAATTTCCATTCCTTCATTATGTCCTTCACAAAATTTCACAACTTTCTGACCAATAGTTTCCTCTTTAGACAACTTTAAAGTAGGGTCGTTTAATTATGGACACCCTGGATTATATGTAGAAGAAATTAATAACATAACGTCCTAAAATAATGGTTTTGTTTTTATTTAACGTGATCAACAAATAGATAAAATTCCTAACCAATATTATCAAAAGCGGTATGATATATTTTATTACTAAATCCAGCATAGTATAAATATCCCTAACTAAAAATATTTGACAAAGAAAGAAAACTGAGAGAAAAATATTAGTTCAGTAGTTTTGAGCATTAATATGGAATGTTCTAAATAGATAATCATAACTTTGTTAAATAACGAGGAATAAGGAGACAATATTGTTTAATATTGGGGTAAGTTTATCATAGGGTAACTTGGGGTGAGATGCCGTATTGGACAAGATACCGTGTCACATGGCTATTGTGAAACGCCACTCAGTCATGTGGAAGAGGCTTCTCTACTGATACTTTAATTCCAGTTTGCCCTGTTTTATTTAAGTTTTAAATAGTGCTTTTTTATTGCTATTTCGTCTTAACACCTTTGGTAAGTGTCCCAAATCTTTTACGCTCTTTCTTTATGCAGTTCCTATGTAGTTGGCCATCTTACCCAAAGATTGGGGTAAGATGCCGAAATGCAAGCATTTACAAAAGCAAATTTTTGATGCTTTCTATGACATTTGTAAAATTAAAGACATTTTTAAATCATACATAAATGTACCAACATTAACAAGAAATTTAACAATAACAAATAAAATCAACAAGCAATTATATATATATATATATATATATATATATATATATATATATGTTATATAAAAATTTATTTCCTTCGTATCCTTCCATTTTATTCGCATTAATATTTTAAAATTAATCTAACTTCTATCATAGTCAGTATTTCCTTAATTCTTAATAATATCTATTCCTATTTAAAGTCCTTTTAAAAGCAAATATCCGTATATTAATAATTATTTTATTCCAAATCTTAATCTAAAATTTAAGATCATTCGTAGCTTTTATCAGTTCCCCAATCTATAAAATTCTGAGACGCGTTCTCATTTCGAATGTTTTTTAAAAGCCATTTTCTTTTTATTATTATTATTATGCTAAATTTTTCGCGCGCTGAGGTAGTTTCACTCCAAAATTAATCCGCTACCAGGTTCGGAATTCTTTACCGTCTTAGCTCCTCCTTCGTACCTCATTTGCTGGGCTGGAGCTAGCCTCTCACTCATTGGTTTGTACGCTCGTGACGTAAATTACTGTATGTCTCCGCTGAAGGAACAAAACCAGGTCGCATCGGTCGGAGCACTAGATTTTTTGACGTTTTCGGAAGCATAAACAAATATGTATCTGGTGTTTTTATGTCCGTAGAATATTCAACTGGCCCAGTAACATCTTAATTCAATGAAGTGAAGCAACGTTAGCCCGAGGGCTATAAGTTTTAGACCTTTGGGAATTGTTTCTGTGTTGTTCGTCTTCTAATAAAATTATTTGTCTGGAGATTGGCTGGATTTATTGGAAAACTTTGGTGGACTCATTCCATTGCCTTCTACTTCGCCATACTCGCTAATATCGACTGCAACTTGCTATATCGTTGAAGGACTGCCATCTTTACATCGAATATTATTCACCGTAATATCTCAACCTCGTCAAAATGCTACATATATATATATATATATATATAAATTAACTTATCTACATTATATTGGTTTTGTTTACAAGAAGCTGAAGTATGCTTTGCTATTTCCAAAATACTTTGTTTAAAGAATTTTGAATTAAATTTATATTTTCTGTATTTTGTTTTATTTATATGTAAAAAATAAGTCTTTTCTTATTATTTTGAAGAAGTACGAGTAAATAGTTTTTTAGCATTTGTAGATGGGAAAATTCTACACGTGAATCAATCACATATTTCAACTCAAATGTTTTCGAATAAAATTTCTTCCTCTGAATTATCGTTTAGATCTTAAAAATTGCAATTTTTATATGCTATTCAAATACATAAAAACCAAGGTTCTGGTTTCCCTTTCGAGTTTACGAAATCCCGAAATGGGAAATAAATCTAGGAAGATTGTTCAAGCAGAAAATAAATTGTTGTTTCCATACATAAATGTGATTTTTAGTATTCGGTGGAAAACAAAAGCATATTTCGATCAATGGAGGGAATTTATATGGAAATACAGAGAAATACATTTTTCCAGAGTATTTAAATAAAATCACATAAAAGGCAAAACAAGTAAGAAACACTATGCGTCGAGGATAGATTCTAAAACACATTCCAACACTTCTAGAATACTTTAACAAACTTCACCATTTAATGAGGTGAAAGAAGATGTCTAACACATAACACATTTAAAAACCCAACTACAGCAATTACGACCAATAGACTCTTTTGCCGCCCTGTATGTGATCGATAGGTTTGTATATTATACTACATAGTATGCTAAAATTTAGTACAGTAATAGAATACGTAGTACTGTTGAAAATACCCTTTCAGCAATTTCCGTCAATAAACGGAAATGTTCTACACATCATTGGTTCTGACCTGTGTAAAATCTATAGAATTTATATACAACAATTTATAAGCAAAATTTAGTTAAATTTAGAAACGCGTACCACAACTGAATACGTACTTCCAACAATTATTATTAAAACATTCAAAAAACGACATTTTCAAAACTGAGCAAAAAATACTGAAATCTGAGTATGTCGCATAGTCAAAATGGTTCCGAATCAAAATGACTCAAGTTTAAAACATGTATATACTCATTTCTGAAAACATGCACACACTCAAGAATAAAACATCATTGCTCATATTTGAGTATGTCCATGTTTCAAAAATGAGTATATCCTTGTTTCACTATACTGGGTATTTCTGGTATTTCAGAATTGAAAGCACTGGGTCGTCCTACACTATATGGCCAATGATGACCGGTCACTTGCGATTTTAGACGTTTTGTTAAATATCTGGAAAGATACGTGAGGAATTATCCCGAAACTTCAGGAGTGCAAACAACATGATAGACGTCATATATTTCCGCGAAGATTTTTTTCCCGAAACCCTATAAGAGGTCGTCAACAAATTGAAGAAAACCGAATATCTTTTTGATAACCCTGTAAAAATTAATATCACAAAAGCGTTGAAACGGTAGCACATGCTTAGGAGGCTTCTTTTAATAAACTATGTTAATTTTTATGATTGAATTTTTATTTTTGATTGAATTTGCGCTTGCGCAGTAAAACAATATTTAGTGACCCTGCAAATTTTTCTTCCAATATTTATTATTGTTTAATTCTGATTGCAGGGCATTGTTTATAATGTTGTGTGTCATCGTTCCTGAAAAGAACGTTCTTTTATATTAAGAACTCTGAAAATTATAAGCAAAACACTTGGTGAAATTTGGGATTGTTTTTATAAAAACCTTAATTTCTCCACGAGTATACGTGAACATAGTTTATTAAAAGAACCCTCCTAATCATGTGCTATCATTTCAACGCTTTTGTGATATTAGTTTTTACAGGGTTATCAAAAAGATATTAATTTTTCTTCAATTTGTTGACGGCCCCTTATAGTGTTTCGGGAAAAAAATCTTCGCGGATATATATGACGTCGATCATGTTGTTTGTACGCCTGAAGTTTCAGGATAATTCCTTATGTATTTTTCTAGATATTGAACAAAACGTCTAAAATCAAAAGTGACCGGTTATCATTGGCTATATAGTGTATTTGAAACAAAAAGTTTCATAACAAAATGAAGATATCGATTAACTCAGATTTGAAACTGCCATTTTTTCAGTGTGTGAATAAATATATAAATAACGATTTAGATAAAGTGTTTGAAATACTTAAATTAATTAAAATAACAAAGTACATTGTTTTGAAAACAATTTTGATCACGTGATTACTTGGCCACAATTTCATATCGAAATATGCAAATGATTTTTCTGTACTTATAAAAGAATTTCTATGATCGTTAAATTCTCAGGATTATGCTTGAAAGGCAATGGAATTTTTTTGGTGCTTTCGTAATTATATAAATGTGTAGCATCTATAGTCGTCGTCTGGTCCGTCCATCTATCTGTTCGTCTGTCTATTCATCCGTCTGTCCATCCTTCCGCATATAACGGCGCAAAAATGGTTTGAAATTTAATATATATAATTGTTGCTGAATTTTATCGAGTAATTTCATATTTTATGAAAATCGAATCAAAACTTAAAATATATTAATAAAAGTTTTCTTTATTCTATTAAATCCTATCATACGTAATCTATATAATAAAAACGCAAGTCATGTGATTGAGGAAAACATATACGGGCTAACTACTTCTTTTTCCATTTTCCAAGCAGCCATTTTTATTCAAAATTATTTTATCAAATAAAATTGCATAAAAGTTACAATTTTAGAAATATCGTTAAAAAATTTTTTGCTTGAGATATGAGTTACATTAAAAAATATATATATTCTGAGATAACTTCAGTGGAAATTAGGTTAGCAGCCCAATATCTAAACCCATTAAAGTAAATAAACACATGAGATTCGTTCGTCGTGAGTAATAGAAATATTAAACCATGGAGATAATCATTCGCAAAGTAAAGTCTCCATGGTGAATTTTGCAGCGCTGTCTGGTGTGCAAAAAAAATTTGCATCAGTAAACGTGGTAATAAACAAAATGCATGCTCATTTCTCTCATAACAGACGATATAATTCATTTTACTGAAATTTTAAGTATAAATGTTTTACATCGTAAATCTAGTTATAGTACGAAAGCGCACCTCATTTGCGCCGTTTAGCGTACAATTTACAGCTTGTTTTTCTAATTTAAAGTATTTTTGCAATATTGAATTGCTGTGAACGCATTTACTTGATTTAAATACGGATGCTATTTAGACTATCTACAAATTAAAATAGTCATCGAAAGAAATATCCACCAAAACATTGGGTAAGAATATTTTAATTTCAACAATTAAAAAATATACATACAATAACAAGTTTTATAAAAGTAAATAATAAAATTATTTTCTACATTCTTTCTACTTTCGCCAAACAATATACATCAAACGCGAAAAAAAAAGAACTTTTAGTGTCAATATGTTCTGTAAAAAAAGTCTTAGTCATACAGCTTATAAAAATAAATTTAATTTCCTCTAAAAATATTTTCGAGTGGTTTCTGTAAACAGAAAATATTTGTTAAACTCATCCAAATGTTTTCTAGTACATCAAATACCTAAGAGAAATGCTTTTTATAATGTTTTTTTCTGTGATAAAATAACACATTACATAGAACAAAGAATCATTTTTTTCCGTTTAAAACTTTTTAAAAGAATTATGGGATTTTTTAGTTATTTTATTAAATAACATTTTTCTTTCGGATTTTTAAGAATTACAATTACATTTAGAATTACTATTAGTGTTATAAAATTATATTTTATAAATATATAATTATGAAATTTATTAATAAAAATGCTAAATAATTCTCCTGGGGTAAAATATATTATGTTAATGAGGATTTACATTTATGAGTTTGGAAAAATGAAATATATTATATTATATAAATATTTTTAGAAGAATTATACACTCTACTTTATCCGAGCTATGCTCACCAACCCCCATTAAGACAACGCAGCCTCTAAAGACATTCTAATGGACACTGTTTTAAAAAGATTACACGGTTACGAAAGATTAAATGAAATTATCGACGATGTTCTGCAATCAGGTTGCCATGCTTGTCCGTTTAACTGGGCTTTTTTTGGTTCCCGTGGCCTCATACACAGCTATTACGACATCTGACATCTGCTTTTGGGATGGATAAGTAAGACCAATTTCACATTTGGTATTCAGCTTGTATAAAATGGTTAAGTAAAAAATGTCGCTGCCTCTTATTACGACCTATGGACAATATTCTTCATTTGGGTTCAAGGCTGCAAATATTCGTCTGCTTGGGAATAACATTCAGAACCGTGGCACTCAAAAGCACTGTGAATAGATAATTTACGCTTATGTTTTCAGTTTATATTGAATTTTAGATATTTTCAGGAAGAGGTATAACTTATAAATGAATTCTCTTCTCTATTTTAATGCACATTAATTCATATTTTTCATGTTCTTTTTGAAAGTTATGTTGTTTATTTTAGTTAATAAGTGTATACGAATTTTCTAATATGTATTTATCGAATAGTAATTCGTACTAAATATATCTAAAGTATTTTACGCATTCATTTACATGTTCTGTATTTATGCTGCATTGAGTGACGAAATATATAAACTAATTTTCTAGCCTAGCTATTTTTACGCTATGTGATTTCCACTGTAGTGCCATGTAAATATGTCCATAAAAAATCATTTTAAATGTATTGTTTTAATATATGACGTAATTTTCAGTATTAAATGTGTTTCTCATATATTAATTTAATCATTTTAAGGGTTTTTTCTTTGTATTAATTTTCACGTATCTAGAGTATTTTACGCATTCATTTACATATTCTCTATTTATGCTACAACAAGTAACGAAATATATAAACAAATTTTCTAGTCCAGCTGTTTTTACACTATGCGATTACCACTGTAGTGTCATGAGAATATGTCATAAAAAATCATTTTAAATGTATCGTTTTAATACATGACGTAATTTTCAGTATTAAATGTGTTTCTTATATATTAATTTAATTATTTTAAGGGTTTTTTCTATGTATTAATTTTTACGTATCTAGAGTATTTTACACATTCATTTACATATTCTCTATTTATGCTGCATCAAGTGACGAAATATATAAAAAAAATTTCTAGTCTAGATATTTTTACACTATGTGATTACCACTGTAGTGTCATGCGAATATGTACATAAAAACTCATTTTAAATGTATCGTTTTAATATATGACGTAATTTTGAGCATTAAATGTGTTTCTCGTGTATTAATTCAATTATTTTAAGGGATTTTTTTTCTTTGTATGAATTTTCACGTGTAAATACATTTTTATGACGTAATTTCCCCATTTGCTGCTTTTAACACATGATCATTTAATTGTTAATTCAGAATTTTATTTCTGTTTTAATATTCACGTGTAAATACATTTTTAAATTGAAAGAAAATATTATTCTTTGAACTGTTTTACAATTTGGCAACAATTTAAAATGTGACCTTTTTCTAAAAATTTTTAATGAAATAATGAAAATTTGTAAGAAAATTTGTAATAAAAAAACTTGAAAAAAATTACAAAATTGGTCAAATTAAATAAAAATAATTTCGGACTACACACAAGTTTCTCATGTACGTCCTTGCAAATTATGGTTAAATTTTTACCTATAGTTTTTGTTCCTTCTAATTTTTTTAACGGAACCCTTTTGACCGACTTCAACATGAATTTGCTCATAAAATAATTTTTAGATTTAAGAACTGTCTGCTTCAGCGTGTTTATCGTACATTTTTCTATAATGGTACCAATTTTCATATTTTTCTATGCAATAGTTTTCTTAATATTAGCCCAGAAAGACATCAGGTCACAAAAAAATCATTTACTGCGTGACAGCGATAGTTACTTTTTATTTAAAAAAGAGATATATCAATTTTAAACTCATATATTTTTAAGCTGTAAAACAACGTATGTTTAATTTCAAATAAATATCTAAATTGAAAAAATTTTTCAAATCATATAATAATTGGTCTAATGTGTAAAATCAGTTAACTATATTTCAGCAATTTATTAAGTTCAATTTTAAATACGAGGGTGAGCTAATAAGTTCGAGGCCTGACACAGAGATAAAACAAGTATGGCCACATGACTATGATGTTTGTAAAGTATGATCCTTTAGATGACACGCTGCCTAGTTTCAGACGCGTGAGTTTATTGGTTATTGCTGGGCGCTAAAGTAAAGTAAACAAGTTTTAAAATTTTCTAAAAATCGAAAAAAATGAAGTTCGAGCTGTCATAAAATACTTTGTTAAAAAAGGTTTAACCCCCACGGACATACAAAAAGAGTTCCGTCCCACTTTAAAAGCTTCTTGTGCTTCATATTCGACGATAAAAAAGTGGGCTGTTGAATTTAAACATGGTAGGAAATCCATTCACGATGATAAACGCTCAGGACGACCAAAAACCGCTACGACCGACGAAATCGCCCCAAAAATTCACAATGCCGTATTGAATGATCCCGGATTGAGATATGTGAACTTCCTGACATTGCAAACATCTCGATAGACCGTGTCCACTACATCTTAGATGATGTTTTGGATATGGAAAAGCTTTCCGCTCGAGGCGTGCCGCGTTTGTTGAACGTCGACCCAAAACGTCAAAGAATGAACATTTCTTAAGAGTCTTCTGAAATGTATTGTGTTGCAAGTTGAAAAACAAAATGAAATAGTGTCAAAAATCTTGTATTTTCTTTGTCAGGCTGAGAACTTTTCGAACCAATCTCATACATTGCTGCACTAAAGAATTCGCACACAAGAGTGAGTCTTTAATTGTATTAAGTTGCAAGGGGACTTCATTGAAAAATAATATGAAATTTTGTCAAAAATCTTATGCTTTCACTCTCAGGTCTTAAAATTATCAACTCACCCTCGTAAATATCTAAACTGTAATATATTTGTGAAATCATATAAAAATTGCTTTATTTTGTAAACATTTTATGCATACCTTAAAAGAAAATTTTTATAGAATGAGGGAAACACTATGTACTTTTCTGCATTTTGTTTGTAAATATTCACTTTTTAAATGTGGAGTAAATGAAGATTTAGAATATATAATCATAGATTACAATTTAATTTTTAAAACATGAAGACCTACCGATTCATCATTTCGAAAAATGTCAATTCAAAACCTTTCAAGTTTTGAAGTTATATGCAAATAGCTTTAAATGTTTGAGTTATTTATTTTAGATATTTAAAAGAAACATTAAAGAACGTTTTCTTTACATTAACATTTGCGGCTAAGTAATTTTGATAAAAATAAAAAAATACAGTTTTACAATTGTTATGCATAATTTATCTTTTTGTGTATTTTTCATAATGTAGCTAGTGTATATATATATAATAATAAACAATATCTTTGCGACTCTCTTAAAATGCTTCGTTTAAAGATAAAATACATTGGTAGTATTCTGAACAGAGGAAATTTTCATTTATATTGTCAATCTAAAATGTTTTAAATTTGCGTTTTCGTCATACGAAGTATGATAATAAGTTTATTTCCATTCGAAAAAATGACATGTTCCGCAACGTGCATGTTTTTACAGTAATTACATTATATCTGTACATTTATTCGCATTCTAATGCAGAAAATTATAGAATATTAAGTCCATATTCACTTTGAGAAATAAGAACATTCGGAAAACAATTTACATGGAAAGTACTTATTGAAATTTTCAGAATTTATATTATAATAAATTCATGTCAGAAAGCATACAGTGTCTCACAAAAGTGATGGGACACTTGTGCTTTATAAAAAGAAACTGCAATAAAATAAATAAACAAACATGTGCAAAAATTTTTTGGGTGTGTTTCATATTTAAAGTTAGTAACAATTATTACATAACATACATTTTGTCAAAATATTAAAATATTAATTTAGTAAAAATACAATTGTTCAGAACGGAGCAAAAAATGGCTCACATAAGTGATGGGACACTTACTTTTCCATCAAATATTTATCCAAAAATTTTACTTTTTAAAAGGTTTTAATATTTTGTTGGATTTCCTTTTACTTTTAAAACATGATTTAATCTTTTTGGGATGGATTCGACTATTTTTTTTGTGATTTCTGGAGTGATTTTACCCCATTCTTCTTGAAGCACCGATTTTAGTTGTTGTTTTGAAGAAATGGTGTGTTTGCGAATTCTTGATTCCAATTCTTGCCAAATATTCTCTATGGGATTTAAGTCTGGAGATTGTGGTGGTGTTTTTATTATTTCAGGACAGTTATATAGCAGCCAGAGTCTAACGTTCAGAGCAGTGTGCTTGGGGTCATTGTCCTGGTAGAATTTAAAATCGTTATGAAGGTTCAATTTTCGTGCTGAAGATTTCAAATTTTGCTTTAAAATATCAATATACTTGTACTGATCCATTATACTGTCAATAAAAACAAGATTACCAACTCCAGCGGACGACATACACCCCCATACCATAACTCCTCCTCCACCATGTTTTACTGTTGGTACCAAGTTCTGTTTGCGAAGTTCTTCCCTGGGTTTTCTCCACACCAAGATTCTACCGTCAGAACCAAATATATTAAATTTACTCTCATCAGCAAATATAACTTTATTCCAGTAATCAGAATTCTTATTTATGTTGGATTTTGCGAAAGCTAGTCTGAGTTTTCTATTCTTTTCACTTACGAAGAATTTTTTCCTGGCTACTCTACCGTGATATCCAGCAGATCGAATTACCCTTCTAATAGTTTCAGGATTAACAATTATTCCATATAATGCTTGTAAATCAGCAGCAACTTTTGAAGCACTAATTCTTGGATTTTTTTTAATATTTCGAACGATAATTCGCTTTATTCCATTGGATAGCTTTGATGGTCAGCCAGGTCTTCTTTTATCCTGAATCATATGATTCTTTTTATATCGTTTAATGATATTGAAAACTGTTGAACGACTCAAGTTAACTGTTTCAGCAGTTTTTCTAATAGATTTTCCACGTTCAATATGCAAATTAATAACTAATTTTCGAATTTCAGGCGAAGTTTCTTTTCGTTTAGCATTCATGACTACACAGAGCTAAAAAACACAAAAATTCCAAAACAAACTGGAGAGAAATACTGCAGACGATTTTATAAATTATTGCCAATTGCTTTTAAGTAAAAATAAAACCCCAAAAAATATTTTTATTGCTTATTTCAGACGATTTTTGTTGCATATATAATGGTGTCCCATCACTTATGTGAGCTATTTTTTGCTCCGTTCTAAACATTTGTATTTTTATTAAATTAATATCTTAATATTTTGACAAAATGTATGTTATGTAATAATCTTTACTAAATTTAAGTATGAAACACACCCACAAAAAAAATGTGTACATGTTTTTTTAATTTATTTGATTAGTTTCCTTTTGTAAAGCACAAGTGTCCCATCACTTATGTGAGACACTGTATATATTGCTAAATGCAGTCAGTATTTTAATTTTCATTACATGGACATTTCACAATATAAGAAATTTTGAGACATCTTAAATATTTTCTGGAAAAATCACGTTCTTCAGTAGTTAAATTATATTGAATAAAGTTAATTTTGTTTGATGTACATGCTTTTCAAATTCATTTTTGTACTTCTAAAAACACACGTGAAAGGTTAGAAGATTTATTCAGTATAAACCCTAATTCATATGTACCCAGCAAACACGAGATTTTTGGCCACCTGTTGTAAACGTTGTGGCCAAAAAAGTTTGCGGCAATTTGTATCCAGCCATTAATGTATTTTAACTGAAGCGCCCGCACACCGGATGTCTATCGCCAAATCGTTAACGGGCAAATGGCGGGGAAACTTAATGCAATTTCAGTGCCCAATAGCGAATGAAAGTACGTTTGCGGCCAAGATATACAAATCTATCATTGTTTAAAAGTCAGTGGCCCAGTATAATCTTCTCGACATTTTTATTATAAGAAATAAAAAGTATCTTTACTTCACATTTTATAAGATGATTTTCGTTATTTTAAACCTGGATTTATGTGAAACGATAAAATATGCTGCATTTAAATATTTTATGCAATAAAAAATACACAAAAAGTACCCTTCTTTAATTTAAAGAGTTTTTATGGAAAAAAAAATCATAAAAACTGTTAATGTTTTTGCTTTTAAAGTATGCATTAATATCTTTAAATGAATATTTTTTGTGAGCACCTAGAATGAAAATGAATATTGCAATCTTTAGACATACATATTATATAAACATATTAAAAAAATTAATGATAAATGGGAATTTAAATTTCAATTTCAATGAAAAAATATTTGTCAAAAGAAATAAATGCCACTTTACCAAAAAGCAGTTACTGTTAAACGAAAAAAAAAAAAAAAAAAAAAAATTCTTTTTTTTCTTGGAGGGGGGGGGGGCGGTGATTTTATATTATCTGTATATTATCTATAAATCAGTTCCAAAAAATAAGTTATTTTCATTTTTTGAAACACTCCAAAATTTAGATTTAAAAGAAAAAAAAAATCTTAACTAGCTTAAATAAGCAATAATACCAAATACCGATCCCCCCCTCCCACTCCTTTCACACGGCAAGCCGGGAGTAATGCAGGGAAAGATGAAACAAGATTTCCCTTTTCCAACACATTTTTTTTCCCAGTGGGGATTTTTGTAAATATATTTTAAAATGTTTTCCGCTTTGTAATAATCAGCATTGAAAAATTTCCACTTTTAAAATTATTTAATGTTGTATGAGAAATTTTGAAGATAAAAAAAAAAAACCTTGAAAAAATAAATCTATTGAAATATAGCTTTTTTTCTGCGGTCTCGTAGGGATTTTTATGTCTTTTTGGCAGCGTCATCGCACATCGCAGCGTTGTTTACATTTCCCTTTCCTGCATCGTGGCGTCGTCTATGTCTAAGTCTCGTCATTCACTGGTTTTTGGATATTTAGGTTTACTAATTAGGTAAGATTATTTTTCTATATTATTCCAAGAGTTAGTTAAAAATTAGTTTTCATCATTCTCAGGGACAGATTTAAGTTCAAGATAAAGAAAGCTGAGAAAAAGCATCAGCAATTGTGTAAAATTAACTGCATTGCTTTGCTTATTATGCGACTTAATTCTACAGAAGTGAATAAAAAGAAAAGTTCTTTACTGATCTTACATCTGCCCTGAATATGCTATTAATAAGTTGATTGTAATTATATATATATATCAGAGTAAAATGTGTCCGTAATGAACAATCTCGGAAGTTTTTGGTTTATAAAAAAATTAACCAATAAAAATTCAGCTTTTATTTTTTTCATAATTCTCCGTTGCCTGTTTTATAATTTGCTTTATTGCTGACAATCTTAAACCAGTCAGGAAGCGGAAAGTAATATTTTACAGCTCCAGTGTCTTTCAGTGAAATTATACTTCATATGTTAAGATCTGGTTTTAATTAACTAATATATATATATTCTGTATTTTCTGATGATACTGGCATATTTTTATTTTGATAGTAATAGAAAACTTCGAATTTTATGTACTAATTAATGACCATTTGCAAAATTTCACTTTATTTTTAAGATTTTAATAAAGTAGGTAATTTCTTTTTAATTCATTAATGTGATTTTTAATTAGTCATGGCAATAGTGCCCAAAATGTTTTGGTTTAGCCGAAAAGCTAAGTAATCCGATTTAATTTTTAAATTCCACTTATCAGAGTCGTGTAATAGGAACACAACTTGGTACTTTTCTGTTATACCAACACATGCCAAAATATACGCTAATCTGCCATTTATTTCTACCCTAACCGTGTAAAGAATTTTTTATTGCAAACTGTACCAAACATTCTGATTGGACTATTTATTGAACGTGAATCTTTTATTATTATTATTTAATCGTAACCTCATAAAACATCTTAACTTGCTACTTTTCAAATAGAAAATATTTATTAAATTATAACTTGCATTTATTATTGACACTGAAATGAATTTTACCATTAAGCTGTTACTTGATGATGTAGAAGCGGCAATAAAATTGTTTTAGGACTTTAGATACATAAAAAAAAAAGTTTTTATCAAAAAAACTCATAAACATCTTCATTCAAAAAATGAAATGTTTACAGCAATCCTAAGAGACATTTACAATTTCAAGCCTGTAGTTTAAATAGAGTTTTATTTTATTACCTTATGTAATATTTATTTGTTCTTTTATTTTAAGTGCATATTTTGTATTGCAATTTTCAAAGGTTTTATTTTTAAGTGCTTAAATTCGTGCCAACAATGTTATTTTTGTTTTCAAATGATTCGTTTCATGTGAATTTCCTTTTGTGCCGATTATTATGCTTAGCGACAATGGTGTTGGTATAGCAGAAAAGGACCCAAACTTTTTATAAACAGTTGCTTTTAATATATTTTCATGTTGTAAATATTTTTTTAATAACAAACCAGATTAATTTTTAATGGGTTTTTTTTTTTCCTAATGAAAGCACATAATTTGTTTGGGTACATTTCTGTTAGCCGGGCGCCAGTGATATATATACATGTATTATATATACACATATCTATGTATATACACATATGTCTGCATATACATATATATACATACATATATTTATATACATATATGTATGTATATACATATATAGGTATATACATTATGTATTTATATATGTTGATATATATCACTGGCGCCCGGCTAACCGAAATGTACCTTTTTTTGTTTCAAAGTATTGCATCGTCCCTTACCCCTCATGCAAAAACAAATTTGTCTTTAAGGACGTCTTCCTTTTTAAAACTTGTTTTAAGCCTTTTTTTAACCTCATCTCCCCCGAGTCTGAAATTTTCTTTCTGTGTTTGTGACAACATACTCTCAAAGCATGCAATTTCTTTCTTGGAATCCAAAATAGTTGCACACTGTTATACTATACTGTTACATTTTTTTTTTTTTTTTTTTTTTTTACACCCATCCAAAATATTAAGAGGACAGAGCCTGTCTGATATTACACTTTTAATTTTATGTTAAATAAAACATTGGGTACTTTTCGGTTAGCCAGGTGCCAAAGATGTGTACAAGTACATACATGTATATATATTACTGGTGTCCAGCTAACCGAAAAGTACCAAACATTGTATCAATTATCTTCCTTAATTACTTTCCTGGAACTATAATTTATCTCCATCTTTTATATTATGTTCTGCAGTGTTTTTCTTTTTCAGTACCATAATTTCAGTAAAAAGCGCTATAGTGCATATGCGTGTAAAAATTTAAAACAGTCTAAGTGCACAGCACTTCTGCTGGTGTGGCTGATTCAGTAATTTTTTTTTTCTTTTCCTCCCCATAGCAATATTTAGATAAGATGCCATTTTATTTAATGCAAATTATGTGTGTGTGCATGTTGAAATAAGTTTTGATTTAAAAGAAGAAGAAAATGATTCACTGACATCAGTTATATACATTAATCAGTTGTACTTTTTCTTTTTAATTTTCTAGTTGAATATGATAAATGCTTAATATTGCAACCTATTACAATTTATTTTCATATTTTTCAGGAAACTGTGGTGGCGCAGTTCAGAGATGGCAGCAGAGATGACTGTGCAGCATAAACTCGTTTGGCATTCAAGCAAAGGTAAGTTGTCAATTTACTCAGTTTGTAACGCAGGGCTTTTATCTTAGGGCCCATTTTGAAAAAAGTAAAAGTTATTTGTGTGAAATTTATTCTTTTTTTTTTTGTGTGTGAAAGATAACATTTTGTAATGAATATGAAATTTAGTTACTCAAATTTGAACCAAACGTTTATTGATAACTTCTTTAAGTCCTTCTGTTAAAGTTTTCCTTTCAATTTGTTTGCAAGTTACACATTTTGAAACATAAAATAAAAATTAACAATGAAGAGTATGTTTTTATGGATTGTTTATAAAATAGTCAATTCAGAAAATTCCAGATTTTAAAAGTATTGCTACCCCACATGCAAAAACAAATTTGTCTTTAAAGACTTCTTCCTTTTTAAAACTCAATTTTTTTTAAGTTGCCTGTGTTATTTAAAAAAAAAAATGGGAAGAGATCCTGTTTATTAAAAGGTATATTGTGAAGGGACCTGCTTTACTAGGAAGAATTTTGGGATGGTCCCCTAAATAGGCTCCAAATTTTGTCTGTATTGATCAATTTACATTAGTAAATTTAATTTCACACATTCATAAAATAGAAGTGCACTCTTGTATTTTAGCTGCATACAGTTGGTAAACGTTAAAGCTCTTTACAAAGCTTTCCAACCTTTGCACTTTAAGTGTAAAATTTACACTTTTTAACCTTTTTTTACAGCTAGAATGTACTTTTTACTCTTAAAAGTTATAGAAAAAAAAAAAAGCTATTAAAATATTTTTCGGCAGAATCCTCGAATAAGCGAGGGTCCCCGATTTGGCGATTTTTTTGACGCACGCCAAGGAACGACGCGCGCCAACCGAGAAATCGGCAACCTCCGAATTCTACCCAATCAGAACACGAGCTTTTCGGCAGACGACTTATTACTTACACACATCGTCAAGCAAATTCTTTCACAAAGTACACCGTGAACGTAGCATTGATTTTATTTCCTTTAAGAATATTTACAAAGTTTTAGTAAATTTTACCGCCACATTTTTCGTTTTTTACATACTTTTACCAATATTTTCCTTCAGATATTTCAATTTTTACAAACTTTTACCGATATTTTCCTTCAGATATTTCAATTTTTATAAACTTTTATCGATTTTTTCGTTCCGATTTTTTCCATTTTTACAAATTTTTAGCTATTTTTCCTGCCGGATGTTTCCGTTTAAAAAACTATTTAGCTATTTTTCACTCCGTATTGTTTCATTTTTAGCAATTTTTCTATCCAAATTTTGAACTATTTATTCCTCCGGATATTTTTATTCTTACAAATTTTTTCCTCCGGATTTTTCCATAAAAAAAAGTTCTACCCTATTTTTTCCTCCGGATTTTTCAATTTTAACCTACTTTTTTCATTTGGATTTTTCGTTTTTACAAGTTTTTAGCTATTTTTTCCTCTACATTTTTACAAATTTTAGCTACGTTTTTATTTTATATCTTTTGTTTTCATTTTTATAAATATTTAGCTATGTTTTTACTTTTTTTTTTCATTTTTATAAATATTTAGCTATGTTTTTACTTTTTTTTTCATTTTTATAAATTTTTAGCTATGTTTTTCCTTTGTTTTTCTTTGCATTTTTTGAAATTTTTAGCTATTTTTTCCTCCGGATTTTTCCGTTTTTAAAAATTTTTAGCTACTTTTTCCTCTGGATTTTTCCGCTTTAAAAAATTTTTTAGCTACTTTTTCTACCGAATTTTTCAATTTTTAAAAATTTTTAGCTACTTTTTCCTCCGAATTTTTCAATTTAAACAATTTTTAGCTACTTTTTCCTCCGGATTTTTCAATTAAAAAAAAATTTTAGCTACTTTTTCCTCCGGATTTTTCAATTAAAAAAAATTTTTAGCAATTTTTTCTCCAAATTTCTCAATTTTTTTAAAAAAAATATCTATTTTTTTCATTTGGATTTTTTATTTTTACAAATTTTTAGCTATTTTTTCTTCCGGATTTTACCATTTTTACAAATTTTTAGCCATTTTTTTCCTCCAGATTTTTCCATATTTTTAATTTTCTTTCTTCTGTATTTTTCATTTGTATAAATTTTTAACTATTCTTTCCTCATCATATTTCCATTTTTACAAATTGTTAGCTACTTTTCCTTCAGATTTTACAATTTTCACACATTTTTAGCTATTTTTGCCACCATATTTTCCCACATTTTTAGCTATTTTTGCCACCATATTTTCCGAATTTCCAATTTTTTTGCTATGTTTTCCTCCAATTTTTCCATTTTAAACTATTTTTCCCACCGGATTTTTCCTTTTTTTTTTTTATGAATTTTTAACTATTTTCCCTCCAGATTTCTCCATTTAAAAAAATTTTTAGTTATCTATTCCCTCTAGCTTTTTCAATTTACAAATTTTTAGCTATTTTTTCCTCCGGATACTTCATTTTTACAAATTTTCGGCTATTTTTTTCCTCCGGATATTTCCATTTTTACATACTTTTATCAAATTTTTTCTATTTTTACATATTTATAGCTTTTTTCTTCCATCTGTATCCATTTTTACAAATTATCTTTTTTTTTCTATGAATTTTTTTGAAATATTTATCAAGTTTAATAATTTATTACCTTTAACAATTAAAAAATTTCTAGTAAAATAAGGCTTAAACTTGAAAATTGTCACAAAACGGAATAAAATCAACGTTTACTTCATGAAAGAAATTCTCATAAAAACTCTATAAATAGTCAATTCTCTGCATCACACCACACACGTTATAATTGAGGAAAATTTCGATATTCTTCATTTTTCTAATACATGCAAGACGCGGTTGACTATGCTTCGCGTACATTAACTGAAAAAAAAACATCACTGGACACATGAAACTCGCTGTACAGCATTCTCTAGAATGCACGAAATTCATTTAAGCCGAGGTCAGTAACTTGTGTATGTACGCTTCGCGTACATTAACCGAAAAAAAAACATCACTGAACGCATGAAACTCGCCGTACAGCAATCTCTAGAATGCACTAAATTCATTCAAGCCGCGGTCAGTAACTTGTGTATGTACGCTTCACATACATTAACCGAAAAAAAACATCACTGGACGCATGAAACTCGTCGTACAGCAATCTGTAGAATGCACGAAATTCATTCAAGCCACGGTCAGTAACTTGTGTATGTACGCTTGGCATACATTAACCGAAAAAAAAACATCACTGGACGCATGAAACTCACTGTACAGCATTCTCTAGAATGCACGAAATTCATTCAAGCCGCGGTCAGTAACTTGTGTATGTACGCTTGCCGTACATTAACCGAAAAAAAAAAAACATCACTGGACGCATGAAACTCGCTGTACAGCAATCTGTAGAATGCACGAAATTCATTCCTGCCGCGGTCAGTAACTTGTGTATGTACGCTTCGCGTACATTAACTGAAAAAAAAACATCACTGGACGCATGAAACTCGCTGTACAGCAATCTGTAGAATGCACGAAATTCATTCAAGCCGCGGTCAGTAACTTGTATATGTACGTTTTGCGTACATTAACCGAAAAAAAACATCACTGGACGCATGAAACTCGCTGTACAGCAATCTGTAGAATGCACGAAATTCATTCCTGCCGCGGTCAGTAACTTGTGTATGTACGCTTCGCGTACATTAACTGAAAAAAAAACATCACTGGACGCATGAAACTCGCTGTACAGCAATCTGTAGAATGCACGAAATTCATTCAAGCCGCGGTCAGTAACTTGTATATGTACGTTTCGCGTACATTAACCGAAAAAAAACATCACTGGACGCATGAAACTCGCTGTACAGCAATCTGTAGAATGCACGAAATTCATTCCAGCCGCGGTCAGTAACTTGTGTATGTACGCTTCGCGTACATTAACCGAATTTTTTTTTTTTTCCCCAACAATCCATTGACTAATTTTAAGATTTTTTACCACGATTGGCTGATAAATTTGGCGATATCTTTTAAATGGCCAAAAAATCATTTTGTAAACTTTTTCATATTAAAATTTAGTTAAATTGTAATATTTTAACAAAACTGTATTCAAAAAGTTATCATAAAAAAATCTTCGTCTATTACATATTGCATAGGAATTGTTCATTTTTATTAAAATTATTTTATTCAAAATTGTTATTTTACAGTTTGTTAAAACAGTTTAGCAGAGTTTCATGAAATGTAAACATCTTGTACAATGGGTCCTTCAAATTACTCAAAATTTTGATGCTCATGTGCTTAGAAAATGTTTGCTTTAAATGTTTTAATATTTGTTTCAAGAGTGATGATTCAGTTTTGTGATTATTGTGACACCTCTGGAAATATAGTGCATCTAATCTGGACTTACATTTAATAAAAATTAAATTAATTTAAATTTTTGAAATGTAAAATTTAATAGAAAAAGATTGAGTATTTTTTAAAGTTTTGCAGAAATGTGTCAAATAATTTTTGTTAACAGGGTTTTTGACTTTCATGAACTTTGACAATACTTAAGATTACACAGATTTATGCTAAATAATTTTTTTTAATTTATGCTATGTATGTAGAAGAGGAAGGGAGGTGGTGATAAAATTATTTAATCTTCTGACCTCTAAATTAAGGATTTTTTTTAATATGTTGTCATATAAATTAATTTGGATTTTGATTATATGTAATGTATAATTTTTAACAAATTAAAAATAAAGCAGATTCTTTGGAGAAAGGGACCTTCTTTAATACTTTCTTTGACCCTTTTTTCTTAAGAAACTTTAAAAAATGATATTTAAATTCAAGGTATTTTTAAAACATTCTTATGTTTTGCCCAAAATATTTTGCAAATGTAAGATTCTGAAGAGGAGCTGAAGGTTCAAATCCATGTTTTTAAATTTTCCTTTAAATCAAATATCAAGTAATAAAAATGGTGATTTTTTTTTCATTGCTAACTAAGCGTAAAACTGACAGTGTGAAATATGTTCGAGCCTGGAAGCTTGGTTACGCTTAGTTAGCAATGTAAAAATTCACATGTTTGTTATTCAATAATTTCGAGTTAATTTCACTGCTGAAAATAAATTAAAATTACTCAAATATCAAGTTTTTAGAATAAAATAACTGTGGCAATATTTGTATTGGAGTAATTAGTGTTTCCCCTAGACGTTTTCGAGAGGGCGCAGCACCCTGCCCATTTTTTTATAGTTGTAAATGCGCCCTGCCCGTTTTTATATAGCTGGAAATGTGCCCTGATTATTGTGGATTCGCAAGAATTTGCTTTCGCGAATTTCACCAAAATTTAGCGGGAAAATATCACAAAAATCATCTATCGGTCATGAGAAAATATCGCAAGATTCGTCTATTGGTCACAGTAAAATATCACAAAATTTGTCACTTGATCGCAAGAAAAATTACAAAATTCAAAAATCTCAAAATTCGGCAGTTTGTTGTAGGAAAAAAATTGGGAAATTTGCTTATTTGTCGCAAAACCTCCCTCCCTGCACAATTCGGCAATTGGTAGCAGGAAAATATTCTGAAATTCATCAGTCAGCTGCGGGAAAAATCACGAAACTATTCAGTCAGTCATGGGAAAAAATAGCGAAATTCTTCCAAGATCGCATGAGAAAAATTGCTAAATTTGTCAATCGATTGCGGCTAAAAATAGAGAAATTTATATATCTGTCATGAGCAGGGCATTCGGGGCACGGGCCCAGGGTCCCCGATTTTCAGGAGTCCCCAAATGCTACTAAAAATTTTTGAATTATTGGCCAAAACAGTTTTAACTGTTAAAAAAACAAAATTAAAATGGAAAAATCTGTTTGTCAGGGATTGTCTATGATGTGTCAAACAGGGTTGGCAAGTTTCTTCCAAAGTGGAAAAAACCGGCCTGAAGAAATAGGTTTCTTCCAAGTGGAAAAAATGGAAGAAACTGTTTTTCTTTAAGAATTTACCATATAAGTTACAACTTTGTAAAATACAATAAAAATAAATGTATTTTCTAATAGATAACCTTACATAAATTTAATTAGACTTATAAAAATTTAATTATGTATGATAAATTGATAATTACACCAGTTTTTTAGCCAAGATCACACACCTGTCTAAAGCTTTCCAATCATTGTGTACCTGAATAAAATAAATGGGACTTTTCTAACACCATGCCAAAATGTATGCTAATGTGCTATTTATTTAAACCCTGAACGTGTAAATATTTTTATTGCAAACCGTGCCAAACATTGTGATTTGCTATTTATTGGACATGACACTTTTTAATTATTATTATTACTTAATTTACTCTGTAACCTCGCAAAACATCTTAATTTGCTATTTTTCAAATAGAAAATATTTAATATTAAGTAGTAACTTATATTTATTGTTGACACTAATGTGGATTTTACCATTAGGCATAACCAGATGATGAGGACGCTGCAATAAAATTGTTTCAGGACTTTGGATACAAAAAAAAAGTATGAACGTCTTCATTCAAAAAGTGAAATGCTTACTGCAATGCTAAGAGACATTTACAATGCTATGCCTGTAGTTTAAATTGAGTTAATTTTATTAATTTATCATATAATATTTATTTGTTCTTTTATTTTAAGTCTATATTCGTGTCGATTTAATAAAATAGTTCGTGAAAGTCTGTAATTTTCAAATGTTATATTTTTAAATGCTCAATTTTGTGCCAACATTTTTTTTTTTTTTTCCAATTGAATCCTTTCACATGAATTTCATTTTGTGCCAATTATTGCACTTGGTGACGACAATGGTGTTGGTATAATGGAAATGTACCAAATAAATTTATCCAAAATACACAAAATCAATTAAAGGTAATTCAATTCAAAAGAGGCACATTTTTTTTAATATATATAATTTAAACTTCTGTAACCAGTAGTAAATAGTATGTGGATCATTTACCTATTGTAGAATGAAACTCTTTTAAATAAAAGACAGTGCTTTGAATTTACGCCCATTTTATTAAGGAAACTAATATACAGTAATTACTGTATTGAAGGATTTCATTAAAATCTCCATTTTCCTTACTACAGTGCAACATTGTATAACAAAACAGAAGTAATTTAGCTTTAAGATGCTGCAATCAATTTCTCAACTTAGAATGGATGAATGCAAAAGATGAAAAAAATTCTTATTCCTGTAGAGTTTATTTTCAGAACATTTATCTTTTAAATCAGCATGCTAGTATACATAATTACAAATTTGTTTGTTTTAAGTTTTGCACAATAGTTTTTAAAATATTGCATTTTTATATGATAAATAAGGAATTGGTAGTTTTTTTTTTTTTTTTACAGAAATTATATAAACAATAAAAAAAATATCCCCTACCTCTAAAGTTGTAAAAAACATAACCTGTAAATACCTGCTGAACCTGAAATTTGTTATTAAAAAATAACTTATTTTTCCATAAATAATATTTTTAATATTAATTAATTTCCAATTTAAATTTCATATAATTAGGTTTTGAATTTAATTCTTTTATATAGTTAATATATTTTAATTTTGAGCATCTGTTTTGTTTTCTGTTGGTTTCTTCCAGTTTTTTTCCATTTCTTCCAGTTTCTTCCGGAAGAAACCCAACCCTGTGTCAAAGTAACTTCATTTTTTCTTTATTGTCTTTTAACCCTTTGAGGCGTGGTGGGATATATTATATCCCACCTAATTTAAATTTTACTTTTTTAACTTTGACGGGGAAAAGTTGAAAAATTGCTTTTCCTTATTTTGAACTAAATTACGGTGAGAATTGAAATGCTATCGTTTTATGAGTGATAATATCAGATTTATAGCTTGGAGGTACACAATGTATTTTCCTACTTTACAAAGCCATTTTGAAGGAAATGTTATGTGAAAAAATAAGGTACACAATGTATTTTCCTACTTTACAAAGCCATTTTGAAGGAAATGTTATGTGAAAAAATAAAGTGAAGAAAATAAAGAACTGCTGGTTTCTAGCAATACAAATTCTAGAAACATTTACAAAGTGAGCAATTCGACTTTTATGAAATGAACAGAAAGAGCACCCATACATCATATGTAAAGAATATGAATTTATATATTTGAAGTTATTCAAAAGAATTTATAGAAAGCCTGTTTTTATTTTGTTTTAGTGATTAACACAGAGATAAAGTATTTAATATATACAGCCCCCCCCCCTCCCCCCCTGCTCTTAACACATAAAAATAGAAACAATATTATTGTTAACATGGTTGCAAAAAGAAATGAGAGAATATGATATAACATAAAATTGCCACCATGAAATGCAGTTTCGCACCTAGAAAAAAAAAAGGAATTAGGTGTCATTTGACAACGCTGCCCTTTCATGAGTTTTTGTTAAAAGCAAATATAGGTATACTGCAATAAAATAGTTTCATTTTGTACAAATAACTTGAACTACAAAGCTTTTTGTAAATAGTTTTTTTAAATTATAATTTCTGTTCCGATTATATTTATAAATGGCTAATTAATAAGTGGTGTTTTTAAAGTAAGGCATTTTAATTTTGTTTTGTAAAATTTATTTTTTGTTTTTCAGAAGAAGAAGAATAAAAATCTGGAAAGAAAAAAGTTCTCTGTGAAGATGACTGTAGATTTTCAGCTCTTGTTTATAAACTTAAATTAAGAAACATCAGAAATTTAATTGTAACAGGATTAAATTTTCTTGTAAAATATTTCTGATAAATTTTGAGCATCTTGTAAATACATAAATAAATGTTTTTTGGTTGGTTTGTTTTACATTTGTTGTGAAAAATAAAATTTATATGAAAAAAAAAAGCATTCAGTTCTAGTGTTTTTAAATATATATATTTATTTATGCAAGTGATGTTGTTAAAAAAGATGTACTATATATTTTCCCCTTCTTTCTCATTCTGAGAACATTCCCCCTTCTTTTTACAGGTTAAGATATAATTGAATAAAAGTGTTTTATGTAGGCTATATTTTAAAAACTGATAAACTGTTTTTGTTGGTTGATTATAAATTAGCATTGCTTGGAGATCAGGTATTAAAAATAATTTGCTGTATAAAAACTTTTGAAAATTTTAATAAAAATTTCATCATAATCTCATTAGAAGTTGAGATTAAAATTTTAATGTACATAATATTGTATGAATCAGTTTGAAATTTTGTTAGTCAAAAAGTCACATACCTCCTGCTGGAAGGAAAAATATTTTAAAGATTTCTTTATTGGTAATATATTAAAAAATATATATATATTCAGTACTCATTACTTGCTAATTTTTAAAAAGTAAAAACAATGATATATTATTATTTATGAGTAATGTTTAGTCCATTAAAAAAAAAAAAAAAAAAGATTTAGTGTATGAATGGTGAACTTGCCGTGTTCTAGAAGATCAACTGCCACTACTATTTTGAAAAAATATTAAACTTATTTAATAAGAGAAATTTTAAGATTACATAAGAAGGAAAATAGTGACAATTGGCTTTCTGTCAATTAGTAATATTTTGTAAATATATATACATTGAAATTTTGTTCTATGATGTGTATAAAGGGGGGAAGAGTCCTTAACAGACTAAAACATTACTTTTTAGGAATACTGCTACATTTTTCTGATATTATATGCCAAAGAGATGAAGATAGTGAAATGACATTTTTTGAACGGACCTAATTTACATATATATATAGTTACATCATTAAAAAAAATTCTTAAATTTCAATGATCAGTAATGTCAACATTTTACCAATTTTATAAAATAGAGTTCCTGCGTTTTTGTTTTATTTTCAAGCTGGATAATTGGAAGAAACATCCAGGTAAGAAATTGTATTATAAAAGCACCAGTGGACCCATGCGAAGATTTCACACTGCAGTCTAATACTTTTTAGCAATATCTAATACTCTTTAGATGCAGGTTTAAACTTGTAAAGGAAAATTAAGGACTGAAACTATCTTCAAACAACATTAGTCGAGCCAGAATATCATCTCGTTTATTCCATCACAGTTACAGTAAAAACTGATCGAGCATAGCAAAGACAAAAAAATATATATATCTATAGTTAATTAACTGCTTTAGAGATGACATCATCTGTTTCGGAAAAAAACATGGGACAAAGAAAAATAAATTGAGCATTTCAGTTTTGCTTTTTAGTCATAAATATAAAATAAACCCGTGCAGCAACTATGTCCCACTTTATCTTTTTTGTAGTATTTATTTTTTATAATCATTTTAAGCATTATATAATGTGGTATTTTATTTTTGTGGCTACACTAATTTGAGGAAAGCCTTTCATTTCTTTTATGAAGACAATGCAGATTTAATTTTTAATTTACAGCAATTTTTAATCAAAAAATATGTTTTATCGAGATGTGAGTGCACTATGTCAGAAGCTGGTTCAAAATCCTTTCTTATGGCATCTCGTTCATTGTTGTGCATTTCATATTTTCTGAGAAAAGGGGATGTTGATAACAGAAATAATATATACTAGTGGGCCTGTGTGAAGATTTCACACTGCAGCCTAATATTTTTTAGCAATATCTAATATTTTTTAGATGCATGTTTAAACTTCTAAAAAAAAATAAAGCCAGAATATAATCCAATTTATTCTTTCATACTTTACAGTAAAAACTGACTGAAAATATCAAGAGCTATATATATATATATATATATAAATTGTATTTTAACTACATTAGAGAGTGACATAATGTTTTGAAAAAAAAAAAAAAAAATTGAGCGTTTGAATTTAAATTTTGCTTTTTTATCATAAATATAAAATAAACCCATGCAGCAACCATGTCCACTTTATCTTTATTGAACATTTTTTTTATAATCATTGTTGTGGAATTTAATTTTTGTGGCAACAGTAATTTGAGGAAAAACTTTCATTTTATTTCTGAAAACAATGCCTATTTAATTTATTACTTGCAATTTTAACCAAAATACATGTTTTAAAGAAATGTGAGTGTACTATGTCAGAAGTCGCTTGAAAATCCTTTCATATGGTATCTCATTTAACATTATACATTTTTTATTTGCTTCGAAAAAGGGATGTTGAATATAATCATTAGATAACAATTTTCAATGGAAATTCTGGCTGGACAATCCACCTGGTGAATTAGCTTGAAGAAACATAAATTGAAACTACTTAAAAATTTACTCCTTTGAATAGAATGTTTAAACCTATAATTTAATTAAAAATTGAAGAAAATTAGTTTTTTTTTTCGTATTCTCACCATCATTGGTAATTTAACGCTCAATATATATTTTACACCTTGTGTTACACCTTATTTTACAACTTTTTTTTTATTAATTACAATTATGGCTTTTGCAACTTTTTCAGAATAACATTAAAAAATAAATCATAACCATATGGCCTTTTATTCCGATCTAATGAGATGAGTGGATACGGCCAATTTTTGCCTCCATTGGGACACTTTAAAAAAAAAAAATTATTATCGCTTCCAGATTGAAAGTATTCTATACAAGATCTGAAGCACTTTCGATTTTATTGTATTTTGACCTTTTTAATATGGGGTGCTTATAACACCATTGCAGTTTTTAACTGAAAAATATTATAATAAAGTGAAACATGTTTGCATAAAAGTCAGGTTGGTGTTATGAGCTCTTGTTAAGAAAAATATTCCAATAGATTATTATTATTTTTTTTTTTTTTCAAATTTTGAATAAAATATTTAGAGTTTCCAGACAAAAATTATGGACCAGTAAATTTAGATTCTAAAGTTTAAAATAACTTAAAAAAAGAAAAAAAATTGTCCCTGCCAAAGGAGTAAAAATGGAGATTTGCTCAACTTTACTTTTTTGTGGACCATAAAAAGTATAATTCTGGCCAGCTTCCATTCATGATATCTAATAGTGGCATGAATATGGCTAGCTTTGGGCTATCATTCATTAATGATGCCCATTGATGGCGACAAAGTGGCTAGCTTTCGGCATGCATTCATTAATGATTACCATTGATGGCAACAAAGTGGCTAGCTTTCGGCTTGCATTCATTAATGATGGCAACGAAGTGGCTAGCTTTCGGCTTGCATACATTAATGATGCCCATTCATGGCAACAAAGTGGCTAGCTTTCGGCATGCATTCATTAATGATTACCATTGATGGCAACAAAGTGGCTAGCTTTCGGCTTGCATTCATTAATGATGGCAACGAAGTGGCTAGCTTTCGGCTTGCATACATTAATGATGCCCATTCATGGCAACAAAGTGGCTAGCTTTCGGCATGCATTCATTAATGAATAGCATTGATGGTATGTGGATGGCTGGCTTAAGGCTAGTTTACATTTATGATGACCAATAAATTAACATTTATGGCCAGCTTTGGGGTAGCTTTTATTCTTAACAAACGCAGGTGGCATGGCTGTGGCGATCTTCTGGCTAGATTTTATTCACGATGATCGTTAATGGCCAAACTGTGGCTAGTTTTCATTAATAATTGCCACTTAAAGTATAACTGTGGCCAGTTTTAGGCTATCCGTCAATTATGATTAACCACTTGTGGCACAATTATGGGCATCTTAATGTAGTTATGGCCAATTCTGTTGCGGCCACATTGTGGCCGGCGTGACAGTTTTTTTAAGTTGCCGTTACGGCAAACGATTGCGGCCCCTCATCTACTAGTTTGGGCCAAGGCTAACGTAGCCATCAGTGGCCCGCAAATTCTGTGTTAGTTGGGTACCTTATCTTATAATGCGTACTTAAAAAATTATGCAATGTTTAAACGATTATAAAAAATGCACTACAGGAAAGGATGTTTTTCGCATTTTTGTTCACATGTTTTGCTTTGTTTTCATCTTATAAATTTAGTAATATTTATGAAGTTTATTTTAATGAAGGCTCATTACAATTTATATATCAGGATTAAAAACTTGTTAATTAATTTTACAATTTCGTGATAGGATTAAATTGCGTAGTAACAGATATCAAGATACATGTAAGATGAGAATTAAAGCATTAAAGTATATTTAATTAAATTTAAAATCATACTCCTGGTATTTTTGTATAAAATATTATAAAAATTTTTAGAACTTTTTTTAGATTTTATTTATTCATAATAAAAATGTACTATGCAACTAAAATTATTAACACATTTTTAATACATACAAAGCAAATAAATTAGCGCATCATGATATGAAGTATTATAAATTATTTTTTATGTAAAATTGAACATAAAATGCTACATAATTTCAAATAAAAAATTTGCTTGCATTCTACTTATTTTATGCTAGAGAAATTTTATAATAATTCGCTATAAAAATTTTAGTTCTAGTTCTCTAGTTATTACTTTTGTTGCAGCAAACGTTTTATTTGGATTGATTTTTTTAAAGACAAAAAATATAAGTATCTATTTTTTTTCCATTATTGATTTTTTTCCCGAAGAAAGAAAACGTTTTCCTAAGAACACTTACAGAGAAAAAGAAAATTGAAAAAACTATATCACTGTAAAATATTTTGTACTTATTTGCAAATAGCTTTCAAAATTAAAATTATAGTAAATTTTATATGACTTGCAGAACTAGTTTTTTAAATACCAACTATTTACATTTTGTCATTAAAGATTTAAATAAAAGAATTCTACAACAAAAAATATAATTAAAATGTTAAAAGTAATGTCTTATTTAGAATATAGAAAGAAAGACACTCCTTTTTTCCCCACGAAACATAGTTTTATATTAAAAAAGGGTTTCAGCTATATTAAGCTATTATATATTTAATAAGATCCATGATAACTTAAAACTACAACAAAGTTCAAGTATTCATATTCTTAAATAAGGGGGGGGAGTAAATGGGGGCTGAAAAAAGGGATCATATATGTATTAAAAAATATGCCGTGTAGAGAAGTAGACATTTGTGTGCAATAGCTATGTTTTCCCTGAGTATAGTAAAACTCAAAATCACTTAAAATTCTAAAAATACATATTATACACAAATTTATGTAACAGAAAAATTCATGCAGATCAGATCAATAAAAAGGTATTGAAATTATATAACTTGATTAATTTAATAAATAAAAAAATCATATTATGCAAGTGTAATTTTAAAAAAACATTGAAAATATAGAAATAATCATAAAATTTAATATCGGATGGTATGGACATACGAAGGATGAAAAAATGTGTCGTACGATTATGTAAACATACTACGCTCACTCAAAAAACTTTCCAGCCTTTAGTTGTTGCATCCAAATTAATCAGGTAGCTAAAATTCAATATTCTTTAACTATATCGCTTTTTATATTTTAAAATCTTATATTTTCACATTATCTCAAATCATTTTACGGAAAAAATCGAACACAATTCTTTCACAAAACATAAACACTTTAACGGAATGTTGAGAAATTTGTGGATCACTAGGTTAGCACTTGATGATATCGCCGGATAAACACAACGGACAAAAACATTTCAGCGGATTTACACTGATGTCCAGAAATTAAGGGGCAGTGACCAACTTCAGTTCTTTTGTCGAACATCCGCTGAAACTCATGAGGAAATGCCCTAAATGCCCTTGAAATTTGAGGATGTAAAGAACATGTTTGACTTCATGTTTTTCAGTGAATATTTTGTCGCGAAAACAATTAGGGAGGGGCAATAATAATTTTAATAATAAAATAATATTTTCGATCACCCAAGTAAACAGAAAATGCTAAAAATGGTCTGCCACTGTAGCGAATGACTATGTAGGTCCTGTTTAACATTTGTGTGCATTAGTGTAAGCATAGCACGTATATTTGTGAAAATGTTAACGTTTCTGTAAAAATTTCGAAATTTTTTTTTTAAATATGTTTTTTTAACATGCAGATTTTTCAGCCGAATTCAACACCGCTTTCCAAAAACTTGACAAAAATTCCTAGAAATAGTATACTGAAATTAAAATATTAATATATTGAATGTTTGATGCGATATGGGTATTTGTATGAAATAAATTTTAACTGCGCATGCTACAGCAAAATTTTTTTGTCATGATTTGATAGTCAATACTATAGGGCAACTCCTATAAAAAGACCAGAGAAATATCGGGAAAACTCAAAATGTTACAGAAATAATGATTAAATTGAGGAGGAAATCCCATATAATCCTATACATTTTGTTAATTATTAAACAGTTTCTGAAGAAAGGAAAATTAAGAGATTTGTCATTTTTCTAGAACGGTCCTCACAAGGAATCAAAAGTTGGTGTAATATGTTAAAAAAAAAAAAAAAAAAACCCGAATGTAATATGTTGCCACTCAAAACCGAAAATGCGATTTTTTTATGAAATAAGTAAAGGATATTTTAATAAATCTAATTTAAATTGCTTTTTACTTGTTGCTGTGCACGGAATTTTTAAAAATAAGACAGACAGCGGAAAGTCACTGTACCGCGAAGAAATATAAAAAAACATGCTGCTTTGAGATATTGTAATGTGTCAAATGAGTTTAAATGAAAATAGTATTTAGAGTAGAAGCATTCAAATTTATAAAGTCTAACAAATCTGGGTAAATATAAAAGTGTAAAAGTAAAATATAAATATATTTGAATATAACTTTTTACGCAATTAAAGAAAAAAAAAAGTTTTTAGATCTGAATAATCTTGTAACAGAGGTATTGGAACGTATTAAATACGATGATACATCCGATGAAAATATACTAAATAAAAGCAGATAACGTGCAAATTAACTGCTCAGTTGCAACAAGGGTCACATTAAAATTATTAACCCATTAAAGCCTACTGGTACCATATGGTACCGGAATAGCTGTAATCCATTTTATTCTTTGTATACCAGTTATATTTTAAGAGAAATATTATATTTATCTGATGACAGAAACTCCGCAATAAAAGGAGACTAAAGTTGCTACTTTAAAAAACTGGTATGAAATGCATTTTTTGCATTTTAAAGAGAAAAATAATTGCGGATTTAATGGGTTAAGTAATCTCAGAAAATTTGCCCAAAAGCTCATGTTTATTTGCACTCTCGTTCACCATTTAAAATTTCGTCATAAACCGCATAGCCTAAAGATTAATTATCTCGCCAAAAATTACTGTAAGATAAATTAGCTAAATATTCGGAAATTTCTTTTAACGTTCTTCTTTACTGAACACCAATGAACAACTTACGTTTCCTTTATTATTTCATGAATTACTTTATTATGTAATTTGGATTTTATGGGTTTGAAAACTTCCTTTGTTAGTATAATGTAAGAGAAAAAAAAAGAAATTATAGAAAATATCTTCGCAGTTTTACTAGCAGCATAATCTGCTGTTAAAGATTGCATGATTTACAAATGTCGTTTTCTTATAAAAAGAATTCGATATATATTTGTTGTTTACGCGCAAGAAAAATAAGAGCAACAATTATATTAAATCTGTTACTCAAAAATTTAAAAGTTAATTTACAAAACTAAACTTTAATTCTAATGAAATCAACATACAAACTACGTACATTCCATTCATTTAACAACATTAAAAAAAAGAAAATCAAGTAATATTAACAACACTACTGACAAGCATTATGGCAAGAATGATTTGAAATTATTTATATTTCTTTTATCTATATACTATAAGGTTGCATGATTTACAAATATCGTTTTCTTATAAAAAGATTTTGATGTATATTTTGTTGTTTATGTGCAACAACAACAACAACAACAACAACAACAAATCAAGTAAAATTTACAACAATACTGACCAACATTATGGCAAGAATGATTTGAAATTATCTTTATTTCTTTTATCTATAGCCTATAAGGTATCATGTTTTACAAATATCGATTTATTATAAAAGGATTTCGATGTATATATTGTTGTTTATGCACAACAACAACAAACAAAATCGAGTGAAATTCACAACAATACTGACCAGCATTATGGCAAGAATGATTTGAAATTATTTATATTTCTTTTATCTATATCCTATAAGGTTGCATGATTTACAAATATCGTTTTCTTATAAAAAGAATTCGATGTATATTTTGTTGTTTATGCGCAACAACAACAAGAAAAAATCAAGTAAAATTCACAACACTACTGACCAGCATTATGGCAAGAATGATTTGAAATTATCTTTATTTCTTTTATCTATAGCCTATAAGGTATCATGTTTTACAAATATGGATTTATTATAAAAGGATTTCGATGTACATATTGTTGTTTATAAACAACAACAACAAGAAAAATCGAGTGAAATTCACAACAATACTGACCAGCATTATGGCAAGAATGATTTGAAATTATTTATATTTCTTTTATGTATATCCTATAAGGTTGCATGATTTACAAATATCGTTTTCTTATAACAAGATTTCGATGTATATTTTGTTGTTTATGTGCAACAACAACAAGAACAAAAAAAATCAAGTAAAATTAACAACAATACTGACCAACATTATGGCAAGAATTATTTAAAATTATCCTTATTTATTTTATCTATATCTTATAAGGTATCATGTTTTACAAATATAGTTTTCTTATAAAAAGATTTCGATGTATATTTTGTTGTTTATGCACAACAACAACAAACAAAATCGAGTGAAATTCACAACAATACTGACCAGCATTATGGCAAGAATGATTTGAAATTATTTATATTTCTTTTATCTATATCCTATAAGGTATCATGTTTTACAAATATCGTTTTATTATGAAAGGATTTCGATGTATGTTTTGTTGTTTATGCGCAACAACAACAAGAAAAAATCGAGTAAAATTCACAACAATACTGACCAGCATTATGGCAAGAATGATTTGAAATTATCTTTATTTCTTTTATCTATAGCCTATAAGGTATCATGTTTTACAACTATCGTTTTATTATAAAAGGATTTCGATGTATATTTTGTTGTTTATGTGCAACAACAACAACAACAACAACAAAAAAAAATCAAGTAAAATTAACAACAATACTGACCAATATTATGGCAAGAATGATTTGAAATTATCTTTAATTCTTTTATCTATAGCCTATAAGGTATCATGTTTTACAAATATCGATTTATTATAAAAGGATTTCCATGTATATTTTGTTGTTTATGCACAACAACAACAAGAAAAAATCGAGTAAAATTCACAACAATACTGACCAGCATTATGGCAAGAATGATTTGAAATTATTTATATTTATTTTATCTATATCCTATAAGGTTGAATGATTTGCAAATATCGTTTTCTTATAAAAAGATTTTGATGTATGTTTTGTTGTTTATGTGCAACAAAAATAACAAAAAAAATCAAGTCCAATTATCAACAATACTGACCAGCATTATGACAAGAATAATTTGAAATTATTTATATTTCGTTTACCTATATCATGTAAACATATATAACTTCAATTTATCTTGCGTATTTACATAATATGCTAAGGATAAAATTAATATCAAAGAACCTTATACATTATTTTTGAAGCATATTCTTTTAGATGTGCATTTGAAGAAAAAATATATTTTGCATTACTTAAGGGAAATCACAGAAAAAAACCAATCTCCGAAGTGGTATCACAAAATTGAATTTCTGAATAATGTTGCTTTCAAAATCCAAACTTTGAAATAAAAGAAAAAGTGTGCACATACTTTTCTATTCAAAATTCACTATATTATTTATAAGTATAATCGAGTTAGAATGTCGCTATGCTCTTCGTATGAAAATCTAAACTGTAATGTAACGTAGGTGTGGATATTAATCATTTTATATTTATCTAAGAACTTTTTCGGCTAAGAAACGAATCGCAAAAAGAAGAAATAAAATATTTAATATCACTTTGCAAATAAAACTTGAATTTAAATTAGATTATGTTATCTAAAAAAAAACATTAAAATTTATTAATCAATACCTCTTTCATCTTAATTTCAGGTGGTGTTTCTTTTTATGGAAAAATGTTTGCAATTCTTTCTTTGAGAAAATAATTTTACTTCCAGTATCAATATATATATATATATATATATATATATATATATATATATAATAACATACAGGCAGGAAATATTTAAAAGAATTAATTCTCACTTTTTGTTGTTATTTTATATTTTCCCAATATTAAAAAAAAAACATGGATATTTTAAACATACATTCATAAGCATCTTAAAAAAATAGTTTAACAAAACATTAAATGTTCGTTTCTTTTCTAAAATGTTACAGATTCAGATTCAGATTCAAAGAGTAAAATTTAGAACAGTTCCTATGGGAGAAAATTTTTAACATAATTCCAATGTATGTAAAGTAGTGAAAATAATTTAGGTATTCCATTTGATATTTTTTATAATATTTCACAGTCATTTCAAAGTCTATAAGTTTTATATTATTATGAATGCAGATTAAATTATTTAAAATCTCATTACTGGAGTATAGAATGTACCTTTGTATCTCAACTGTTTTTTACTGACTACGGAATTCGATAAAATTTTTAATGACATTCGATCATCTGTCTGACCGATTGCATTTGTACTAGCTTTCGAAAAGTGCTCATAAGAAAACAAAATGCAATATGTTATTCCGTTTCTATTGTTTCGATCTTATTGCAAAATAAATACGTATAGGTTACCGTTAAAAGATGGTAAATACTTGAAACAGATTTTATTTCTAAATAAAAAAAACATTTTACTTAAATGCGCTTAAAAATGAAAAATGTTATGTTTCCGAATTTTAAAATTTAAAGTGAACTACAATTTGTCAGAATACATTTAAATTTTATAGAGCAAAATTTCATCAAATTTCTCCGAAAGGTATATAGTGTAGATTGGGTGAAAATACCGTAGTTTTTTATTTATTTTTTTATAAAATGGCCTTTTTTTTTTTTTTTTTGGTTATTCATTAATTTGTTGTTAATGTTGATACATTTATGTATAATTTAAAAATGTATTTCATTTTACAAATGTCATAGAAAGCATGAAAAATTTTCTTTTGTAAATGTGGCAGTAAAAATTTCGGCATCTTACCCCTATCTTGGGGTAAGATGGCCAACTACATAGGAACTACATAAAGAAAGAGCGCAAAAGATTTTGGACATTTACCATCGGGGTTAAGAAAAAATAGCAATAGAAAAGCACAATTTAAAACTTAAATGAAACAACTCTAACTAGAATTAAAGGATCAGTAGGGAAGCCTCTTCCACATGACCGAATGGAGTTTCCCTACAGCGCCTACGCATAGGAAAACCACGTGACACGGCATCATGTCCAATACGGCCTCTCACCCCAAATTACCTTAGTAAAGCATTTAACCATATTCCAATATCAATAGGCAAACTATCGATAGTTTACATGTGGAACTATTGGGAAATTGTGTTGATACAATAATAGTATTTGAAGTAATGTTCCTAGCATTAGGTCAAAAGTTAGTACTATTAAAAAAGTAGTCTGAAGTTGCTTTTCGTATGTGACAAATATGACAGACATGTATTGAATGTGTTTACCATCTATTTTAAATTATATATAACTTTACTTGAAAATATATATTCTATTTAATAAAGATAAGCAATAGGAATGAAAAATGTAGTCACATTAGATGAGCAAGTTTATATCATGAAGTTTTTTACTCACATATACTTTGAAATTATTGAAAAAAATCCCTGACGGCTCTGCCAACAGGCACAGGTAGATTTCGAAGACGCAAACAGCGGGGCTCCTATTTATTGAGAATTGCACAATAAATGACCATTTTGCCATGATGTGGCAGTTGGGACCGCCCACTTCGAAATCTACCTGTGTCTGTAGGCGGAGCCGGCAGGGATTTTTTTGTTTGTATTTATTTATTTATTTATTTATTTATTTTGTTGTTGTAAGGGTTGGTCCTATAAAAAACTTGTCAAAATAAAAGTTGTAGATAATATTAAGAGGACTTATAATAAATTTAAGTGGATTTGATATATTGTGAATGGACAAAGTTATGATTTTTTTTCTTCTTAAACCCCTATTCCCCCCTCCACCCTTTGAGGCCATTTTTAATGATATCAAAAATCTATCATACATAAATTTTCAGCCCTTTTCCTAGAAGTAATAATAAATAATAACTTTAAATGGATTCTTAACGGCTTGATCTCTACGAGAGGGTGATTTCACATAATTAAGAAGTTATGGGTTTTTTCTGTTTTCACCTTGGTTCGATTTTGCTCATTAACGAACTTGACTGAGATTTTATGCCCCTTGATTTAATGTATTAGTTTATAAGAGATTTATGCAGAATTATTGAAGTTATCATGTCCATAAAAAACTGATATAGATAGATAGATAAAGTTTTGAACTGGATGGTTTTGGGTTCTAGAAGTCATAATCACTTTGCAAATAAAACTTTAATTTAAATTTGATTATGTTAACTGGAAAAAAAGTTAAAATTTATTAATCAAAACTTCTTTCATCTTAATTTCAGGTGATGTTTCTTTTTATGGAAAAATGTTTGCAATTCTTTCTTTTAAAAATAATTTCACTTCCTGTATTTAAAAAAAAATTGATGTAATAACATACAGTGTAACATAACATGTTTAAAAGAATTAATTCTCACTTTTTGACTTTTAGCGTTATTTTATATTTTCCCAATATTAAAAAAAAATTATGGATATTTTGAACATACATTCATAAGCATCTTAAAAAAATAGTTTAACAAAATATTAAAATTTCATTTTATAACATTAAAATTTAGAACAGTTCCTATGAGAGAAAATCTTTTAACATAACTCCAGTGTATGTGAAATATTGAAAAGAATTAAGGTGTTCAATTTTATATTTTAATTTATTTTATTAATTACCTAATAAATATTTTATCAGGACGTAGATCTGAAATTTTTTTTCAGAAATTCCAACTTAGAGGAGAATGTAATAGGTAGTATTTCTTACGAAATCTATCTAATAAACTTTATAGTTTTTACTTCAGTTACTACTAGTCAGAATAATTGAATGCCTAAGGGGGGCCACTCGGCCCAGCAAAGCCAGGCCGTAGAGCGTTAGCACCTCCCCCGGGATGTTCCCCGGCACGCGGGGATTCGTTTTGGGTGATTCCAGCCACCGGCGGAAGGGAAGGCACGACGCCGAGACCGCCAGCGCACGCGCAAACGGCCCAAACAACAACAAAAAAGAAAAGAAAGAAAATACAAACTAGGCCAAAGGCCGGCACTGCCAGGACAAGCCTAAGCGCGACAAGGGGCAGGCAAGAAAGCTAAAAAAAAAAAAAAAGAAAAAGAAACTGAAAAAAGCCTGAACCGCTGGAGCCTGCACTCCCTCGCGACAGACAGCGGCAGGTGCAGTGATGAAGAACTTGTAGGTGAACAGTCCTTAACGCTCCTGCGTAATGACACACAGTTCGCGGCCAAGGCGGTCCTTGGATAATAATGATGCGCCGGAATCTGAGAAGCTCAGTTCCCACGCGACAGATGGCGCCACAAGTTGTTGCGTTGGAGAGATGAGGCCGCTGCTAAAGACTGCGAAGGGAGCACAGCAAGGTGCTCAAACACTGACAAGGTACAGCCAAAATAAGGAAAAGTCAGGAGAAGGAGGTAGGAAGATCAATTACAGTACTGATTGGTGGTGAAGAATTTAATATGTTTAGTTAAAAATTTGATAAAAGCTAGAGTTGGTTACTCAATTTGTTAAGTTCGATAAATCCATTAAGAAATTAAAAATATTTTTTAATTTTTTTAGTAAGATTGGTCTTGTTAGAATATTGGTTAGCCAAGAGGGTGGGGGAATTTCGGGAGATCTGAGATGCCAGGCAACGGTCAGTGGGCAGTCAAAATAGTAATGAGAAGGCAAGCCCCGCTGGCCACATGGACACACATTGGAGGCTGCACGTTTATAATATTTGAGGTAAGTAGGGAATGGACCATGTCCTGTGAGGAACGCTGAGGTGTGGGGGGCGAGGTTAAGCAGGTTTAGGGAGACAAAAGGGAGCAATTTGTGGGTATGTCGACCTTTATCCGAGTAATCCCAGTGGTCCTGCCACTGAGGAATGATTTTAGACTTTAAAAACCCTCTAATGTAGGATGGGGGAACAGGGAGGGAAAGATCAATATTTGTGCTTCCCGTAGCTTCTTTTGCCAATTTATCAGCTAATTCATTGCCAGCAATGCCAATGTGTGCCTTCACATGGCCCAGGGCTACTCGCCGTGCAAGGTCTTTTAAAAGTAGTTTTATTTGGAGTACAATGGGATGTTTTGTGCGGTGAGTAAAGATTGCTTGTAGGCTGGAGAGGCTGTCTGAATATAGCCTGTAAAATTGTACTGTTGGGTTAGAGACAATCCATTCCAATGCCCGCAGAATCGCGAACAGCTCAGCCTGGAAGACAGTGTTGTTATCACCGATTCTGCAGGCCCACTTATGGGTCACGACCTCGCCTTTCATGGCACAGAATGCTGCTGCCACGCCAGTCTCCGTGCGTGACCCGTCAGTGAAAATGGTCGGACAGCGGGGAGAGAAGCTGTGTTCAAAACCGTGCCTGGTTGTGTTTATCTGTAAGTGAGATGTCTCTTCTGCGGGATGTATTCTCCAACTGGGAACCTTCCTCTGTAGTTGTATTTGTGGAAAAAGTGCTGCACACGTTGGTTCATGTTCTAGGTGTGTGATCCTGTTTTTCTGGTATTCATATTGGAGTGTTATTGTTATGGGAGGAATACCTGTTATTACTGTGAGTGCGTCCGTTGAGATTGTCCTGTATCCTCGAGCAATTTGCAGCAAAAAGAGCCGTTGCATCGAGGTCAATTTGTCCTTCACGGCTTGCGTGAGGTTACCTCCCCAGACGCCCACACAGTAGAAAATTATCCGCTCCACTATTGTGTGGTACCAGATTTTTAACATTGTTGGCTTTATTCCCCAGGATTTTGACGTTAGTTTACGTGCGTTTAAGTGTAATTTTCCTACTTTAATCCTGAGGGTGTTGATATGTTCCGTCCAGCTTTGGTGTTCATCTATGGTGAGGCCAAGAAGTTTGAGGTGTGAGACATGCTCGACACTAACCCCGTTCACTCTTATGATTGGTTTACGTTCAAGTTTACGTGGTTTGGAAAATGTAACTGCTTGTGATTTTTGGCTTGATAGCTGGAGGTTGAGGTTTGTTAGCAGTTGGCAGAATACGGGGAGGGCTTGAGCCGCCATTGCCTCCAAGTCCATGCGCCGCCTGCCCGAGAAAATAAAGCTGAAGTCATCAGCGAATGCAAAGAGAATGAAGCCTCTAGATTCTAGCTCTTTTAGAATTATGTTAGCTATGAGTAACCAAAGTATTGGGCCAAGGCAGGAGCCTTGGGGGCAGCCCTTTTCGAGCTGATGTACCGAAGTGCCTGAACCCCAATTGATCATTATGCTACGAAGGCTTAAGTAGGATGCGATGGTTCCAGCTATATTAGCCGGGCAGCGAATTTCAATTAGTTGCTGGATAATGTCCCTCCATTCTACATTATCGAAAGCACCTTTAATATCTAGTGAAACAAGTGAGGTGTAGTCTCCTTTGCTGATGGTTTCATTGCAAGTGGTAAGAATGTCATAAAGGGCCTTGTCACATGACCGACCCTCTCTGAACCCATATTGCCTATGATGCAAGATGCCATTCGTCTCCATGAAGTGCACCAGTCGTGTGACTAGTAGTTTTTCTAGCAGCTTCCCCAGAGTTGGTAGGAGACAAATAGGTCTATAGGATGTGGGTTCTGAGGCATTCTTTCCTTTTTTGTCCTTTTTAACGTGTATGATTTATACAAGTACTTTTGTATCTCATTTTCTTCTCCACAGATAATAGCTTATAAATCCTAAATTGGCCTGCTACTAAATGAAAAGATATCTGAAAATTTTAAGATTTTTTTTTAATTGTTAATTTTTTTTTCATGCAAACATTAATTAAATTAAAATTTTACATAAAAATGTGAAAAAAAAAATTCTATGTCTGAAATTATTTTTTTAAAATCTTTAATGAATTTTTATATAGAAATGTGCTATATTTTTTTTTAACTAAGGTATTTTTAAATTTACAATATTATACATTATTTGTAACGTATATTGTTAAATATAGTTACTAATATTTCGTTGCTGAAAGTCAAAATAAAAATAATTGAGCATTTATCGAAGAACTAAATAAATAAAAAATATTTTTGAGATTATTGGACACTAATTTAAAAGATATGCGTGATATAGGGTAGCGCTAGGACAGATAGATGGCCAGGCCATAGTAGAGAAATGGCCAGTCTATATATTTCCAAAACTTGATCATAGATCGCAGCATAAACTTTGTCCGTAGGAAACTGTTCAACAAGTTCATTCATTGCGACGTGCATCTGTGTTTTTTTATTTTGAAAAGTAAGTAAAATTTTAATGTTTATTTAATTTAGGGGTTGAATATTTTTGTTGAGTTAGGTATCTGAATGTTTTTCAGTACGTACGTTACACTTCTTTTTAGTATACGGATTTTTAAGGTACTTTAGAAATTGTTGTATGTTTTTAGGGATTAACTATAAGAAATGTGTTTTTTTTTTCTATTTTGAAAATGATAACAAACAACTTTAAAATATCTTAATTAGAAATAAGAATTCCCAGTTAAAGTGATGAATTGTTCAACTATTCTATTTAGGAAAATATTTTTCCACTACTGTGCATTTTTAACACTTTCCAACCTAGTTGAAGAGTGTTATAACTTCGATTTGTCTGCCGTCTGTCCGTGCTCTAACTCCCGTAAATAGGCTCGGATTGCCCTGCAATTTTAATATGTTATTGTCGTTATCAATAGCATGTTCTCTATTTAAGCTGAAGTGTGTAGCACTTATAGTTTTCTTACAGGGACACGCAAAATAATTCCATTACATTACGGTCTATGGGGAAAAATCATTTCGGTTTATTTTAATGATGTTACACAATTTCAAACACATTGTAATTGATATATATCACTAATTTGCATTACAAGAAGTTTAATATAGAATAGGGTGTGCATAGCACTTATAGTTATTTTACAGAGACAGTCAAAAGAATTCCGTTATATTACGTCTATGGAGAAAAATCGTTTGCTGTTTAATTAAATAATGTTCCACTGTTTTAAACACATTGAAATTTATATGTATCACTAAGATGCATTACAAGAGGCTTACTACAGAATATTGTGTGTATAGCAGTCATCGTTCATTGACAGGAACACACAAAAGTATTCTCTACTGTCTCTTAACAATAATTCCTGGAAGTGCGTTTTAAGTTGCTGAACGCGATTTTAAATTTAACTCCCTTTTTGGCTATTACTGGGTGTGTATAAATTCTGTAGATCATATACAGGGCAGCACAAAAGTTCGCGAAAGCATTTCCGTTTATTGACAGAAACTCCAGAAGGAGAATTTTAAACTGTGCTACGCGTTTCCTAACTAAACTAAAATTTAGCATCCAATGTAGTATATAAAATATACAAATCTATAGATCATATACAGGGCTGAATAAAAGTATTCGGATATTTTTCCGAATATTGTATTTGCTGGAAATATGTGATGTAAATTCCTGAAATTACGTTTTTAAATGTTATTCGTTTTCCAAATTGTTTACTTAGATGTTATATTTCAGCTTATTGAACGGTAATGATTTGTAAAATTATTTTGGAAGGGTTGGAAAGTGTTACATAGTCTATGCTTGACGCATGATTTTTCGTTCTTTTTTTATGAAATTTAATTTATCACGTTGTTGTGGCAGCAGACGATAAAATTATATATTTGGAATAAGGGAATAAGTAGAATAAAAAGTTTTGTTGATGTTTGTGATAAAATATTTTTCTTTATTTAAAAAAAAGTTAATAACTAAGCGCGATTAAAGCTTCTTTAATTATTTACATGCAAGGTAAAATAATTATCGTAATACCCGCCACAGCTTATTAGTATTGCAGCGTGGCGTACGTAATATGTATATCTCACATTACACTAAACATTTAGACCTGGTTAGAAGAAGTGCGAATACGTGTTGAACATAAAAAAGGCAAAAATTCGTCAAAAACATAAAATTAAAATAAATATGCAAAAAAAAAAAATCGAATTTTTTGCCTCAATCGTTCATGGGCCCCCTACCAGCAACCCGGGAACAAATTTCGTAGCACTGCGCCTTGTGGTTTACGAGTTTTTGAGGTCACATAGATAGATACGCGTACGGATTTTAATAGTGTAGATGTTTTTTCTGAAATAAATATATCACGGTTAGATCAGGTTTTATTTTTATGCTGAACAATAAGAATGCCAATAAAAAAAGAACTTTATTATAAAAGGGGACAATAAGAAAGCATTATAGATAAAAAAGTAAACGAAACTTAGATGTGCTCTCCATAACATGAAACAACTACACTCTATATTGTAACTTTATTCAATTTTCTTCCACTCATGGGAAATGTCAATTTTCCAAAAAATAAAATAAAAAAGATAGATAACAAGATTTACAACATAAATAAGAAAAATCCGGAATTCGGTAAACTTGAGTTAACGAAGCATTTCTGATGTGAAATAAAGTTGGAAGCCAAAAAATGTAGGTAATCGGATTTCTCTAGAGTTGTCTTTTTGAGTTCTAATATGATGGCAATGTTATATTTCAGCAAAAAAAAAAAAAATATGCCAGCGATTATCGATGAAATATATATCTCCTGTTTCAGAAAACCTTTAAATATATTTGTTCCTTCGATATTTATTATAAATTATACTTGATAAACTGCAAACAAGAATTTAGTTTAAGAAATTTTATAAAATATATAATTGTCACCTAAGATTTCTGAGCATACAAATAAAAAAATTTTCAGCTATTTCAGTACCCAGTTTAAAGTATTTTTTTTATTCATATTTTTATTTTTTTACAAAAAATACATGTTTTTGAGGTTGAATTAAAACAAGCGTTAACGTGACAAAAATTAAAAAAATATATTTTGAATAATTAAAATATATATTTAAATGCTGTTGTTATAAATTTAAGCAAAAAGCCACTCGATGTCCATGGAAAGTACTCTAATAAATGTAAAAGTGTTTATGTTAACGACGCTGTAATATACTCAACAAAAAAATTAAACAATAATAGATTAATAAATAAGCTTCCAGATAAATCTTTCAGGAAAACCATATCATGCATGAAATTGAGCGTTTTAAGTGAAACATATTCCAAATAATATAATAAAATCACTTGTTAACTTTAAATTAAAGTGTAATTATTCCTTAAAGTGATAAAAACATAACACAAAACGTTTAAAAATACCTTTTAATACAGATTACATATGTTTCCTTCGCTCTAACGACATATTCAGATCAAAATGATAAATAAATATTCTCGCAAAGTTTCTGAAAATATAAATATAAATTTAATTTTAATTTAAAACTAAAATAAAAGAACATATGGCAGACATCAAGTATGACAGAAGAACTATTGCTTTAGCTAGAGAACATAGGATAGAGCCATTGCAGATTGATTTCAAGAATAGTAAAATAATTTTTCAATCAAGAATTTATTTCTCATCCGTTATCCGTGAATCAATAGAAATATATTTGCGAAACGACAACATGTGCAACGAATCGGCTTCTTTTGAATTACCTAAAATTTGGCACGCAATGATTTACAGATTGAAAAAGCAATAAAAATAATTATAAATAATAATTTTCACGTCTTCCAATTTGACCAATTTAAGCACCTGCTTGCATTACACATGTGATCTCGTGATTTATGCTTACCATTTTCATAAACTTTCTGAGAATATTTTATTTATCATTTTGATCTGAAGGTGTCGCCGTTAGAGCGAAGGAAACATATGTATTCTATATTAAAAGGTATTGTTAAACCTTTTGCGTTATGTTTTTATAACTTTACGCAATAATTACACTTTAATTTAAAGTGAAACATCTTGTTTTTTGCATTCCATGGTAATTTTTCATGTGTTTCAGAATTGAAAAATGTTTTTAAATTACTGTTCTTAAAATGTCTAACTCGGAAAGAGGTAGCATTATTGTAATATATAAAAAATATTATTGCACACAAAAACATATAACAAAGCAAAAGATGTAAATATGTAACAATATTATTAAGATTATGAAACAACGTAAATTATTGCTTTTACATTTCGGAATTGCCCAGAATGACATAAAAAAACTCTTAAAATGTACAGGCTCCAAAGGAGAGCCTAAGAATATTTTTGACAAGTTGATTTATAAAAACCGTATTATATAAAAATTTAAAATAAAAATTTCATAATAAATTTAAATATTTGAAATTACCAGAGAAATTTTGTAATTTGTACATTTACAAAAGATATTCATTTGCTTTATTCTCACATTGAATATTTTCAGGGTGTAAAATTGGCCGAAAACAAAGTGATCAATAACGAACTTTTTAATGAAATTATGAATTTCATGAAAAAAATATATATTGATACAGATATTGGATACTGAGCTTTTGCTGTTATATTTGTACATTTATTTTTAATTCTACAACTTTTAAGTTTCTATTTTGTTTTGCACGACAGAATGTATTTTTTGTTAAAATTCTATATAAGTATTGATGTCTGTTAACTATTTCCAAGTGGACATTCATCGCAGTATCTTTGTGATTGGAAAAAATACTTATGTAAGGGAAAATGATACAATATGGAAATATTGGAAAGTCGCAATAATCTAAAAAATTAATGGTATAGGCATGATATTCTAGATTTTACTAATTTATCCTGTGTTCACAAAAGAGAAAATTTTATTTTTTAGTCAAAATAATGTAAAATTATTTATTTATATCTATGTATTTGTAAATAAAATATATTGTTCTAATAAGCAAATCAAAATCTATTACATTAATTTTTTTTATCCTATTAAAGTATTAAACAGAGAGTGATGCACTTAATACCAGTTATCCGCATAGATTGGTTCACTCTGAAAACGACATTTTCAAAATTGAGCAAAAAATACTCAAATCTGAAAATGTCGCATAGTCAAAATGGCTCCGAATCAAAATTACTCAAGTTTGAAACATGTATATACACATTTCTGAAAACATGCACACACTCAAGAATAAAAAATCATGCGCTCCTATTTGAGTAGGTCCATGTTTCAAACATGAGTATGAACTGACTTCTATGTGCTCATTTTTGAGTATGCCCGTGTTTCAAAAATGAGTATGTATTGACCCTGATCATTTTTGAGTATGTCCATGTTTCAAAAATGAGTATGAACTGACCTCTATATGCTCAGTTTTGAATATGTCCATGTTTCAATATTCTACGTATTTCTGCACTGTAAGAAAATTGCAGTAAAATTACGGGCAGAGGCCGGCAGCAGAGATTCCAGTCATACCCCGTAAAAAAAAAAAAAAAAAAAAAAATCCATGCCTATCATTTTGTGCAGCCCGTAATTTTACGGGACAAAGTAATACAACATTATAATGCACAGGATATAATGCACTTTGAAACACAATAACACTTTACTTACTGTTCCGTAGCACGTAGCACGCTAGATAATCATCACAGAATCGCTGTTTTGGCGGGTTAAAGTTTTCGAAACACCAGTAAAATGAAGAGTTACCACCCTAGCGGAGGACAATGCATGAGGTCGTACCGTAATTTTGCTAACATATAGGCTAGAACTGTAAGAATATGTGGATTGCTCTTAATTTTCTAAGTATCTAAGGCTAAGGGATAAGGCCGCTTATTTAGTGGAACAGACCGTTTTTCATCAAATAAGGCTGTTGCCCATGAATATTGAAGGGCAAACGCGCATAAATTTACAGTTTTTTCTGAGAGTGTGGTATTTCAGAATTGAAAGCATTGGATAGTCCTATTTGAAACAAAAAGTTTCATAACAAAATAAAAACATCGATTTACTCAGATTTGAAAGGGTCATTATTCTCAGTGTAGATGTCATATAAAATTCCAAAATTTTAAAATTGGAATTTGTTTCTGGGATATTAATTATTTCTGTAACTTTTTGCAAAGAACTTCTTCTAATAATGGCAACTGAATTACTCCATTTTTGTGAAAAATGGAAAGGAAATGGTAATTAATGGTATAGTGTATGCTTGCCGAAATGATGAACAAATATATTTATTATTGTTTTGTTTGAATAAATCAATTATTATTATTTTTAGTTTACATTCATTTTTAAAATAGTTAGTGTAAAGATTATACATATGGCTTCCTCCTGCATATACTAAAATTATTTTTAAAAAGCTGAAATATTTTATTATGAAATATTTTCCGAATTTCATTAAATGTAAATAAATGGTATATGATAGAATACTTAGTTTTCCGCATGGGGACTGAACATGTGTACAGGGTATAATCTCAGATTAAAAATATTTTGTACAAACAATAACAACCCACACAAGAGAACATGATGACACTCGCTTGGACGAATTCGCTTAAACGAGTTAGACAAGTAAATCATTATTAGCTTGGCAGTAATGGCAAGCTCTCCAAATTTTTATCAAAAATCATCTCTACCGTTGTAATTTTATTGCCCGTATGTCGCCATTTTCTTATAAAGCCATCTACTATAATTGCATTAAAATCACGTAATTTTCAAAATGTAATTTTAGTAACTTTCAGGTTGTTTACTTCGTTAAAATGATTTCTTGCTTATAAAAGTTAATTTAATAAAATGCAATAAAATCTATCTCTTGAAAATTAATATTACAAATATTTGTAAAATGTAGAATTAAATTGGATTTTCTTTTTCCCCAAAAATCGAAATATATAAAGGGTGTCCATGAAAGAACTCCAGTGTTTTGAAGCAACATTTTTTAAGTTAGTCATAAAATTAAGTTAGTGTTATATATATATATATATATATATATATATATATATATATATATATATATATATGCATATATATATATATATGTATATATATATATATATGTGTGTGTGTGTGTGTGTGTACTTAAAGGTAAATTTATCAAGATTTTTACCATTTAGTATGTTTCAAAGTGTGACCCGTTTTAAACTATTCCCTTTTTCTAAACGTGCGTAGCCACTGACGAAGGAATTTTTCCGTACTCGCATTACCACCATACTTGCGCAGAAAGTTTCGCTGTACAATGGTAACAGATCCAGTTTCTATAAGCCAAGGAACACACTGAACCTTTTGTTGTGGCGTCACCATCGCACTACATTAACGAAATGGAATGATGGAATGAGCGTCTGCTCCGTTACTTAAAGGTCAATGATGCGCAGCGCTACCTAGTGTTGAAAAAAACAAACTGAAACAGGTGTGGATAAAATTGGATGAACTAATGATTTCTTCTAAATTAACTGAACTGGCATAACTCATACCGTTAACCTGATATGAATTTTTTAAAACACCGGAGTTATTTTATGGATAAAGCCATGTGAAGGCAACACATCTTGTTGCTACCCCAGCTAGAACATTCTAAAGTCTCATTTCAAATGCTATACACATCCATAAAATCTTTAAAAAATACATCTAAATGTCTTTAATTTAATTTAATTTTTTTGTATATAAAATATATGATATACTTCCTTAAATTACTATAATATTTGTATTTAAAAAAGTGTATTTTCTTTAAGAGAACGGAAAAGTGATGAACAAATTCATTTGAAACTCTGCTTATAGATAGTTTCGTTGTATTGTAAACGCATTTAAGACACAGCTTAAGATTAAACATTTAATATTAAGAATTTTTAAAACTTTATATTTTTAATAAATAGTTGACGTATTTCATACATAAAATGATCTTTGTGTAATGAGTATACAAACTAGATAAATTATTTTTATTCGTTAAAAAATATATATTACAGTTCCCAAGTAAAAACGATTTTCACATATAATTTAGCATACTGGCCAGTTTTATCAGAAACTCGAGTGGATCGGCTTTAACGCACTTACGTATGTTACAGTGAATACCCGAAATTAGTCAAAATCTGAATTAACTAGGGAAAATGGGTTTTTCCAAGAGCTCTAAGTTAGAACGCATTCTAAGTCGAATAGATCAGTTAAAACGCGTTTTAACTGGAGCTCTCGGTTAGAACACGTTTTCCCTAGTTTATGCGGGTTTTGACTGATTAAGAATTTTCACTGTAGCATATATATGTTTCTAGTAGTTTTAGCGCTCTAAATTAGAACGCGTTCTAACAGGAATAAATCAATTAAAACGCGTTTTAACTTATTTATATCAATATTTTTTGATAGATACAAATAATATTGTCTGAAAAATCAGTCAAAATCCTAATAAAACGGTTTTTTTCCCAGTGCTCCAAGTTAGAACGCGCTGTAACTGGAATAAATCAGTTAAAACGCGTTTTAGCTGGAGCTCTCAGTTAGAACGCGTTTTCCCTAGTTAGTTCGGGTTTGGACTGATTTCAAGATTTTATTGTAACATATATATGTTACTAGTAGCCCTAGCGCTCTAAGTTAGAACGCTTTCTAACTTGAATAAATCAGTTAAAATGCATTTTAACTGATTTGTACCAGTATTTTTGAGGGATACAAAAAATATTGTCTGATAAATCAGTCAAAATCCGAATAAAACGAGTTATTTCTAGCGATCTGAGTTAGAACGCGTTCTAACTGGAATAAATCAGTTAAAACGCGTTTTAACTGGAGCTCTCAGAACGCGTTTTCCCTAGTTAATCCGGGTTTTGACTGATTTCAGGTGTTTTTTGTAACATATATATTCATTCACATAAAAATGAGTAATAATAAGTTTTGTATCCTTCCGTAATTTGAAAGTCAATAACATAGGTTTTCCTCAAACAAATATTTGACAGCTGGACCGTATTTTTTCGTTATACTTCAAAATAACAATACTAATAAATGAAAAACAGTTTTTTTAAGATTCTAAATTAATACAGGACAATAAAAAAGCAATATAGATTTTTGAAGGAAAAAAAAGTATACAAAGATCGGACGCGATCTCCAAAACATAAAAAAACAAATACACTCTATATTGTAACTTTATTCAATTTTCTTCCGCTCACGTAAAATGCCAATTTTGACAAATAAATATAAAAAGATAGATAACAAGATTTACAGTATACATCAGAAAGAATCCGAGATTCTCCAAACTACGGTTAACAAAGCATTTTTGATCTGAAATAAAGTTAGAAGTCAAAAAACGCAGGTAATCGGATTTCTCTAGAGTAGTCTTTTTGAATTCTCAATATGACAACATTTTTATATTTAAATAAAAAAAAAATATGTTCGTGATTACCGGATGAAATGTATATATTTTGTTTTAGACGAGCCTTAAATATATTGGTTCAGATATTCACTTACAACTCCGATTTTTTTAGATATCTACAAGATTGTAAATTACAAATAAAACTTATTTTACGAAAATTATTGTCTAAAAAGTAGACAAATAATTTTTTAACTATTTCAATACCCAGTTTTAGGAAAAATATTTATTAATTTTTATTTATTTATTATTGTTTTACAAAAAAGACAAATTTTTAGTGTACCATTAACACAAGTGCTAATGTGAGAAGAGCTTATAATATATTTTGGAATTTTGGATAACTAAAATATATTTTAAATACTGTTGATGTGAATTTGAAACAATACGTCACATGATTTCTATGTCAATTACTCTCATAAATATGAACGAGTATACGTTAACGGGACTCTGATATATTCTATTAAAAATTAAATAATAATAAATAGATAAGTAAGCGTTTTAAAAATATTTTAAGGGCAATCAGGCAATATATGAAATTGTGCATTTCAAGTGAAAGTACTAGTTTTGTTCACTTCCATGGTTATTTTATTTTATTTTATTTTGGATTCAAAAACGTTTTAAAATGATTGTTTATAAAATTTATAATTAAGAGAGATGTAACATTATTCTTAAGAAATTGAAACATCATAAATTACATATCGCAATTTTACATTGCAGAATGAGCAAAGGAAGAAAAATATTAAAAAGTACAGACTCCAAGAGGAATGCCTAAAAAATCATTTTTACAGTTTTCCCTTTAAAAAAATATTATATAAAAATTTCAAATGAAACTTATATAACAAAGTAAAATATTATAAAATTTTAAAGATAATTTTTCTAATTTGTAGATTTATGGGAGAAATTCATTTGTTTTGTTCTCAAATTGAATACTTTCTATGCGTAAAATTGCGAGAATACAAAGAGATCAATTACAAATTATGAATTATAATTATGAATGACTGAAAAAGATACAGACATTGTATAGTGAGTTTTATTGTTACATTTGTACAGTTTTTGGAATTCGTGCGACTGTTCAATTTTTTCCTTCCGAGCTACTGTCATTTAACTGAGTATAGATGTTTTATCTAAACACAAAAATATTGCTATGAATGTGCATTTAGATATCGTTAACGAATAGGAATGTTCATGGAATTTCCTCAAAGAATACTTACTGTTGGGCATAACAATACATAGACTTATAGTCTAGATATGATATTCCAGCCTTCAAAAATGAATTTTCCAGGAATACCACAGAAAATTTAATTATGTAGCCCAAAGAATGTATAATATTATTTTATGGCTTTTGAGAAATCGTTAAAGAATAGGAATGTTCATGGAATTTCCCCAAAGAATACTTACTGTTGGGCATAACAATACATAGACTTATAAGTCTAGATATGATATTCCAGACTTCAAAAATTAATTTTCCAGGAATAACATAGAAAATTTAATTATGTAGCCCAAAGAATGTATAATATTGTTTTATGGCTTTTGAGAAATCGTTAAAGAATAGGAATGTTCATGGAATTTCCCCCAAAAAATACTTAGTGTTGGGCAAAACAATACATAGACTTATAAACTAGATATGATATCCCAGATTGCACAAATTAAATTTCCAGAAATAACAGAGGAGATTAATTTAATTATGTAGCCCACAGAATGTATAATATTTTTTTATGTATTTTGGAAATCGTTAACGAATAGGAATGTTCATGGAATTTCTCCCAAAGAATACTTACTGTTGGACATAACAATACATAGACTTATAGTCTAGAAATGATATTCCAGATTTCACAAATTAATTTTACAGGAATAACACAGAAAATTTAATTATGCAGCCCAAATAATGTATAATATTGTTTTATGTCTTTGTATTTACACATTAAATGTATTGTTATAATAGGAAAATCCGAATATATTTTAAAATCTGAATTTATATTGCTTACTTTAAAATATTAAAAACTACATCTAGTAAAGTTTACTAGTTTACATTTTTGTATATAAAATATATAATATATTGGCGTAAATATATAATATTTTATTAATATTTTACTTCAATCAATACATGGCTGTACGGTATTGTACATAATAATTATCTGACACTAACTATTTTTTTTTAATCAATATAAGAAATGTGTTTAAAATCAGTTTACATTTTATATAATTCAGAAGCAGTATTAGAAATGTTATAGAAATATATAGAGATATATATTAGAGATATATTTAGAAATATATATATTAGAAAACATGTATCTTACATTTTTGTAAGCATATAATAAGTATGTATAAATTATGTATAATTCATTTCACTGAAATAATAACGATGCCTTTTTTGCATTGCTTTGTATTGAATATTTACATATAGTATAATTATAATGTAACAGAATTATTATTATTTTTTTGTAAAAATGTATTGAAACTTAATTTCATAAAATAAAATTAATATATATAATATGAAAATCTGCACGTTAAATAAATTTTGTATTCAAGCATTTTTGTACTTCAATATGATCATATATAAATTTTATTTAATAATAGATTCGAATTATTCGGCCGAAACGTATTTTTCAAACAACATAAACAAATGAGGCATATAAAATAATATATATATTTGTTTTTGTCGATCTGTTTCCTTTTCTGTAATATTTTACCTACAGAATACTTTTTTATAAACAGAAAACAATGATAAAATGTAATTTCGCTAAAAGCAATTCTTATTGTTCACATACTATGAAACAGGTCATGAACGTTAGTAGCATTTTGATTGATGATCCTGAAACTTTACAAACTTAGGAAAAAGCAATTTTATCTGTTGTTTCATTGATGGATATTTTTTTATCACTTTGATTAATTTTAGCAGCTCTTAAAAACGCGATGTCTTTAAGTAATGTGCAAAATATTTCGTGTTAATGAAAATGGATATAAGTATTTTTTATTTATACTTATATTTCTAAGAAGATGTATGAACTTTTGGAATGTCTATGTCTAAACATTTATTATCTCTGCATAATTGTAAAAAAAAAAAAAAAAAAAAAAAAAAAAAAACTTGTAATAAGTTAATCAAAATCAAAATGAGTTTACGGAATCAAAAGAAACCCGTTCGAAAACCCATAGATAAGCACACAAAACCCTTATAGAATTATGTTCTTTGTAAGCAGGGACATGTAAAAAAAAATAATATTTTTTTTATTCTCTCGTTTGATTTTTATCGATCAGGGTGTTATTTTCTCAGATTGTAAATCCAAAAGAAATGATTCAGTTCAATAAAATCGAATTTAATTCTCTTGTTATTTCATGTTATGGACACGTGATGAAATCTGCCATAGAAAACAAGGTACTCAATACATCGTAGATGTTTTATAATCTGAGAAAAGATGACAAATTTTTTAAATTTTTACATTTTAAATTATTTAATTTTTTTTTCAACAAGATCTAGTTAAACTTCCATTATATGTGCTCACCATGTGCACAAATTTCCCACTTAAAATGTTTGTGTTGAAAGCTGCTAATTGTATAAATATCTAATTAATTAACAAAGAAATTATACATCTTGTAATATAAAGTAAATGATGAAATTCATGAAACGTACTGGTTACATGAAAGCATTTCCTTTACAATGCAGGTAATGAAATCTAAAATTTCAGATAACATTTCTGAAAGATGTCACGTTTTATTCAAAGCAAATGCTTCTACATAATTGCTTTTACAAAAGTTGTTTCCTATCTTTCTATTCTTTCAGCAGAATTCTATGCACCTTAACAAAAATTTCAAATGAGTTTTCGAAAAAGTTTTGAGAGTGTGAGATATGTTCTTTTCAACTAGTTTATCTTTAAAATGCAGAATGAAATTTTACTCTTATATGTTGTTAATTACAGCCGCACTCGGAGTAAGTACTTTACCTTTGTCCAATTCAAACTAAGTATTAATGAATTGATAACAAAATTTTGTTTCTTGAAGAAAAATTTCTATTGTTTTTAATGAATCATTTATATATTTTAAAAACCAATTGTTATTATTTTTTGGTAAAACTTTTAATTAACAGAGCCTGTAATTTTAATATGAATAACATTATTTGAAAGATAATGAGTTTTCTCTAAATAGTAATACATGCGCTCCATAGTGCTTCTGGTCATGTAAATCATAAAACCGTTTTTAAGATTTTAAAATGTTTTAAACATTTTCTTCTGATTATAATGATGAGACAATCATTGTTACTTGTTGTGCATAATTTTGGCTTGCCAGAATTTCACTGTAAAAAATCTGCGTAATGTCCCCGAAGTTTACTGTGTAATATTCCTGGGTGTTCTCGGATTATTTCTACTGAACCAAGAATACCGAGAAATCTGGTGTAACATCTTCCACAATGTTCTGTAACTTTTTGGAATACCTGTGAAAGTGGGATTTACTGATCAACTGTGAAACGTTGCATATGTTTTGTGTGTAACATTCTTTAGTTTTTTCAGGTAGACTTTTGAACTTTTGTGTAATTTTTCGGAATGAATGTAAAAGAGTGATCGCTGATCTGTGTTAAGTTCCATATGTTTTGTGTGTGACTGACTTGTGTAAGTTTCCTGGAATTTCTTTGGTGAAATTTCTGGGAAAAACTGTGGCAGAAAGGTACCACAGGTTTTCTTAGGAACTTTACACTAAATTTTTTACAGTGTTTCATATATTTGATTTTTAAATAGGTAAGTTTTATCGCTTAAATTTTCAATTCGGGCCCTATTTACCTGAATACATCAGCTATCTGGGCAAAGTTTTTTATTTTCTACCTGACTTTGAATGCAGTAAGAATAGATGTGCTGAAGATATTAAATCTTCCTGGGGTAGAATGGTTCTAAATTTAAAAAAAATAATAATACATATTTTAATTTAAGACAGTTTGCGAACACGTTTGCACAATTTTACAAAGTAAATAAGCTACAGTATGAATTTCCCTTTTATTGTGCCATCGACATGTTAGGTATTTACGACAACAAGTAATGTATGGATTTTTTCAACAAGTTCAGTACCCATATATCTGCCCAATTCCGGTACTTTTAATCTAACTTTCTATGGAGATATTTTCCAAGCATCCAGTTGAAAACATAAGCATTTGTCAGTTAGGTTAGAAAAAAAATATATTATGTTTTTTGGCAAATTCTGTCAAACCAAGTACTGCATTTACAAAAAGCTAATTCAAACAGGAAAAATATTATAAAGCCACAATCTTTTTCATAACAAATGGAATTTATTTATTAAATCTTAATTTAATGGTAATGGATCGTAAATGGTTCAACCACGTCCTCTAATAGTATACATTTCCTTCATTTTGTTATGACTAAGAATAAAAGTTCTTTTTTTTTTGTCATTAACTAATACAAGGATATACAACAACGAATATGTGAAAATATTCAAATACAGTAAATGTATATATATGCAGCATTTTGACGAGGTTGAGATATTACGATGAATAATATTCGATGAAAAAAAAATGGCAGTCCTTCAATGATATAGCAAGTTGCAGTCGATATTAGCGAGTATGGCGAAGTAGAAGGCAATGAAATGAGTCCACCAAAGTTTTCCAAAAAATCCAGCCAATCTCCAGACAAATAATTTTATTAGAAGACGAACAACACAGAGACAATTCCCAAAGGTCTAAAACTTATAGCCCTCGGGCTAACGTTGCTTCACTTCATTGAATTAAGATGTTACTGGGCCAGATGAATATTCTACGGACATAAAAACACCAGACACATATTTGTTTATGCTCCCGAAAACGTCAAAATCTAGTGCTCCGACCGATGCGACCTGGTTTTGTTCCTTCAGCGGAGACATACTGTAATTTACGTCACAAGCGTACAAATCAATGAGTGAGAGGCTAGCTCCAGCCCAGCAAATGAGGTGCGAAGGAGGAGCTAAGACGGTAAAGAATTCCGAACCTGGTAGTGGATTAATTTTGAAGTGAAACTACCTCAGCGCGCGAAAAATTTAGCATAATAATAATAATAATAAAAAGAAAATGGCTTTTAAAAAAACATTCGAAATGAGAACGCGTCTCAGAATTTTATAGATTGGGGAACTGATAAAAGCTACGATTGATCTTAAATTTTAGATTAAGATTTGGAATAAAATAATTATTAATATACGGATATTTACTTTTAAAAGGACTTTAAATAGGAATAGATATTATTAAGAATTAAGGAAAAACTGACTATGACAGAAGTTAGATTAATTTTAAAATATTAGTGCGAATAAAATGGAAGGATACGAAGGAAATAAATTTTTATATAGCATATATATATATTTTTTTTCTTTTTTACTTTTGAATATTTAAATTTAGTGAATTTTGTTCAGTTAAGTAGAATTAATATTGTGAAATTGGCTTAACTCCTCTTCAAAGTACAATGTAAAATACGAGAGTTCACAGTTATCATATTGTTATGAATTTTGTACATATTCCAATTTTTTATAGTGAAATTGCAGCATTATTTAATGTATTTCTTGTCGAAAATTATGTAACTCAATGCAAAAGGCCTCGGGTGCTTTGCAAGAAAAGCGACTTTTTGTGCAACCCCCCTTACCTGTACATTGAGGTCCTCTCTCGAAAGTTGAAGTACTTTCTGGTAAATTCTGGACATCCGAAAGATCTCGAAAATTCTGGAAAGATCTCTAAAACCTATATAAGGGCCAGCTGGGACCTCCACGCAGTTCAGTTTACTATTAGCTGTGATTGATTTCACACGAGAGGCTTTTGCTTTGAGACTGTGTCTCTCTGAGTGATTTCGTATTGAATACGTTATATTGTTCTGTGTGAAATTTTGCTGTTCTGTGAATAGATTTGAAGATTACTGAATATTTGTGTTTTGAGAAGATATTTGTGTTCTTATTGAACTGTTTAGAGTAAATAAAGCTTGCTGATTGTTTTTATATATCGGCATCAATCCTTTCGAACCCTGAGCGCACAACAATATCTTACTTAATTTCTTTTAATATGTTTTAATTAATCAAGAATATCTACAATATGTAATACAATTTTAATTTATTCTTGTACGGATTCATAAGCAAACAACATTCATTTTAATTATACATTTAAATAATATACTTTTACTTTACGCAAAATATTTTCAATGTGGTAAAAGTTTTTTTTTTTTTTTTTTTTTTTTTTTTTTTTTTTTTTTTTTTTAAATACAGTAAAATAATCTTTGTATACATAAAAGTTTATTTTTATTTTTAAACGTAACATTTAACTGTTAATTAAGTATTGCATATTTAATTTTCTAAAAGTCATTTTAAATTTATTCTATGACTTTTTTATGTAAGATAATATTTGTAGATTGATAGATTGTCATTTTTCTATTTAATTAACATGTAGTAGATGTTCTTGTTTTGTTTTTTTAAATATCAATTCTGAAGTTTAGTTTATGTTAAATTAAGTAGTAATACAATTTTTAAGTGTACTTATTAATATTTCTTATTTTTAAAATATTGCAACTCAATTATAATTTTAGAAATTTCAACCCCAATTCCTGTTTAATATTTTTAGTAAGATATTTTTAGACTTGTAAGTTTTTATATGTATACAAGAACAGTCATTTTTATAATAACATCTGCTATTTTCTTGTGAAAGTCACATGATGGAGGAGCTAGAAAAAAAAAACAATAATTAAATTAAATGAATAAATAAATAAATAAAAATAAAAAATTGTTACACAGATTTTATCTAATAAAATTTTCAGATGTATTTTTCCTAACCTTACGCAAACGAGCAGTTGCCAAATATGGTTCCAATTGTAATGTTTCACATTGAATAATTTTTTAAGCATTGCGAACATTCTCTTTCACGTTTAAATTAAATAATTTCGTTTTATAACATTATCTCTCATCGTTTTTCTTTTTTTTTCCCTTTTAAATTTTTTTTTCAAAATAAAATTAGTAAGTTTTTCCTTTTATTTTTTGTTGTGTTTGTATTATTTTATAAATGATATAGCCGTTTCATTTCTTTCATCAACGATAATGATCTGCAAAAGACGACCAATGATAATTTTTATGTCCAAAATAATATAATTTCCCGTCATAATTCTATAACTTATCAACGTAGAACAATATGATATTATACTAAAACCTTTCCTGGAAAATTATCTATCAAACAGTATAAGTTCCATTAAAATCCATTCCATACAACTCGAGTTATAAGCAGTCCGAGCATATACATAATGCGGATGCATATACATAATGATAAATTAACAGCATTAACATTAACATTAAAAATTTTTTGTAACGCTTGCATGTAGGAATTCGATGAAAATGTTTACATGAGAATTCATACCATCCTAAAAACGATATTCCGGTTTGAGTAGCCTGATTAATACCCTATAAAAACAAGTTGAAAATTGTACGTTAAACCTGACAAATGAGGTTCGCTCGTTTCGTGCTATAACTAGTTTTACAATGTCAAAAATCATCGTTATTATTTCAGTGAAATTGATTATATCGTCTGCTATGAACGAAATGAGGATGCCTTTTTTTCTTATGCAATGTTTACAGATGCGAATTTTTTTCCGACACCAGACAGCGCTGTATAATTCCCCACTTCTTGGTGAATTTTGTTGGCTGTAAAATTCACCAATTGGAGATCTTGCTTTGCGAATGATTACCTACATGGTTTAACATTGCTATGTCTCACGTTGAATGGATCTTTTGTTTACTTACTTTAATCGTTTGAGATATTCGGCTGTTAACCTAATTTTCGCAGAAGTTATCTCAGAATCTGTACATTTTTTAATGTAAGCCATCTCTCAAGTAAACAATGTTTTTGAACGATCTTTCTAAGAATGTAAAACGTTATTCGAAAAAATAATTTAAAAAAATGGCCGCTAGGCATATGGAAAAGATGGGGTTAGCCCGTATTTCATTTCCTCACTCACATGACTTGTTTTTTATTATATAGATTACGTATGACAGGATTTAATAGAATAAAGAAAACTTTTATTATTATATTTTTAAAGTTTTGATTCGATTTCCATAAAATTTGAAATGACTCGACAAAGTCCTGCAACGATTATATATATACTAATTTTCAAACAATTCGGTTCGGTAGTGTTTGCACTGTTATATGCGGACAGACGGTCGGACCAGACGACGACTATAGTTGCTACACGCATATATATAATTACGAACGCACCTAAAAATTTGGAAACATTTCAGATAATAAGTGACAGCAACTTTGTTTTTACAAATGCTTCTTTAAATCTGGAAAATATATTGGTTTCATAAAGTTACTAAAGATAAAGGACACATTTCAAAATCGTGGGTAGCTCGGAAAAGGTTACTGTACAGGGCGTCACAAAAGCACTTGAAATATTTTAAAATTAGATGAAAGATCAAGCAATTGGTGTACGACAGTATAGATTAGACGAAAATGCTTCTTAATTTGATCCAAAATTTCTGTAAATAAAAAAAAATATATTTTAAAAAATTTCTCATAGGTGGCGTTAATTCTGCAAAGCTACCGAAGAAGTAGAATGCAATTATACATAACAGGCGCAGAATGCGCAGGTTTTTGTTCAAACTGTAGCACCCCACATTCCAGAAGTTAACAATCTCGCCTTCCTGAGTTCGATTTGTCTAATCGAACTCATGAAGGCGAGATTGTTAACTTCTGGAATGTGGGTTGTCATAGTTTGTACAAAAACTGTGCATACGCATTGTGCGTCTTTTGCCATTGTTGTGTGTAAAGGCATTCTACCTATTCGATAACTTACCAGAAGCAGCGCCATCTATGAGAAATGCTTTGAACTAGTTTTTTTATTTGCTTAAATAAAAGTTTCAATCATAATCAGCATTTTTGTTCAAACCGCAGTCTCGTACGCCAATTGCCAGATATTTTATTAAATTGTAAAATGAGTCAAGGACTTTTGGGATACCCTGTAACTGTCTCACTCGTGATTATACTATATTTTTATAGATTAAAAAGCATTTGTCCTTTTTACAGGATACCTTCAATTGTGCTTAAAGGTAAATTTTTACAACTTATGTGATATTTTTTATAACTTTTAGCATATTTTGAAGCTTAATTTTTATATGTAATTAACTGCTGAAATTTGAGTTCAGGTGACATTGGAGCTTTGGCTACTTGGACCCAAGTTACTTTTATAAAAAAAAAATAAGCCATTTAAATCGACAAAGGGATGAAGTAGGACCTAAAATATGGAAATAACAAGCATAGATGGATTTTAATTAGAATAATATTTATTTTAACTTGTAGAAAATTTGGAAAATGCATTAAATATACATCATAAATTGCGTGATGATGAATGAATTATTTTTGAAGCCTGAACTTGTGCTAATAATTGATAATAATACATGTAAAAGTTATTATACGTTGGAACAGAAACACCTCTGTTCACCTATTTATTGTTGAGTAATAATATTTTTTATGTCACGCCACTTATAGTGCAAAAGATTGCACATATTCAGTTGAAAAAAGGTGAATTGACATTCTAAGATATTTCTTATTACCTTATTGAATTAAAATTTTTTATTGAAATTTAGCTGGCAGGAGATCTTTTATAGTTTTAGGAGTTTTTTATTTTTTTGCTTTCTGATCTTCAAATACATTTATTTGAATAATGAGTAAACCATTTATTTGAATAATGAGTATAATGAAATAGAATGGTCAGGGCTTGACAAATGCGGTCGCCAGGTCGCCACTGGTTACCAAGTTTTCTGATCTGGCGATCAAGTTAATCTTTCGGCGTGATTTCTGTAAAAAAATTACATAAGAAATGAGCACAATTAGTGCTTTTTATCTCCCCCACCCCTACTCGAGCACAGTAAGCAGTGATCTTCCTCTTCTCTCGTACTTTTAATGAATAATTAAATTTAAAAGGCATTTTCCAACTTATGCACAGAAAACACCATTCTTCTCAGCTATAGCCAGCTAGTATATGTCACGTGATTGGAATGTGGGGGGGGGAAATATATTTCAATAAAACAGTAAGAAATAGTGTCAATTCATCCGCTGTGACATCTAAAATTGGATACAATGCTAAAAAATGCTCGAGTTTTTTTTTTTTTTTTTTTTTTTTTTTTGTGAGTTTTAAATCTGATTTTTCGGTTTATATAAGTTGGCTACATAATATAAGTGATTATAAGTTTTACTAGAAAATATAGTTTATATATTATATTATCTTTCTAAATTTGTACTATTCTAAACTATGTAACTAATAATTCTAAACTATGTTTGTTATTATTTTTTCTCAATTAATTCATACAAAAAACTCTTTTGTTTTATTTTAAATCAATGACGGTAAAGAGGATGGGGGAGGGGAGGATAAATAATTTTTGCTGGCGACTAGTATTTTTTTCCCTGGCTACCAGATTTTATCAAATTTGTAAAGCCGTGGATAATGAAAATTGTCAAATAAAAATTACTTTTACAAATTTAATTTTACAAATGCGGTTAAATATTCTTTGGACTCAGCCAGAATTTAGTCTATGTAATCCCATTTTAAAGTTATCAGTATAGTATCCATTACTTATAATTTTTACGGTATTGAGAAATTCCCTTTCTAGCTAACGCGACTGTAATTTTCTTTCAATGACAGATTATGAAATGCAAATGATTCTTTACCTACTATGCAACTACAATGTGCAAAGATGTGGGCGTTGAAGTTTTCAGTCACAAAATGTCATTTTTATCAGGAAGCAACATAAACTCAACTAGTAGAAGACGAGAAGAGATTGAACGTAGTTCAGTGCTTAAGATTCTAAATTGGACTATTACTTTTTAGAATATTGACGAATTACTTCAATACTCTCAACACAATAATACAGAACTGATTTAAAACTTTTGTTGTTTTGTATTCAAGTAAAAGCCAAGTGCACAAGTAACCCGATTTCACGGGATGTGTGTGTTTAGTATTCTTTATAATCAAGTGGTTCAATAACGGCGACGTTAGACAACAGAATTATCATTCACATCATTACGGATTATTGACTTTAAAATATAACATTAATCTACATTATTTTATTGAAAACAAACAGAGTATTTAATTTTTTTTATGTTATCTATATACTATTATACAGGGTGTTTCTACGACCATGGGACAAATTTGGAGGGCTGGTACAGGACACTGTAACAAACAATATTTGTATAGGAAAGCAGTGTCGGAAATCCATTTATTTAGTCAAAATGACGGGGCGTCTTACACGCCAATCCAAAGTCACGTTTTCGTTCATAACCGTAACAGCAGTGAAGGTATTTTAACAAAATTCGCAACTGACTCATCTATGTATGAATCGTAAACATATTGTAAGGATTTAGTTAAACTATCTTCACTACTGTTAAAGTTATGAACGAAAACAAGACTTCGGATAAGAGTGAGACGCCCTGTATTTTTGATTGTATAAATGGATTTGCGACCCTGCTTTCCTATACAAAAATTGCTTGTTGCAGTGTCCAGTAAAACCCCTCCAAGTCTGTCCCATGATCGTAGAAACACCCTGAGTAAAGAGAGAACGCCTGACCAGGGCTCCAAAATCGTTCACTTTTTGAATACCAGTATTTTCTGAGGGAAAATTTATTTTTCGATTTTTCTTCCACATTTCCTAGAAACCTACCCTTAAGGTTAATTCTATGGCAAATGTTGCATAAACCTACCACGAATTTTTTCTTAGAATATACTGGTATTCGAAATTCGGACAATTTGGGAGCCCTGCCTGAATGACTGACTGACTCATCAACGCCCTACTGAAACGACTAAAGTCAGGATTACGAAATTTGGACATAGATTATTACAAAATTATTACAATTAGACAAAAATAGATTGCTGTTATGAATTAGTCAAGCAATAAGAAATGTTTTTCGAAATTTCCCCACTGAAGATGGTTAAAGAGGGGGGTGTCGAAAGGTTTAGGTCATTTCGCCCTATCTCAGCAGCAGTTTCAGATAGAAGCGCGAAATTCAGGAAAACAAATCTACTGAAAAAAATTAAACACGTATTTCAGAGATTTTAGAAATTCATACACTTAGGGCTTAAATGGGGAAGGTTAGGTAAAAAAAAAAGAATCAATTTTGCAACAATACAGTTACAAAAATAAAATTGCAAATATAGTTACAACAATGAAATTATGACAAATAACAACAATGGAATACGTAAAATACAGTTAAACGAATCTGCTAAAAAACAGTTAAACACTATTTCAGTTATTTTAGAGGAATAAGACAACTATTGCTTAATTTTTTATTAGATATTTTGCGTATGGCATTTTACGAAGGAGGTCGACACATTGTCCGAGCGAAGCCGGGTAGGACCACCAGTATAAGATAAAAATAAAAATATATAAATAATGAAAATGTATCTGATTTCTTTGAAATATTTCTTAATAAACTCGGCAGTACAACTTTATGCGGAGTATGTTTTATTGAACAGAGGAATTCAGTGACTTTTTTTTAACAATCCCATATAAAAAGTCTCACACAGAATATGATTTGCAATGCTCTATATAAAGAATAACAGCTCTTATATTTTATCAAAATTTAAGAAAGTGTAGAAAATCTCAAAATGTCAATTAAAAAAAATCATGATGATTCGAATGACTATGTAAGAGATATATTCATATTCTTGGATGGCTCCAAAGATATATATCTTCAAATATCTATTTTTCTCTAGCGGCGACTGCACTTTGCCATTCTTGCAAATAAATATACAATTCCACCTACCATCTTTCTGTTTGACACACAAGCACATACATAAACTTTAACACGAATCACTTTTATCACCGTGCTTTGAAATTCATTCTCTTATCTATAATTTTTATTCCAGAAAAAATAAACAAATAATATTTTTCGTGTAAATTGATATATAGTAGTTAATGATATACTTAATTCTAAATATTGAAATAATCTGTATGAATGATATCTTGAATAATATCTTTAACTAGCTGACCCGTCCGGCATTGCCCGGGTAGACTGTCATTGAAAAATATAACAAAAATTAAATAAGAGCTAAAATTTCAAAAGTATAACAGTTAAGTTTAAAAAATGAAACAGTCAGGGAAAATTTTTACACATACTTTTAAAGAATGAAAAGGTCAGGGAAGTCCTTACGGTTGAACCTAAATGGGATATCGGTGTAAGATCGAGGTTTGATATATGGCAAATTAAGATTTGTGAAATGCTAATGTGATGCGTTTTATAAAACTTCTTTATTGCCATTAAATAATTAACAAATAATCGCGATTTCTGTAAGAAAAGTTTTGGCAGAAATTGCACGTTTCACTCATTAAAAATTAACAAGTTTGAAATTGTACGTCAAACGTGACAAATGGGGTGCGTTCGTACTATAACTAGTTAAATAAATATTCAGATATTTTCTGATTTTTAATTCTGTGAAATGAATTATATCGTCTGCAGATTAATTTCTGTAATAAAATAAGTATCTCGGTCGCTTGACGATTGAACTTCGGAAGCTCCTATAACAAAAAAGCACCGATTTAAATAAAAAAATTCAAATGTCTTAATAAATATTTTTATTAATATCTCCTAAAGTTTTGATTCGATTTTAATAAAATTTGAAATGTCTCGACAAAATTCTGCAAAGATAATATATTTTAAATTGCAAACCAATCGGTTGGGTAGTTTTTGCGTTGTTATATGCGGACGGACGGACAGACAGACGGACAGACGGACAGACGGACAGACAGACAGACAGACAGACAGACGGACAGACAGACAGACGGACGGACAGACGGACGAACCAAGCGACGACAATAGGTGCTACTTATTTATATAATTACGAACGCACCTAAAAATCGTGGAGGGATAAATTTGCCATATTAGGACGCTATTGAAAATTTTCTATTGAAACCGGATTCCTTATTTTTAGCAACATATATTTCAAAAAATGTCAGAGAGATGGCGGCACATGGCCCAACAGAGATTTCCAAACGAGCCTCTGGCTTGAATATCTTCAACAAATTCATTTATTCTGAAAGAAAGTGATAGACTTCATTATAGTATAATCATTATTTTTATATCTATCTATAAATATGTTGAAACTAAATCCGTGACAAATTTTGTATTCCAAAATGTCTGAATCTAAGAAGAATTTACCTCGGCCTAAATCCTGCCACAGGACTTTTACAAAATAACCAATGAGATGTTTCATTCGGGCGTTGCCATTAAACAATTAACAAGTAATCGCGATTTCTATGCCACGTACGATAGCGTAATATATATCTATAGATAATAATTTTAAATAAAATTTACCTTTAAGTGTAGATATAATTGAATTTTAGTACCTCAATGTAAAGCAAGTGATTCCAAACACTGCTTAAAATTCAAGTTGTGTACGTTTTTTATTATATTTTATTTCAAAATTTATTTCTATGTCACAGCCAAATAGAAAAGCGAAGAGAAAAGGAAAATACATATTACTAAAGAAACTACTGTGAGGTTCATGTAATTGGCTGACAAAAGTTGTTGATGCGAAATATTTTTCGTAAAATTGGATTCCAATCAATAAGCAGCGTCAGTGTGTAGCTCTTAGGTGAAAGGAGGAATTTCAAGTGTTGTCGAAAATGTCATTGACAGCTGCCAAATATATCAGCACCTTTCCTGTCGAAAAGTGTATTTCATTATTTTATCAAACTTCGTAGCTTTCAAATATTTTTCTTCGTTTATAGAACAACAAAAATAATATATTTTCCCTTTAATAAATACGTAAAGCATTTACAAGCGAAAAAATACAGAGTAAATATTATTAATTATTAATGCGTTAAAATTTAGCTCAACGATATTTTAAACTATTGATATCAAATTCATACTTTCGTAATTATTTGAAGAAAATAATATTTTTAAATAAAAATTATAGTATTCTTTGATCGCGTAATAAATTATCGATTGACTGAGATTAAGTTATTATAAATTTAATTTTTTTAATTAACTTATAAAGACGAAAACACCATAAGAAAATATCCAAAACCAATCATAATAACTCGCGTCAAGAGTTTAAACAAAATGATAAACGTTTAAATATATTTAAGTTTTACTGGTTTACAAACAGTTCACATGTAAAAAAATGGGTACACATATGCGTAAAAAAAGGGAAATAGAGAACTGAAAATTGAGAACTGAAAGAGTGAGACAGAGAGAGAGAAGGGAGGGAGGGAGAGAGGGAGAGAAGGAGAGGGAGAGAGAGAGAGACAGAGAGAGAGAAAGAGGCAGAGAGAGAGAGAGAGAGAGAGAGAGCGAGAGAGAGAGAGAGATTTTCAAAGATTTTCGTTAAATTCAATCATTTTTTGCTATTTCAATCATTTCAATCATTGTTTCAATCATTTCAATCATTGTTTGAATCATGTTGATTCAATCATTGTTGCGTTGTTTTCTTCGTATATGAATTTAACGAACATAAAATCAAATTTTATGTTCTTTTGCATGGCAAAAATGCGAATGTTACCATATATGTTTTTATGCAAGCCCACTGATAAATGACAAAGACATTTCTTATAATTTTCTTTCATTAACGATTTCTGAAATTTTTGTCAGTTTTTCTGCATTTTGACTTGGATTGAGGTTCTCTAATAAGTTGAAATTGAAATAATAATATTTTCTTTGTTGGTTTACTTGCATTTTGGATATTTACAAAATGTTAAATTATTTATAATATGATATATGGAAGGGGTAATGTTGTGTGTGAGAGTGCGTGTACGTGTGAGTGGGTGTGTAAGAAACGATATATATTTTAATGAAACTTTCAGAAAATAACCTTTTATATTGAAAGTTCATATTGAGGCTTGTAATAATTTATGTGTATCCAAAAAGCTTTCTTTTCTTCAAAATATAAGATTTTAAAGGATTGCACTAACAAAAATAAATTATGATAATGGAACTTGTTCATCAAGAAAAGTCATTTTAATGATCATAAAACTTAAAATATTAATTAGATCACATACCAAGACGCATCAACAATAAAATATCCAGCTTATTAAGCTAATTCATCAAAAAATACAACGCATGCATATCATCATATATATTATTTCTGTTGTCAACATACATTTTTCTAAGGAAATACAAATCACGGAACGATAAATGAGGTACCATATGAAAGGATTTTGAACAGATTTCTGACATAGAACACTTACATTTCGCTAAAACATGTTTTTTGATTAAAAATTGCAGTTAATAAAAAATAAACCAGACTTGTTTTCATAAATGAAATAAAAGATTTTTCTCAAATCAGTGTTGCCAAAAAATTAAAATACCGCATTATATCATGCTCAACAATGATTATAAAAAAATAAATAGTGCAATAAAGATAAAGTGAGATAGATTTGCTGCACGGATTAGTTTTATATTTTTGATTAAAAAGCAAACTTGAAATTCAAATGCTCAATTTATTTTTCGTTGTCCCATTGTTTCCCAGAAACAGATGTCCTCCTCTAATGCAGTTAAAAAAGATATATATATATATATATATAAGCCAAAATAGAATTTTAAAAGAATAGCATCTATGGGATAAGCGCTATAGCCGCTAACAACGACACAAATTATATATTGACCCTAATATGCAAGTATTTTTAGCAGAACCAGAATTCCACATCACACTTAAACATTAAATAACAAATGAAAAACAGCATAGAAAAAAAAATTAAACAAATCAAACCAGAACAAGGTAATGAAAGTAAAAAGGCTGTGGACTCAGCGGCAGTGGGTATAAAATAAAAAATAACAGCCATGCTTTGGAAAGAAAATTATGCAGGATAAAACAGTGCAATATTTCTAAAGATGTTATTTTTCTGTTAGAAGAAGATCGATGATTATTGATTCTCATATGTAACTCATCAGAGGTCTCACCCACCATATTACTGATCATATAACTGATTGCACTGTTTTATATGGTATAATTTTCGTTCCTAAGAATGGCTCTTATTTTTTATACTAGTCGTCACTGGCGACCAATTTTGTCTCCTTTAAATATATGTTAAGCATTGTAACACGTTAATTTTATTCATAATTTATTTTTTTTCTTAATCCTTCACCAAACCGGACGATTTTAACAGACAAATCAAGAACTTTTGCGATCATGGTAGCATTTCGCTTATTTTTTTATGTTATGTATTTCATTTTTCTTCACAAAAACCGCTTAACCCACTTAAGCATTTATGCTTTATGTCCGTTGGCTTATCAGTTGCAATATGTTCACTAATGCAGAGATTCTTAAACATATTAAGAAATTTTCCGTAATTGGGTCCATTGCCAATTGCCGTGTTTTAATTAATGCGATTTCATGCAATAAAGTCTATTTTGTGAAAGTCTTTAATGACATTCACATTTACACTGAAACATATTGTTGCTAATACTTTTTTTCTCGCTAACTTTGGCTGTAGACTCAATTACGGAAGATTAGAAAATCTATCATTATTCTCATCAAAAACGTTTTGAATAATGTGCCATAATCGGGCTGCATATTCAAGTAATATTTGAGTGTGGTTTGGTGAAATATTGAACTTTTGGAAGCCAATTTTGATAGTCACATTCCCTTTAAACCATATTTGCTGTCAGCAAGTTTGTACCGTGACATACAATCTGATTAAAATTCGCGAACTTTCTTCTAGATGCCGATATCTGATCGACTTTGTTTTTCTCTGCTCCCCTTTCTCTATATAGTTCAGGAGTTTTCATAATTGCGTAATTCCCCTACTTTGGCATTTCTGCTTAATATCTACTGATTATTAAGATCTGTAACAAGTAAATACGCTAAGCCAACGTTGGCGCCTATAATTCTAATTACAGAAATCCGTTTTCTCTCCCTATATTGTAACTCTATATTTAATATTATGTAGTAGAAATATAAAAGACAATTAAAGACGTTAGAATATATATCTCATATTCATCCCGGTGGATATAATATACCGCCAATAAAACTACTATCATAAATATCTAAGCTAAAAGCCATCAATATGATTTTATGTGTTTAACAAATGTATACTAAATTATTTTTTGTATAATTTTACTTTGATTCTATATTATTTACCATTTTTAATTATGTGTCTTTTTGGGTACAGCCTCACCGGGGTATCATTTTCGCGTCAAAATGCCTCGGCAACCCGACGGTTTTGGCTAGATTTTGTTTCGTCTGGCAATCCGGAAGAGCAGATTAAGTATGTTTTATAATAAATTAAATATTGTGTGGTTTATAATAAATTAATAATTATGGGTGTTTTATAGTAAGTTAATAATTGTGTGTGTTTTATATTAAAATTGTGTGTTTTTTAATATAAAATAAATTATTTCATAATAAAATAAAATTAACATGCTGTTTTAGCTAACTCGAACATGTACATGAAAATAAGTTTTTTTCTCTCCAAAATGGCGACAAATCAAATGACAAATAAAACAATGACAAACAAAAATCAAGCCAACCCCGGTGCGTCTGCGACAACTGTTCCATAAAAACATTTGATTTCAAAATCAAAGTATTGTTTCTACACACGCGTTATTCTCTCGCGTTACTCTATCTGCACACACGAAAAATAAAAGCTGGTATATTGGCGATTTAAAAAATGCTATTGTGAGATTTGCGCCCAAGTAACATAAAAGTACTTAATGATGTTATGTATTTTATAAATGTGTATTAAATTATTGTATTGAACGCGATTGGTCATTAACAATGGTAAATATGATTGGCAATTAACAATCATTTTCAGCTATCTCTCTTCCTGGCCAAATTACCAAAAAATAAATATCAATAAATACCAAATTAACTGACAATTCGTTTCGAAATTTGATTCATTAAATATTTTCCATAAGTTGTGCTTGTTTACATTCAACTTACGCCCAGAAAAGATCCGGAAGGAAGTTGAGTTTTATAGCAGTTCATCAAAGAGAATTTTGTTAAACTTTGATTGTCTAACAGGTCTTTTTTTTCTTTTTTTTTTTTTTTAATTTTTATCTGCCGAATAAATTACACATGAATTAATTCTAAATTAATATATAAAATCGATGTAATTAACATATATATTACATATATGTAACATATGTATGTATAATATAAATATAAATTATTTCATTAGTTCCTTTTTGTTGATAATTTGAAAGTTTGAAATAATATTAAAAAGAAATATTTAAATTACACGTATAGAAAAATATTAATTGCACTCTTCTTATTTATGTAAGTTGTCCAGTTCAGAGAATTTCTCGTCAGTTTTTGCTAGAGATACAAAAATTTAATTTTCTCACGAATTCATCTGTAAAAATAAATAAAGATTAATTATTTTAGAATTCATTTTACTAAATAAATTTAAAAGATAGCTTTTTTTTTCAAGTTTATGCACATAAAAGGATATCTGTTAATACATCTCTTAATGATTCTTTTTAGTATAACTATTAAATAAAAATATAATATATAGTGAAATTTTTCGTACAAAATAGTGTTTGTTTAACGATTGAACAAACATTTTTTCTACAGATAACTTGAGTAACTTCTTTTTACGATTGAAATTTTTTTCACAATTAGTTTGAATAAATATTAGTAAATCAAACTTTAATTATAGGTATATATTTTTTTCTATTTATAGTTTGAAATACTTTCTTACATTGAAGCAAATTGGATTTTTTTTTAATCTGATTGAAAAATGATTTTAAAAAAATGAAAAATAAATTAACAGAGGTAAACATTTTTATAGTTTAGTTGCTTTTACTGTAAAGCACATTGCTTTCAATTAAAATTATTAACATGCGTCTGCCGCCTGTTATTTGTAAAGAAAGTTTTATAATGTGTCGACTACTCTGATTTATAAGGGTAGTCGCAGTTTCGATTGGGAACTTAGTTTTTGTCCAATAACAGTCAATGTGCGTAAAAGGGATAACAAGTCTATCTTACTTTAACTTTCCATGAATGAGTGTGGAAACCTTGGAAATTGTAAATTATCTCTTCGTTTCGATATTTATGCAAATTTCTGCATCTGATCAATCGATATAGCAGTATTTATGCACTGGCACGCGCTGGGGAAGTGTAACTTTTGGATCGAATTCTTACCCACTGTGAGTTTTGGAGATCTATTGAGTTGACTCAACTATTCTAGACTAGAGAAAGCGTGTCGTCATTTGGTAAGGTTAAATTTTACCTTCTAATTGAATAAAAGGAGTTTTGCGCTCACGGAGTGCCGATTTCAGAACAGCCGTAGGCGAACTTTTTAGACGTTGGAATTTGACTCGCCATAACTTGATTTGCACAGTGGAATTTAAATCTTTCTGAAAGCATCTCAACGGACATTTTGGCGCTCGTCCAAGTCATAAGTCATATTTTTAAGTTATCTTTGTTGATATTGTAATGGAAGTTTTATTTTCTGAGGGAAGTATTTTGGGTATTGACTTTCTTTCGGCATAAGGGAAATGAATGCAGTGCTTTCTCAAATCTCTTCCCTTTCAAGTTTTTAAAGAGAGATTGCTTCATTTTACTTAAACTTGTGGTCTATTCGACTTAACTAGCATTGATCATCACGAACATCTGTGACATGTCTGTTACAGTTTCAAATTTTAATTCCGGATTAATGATTCATAAAGATTTGCCATGCAATTTATTTTTAGTGAAAAGCGTGATTTAAATTATTTTTTTAAATTATCTATTTTTAATTTTTTTTAAATCATTTGCAAAGTTTTAACAGTAGTCCCATATAACTCTATGTCATTTATGATTTAAAAAAAATCTCTGCGCTTTCAAATATTTTTTAAGTAGACGTCAAGTTTTACAGCCACACAAATAAATTCTCTCAGCAATCTAAACCCATGACAACACAAATGGTATCCTTTATAAACCGCCCACTTAGCATGTACTTAAATACAATGGAAATTGCACAAGTGTATCTAGCCATCTGACTGCCGAGTAAAAGGGCAAAATTGTAATGTTATTTTCTCATCCATTTGTTTTTAATGTTAAAAAAAACTGGATATTTCAAATATGATATAAAAAATTCAATTACGTATATGGATATAATCCTTTGGACTATTAATCATTACTTAATGTTTTAAAACTACATTATATTTGTAGTATTACCGTAATTTCGGGTCTATAAGCCGCGGCTCAAATAAATCGGTTTCGGACCGGAAATTGTTTTTAATGAAATGTAACGTGTTATATCTTGGCACTTATTTGCTTTTATTTCTATAAAAAATCATTCTGGATTGAAACAGACTTAATTTATCCGCGGCTTATACACCGGAAATTACGGTATATTTATTTAAATAATGCTAATATTGCAGTGCAACCTGCAGCATAGTGAACGGATATATCAGTTCACGCCGGTTTGAAAGCTAAAAAGTAAAATATTAACCCCTTAAGCACCTTAGTTAGTTTATTGGTAGTATGCAGAATACTGAAATTTATTAAATATTGTCAAAAGTAGTTTATATCATTATTTTTATCTATCAGAGATACAAAAACACAAAACCGAAATCGAAAGACTACAATTTACGAAACACAACTGAACAGAATGACCAACACATAAATAAACAAATGAACAACGAGGAAAGAAACAAAACAGCTGGGAATTTAATGAGGTTTTTTTTTTTCTATACGTAATGCTATCTATTGGGATTCGAAAACAATCACTGCTATAAAGCCTATAGAAAATCAATCACAATAACAATTAATGACGAAGAGAAACATGCGCTTAGGACATTGCAGTCTGGATTTAAAAGGAGGACGTACGCACATATGTCCTGGTATTTCAAATAGATGAGTTCATGAGGCACGTAGGCACGTCGTGGTGCTTAAGGGGTTAGTAACCACAAAAGATAAGGCATAAGTTAAAATTAAAAATTAAGAGTTTATTAAAATAGACAATTACAAAATAGAAAGAAAAGAAGAGACTATTTACAACAGAATTAAACATTAAGTAGTTTAAAGTTACTTGTGTCATGCAATGAGTTATACATGTTACTAGGACTAAGTTCTGTCCGTGAGTTATTAGTAATTATTTTCTCATTGATCAAATAAATCAAGTTACGAGTTTAAGAGTTTTCGTTGAAATTACAATTATTCATTTTTGTTGAATTAATTGTATTTGGGATGGGAGATACACACACACACTATTGCTTAACATATGTCACAGTAAATAAAATTATGTCACAGTAAATAAAATTATGTAAATAATACCTTATATTTCTATTACGTCGTACTGGATAAATGTTCTTTTTATACCTCTAACCAGGCCCCAACCTGTCCGGCATGAGTGCCTAGCCTGACGAGTTAGTACCTGTAGCGGGGCGGAAATCGCCTGATCACAGCTTGGCTGTGATCCACCTGACTATAGTTTTGTTGGCATCGCTGCAGTGCTCGCTTTCTAGTGGTTTGCTACAGTTATCCTTGTTTGCCAGTTCAAGGAGAATTCCACAGAGTTTCAAGAAAATTCAATATATGCACAAGAGTTATTGTTATTCATAGTAATAAAAAAATGTATTTTTATAGTGCTGTGATGGAAATGCATGCGAGATATAGGGGAAGGTGGCCTACAATGATCCCCTTAAAGGGAACACTTGTGTAAAATAACATAACTGTTTAAATAAAACTTTGACACTTTTCTAGTATGTTTTACACTATATTTTGCATTATAAACCCTTTTTTACTAATATTTTAAACCCAAATTGAGTAATGAAAAAAATAGATTTTTTAAAAAGTGTCCAAAGGATCATTTTACTCTCACCAAAAAGAGCAAAAGGATCCTTCATTTAAAAATAACTGTAAGTTGTTTTTAATCGGCCAAATAAAGGATATAAAAGTCATTATGACAATACATAAGTGTCATTCACATCTAAAAACATACTCCATTAAGTAAACCAAGTCATATTTCTGTACATGAAAGATTGTATATCTAAATAAATGTGGAAATTAGTGATTACCTTGTAACAGGCGTTATAAAACTCAATTTTTCTAAGAAGTGTATTCAGATGAGTAAAACTGCGATCGCTTGAATATCGCCATTGCTTCTTCTTAATTTAGTTTGTGTTACCCGGTAGATAGCGCGACCTGTCTGGAAGAAAACATATGTGGATCGTTTTTTCCGTTAGGATAATTTTAGGCCACCTTATACTACTCTCCAGTAAAAAATAATTAAGTCTGCAACTACATAAATAATTATTTAAAATTCATATTTCACTCAGATAAACTTTATTTTGTTGCTAAGCTACACTTCTAATGGACTATTAAAGCCCGATGCTAATTAAGGACTCCACACATAACTGCAGATTGCGGTTTACTACTGCAGTTGCCAATGTTTACTCCTTAATTGACATTCATCGCTAGAACACAAAATTATGACTGGAGTTGCACTCCTTACTTCGAAGGCTGCTTCTGCATGAATCTATCTGTACTGTAACAATGATTGTACTTTTTCTCTCTTCTTCCTGTTTTTCCCTCATCCTTTTCTCTCAGTGGGCCTTCTCATTTTAATTTCTCCGTCTCTAGAAAAATTGTAGAGCTATGCAGTTGGTTCCGAATTACTGCTCCCTTTTTTCATTGTTTTGCCTTGGTCCTAACTGGATAGAGCAACAAGTGTACGTATTGTATATGGAATTAAGTTTTGAGTCAATCTGGAACTATCGACATGGTTAATTGTATCTGATCGTAAATATATATATTTGGACATACAGTGGAACTTCCCTTTAACGAAGTCACTATTTAACGAAGTTTTCTACTTAACGAAATTTTCTGCAGAACTTTGACTTTCAACACCATTAGCATGTAAATTAATCTCCATATTACGAAAAACATATTCTATATAACGAAGTTTGTTCCACTTTTGTACGTGTACAGAATCCAAACTAAGAGGTTGCTGTTGCGATGGATATGCGAATTTATTTCGTTGGATTTTATGAAAATGAACACATTGAAATAATTTCCATTCTGCTTGGTGCTAAATAAAACATTTTTTTAGACTAAGAGAAACACTTGTCCTCATTACTCTCCCACACCGAGACTCCAAGCGCTGACAGTTTGGGGAAGTCAAAATCCCCTTTTTACATTCAATGATGTAGAAGATGCAGTGACGCAATGGCGTCAGATACATTGAAGCAAAAAATATCAATTACAGTCAGACATTTACCATTCTGACCTTCCATTGCTGATAGACAACTGCTTTGTACATCCACAAGAACGTGCTTCAAAATGCAATTCAAAGAATATCAAAGTTATTTTTGTTCTTGCCAATACAACTTCTAAACTTCAGCCATTAGTCTAAGGAATAATAAAAAATCTTGAAGTACATTATTGAAAAAGACAATGTAGTGAAAACATTAGTTTGATAACCTGTGTATCAGAGCTGATGAAAGCTTGAGGCAAAGCTTGGGAATGTGACGTGATTTCATCGACCGTACACAACTGTTTTGTAAAAGACGGTTTCATAATTGAAACTGAATCAAATGCTTTTGAATCCAATACCTGTTTTTCATATCTGAATGAAAAATTTCATGAATTTAAGTTGATTTCTATTTAACGAATTTTCTTCATAATGAACCTTTTAAGTGTAACGATGAGACTTCGTTAAATGGAAGTTTCACTGTATTAAAATTACCCATTGTGGTACATTCTCGGAAATGTCAGACTTATGGCTACATCGTTTGAATTTATTACCTTTTATCGTTTGGGAAATAGGATGTTTGTGCAATGCAGGTGGTCTTCCTAATTTTCGTAGCATAAATTCATTAGTTGATTAGCAAAATAATTAAACAAATAAAGGTATATAAAAATAAGTGATGGAATATTATTCGTTCAAATGAGTATCAAATGATATCCAATATGAAGTTGTAGGTTCACTACAAGCTGAAATAGAAAAATAATGTCATTTTTGCATATAGTTCTATGTCGTTTCGATACAAGTTTTGGTAAAGTTTATTAATTCGCCGTTGGCGAATGCTGGTGTGTATGAAGCGCCAGCAATAACAATTATTAAATCGCAAACACAAAAAAATATATATATAGATTTTAACTCCTCATTCTTCAATCCATCTTTCAAAATAATTATTACTATAATGTAGAAATAAATATTTTTTCATAATTAAAATAATATAATCGGAACCATAAAATTTTGCTGCCAATTTTACATATTGTTTGTTGTTTGGTTAAAAAAAAAAATTATTTAAAGTTTTTTTTTAAATTTTTTTAAGACTGAGAATAATAGTTGAACTGATTTTTTTAAATTATTTGCGCCAATCAATTTAGTGGAATATTAAAAATATTCTGATGCATATTAAACTATTCTATTATCAGTAAAACGGAATACATTCCTGATCGAAATAGTGATATTGGAACAAGTAAAGAATTTTATGCGCATTTGCAAATAACGAATTAAATATAATAAGGACACTAAGATACTATATTTATAAATTTCCTGTTATGCGTTTTGTCATGACTAATAATTTGGATTTCAAACGTAATTATGCAGTTTCTGACATTTTCTTTATATTTTGCAAAATAATATATAATTATTTCCCGCGTAAATATTATATATCTAACTTTAAGCTATAAGAATATTTTAAAATATTTATTTTATGCATTTAAACACAACATATGTATGTATAACTAAGTTACGATCTCAAAAATTTGCATCTACTTCTGTTCATGTGATACTTTTAAACCAAGCATATATATTTTTTACATAAATGCTGGTTACGTATTGACTTCATCTTTGTTTTGAACAATAATTGATATAAAAAAATATTATGTATATATTTTTTAATAATAAAGTATGTGATTGTAATCAATATTATATAAAATTACACAGAATGTTCTGTATACATTTTTATGCATATCAACCAAGCCAGTTAACAAGAGGAACGGGTGGACCTCACAAAAAGGCAATTTTATGACACAAATTTATGACTATATAGATTATATAGATTATATAGATTATATACTGGTGACAAGTAGTTTACACTTAACAAAGAACTTAGAAGGCTTAAGTGAAGAAATTTATTGCTATCATAAAAGTCAGTCCTGATGAAAATTGGGATTACGTTAATGTGTACGTTAAGTGCACAGTACCTAGAACATGAGGGTAACCAAACCACAAGTAAGGTCTCTTGCTCAAGGGTCAGTCAATGTGGGCTACTTGGAATCGCCATAGGCCACTATGAGAGGTGGCCAAGCGGCGATCTTCAGTGAATAGCGACCCGGGTTTCTTGGGGATCGTATTAAACCCACCCAGAATATTCTCTCTCTCTGGAGAAAACACTCCTCGCAGAGATTTAGTTTTTCGATTCAATTCAATCATTCCGTTAACATCAATGAGTCTCTGAAAATATTGTTTATAATTTTTTTTAATAATATAGTATGTGATTGTAATCAATATTATATAAAATTACACAGAATGTACTGTATACATGTTTATGCATAGCAAACAAGCCTGTTAACAAGAGGAACGTGTGGACCTCACGCGAAGACAATTTTATGATATAAATTTATGACCCAGGAGACAAATCGTCTACACTTCACAAAGAACTTGGCAAGTTTACGCGAATAAATTTATTTCTATTATAAAGGTTAGTCCTGATTTAAATTATGATTACGTCAGGGTGTACGTTAAGTGGACGATACTTAGAAAATGGGGGAAACCAATCACAAGTAAGGTCCCTTGTTCAAGGAGGCTACTTGGGGTCACCATAAGTCATTATGGAGGCGGCCGAGGGTCGGACTTCCGCGAATAGAAGCCCGAGTCTCTTGGCGCTTGTGTTAAACCTACAGCTCACACACACTCTCTCTCTGGAGAAAAACGTATTCCTAGCGATATTTTTCGATTCGAATCCACCATTCCGTTAAAAACAGTGAATAAAAATGCATCTACTGTGATGCTTCTAAAGATGATTTTCCACTACGTATTGGAGATGACTCTCTATTCTCATCATGAGATTTAATAAAAAATTTAACTTGGTTTTTCGACCTAATAATAACCACCTTTATCAATAGGAAGATGTGTTTAAGAGATTTAGGGTAATCCTCAAATGTTTATAATCTACTTACTTAAAAACTAATATTATTAGCAGTCAACGTATTTCTACAAGACTGTTTTATTTGTGCTTGTGCATCTTCTCGATGTCGGCAATCCCTAAACCAATTGATATTGTATGTCCTTGATAAATGTAACAATTATGTTAATAAGTATGTGGGTAAGAAATGTATTAATTATACACCCAGAAAAAAGTTTTGTTGAATCAACAAAAATTTGGTTGACCCAACAAAACTTTTTGTTTAAATATAGGTCAATGTAAATTTTGTTTGAATCAACAAAAAAAAATTTTTTTTTTCAATTCCAAAAAAAAATTTTGTACCGTCAGCAAAAAATGTTTTGTTAATTCAAGTAAAATGGTTCAATTTTACTTGAATTTTGTTAAAACAACCAAAATGTACTCAACAAAACATGTTTTGTAGTTTTAATCAATTCCTTTTTCTGGGTGTAATTAGAAATAATCTACAATTGGGGACTGACTTATTAAATACTTGTATAAATAAATAATATTTAATTAATTTAACTAATTTTGTTATTGTAAGTAAATATGCATGTGTTATGCTCTTCACTTAATGTGAATACAAAAATAATGCTTTCTTCGAAAATTTCTAACTTGTTAATCTGTTTAACTTAATTCTCTTAATATTTTTTCTGTAACTGTATATTTAGAAATATCATGAAAATTAACTCTCTTTTGTTAATTATAATTCTATCTCTCTTTTTAATGTGTTTAATGAATTAATTTATTTAATTTCTTGCATCAAGTAGTTAGAAGTATATATTTTATATTCCTCGTATTATTGCAGATATGGGGCTGTAGTTAATTTTAACTTCCCTAGATATTTATGTATTATTTAATATAGTTTAGCTTATTCGAAAAAGTTCGGGGATCATTGTAAATATCCACAGCACTAATTTATTTAAACTACATTCATTTTTTTAGTTAATTTAGGTAGTTAACTTTATGGCTTATAATTATCCCTTCAGCCAGGAATTTTATAGGACAGTTTTTTATTATTTTTCTCTATCTGCAATGAACAAAACCACGGTAAGAGAAGTGGTTTACCCTTTACTCTACTACTATATGTTGGTTTTTTTTTTGTTTTAGACGCATACCCGGCTTATTTTTTGCAACTTGTCTTGAACTTCCCAGCAATAAACAATTCGTAACGTCTGCCAAGAAATGTAGCATCAAAATATTCATTAGAATTTTACAAAACTTCACAAATAATTTTCACAATGAAGTCATTCTATACTTATGTATAAAATTGCGCTTTCCATTTAAAAAAAGAAAACTACTTACATGTTTATTTATAAAATTTATATGAAAAATAGAATATAACACAATTTTACCATTAATTGAATATCATTTTAGAAATATCCTTTTCAGATAGTCTAACATGCGAATCGACTATTTGAGAATTGTAAAAATCGTCTAATTTAATTAAATAAATTTTTCCTTATTTAATCAAATAAGGCAAATTTGACAGTACGGAAATACTGGTGAAACGTGCCCGCAAGAAAGAAAAAAAATTAACACCCCTGTTTTGAAGCATGTGAAAAAAAATGGTTCTAAATATTTTATATAAACTCACGATGATGATTTTCTTTTCTTTTCTTTTTTTTTTTTTTTTTATTAATTGCAAACAACCGTTTTGAATTTTTGGAAGAAATGGGACTCAATGGTGGTTTAAAATATTTTTGATTTTCCATTTTTAATTGACTCTTTAATATTCAAGCTATTTTAAAGTTTAAATTAAAGCGAGATTTTTTTTCTAGATATATTCATGAAACAAATAAGGCCTTTTAAATTTTTGGCTCCTAAAACTATGGAAAGATATTTTTAAATACACAATAAAAATAATAGTTAGTATATTGAATATGAAACCGCCATTACAGATATACATGGAATTTTCGACAATAATCTTTATATCAAAAATATGATATTGCGTAAATAATTATGTATAATCACTTGAATAATTGAAAGAAAGAAATGAAAAATTAATAACTATTCCAGCAAACTGATTTCATTTTAGATAATATATGATTCCCCTATTCGTCGATCATAATAAATGATTTTTTTTTATATGCAGTAGTCATTCATCAAACGGAGATTATTCAAACATGTACTACATTTATTTCTTTCTTTTAACTACATGCATAAATCTGCGCTATTGGAGAAAATGAATATACGACAGAATATAACCAAAAATAATTCAAAAGTTCAAGAATGTATCCGTCCTTTTATCTTCTTTCAGAAAGCTATCGATTTATGAACGGTAAAAAAAATGAAAATAATGATAGAGGGTAAGGTATATATTTCAAATAAATTACCATATCTTTTTTATACTTCCCTTTGACATTACTTTAAATTATAAGGGAAATCATTTCAATTGAAAGTTTTGATTTCAATTCAAGTTTTTCATAAAAAATCTAATAAGAAGACTCATGATAGTTATTTCTATTTAAATTCTAATTTTTCTCTTGTTAGATAATTTAAGTAAGAGAAAAGTGTAATTTAATTGTTGAAAAATAATAGTTTCATATTTAATCTTTTTTCAAACTGGTCGCGGTAATACATTGCTCAAAACAATTAAAGATAAAGAGGATTCGAATAGATATTTCAGCTGAGGAAGAATGTTTATGTTTGTATGGAGAAATATGTGAAGTAAGCAATTATAATTTTAAGTAGAAAATTTTAATTATTTACAAATTTGTAAAACTATATAAGATACATATTTATTAAGATATTACATGGTGCAATATAATAAAAATAGAATATGAGCAACGTTAATATCATGATAATTTTCAATTTTAATATAGACTAGTTTTGGTAGCATTTAGCACACCGTCGTCGATGCAAAGAATGACGGAAAAATGCTCGCATTTATAGAACAGGTGAAAATTCTGGTGCTATTAACGTTGCTCGTATTCCAAACTTTTCGCTTGAGTCCGCACCTCTCTTATATATCTGAGCAAATTTCCGCCTTTTTTGCGCTGAGAACAATATGCTAAATTGTGCCGAAACTAGTATGCATTAAAATTGAAATTTCTTGTATTATTAACGTTGCTCTTATTCCATTTTTATATAAGATACGGTTTTGAAAATGGGTATATAGAGGAAAACGATACGCAGCTTAAGATTTACTAAAAATTGAAAAATTCGGTCGGCAACTTTTTATTTTATAAAAATATCTTAATTTTTTTTTAATGGAGAAAATAATAAAAAGCTGTTTGATAATGGAAGATTTCAGCTAAAAGATTTAAAGGGAATTATGGGTACTAAAAATTTATCTATTCCAGTCTATTTATATACCCAATCTTAGTTATTAAACGTTGCCACATGCTAAAAACTTAATTTTAAAGGATTTTACCGACTTAATCACTGATAATTAGCCGGGTTTGTTATATTTTGGGAATATCCAGGATAGGAACGATTTTGTTTATTAAATATTGCATTTAGTCAGCGTGACACATACTATTATAATACAGACCTGCGTGACAATGGATGTTTACATAGTATAGTATATGACAATGGATGTAATGGGGATGAACTTAATAATCATCTTCTATAACATTATCAGTTGTATAGACCGCTCTTACCGAATAATAATTTTAGATATTTTTTTATTTCATTTCAAAGTATCGTGTGTTATCTGGGCCCGATGAAGATGGCGTGGCGTTTGGCTCATTCAACTTTTCGATAGCCTTATATATTTCCTCTTTCCACCGCCAGGGGCAAAATTCCTATCTCGGGTTCTTTGGGCAGGATTATAACGAGGTTCGGGTCTTTTGACTTGATATTGATAGTCTTAGTTATTGTAGTTCCAATTTCTACCGTCAGGAGCGCATTCTTATCTCGGGTTTTATGGGCCCGATCATAACAGGTCATTCGGTCATTCGACTTCATATCGAAAACTTGAGGTTTTTTTATTATTTATTATCACGGTTCCCGGAAAAGCTGGGCGGATCAGCTGATCTCTAAATATAATACTGTTGTAAAAATTTCGATAACATAGGCTCCTGCAGTTAGTATTCAATTTTCAAGTCATATTGATTCGAACGTTACTTGCGCGAACTGTGAAAAGAACAGCAGTGTTAAAATTATATTTGTAGAAACTTGGAAAAGCGATCACTCGTTACTTGTTCTAATGCAAATAATTATAGGAAAATGTTTGGATTCTTGTAGAATAGAAGATATATCTACAGTTAAATGCTATGCTACAAACAATTAAAGATAAAGAGGACTTGAAAAGATATTTCAGCTGAGGAAGAATGTTTATGTTTGTATGGAGTAATATGTGAAGTAAGCAATTATAATTTTAATTTGATTTATAATCTAAAAATATATCGATTTTTTTTACATCAAATTACACTTATTATACAAACATTAACGTTGGACAATACATTTGAATTTCTTTGACTAAATAAGCCCTTAGAAGAATTTTCTTTAAAATATTCATCTTAACTCTTTATATTACAGAATGTTAATAGAGTTATGTAATAGAATATGTTAGGGTTTTATAAGTAAATTGCGAAACATAAAATTACACGGACAATTACGACGATAATTCAATTCGGAACCGAAAATACATACTAAACGCTAAATATCAGTTAAACAAAAATTACATAAAAGTAAAATTTACGAAATTTTTACTCCAAGATTTTCTTGGATTTTCGTGGATAATACGTCAAGTAGGTTGATGTCTAGATCATTCATTAAATGTTTATCTGCAAAAAAATTAGTAGGAACTGAATTTTTTTTTCAGTTTTGTGTATAGCACTTTCGACAAGTATTTATTTATATAGCCTTTTAGTATTAAAACTAAGCATTAAAACAATCCTTTTATTTATTTATTTTTACTTATAGTTGACAGTAACGATTTTTGTTCTTATTAATTTTAAATATTTTTATGTTTTACTTTTCTTATAAACTAAATTATTTTTATATTTCTGTTAAAATACGTTTTAAATGCGTAAAGTAAGAAAGAAGCGCTTTCTAAACATATTTTGAAGGTCACTTTGTGAGAATAAAGCATATGATATACGGACACCAGTCTTGGCATTTCGAATACATAAAACAGAAAACGGCAGTTATTTATCAGAAGAACTGTCCATTTAAATAATTCCATTTTGTAGGAAGATGGAAAGTGCCTTTACTCAAAAATGTATTATTATGCTTTAACTTAAAATTCCATTTACAAAAATGGTATTTAGATATGAAAAGCGACAAACAATCTTGCTTTACAAAAAAGGTACATGAATTATGTATGGAAAATGTATTTAAAAATATATAATTGGCATGCATTATACGTTTCTCAAGTTAAATTAACTTTCTGCTTCTTCAGTATTTTTTTTTCTATAATGCATAAAAAAATATATATATATTGACAAAATGTAAATGTATGTTTATTCAAATGATCTTTCTGTTTATGTATCTGTACATAGGAATATTTACCGAGTGTACATGATTAATGATTAATCCGGATATATAATTCCGGAACATGATTAATCCGGTTATTATTAATAATAACCACGGTTATTATTAATAATGACCGGATTAATCATATTGACCGTAACATACATAATTAAAGCTCACCTACTCAGAGCTGTCAATATTCAAAACTATTCATCAGACAAATATTAATTTCAAAAGTTGCCACAACAGGGCTCATTATTGATTTTTTTTATTAATAATTTAACAGAATAAAAGCAATACACTGTTGAATTGGAAACTTCCGCAAAGCTTCTTGTTCGAAATCGTCATTCTGCAAATAATATAATAAAATCACTTGTTAACTTTAAATTAAAGTGTAATTATTGCTTAAAATGATAAAAACCATAACACAAAAGGTTTAAAAATACATTTTAATATAGATTACGTGTGTGTTCCTTCTCAGAAATGGTGACATCTTAAAATAAAAGTGATAGATAAAATATTCTCGCAAAGTTTTTGAAAATGATAAACATAAATCACGAGATCACATGTCCAACGCAATCAGGTGCTTAAATTGGTCAAACTGGAAAACGTGAAAATTATTATGTTATTTAAATTTTTATTGCTTTTTTAATGTATAATTAACACACAAAATTAATTAACACTTTAAATTATGGTCATTTTCATCAAAAAAATCTTTCACTCGTGATCTTGTAAACTGTCTTACATTTTACGTGGAAAACACATGAGATTGAGAAGAGATTCATTGCTTCTTTTTATTTAACATTTTCATTATGCGTGAGCAGATGCATCACATGGCTGCTAAAATTTGCATATATCTCAAAATTTTATCAGAAAACGCCCTCTGGTGGCAATTTTTAAAAATATTTATATCTTGTAAATGTATTTCGTAACCTTCATTTAGAGGCATTCCAAATTTCATGTTTTTTCTGATGAATAGTTTCGACTACAGACAGCTCTGATTTAGCGAAATTTAATTATGTATACACTGTATGCTATTTGGAATTTAACAACTTCCTATATATATTTGTGAGTAAATAGTTAAATGGATTCAATAACGTAATTTTCTATTTCTTATGACATTTTGATGCATATACAGTAAGGTGGGTGGAAAAGAAAACGAAATTATTCAGATCAACTTCTATCAATGCCGGAAAATTGACTTTTGTAATTAGAAGATTAAAGCAAATAATAATAATAATAATAATAATAATAATAATAATAATAATAATAAGTCTGTGAACGTCTTTAAGTCGCGCATCGCCATTGAATTTAGGCTAATATTATTATAATTGGCAAAGTTTCATATAAATGATGAGAGTTAAATTTTGTATTACATCAATTTCTAATATTGTAAAAATATTGCTTTATGTGCGTTATAAAACGTAACGTAAAACCAATTTTATTATAAGTTAATATCGGTCAATTGTGCACTGTTTTTAAATTGTGTTTTTTTTTTTTTTTTTTTTTTACAAGAATGTATTTTTCTATTGTTTTATTTTTTTTAATTTAAACAATTATATTGAAAAATGTAAAACACTGCGTGTTAAAGAAGTTATGAACAGTGTTGGTTGAAACAATTTAAATAAATTTTACGGAAACACTTTTAATCAATACGGACTGAAAACATTTTATAGAATTGATATTCTTTTGTGTTACCCACATTTTATACTACAGGCAAGAATTTGTACTGAGATTAATTACCAAACTTTAACATTAGGGGTCGGGAAATCAAAGTTGATTCAATGTTTCCGTCTCTGTTATTCGGGCCACATAATTTTTCAGCCACATAAGTTCCACACATCCTTCTATAGCTTGCGTGTGGCAGGGAAACGCCTTTATTGTTTTCATTTCCAATTCTGAAAGAATTTTTAAATCAATGACAGACAAAATGCTCTCTGAGCGGATTCCATGCATAGGTTGTGAAGTAATCTTGCAGATAGACCAAGCAATAAGTTCTGAGTAATCACGAGTACTAAAATTTAACACGAATATAACAAAATCTCGTTTTTTCTGTCATAGTTAGTATTGCTTTCCAAATCCGTTTGAATCTCAACTCCATTGTATGTTATCTTTCATCTGTTTTTCGGGCCACATAATTTTTGATAAGCCTCAGATACACGTTTAACATATCGTTTCATAGCTTGTTTGTAGAAGGGAAACGCCTTTATTATTTTCAGTTCCAATTATAAAAGAGCTTTTAAATCAATGAAAGAAAAGTGTTCTCTGTGCTTATTCGATGCATTGGTTGTGAAGAAGATAGACCAATCAATAAGTTCTGAGTAATTACGAGTACTAAAATTTAAAACGGGTATAACAAAATCTCGCACAGTTCTCGTTGTTTCCTTCATATTTTGTATTGCTTTCCGAATCCGTCTGAATCGCAATTCCATTATATGTTTCCTTTCATCTGTTATTCGGGCCTCATAATTTTTAAGAAGCCTTAGGTACACGTTTCACACATCGTTCCATAGCTTGTGAGTGACAGGGAAACACCTTTGTTGTATTCAGTTGCAATTCTGAAAAAGCTTTTAAATAAATCAGAAACAAAATGCTCTCTGAGCTGATCCCATGCATTATAGATTGTGAAATAACCTTGCAGAACTATTAAGTTCTTAGTAATGCGAGTACTAAAATTTAACATTGGTATTACGAAATCTCGCACAGTTCTCGCTCATTCTGTTATAGTTTGCATTGCTTTCCAAATCCGTCTGAATCCCAACTCCCTTATATGTTCTCTTTCATCTGTAATTTTCTTCAATAAACTGTTTTTGTTATGAGCAAAGAAGAGGTTACGCTCGATAACAGAGTTTAATACCTCCTTTCCAACCTACTTGAAAAGTGATTATGACTTCGGTTTGTATGCCGTCTGGACGTGCTTCCGTGCTCTAAATCTTGTAAATATACTCGGATTGCCCTGCAATTTTCGTATTTTATTGTCGTTTGCTACAGCATGTTCCCTATTAAAAACGAAGCGTGTAGCACTTATAGTTTTTTAACACGGACAGTTAAAAGAATTCCGTTACAGTGCAGTCAATGGGAAATAATCGTACCAAGTGCATTTTGATGATTTGGAACATAATGAAATTGGTATATATTTATGAAGCGCATTAAAACATGCTTTTTGTAGAAGATGGGGTGTAAAGTATTTATACTTTTTAAAAAGAGTAGAACAAAATAATTATGTTACAAATTGTTCAACGGGGAAAATCATTTGCAGTGTAATTTAATGTTGTTTCACTATTTCAAACGTAATAAAAATTATGTGCTTTTACTGAAGTGCACTATAAATGGTTCGCTTAAAAGTATGGTGTGCACTGCGTTTATTGTTCAATTACAGGACACACAAATGATATCGGTTACAGTATACATGTGATAATTACACTCTATGTGTGATAAGTGCGTTTTCAACTTTGGTTTGCGTTTTTAAATTTAACTAATTTTTTTCATAGTACGTGCTGTGTATAAATTTGGTTGATCATATACACGGCTACATGAGGGAATTCATAATTATTACAGATTATGGAAGTGAATTGCTTTAGTGCAGTTTTAAATTGTGTTATGTATTTTCATGCTGAACCATATTTAGTAGAATAATCGAAGAGTTTGTGGAATATAAACAAATTCATATATAGGGCTTCTCAAAGAACAAGATATATTGTCGTTAATGGTTGGTTATTGCTGGAAGTAAGTTTTAAGTTGCCTTATGCGTTTTTTTACCTGAATGTGTTTTTTACTTTTTAACTTAATATGTGGTGTGTACAAAAGTAATTAGATAATAAATAGAGCTGTCCAAAAGATTTCGAGTGCATTTCCATCTATTGTCGAAAATTGCTAAATGTGAATTTTCTAACTGAACTATATTTTATCATGCTATGTAGTATATATCCAAATCTATAGATCATATACATGACTGCACAGAATAATTCGAAACTTTTTTGAAAATGTAAAGCAATTTCAAAAACTGTATTTTTCAATGTATTATATGTTTTCTAAACTGTTTACTTACATATTTTCTTTCACCTTATTTAAAGTTAGATAAGTTTCGTTACAGTTTTCTGGATGTGTTGGGAAGTGTTTCATAATATATGCTCGACGCATAATTTTTCGTTCTTGTTTTGTAAGTAACACGACATTGTTACTGTCTTGAACTTCTGTTTTGCTCCGTCAATAATTGAATAGTTCCTCTTAATGTCAAACCATGCAGGCACATAATTCTTCATGACGTGTAAAACCGCGACCTACGTTATACACGGCCGGTGCATGACGCTTAAAACGTCACAAAGTGTGGATCATTTTTACACGGTGATTTGTGCAAAGCAACGCGCCGCCCGTTTTGCACCAATCACTGTGTAAAAATGATCCACTACATGTGACGTTTTAAACGTCATGCACCGGTCATGTATAACGCAGGTTGCGGTAAAACTGATTCAATTCTGTCGTAGAGTTTTCTGTGAAAACATTTAGTCTCAGAATTGAGTTCTGTTTGCGATCTTTAGCTATCAGGAATGAGAATTCCTCCCTGAATCACGGGAAGAAAGATCCTCAGGACAGAAAACCGATAGCACAGCGTTGTACATTTCAAGAAGATATTTTAGTTTGATATTTACCTAAGTGGTTTATGTTTTAACAGTCACTACTGAGATATTGCAATTAATTCATTAAAATTTGACAACAGATAGTGTTTTACAAGCAGGTAGCTGTTTATATATAGTACAAGCAATTCTTTGAAATGCAAAAGATATAAAACAAAGCTTTTCAAAATATTACTTATAGTGGTAACATGACCAATATATTTTAAGCCCGTCTCCTCAATTACAGAAATGTTCGCTTTTTCATAATATTTTCCAAAATTCAAGTGCGACGCGCAAACTTAATAATATAAACTTTATAATATTAACCGATTTTAAATATTTTTGCGTAAGTCTTGTAATTACAAAAAGTGAATTTTATGTGCTATTGGAAGTAGGTCTGAATATTTTACAATTTTCATGTTAAATTTCCAAAATCGTCAATTTTGATCATATTTTCTAAATTTCAAGTGCGATGCGCGACCTACAGATATTAATCTATTTATTTATTTATTTATTTATTTTTGCGTTACTCTTCTAATTACACTGTAAAAAATGACGAATGTTTCAGAATCTACGAAAATATAATATAATGACGAATAAATTTATAATATAAACTCATCCTTGTTAACCATGATTCTGAACACTGTTTCTTTATCTTTAGAAACCTCAGACATCAATGGCATTTCCAGATTTATATAAAGAGTCATTTAGAAAAACAAAATTTTTCTAGTTGCCCGTAATTTTCGGAAACGTTTACGAGCAGCTTTTAAAGTGTATTAATCAGTTTTCTAAGTCCGGATTATAGCTTTTTCCGATGCTATCCATTATCAAGTAAACATTTTCATGTTCAACAAATATGTTTAACAGACAAACATGCAAAATTAACAGCGTTAACATTAACATTAAAATTAAGATTATTTCTTTATTCTTTCATGTATAAATTAACTTATGGAGCTGAAAACGTTTACTTGAGAATGGATGACATTCGATAAACAGGTATTCCAGGCTGAGGAAACTGTTTAATACACTATAAAAACTATTCGGAAACGTTTTTGAAAAATATGGACAGATAGAGAAATTTTGTTTTTATAAATTATTCTTTAAATTTTGTAAATGTACTGATTTCTGGGGATTCAAAAGACAATGAAACACGCTTTTTGGAATTCCGGATAACTCGGAAGATTATATTGTATTTTCGTTCGTGGTTTTAGTACATTTTCATAAAATAAGAAACATTGGTCATTTTTTACAGTGTAATGATTTGGGGCGCTCAGGAGGAAAGCCCAAAATTACTTTTCTAGACGGACGACAAAGTAGGCGTACGCGTATTCACTTGTTAGAGCGCCGTTTGTTTAACAAGGGCAAACACTTTGGTGGCTTTATTTATATCTTTTCAACAAGAGGCATCAATTATGTCTACAAATTATACAAAGAAGAGGTATAAACATAATAAAATTACCACACTTAATTTTTCAGGCCTAAACCCCATGGACAACTGATAAAGATTGAGCAGAGTTGTAAAGCACAGTGGTTAAGGTCTGTGGTGTGACTAAGTATATAGCACATTGAAGAAACAGTTTATGTAGATGATCAGAATTATATTTATTCATTCAACTTGAATGTTAAACTTAAATAAAGATATATACATAGACCTCCAGCCATTGCTGGGAACTTTGGTATCACATTATAGCAAATAAACATTCAGAAAGGGGGTTAACTGTCCTTCCATCACATCACCACACCTTCCATGGAGTTGTTTCACCCTAGATATATACTTACTCCGTACCTCAAACTAGAATAAAATATGCATACAGTTACAGTTAAAAGAGAGTGCCTTTACGACCGAAATGCAAAAAGAAAAACCGGTTCGGAATGATTTTACTCCCGAACAAACCACTTGACAGAGAAAGGGGGACAAGATTTTGTCCAGATTTCCAACATGCGGCCCCATCGGTCGTAAAAACTTCCTCTTTCTTTTCATAGTCAAAATCAAAAATGTTACAAATGGCTCTCTGAAATTTTATATACAGTAGAGGTTTTGTTAGAAAATCAGCCTTATTAACTTTAGAACTTACATGTTTTAACTCAAAAACATTTTCATTTATTAATTGACGAATAAATTGACACTTTATGTCAATATGCTTAGTTTTAAAGTTTTCTTGACTATTTTTAGAAAAATAAATAGCAGATTCATTATCACAGTACTGAACTGGTTTTATTTTATCACATAAATTAAGTTCATTTAAGACATTTGCATACCACGTTAGTTCTTTTACACTTTCAGTTAATGAGATAAACTCTGACTCCATAGAACTAAGTGCAATGCATTTCTGCTTTGATGATTTTCAAGCAAACGGAACGTTACTAAAGTAAATTATATAACCACTACTTGAATGTCTTTTAGTAAGGTTACATCCCCAGTTAGCATCAGAATATGCATATAAACTTGAGGATTTTACATTAGACAGGTTTATTTTATAACTTTTTGTAGCAAAAACGTAATTCATTATATCTGCCAATATCAACCAATGTTTATATGTATAACCATTACAAAATTGTGACATTATATTTACAGAAAAACTAATATCAGGTCTCGATCTATTTGATAAAAATGACAAACAACCGATTAATGATCGGTATGGATATTTTTTCATCAATTCATTTTCCACAATTTCATTTTTTTAACCTTATCTGGTAAGATACAGCCAATTTTAAAGGGTAATTTAACATAACTTTTAGGTAAACCTTTATATTTTAATTCTAATCTTTCAATGTAAGCTTTTTGATGAATAAATAATGAATCAGCAATAAGTTCAAAGTTAACACCTAACAAATATTTCGTTAAACCTATTTCAGTAATTTCTAAGCTATTTTTTAACATATTAGTTACAGATTGCAGTATATTTTCATTTTCAGCAAACAAAACTAAATCATCTACATAGACAACTAAAATTGCATTACTTTTTAGTTTATATACACAGTTACACCATTTTGACTTACAAAATCTTAAATTATGTAGTATATTGTCCAATTCAAAATTCCATTCTCGGCCACTCTGCCGTAAACCATAAATAGATTTATTTAACAAACAAACTTTATTTTCGGCACCTTTCATGACAAATCCTGGTGGTTGTTTCATAAATACAGTTTCTTTTAAAGACCCATATAAGTAAGCTGATTTTACATCTAATTGAATATGATACCAATTTAACATAGAAACTAATAAAATAAACATTAGTTTTATAATTGAAAAATTTACAACTGGTGAAAATATATCATTAAAATCGATACCTTGTTTCTGTTTAAAACCTTGAGCTACGAGACGTGCTTTGTACTTTTTCCCATTTTTTTCTGTGTTTTTAATATTATAAACCCATCTGCTTCCTAATATTGTGGCGTTTTTGGGTGGATCAACCAACCGCCAGACCTTTCTTTTACTCATGATTTCAAGTTCTTCCCTCATCGCGGCGTTCCATTTCCCTCTTTCTGGGTTAACTTGTGCATTCTCAAACGATTTAGGGATTTCAGTATTGTAAGTTTCATGTTGGAATATCTCACTTAAATATGAATCATCCGAATCGCTAGTTGAAGGTTCATTTAAAGTTTCTAGATTGGGATGAGTAGTTTTAGGTTTAAAGTCAAATTTATCCGGTTCATAAGCGATTTTATTTTCTTGACAATATTTTTTAACATCATTTAATGATCTCAGTCTCTTATTTGTTATCGGGGTATAATAATACACGTCAATCCTGTTACTTTTAGTTCTAGGTTTTTCGATTCTTTTCCATTCTGAAATATTTATAGAAGTTAAAGTTATTTTACTCCCCCTTTTCTCTTCGTCTTCATTTAAACTTACTCCTGGTAGTTTATGATTAAGATCTAGAGTTGCGTTACTTAAGCCATTTGATTCAACTTGAGATTCATTAAAATTCAATACAATATCCTTATACTTATTTACTCCAAATAATGTTTCTACCCCCTTTTTGGATTCATCTATACGCACATGAATAGTTTCTACAATTCGCCTTTCTTTTGGCATATACATCCTATATCCTTTTGTTTTCATGGCATAACCAACTAAAATACCGGGTAAAGCTTTAGGTTGTAGTTTATTTCGTTTAACTTTAGGAACATTAACAAATGCTAAAGAACCAAAAATTCTTAAATGTTTTACCGAAGGTTTGAATCCTGTCCATAATTCTTGGGGTGCAAGACCTTGGGTTAAACTGTGTTCGGTTCTATTTTTTGTATGAACAAACGCTAAAAGAGCTTCCCCCCAGAATGATGGTTTTAATCCGCTATCATGTAACATTGCTCGAACTGCATTCATTGCTACTTTATTGAAATTTTCAGCAACACCCACCTGTTCTGGCGTATAAATGGAGGATCTTTCTATTTGTATACCCAAATCAGTTAACAATTTCTCAAATAATTTATGAATAAATTCTAACCCATTATCAGTTCGTACACTCTTTAATTTTTTACCAGTTTGTCTCTCAGCTTTCGCTAAAAACCTTTTAAAGTATTCAAAAACTTCCGCTTTATCCTTAAGTATATACACTTCAGTCCTTCTAGAATAATCGTCAATTATTGACAAAAAGTATTTCCCCCCTCCTAACGAGTTAACTGGGCTAGGACCCCACAAATCCATATACACTCTATCAAGAATTTGACTAGAAATGCGTTTATACTGATAATTCCTTTTAAACGAATGTCTATTAGATTTTGCAATTACACAAGATTCACACATCTTATTTTTGTTTTTACAGTTAATATTTTCAATACCTTTAACACAATTATTTTTACTCATTTTTTCAAGTAAAGGCAAATTTGTATGACAAAATCTACGATGTATAATTTCTGCATTTAAACTAGTCGAAAAGGCAAAATTTTCACATTTTGAAGCATAACCTTTAACAATATACAATTTATCTACTCTGGGTACAGTAAAACAATATCGATTAAATTTATCATACACAATCATTTTATTATTTCCCCATTGAATGTGGTTTCCTGCAATATCGATGTTGGATCCACCAATTAAAAATCTTATCATATTTGGAGCATATAAAACATTTTTTACAGTTATTTCTACATTACCTTTTACATCTTGTATGGTGAAGTCAATATCACCTATACCCAATACTTCCGACGAACAGTCCTTGTCTCCAATCAGCATTTGTTGGGGGGGAGGTCCTTGTAGGTTACAAATAAACTCCTGTCATTCGTAAAGTGAGAAGTAGCTGCTGAGTCCAGAAGAAATTCAACAATTTTCTCATTTGAAGACATTAGGGCGGATTCCGATTGCCTTGTAGTTTCACTGTAGAAAACTTGCTTCTTCCCTCTATAGTTTCTCTTTTTGAAACACCTTGTATCTGTGTGACCAGGTCGTTTGCAGTAACTGCATATTAAACTCGGCCCCATACGAGTAGCTGGTGAAGTACTAGAGCATCGAGAGGGTTCCAGGTCGCTTCCACTACTTGAAAACCATGGCTTTTTACTGGTTACGAAATTCTTCTTTGGAATGGTTGGTCTATCGGTAGGATTCTTAAACTTGGTTGTATAAGCATCACCTACACTGATAACCTCTTTACTTTCGTCCTTACGCTTTAAACAAATTCTTCCATATTCACTAATTAACTGTTTAGAAACATTTTCCAATTTAAATTCTGTATCATCTAACCTGTATAACATTTGAACGAGATTATCATATTCTTCGGGTAAACGACGGATTAACTGGAAGCATACTAACAATTCTGGCATATCAAAACCTGCATCTTTGATTTGAAACCTTTTTTCTTCAATTCTCTTGCAAAATAAACCGATGGTTTCCTCTTCCGAGTTTAACTTCATTTCAAAAAAATCATCCACTAATCCAGCTAAACGTGCCCGTGACGTTGGTTCGAAGTTTAACTTTAGGATATCCCAGGCAACTTTTCCGCTTTCGGTCTGAGCGATTAATATCTGGAATTTCCTTTCAATGGATTGATAAATCGTGGTATAAGCTCTGCGTTTACGCCATCCAAAATCACTTTTCTCTCTATCAGATGCATCCTCTTTACATGCAATATCGGGATTCGTAATAAACTCCCAGCAATTCCGATCTATCAGTACACATTTAACGTCGAGCTTCCAAGAAGAGTAGTTATAATCCGACAATTTCGGGAAAGAATAAGTTAACTCTGGAACTTGTGCCATTATACTTTTTAAGCTATATATATTTCATCTAAAACACACCACACTGCATCTATTTGACCTTTAGCATAACATGGCCCATAACCATGATAAAGATTGAGCAGAGTTGTAAAGCACAGTGGTTAAGGTCTGTGGTGTGACTAAGTATATAGCACATTGAAGAAACAGTTTATGTAGATGATCAGAATTATATTTATTCATTCAACTTGAATGTTAAACTTAAATAAAGATATATACATAGACCTCCAGCCATTGCTGGGAACTTTGGTATCACATTATAGCAAATAAACATTCAGAAAGGGGGTTAACTGTCCTTCCATCACATCACCACACCTTCCATGGAGTTGTTTCACCCTAGATATATACTTACTCCGTACCTCAAACTAGAATAAAATATGCATACAGTTACAGTTAAAAGAGAGTGCCTTTACGACCGAAATGCAAAAAGAAAAACCGGTTCGGAACGATTTTACTCCCGAACAAACCACTTGACAGAGAAAGGGGGACAAGATTTTGTCCAGATTTCCAACAACAACGTTTTAGGTTTTATCGTGCGCAATATCTACTGAAAGAGTAATTGAATGTATGGCCCAGTATATTTCGAAAGCAGATTTAAAATCTGCTATTTGTGTCTTGTGAGGGATGGAGTGTTTTGTCACATCGACAAGTTCAAAATTTTGAAACCTCTATACAACAATATTGCATTGAAATCAATAAACACAAAAGCAGCCCAACTGACATATATTCCTATAATTTAATGGAACACGCTTTTTGGAATTCCGGATAACTCGGAAGATTATATTTTATTTTCGTTCGTGGTTATAGTATATTTTCATAAAATAAGAAACATTGATCATTTTTTACAGTGTACTAAAGGCAACTTTTTCACACTGTTAGAAGTTTATTTGAAAATATTTTTGATTTATTTCGACCCAATCTAATAGTCATGTGTAATAAACACACCGGAGCAGACAATTTTTAAATAGAAGAATTATTTTAAGCATTATTTAGTTTTAAGCACGGAAACAGTACTATCATGGACAAGTACTATGTTGGGTATAAGGATTACATTATTGTCCAGCATTAGAAAGGAGGCATTCGTTGAAAACAAACATTATGTATAGATGTAGATATGTTGATTTCGTAAAATAACTCTGAATGCGTAAATGTAAACCCTTTCCTATTAAGGAGCTCTAATTATAAAAGCATTGCTTAAATCTAGAAGACAGTGGTATTTATTTAAAAGAAAGATATTTTGAAAAGTACTCTTACTTAATTCTGCAATAAAAATGAGTCTAGACTTACAGAATCCATAACAAATGAACTTAAGTAATGTATTTCTTCCATAGTTTCTCCAACAGAATATTTAGTAGAAGTTTGTTTAAATAAACAGATTTGTCGAAAGCATCAGGTTGATTTATTGTGGTAAATTTTTAATATAAGTAATTGTTAAAAACTTTTGCTTCACCGTTCTTCGTTTTTTTTTAAAGTTTAAATGGAAGTTTTGTTTTTTTAAATTATAAAACATGGATTTGTAAATCCCACAACAATAATCAAGCAAAACAACAAGCAATTTCTGACTACTTATTTTGGATTATTGTCTTTTATGAGAAAATTTTGCTCTTATCACAGACCTCGAAATAAAAACCAAACTGGAAAAACTATTATTCTACACAGCCCGTTTACTTGTAATAAACTAATTTTCGACAATCCAATAATATTACTTCTAAAAGATACGGATAATGGTCATACGGTTATCGGTACACTGTTAACAATTTGCAGTAAACTGGCCAGTCATCCCATCGCTTTTATAGAAAACGGTTAGATAACCGCAATTTAACTGTAGTCTGCCCATAATATGGAATATGGTCAGAATAGAGTTATATTACGGTTATCTAACCGTTTTCTATGAAAACGGTCGAATAATTGGACAGTTTGCCGCAAATTTTGAGCAGTGTTTCAAGGTAAAATTCCCTTTTTTAAAAAAAATAAACAGGAATATACTTAAACGGAAATATAAGCAAATATTAAGATAAATAACTGTGATATGCCACAAACATATAATGATGCATAAATTGAAAAAAGAAAGGAATAATTCTTAAAATGAGAAAAAAAGGAAACCTAGAATGATACGTAATATGAAAGTAACAAACTTATGACATGTTTTGTAGTCGCAGCTGTTTTATGTTTGCTATACTTTAAAAAGCGTCGGTTGCGCATACATAGAAGTCCAACATCGAAAGTCTTTCGACGAAATCCAAATATACTTATTTTGTGATTGTACCACATATTGTGTGTGTGTGTAAGTAATTATTTACATGTAAATATCATAATATGTAATTTTGTGCAATGTTTGTGAAATGTTATATGCATGCTTTTGCGATTTAAACAATATCGGTTATAGGAAAACAGCATTATGTTTCTATTGTAATCTTATATTAAATTTCCTTATTTGGATTTATTATTTTAAAAATATTATAAGGCTTATTTTAAAACCCAGAACTCAAAATAAGTATTGCTATATTCCTTCTGAAATGAAAGGAAAAGATTCGAGGCATTAAACTTCGCATCCATAAAGATAACATATATAAAACGGAAAACTATATTTATGTTAGCATCGTTCTTCTGTAACACATTCAAGAAAAGAATTTCTACAAAGTTATAGCATTTTCAGATTTTATGTTTACTCATGATCAAAAGCAAGTATTACGGATGTATAAAATTCTATATAATGTTGTTAGTTTCCGTAACTTATACAAAATTTTATCCCTATTCTATCTAAAATACGAAATTTGTTTTTCTAAATTTTAAAGTGAAGGGAGGATTTAAAAACTAATTAAAAATTTGAACTCTTTTCACAATATTTTATATTTATAGTATTTTTTTGTATAAATATATTAGGCATACTTTATGTAATTGTTTTTCTGTATGCTTTTTGTTTAGGCTTAATACGTACTAGACTTTTTGTCCTTTTGAAATTAAAAAAATAGAGTGGTTGATATATGCTTCACATGCAGTAAAATATATTTTACAAAAAAGATAATTCTCAATATTAGTCATTTTTGTTTGATAATTAATCTTAAAAGTCTAAAATAAATGAGAGAAATAAAACGAGTATTATTCAAAATAAAAATATATAACTTCATGATGTATTTATAGGCAGAAAATTGATTTTGCTACTGATTTTATTTATTTAAATGGATTGCGAGCATAGTACATTGGTCATTCGCAAAAAAGTGGCTAGTAAAACAAAATTAGCCTAAATGAAATTTTCACAAAATAGCCTTAATTAAAACTTTACTTAAAATAATTAACAAATTTATCAATTTTTAATATGTATTTTATTGCATTAGATTAGCCTTATTATACTGTATAATGATCATGTAAAGGAATTTAGATCATTGCCTCATATATTAAAGTTATGAGGAAATACTTTAGAAAATGACTTTGTACAAAAATGGTTAGGCTTAAGTATATTTTCATTTGCTAAATATCTTTTGAAACAGAATTCCAATAATATATTAACAAAAAAGATTTTTTTTCTTTCATTTAATTTATATTTGATAAGGGAATTTTAGGTGATAAAAAGACTTACTTCGATCTAATACTTGGAAAACATCTGCTCGCTAATAAATAATGTTTTCGAGCTAAAAAGAAGGCGGTTTTGTTACTTTACTTCTATACATACTGTTATAGACCTTGAAGAACGCATGTGCTGCCATTTGCTGAGTAAATAGGGAATTTATAGTAAAGTGAGAGAAAAGGGTCAATTACTAGTGACAATAATAACAACACTGACAAAAATTACACATTCAATTCTGAGTAAATCGATATTTTGATTTTGTTATGAAACTTTTTGTTTCAAATAGGACGACCCACTGCTTTCAATTATGAAATACCACTAATAATCCGAACATTGAAATATGGACAGGACATACTCAAAATTGAGAACATGGAGCTCAGTTCAAACTCATTTTTGAAACATGGACATACTCAAAAATGATTTGAATTAGTTCAAACTTATTTTTGAAACATGGAAATACTCAAAACTGAGCACATAGAAGTCAGTTCGTACTCATTTTTTAAATATGGACATACTCAAATAGGAGCACATGATGTTTTATTCTTGAGTGTGTGCATGTTTTCAGAAATGAGTATATGCATGTTTCAAACTTGAGTCATTTTGAATCGGAGCCATTGTGACTATGTGACATACTCAGATTGGAGTATTTATTGCTTAATTTTGAAAATGTTGTTTTTAGTATGTACTTTGATCTAATACTTGAAAACCATGTGCTCGCTAATAAATAATGTTTTTGAGCTAAAAGCAAGACGGTTTTGTTATATTACTCCTATAGATACTGTCCTAGACCTTCAAAAACGCATGTGCTGCCATTTGCTGAGTAAATAGGGAACTTATAGTAATGTGAGGGAAAGTTGTCAATTATTAGCAGTTATTAGTGACAACAATAAAAACTTTCCTATTTTCTTCCATGGTACAAAATAATAATATACCGTATTTTCGGGTGTATAGCCCGCGGGTTATACAAGAAAAAAACATTTGGAATAGCCGCTGCGGCTTATACACGGTACGGGTTATACAAAGATTTTTCCTTTTAAAAATAGGAAATCGTGTGATTTTTCTACAATTTTTAAACCCCAAAAAATTTCAAAAATCGTCGAAATTTATGATTTTTTTTCGCTATGCCGCGAAATGTAAAGAATTTTCCCGTGTTTGTAATATTTTTGTTGCTGTTTAAGTGCTATTATTATTTTTTCCTGGGTTTGGAAGAATCGTTCCAACTATCGTCAAGTATTGCACTAACAGAGCTATAATAGCTACCTGGCCTCCACTTCAAAATAATGTAACCTTTGACCTAACAGGTTTCAGCGACCAATCAGGCGGGTCAGGACGAAAGTTGAACAATTAACACTCATCGTTCATCTCATTTCCGATTCTGTTCGACTAACACGTGCTAATAAAGCGCTAAGACACGCGACTAAGAAGATATTTTTTTCATACTTTTACACGTACGATGCTTAAAAAACGTGCAAGTTACACGGCCGCATATAAACTGCAGAAAGTCGAAATTTCGGTCAATACAGCTATTGCACGAGAATTAGGCATTGATGAGAAAAGTATTCGGCAATGGGAAAAAGATAAAACAATCGTAGAGAAAATGCCGAAGTGCAAAAGATCAAGGAGGGGAAAAGGAGCGCCATAGCCTGATTTAGAAAAAAAACTTCGTAAATGGATTGATTCCCAGAGAACGGAGGGCAAACCAATTTCCATTACCATTATTAGAATGAAAGCGAAAAGTTTTGCAGTAGAGTTAAATTTAGAAGAATTTAGGTGAAATGCATCGTGGTGTAACAGATTTATGAGAAGGAAAGGGCTATCCATTCGAGTTCGGTAATTATATCCCAAGATCTTCAAAAGGATTCGGTGAGAAGATTGCAATGTTCAAAAATTACGTGGAGAAAATCATCAAAGAATATATATTTATGCCTGAAAATATCGTAAATAGTGTCCATGGCTTTTGATATGCCTCCCAGTAGGACCGTAAATACTATCGGTAAGTAATACTTTATACATATTTTCTTTCATACAATTAATCTTTTCTTTATGAAATTTTTTCAATATAATTTATAAAAATTTTCAATTAATTAATTTTGAGGTTTAAAGACTATATCCATTTCGACTACTGGGAATGAAAGGAACTACTTTACGATTGTATTGACCAGCTGTGCAGATGGCACAAAATTAAATCCCTTAGTAATTTTTAAAAGAAAAAGGCTACCCAAAGGACCATTTCCTTTAAGAATCATTGTAACAGCGAATAAAAAGGCTGGATGAATGAGGAACTGATGAAGTTGTGGCTGAACCAAGTCTTGAGAAAAAGACCTGGTGAATTTTTCAAGTAAATATTTTTCAATCTTTCTTACTATTTTCCTATAGTCTAAGTGCTACACGACAAAAATAAGGTGAAAACTGCACATCGTGATACAGTTATATCGTTTGGTCAGTATCTACTCTATATTAATACAAAGCATATAAGAAGGGGGGGCTTCGCGTAAAGTTGAAGGACTTCAAGATGGCGGTTGTTATTCAAAATGGCGTCATTTTCGGGAATTAGTGCAATTTCGTTTCTATTCATCGTATAAAAGCATGTTTGATGGAAATTTCGATATTTTTAGATAAAAAATATTATTTGTAACACTTTACAGAACAGTCGAAAAGTATTTATGAATTCAGTTTTCCTGTTTGTCTGTCTGTCTAGTCGCGCACTAACTCGAAAAAATAACCCGATATCCAGATAATTAAAATATGGTATTGTAGTATACAGTAACAAGTTCGGTATTCATTTTTAAGTGTGCATCATTCATAGTTCATTTACAGGAGCAATCAAAAAGTATTCCGTTACATTACTGTCAATAGGAAATAATCGTTTCAAATGCATTTTGATGATGCTACGTCATTTAAAACATGATGAAATTGATACATAATTATGAAGTGCATTAAGGCATGCTTTTTGTAGAATATGGGGTGCAAAGCATTTATTATTTATTTACAGGGTCAAACAAAAGAATTCTTTTACACATCGTTCTATGGGGGAAAATCGTTTGCAGTGTAATTTAGTGATATTTCACTATCTCAAACATAATGAAAATTATATGCATTACTAAGGTGCACTATATATTGCTCTCGTATGTGCATTGCGTTTATTTACAGGGACACACAAAATATATTGTTTACAGTACATGTGCGATATTTACAGTATATGTGTGATAAGTGCGTTTTCAACTTTGGTTTTCGTTTTTAACTATTTTTTTATAGTACGTGTGTGTTTATAAACTCATTTGATCATATACAGGGCTACACAAGGAAATTCGTAAGTATTACAAACTATGGGAGTGAATTGCTTAAGGGTAGTTTTTAATTGTGTTTACGCATTTTCCTGCTGAACTATACTTAGTAGACTAATAGAAGTTTGTGGAATATAAGTAAATTCATAAACAGGGCTACGAAAAGGAAAAGATACATTGTCGTTTACGCTTGGTAATTTCTGCGAGTGAGTTTTAAGTTGTCTTTTAGCTTAATATGTAGCTAAATACTGTAGAATATGCAGTGCATAGCAGTTTTCGTTCATTTACAGGAACAAACAAAATAATTCTATTAAAGTACTGCTTATTATTAATAATTGCAAATAATAATTGCAATATACTGCCAATCGATGAAAATGCACTCGAAATCTTTTGTAGAGCTCTGTATATTATCTGAAGACTTTTGTACACACCACCTATTAAGCTCAAAGGCAACTTAACTCTCACTTGCAGCAATTACCAAGCGTAAACGACAATGTATCTTTTTCTTTGCGTAGCTCTGTATATGAATTTATTTATATTCCACAAACGTCTATTAGTCTACTAAATATAGTTCAGCAGGAAAATGCATATACACAATTAAAAACTACCCTTAAGCAATTCACTCCCATAGTTTATAATGCTTGCGAATTCCCTTGTGTAGCCCTGTATATGATCAACTGATTTTATAAATACACACGTACTATAAAAAAATAGTTAAACTTAAAAACGCAAACCAAAGTTGAAAATGCACGTATCAAACATAGAATGTAAATATCGCACATGTACTGTAACCAATATCTTTTGTGTGTCCCTGTAAATAAACGCAATGCACATAAGAGAGCAATTTATAGTGCACCTCAGTAATGCATATAATTTTCATTATGCTTGAGATAGGGAAATATCACTAAATTACACTGCAAACGACTTTTCCCCATAGAACGATGTGTAAAAGAATTCCTTTGTTTGACCCTGTAAATAAATAATAAATGCTTTGCACCCCATATTCTATAAAAAGCATGTTTTAATGCGCTTCATAATTATATATCAATTTCATCATGTTTTAAATGACGTAGCATCATCAAAATGCATTTGAAACGATTATTTCCTATTGACTGTTCTGTAACGGAATACTTTTGATTGCCCCTGTAAATGAACTAGGAATGACGCACACTTGAAAATGAATACCGAACTTGTTACTGTATACTACAATACCATATTTTAATTATCTGGATATCGGGTTATTTTTTTTTTTGAGTTAGTGCGCGACTAGACAGACAAACTGGCAAACTGAATTCATAAGTATTTTTCGACTGTACTGTAAATTGTTGCAAATAATATTTTTTATCTAAAAACGTCGAAATTTCCATCAAACATGCTTTTATACGATGAATAGAAACGAAATTGCACTAATTCTCGAAAATGACGCCATTTTGAATAACAGCCGCCATCTTGAAATCCCCCGACTTTACGCGATACCTCCCCTTCTTATATGCTTTGTATTAATATAGAGTAGATATTGACCAAATGGTATAACTGTATCACGATTTGCAGTTTTTTCACTCTTAGCACCTGGACTATTAATAACATAAGTGGTTTGATTCTTTTTTGGGGTTTAACAATATTCAGTTTTTAATAATTTGTTATCAACGAAACATTAATAAGTATTGTAATATCCAAAAACGGAACTTGCAAATTTTTAACATTTACCTTTGGAGATTCTTGTGTTAAAAAGTTTAATTTTCAAAATATTGCAGCAAATTTAAAATAAATAATGAAATATTTACAAAATCAGTAAATCACTAGTAATGTCTCCAGTTATTCAACTAAAGAAAGGAAGGACAGAGACAAAAAGCACCCAGTAAAACAGAGTTCCCCAAATGCTGTGCAGTGAAAAATATTAGCCCTATTTGCCGTGGAGAAAAGAGAGAAATTTTGCTGCCTAAAAGGGCCGTGTCCCTTTTCCGCTTGTAGAGGAAGCCCTACCTATTTCCGGCAATGAAATTCTGTACGCGCATGCGTATAAATTGAAATAAAATGTTAATAGAAATTAGAATTCCTACATTAGCTTCGAATCTATCTTTACCGGCAAATTTTGCGTATACCCGCAGCCGTTACTCGCAATAAAACAAACGAAAAAAAAAAACTTCTACATAAATATAATAATCATTATTACACAGAAAAACAGTCATAAGAAAAAATCGATCCTTTCAGGGTTTTAAAAATAACGAAAACAATTGCATAGTATGATTAGCAAGATAAGAAAAGAGCTTTTAAACCAAATTTTGCGAGTTTATCCGCCACCTGATCCGCTGTAGTAAATTTATACCTACACTACAAAGCGGGAATCTTTTCGGGTACGCAGGACTAATAAAGATCGATTAAAAAATTTAAATAGTTAAAACTATGGTAGTTATTGAAATTAAATTTTATTTTATACTAGCTGAAATACTGATGAAATCGGAAAGGCCTTGCCCGAATCCGTGTAATAAACTTAAGTCTCTGAAAAAACGAAACTCTGGCCACGGCCTCCGATGGCTTCGGCACAGTATACTGGGCATGCTCGTAATCTCCGGAAAATCTTTAATTTCCTCCTTCCACTGCCAGGGGAGCATTCTGTTCTAAACAAAACTCTTTCCGAACGAATTTCTGAGACAGGTACCCGCTACCTACGTCACTATATAGTAGGTGTGCTACAAAATTAAGCTGGTTTGAAAAGGATGGGAAGATTATTAGTCACGTTATTGAAATAAGGATCAGTTAGAGAAAATAACTTTGAGGGAGGTGCAGGGGGGTTGATGTTCAAGGATCCTTCAGAAAATGACTAATTAGGAGGACCATTAAGCATCTTTAAAAATTTGTTCGTTTGGTTAAGCTAACAAATTAATTACAAATTTGGCTTAAACTACTTTTCGGAAATAATGGTAACTACTACTCATAAATTTACTTTAATGTTATTGAGGTTGAATATTAAGTTAATTATAATATTTCGAATCATTTGCGTTGAAATCGGAAAGATAGTTGCTGAGTTACGGAAATGTGGTATAGTTAGAGTAAAAACCTTGATAGAGGGCAAGGGGCTGTTCAAGTATCCTGGGAAAACGCCCCTGCTGGTGAAACTTCGAACTAAAATGGGTAAGCTCTATCGATGTCGAGTCGAATGAGTTAAACCGCATGGTAATCGGACACATACAAACCCATATAATTTGAAATGAAATAGCAAAATCCTTAGCTTTTTCTTTTTTTCATGTACAAAAATACTTACTATGCATCGTTAACTCAAATATGAAAACAAATTTTTTCTTTTTTCCTTTTTTTTTCCAATTTTTATGTTGTGATAATCTTTTGTTGATACAGTTGTCTTTCATTCGTGTTTTAGGCCGAAATGTCTCTTAGTGATGGATTCGATGAAAACACATCTCACTGATGACATTAAAAAGTTGTGAAAGAACAACAAATGTTTTCGTGCCATTATTCCAGGAGGTATGACTAAACTTTTGCAACTACTGGATATAACCGTAAATCGGTCATTCAAGTGCAAAATTCAAGGAAAGTGGGAGAAATGAAGGACCGAGGAATTAAAAGAAAACATAAAAAGCAGAAGAATTAAACGAGCATCATATACTACAGTTTGTGAATCGATTGCTGATTCATGGAAAAATATCTCGGTAAAGACAGTGATCAAGGGATTCAGAAAAGCTGGATTACCCCATAAAATAATGCTGAACCCTAGCGACACAGCTCAGAGGTTTCTGATCTTCCTGATGGTGAAGATGGTGATGAAGCTGATGACTCGTCTTTAAATAGCGACTTAATTGGTTTGTTTATGACACACTCGGTTACTTCCGATTTTGAAGAATTTTCCGATTCCAGTGATTAAAATAAATGTTTTTCAGCGAATTAATATGTGCCTTTTTATACAATAGTTTTATATCATTTATAGTAATTATTATTTAAAATAACAAAATAATAATAACATATTTTCTAGGTGGTAAAATACCATTAATGGTTCCAGTTGTATATTACATCACGTTCTCAACGAAAGCAACATAAATTATTAAGTAATAATATTATAATAGTAATTCTGAGTTATTGCTGTTTAATTACTTTCTCAAGATACTTCAACACCATACTTTTTTATTACAAAAAGTTACATAATTATATAAAAATAAAAAAAAATAAAATTTTTTGTATTTGCATAATTCTTGTAGTGATGTCTTTAATTTTTAGCCGAATTGCTGTAAGCATTATGCATCACAAAAACATTTGGTAAATTTCTGTTGCAATTTATGACTAATGATCTCTAATTTCGAACCCTGATCGAAATATACGTTCGTAGACGGTGTATAGCCCGCGGGCTATACACCGATGCAGCTCTGCGGCTTATACACGAACTTTTTTACTGTACTGCTCGATTTAGAGGTGCGGACTATACACTGGGGGCGGGCTATACACCCGAAAATACGGTAATTAAGCGGCTAAATATTTATATAAGTATCTTTAATTGATTTTATAAAATGTACATTATAAACATACATGTCATAATGGCAGAAACACCATTTTCTTTCCTACCTGTGGGAATGTGGGAATGATATTTGCATATTACACTTCAATTTCAATAAGCAAATAATTATCCTAATCCTAATAATATTATAAATCTGATTGTGTGCAAATGTTAGGCTGAAGCCAGCGTCAAAATGGAGATATTAATGGCCCTGTATCTTTGCATATAGGTGGATTATAACCCGGAAATGAACATAGACTGGGTTTTGTTTATTTTATGCAAATACTTTTCTTACTAATTAAAAATTTGATTATTTTCATAGAGAATCAATGGACATTTTAGATAAAATTTAACCATTTTACTTTATCGTTGCTAGGGCTTTGATCGTTGCCAATAAATAAAAATGCGAAAAAATAATTTTTCCTCAAAAATTAAGTTTCAATTGAGCGATTTTCACGTGACAAATGAAAATAATTCAAAAGAAGATAAATTTCTGTGATATTTGAAACAACAATATGGAATATTTGTTATTATACATGAAGTATGAATATCGGTTACATTAAAAAGATCTTTTTCTGTCAAAAACTGCGTTATAATTAGAAAGAAGAATTAGCAATAATTATATTATTAAAAAAAATATTTCGCTTGAACCATGGAACTATGAAAAGGATCCTTCTTCGCTTGAACAAATATGACGTCATAAATAAAAAATATATTTTCAAATATTCGCAATATTACAAAGAGCATGACTATCAGTGTATAATAAAAGTATATACATAATGGACGTCATATTTAAGATGAATAACTGAAATATTTTTTTGATACTGCTTAATAATAAGCTTGAATATCAGTTACAAACAGATGTGAGTTTTCTGCTAAAATTCATGTCATCATTGCCAGGAAAAGAAAATTAACAAGAATTATATCATCGAAAAGAGATTTCTCTGGGATCAAAGTGACGTCATAATAAAACGGGATTTTTTAAATATGTTTCAAATGGAGGGTGTATCAATTTCATACCAGGGTTGGCTTTTTACCGGTAAAAACTGGTTTTTACCAGGACATGGTAAAAACTAGGTTTTTACTGGTAAAAACCTGGGAAAAAGTGGTAAAAACCTTAGGATACAATAAACTGTACTAGTCATTAAACTGTATTTTAATACTATTGATAAAAACTGTATTTTCATGTAATTGATGTGTTTTTATAGAGAGAGAGAACTTTTTAGTTGTCTTTTGATTTTCAAAGGTTCTATATATATATATATATGGGGGAGGGGAGGTAAAAATAACCTCAACAATGCAACTTAAGAAACTTAAGAGTTTAATTAATTGATATACAATATCATATCGAAAGAAAAAGTATAACACGAGAAACATGGAGAAATTGCAAGATATGAGGCAATCTTCGCATGTAAGAAAGATTAAGTGCCGGGAGAGGTTGACTGTGTTGTGTGTTCCACAGTTTTTATCTCAACATGAAGGTTGAAGTTCCGTTAAATACCAAATAAAAGGATTTTGGGAAGAATTCTCTGTGAATTTCAATATTTATGTTTACAGGTGTATTATATTCTCAATGTAGTTGAATTGCTGTGATCGACTAAGCATATTATTTGTTTGAGGGAATAATAAATATGGTATAATATTAAAATGTTAATATATTCATTTGTAATCAGTTATAAGCCAAGTGAGTCTTTAAGTAGGTGTAAGATAAAAATCCTACAAATATATAAAGAGATCGAAAATAAAAAAATTAGTTAATTCTCTAAAACTACTGATACAGTAATATAATCATAAAAATGTTACTATATTTGCTATTCCCCATCTATAAATAGAGCAACAGATGTTCAGTATCTGTTTGACAAAGCAGGTTTCCATTCCACTTGTGACAAAGGGACCTTTGAGAGAATAATAAATGTTGTATAAAATTAAAAAGCTTTCACTTTTTACCATGTATGAGAGATCCAATGCACAAAAATAAAGATCTAATGAAGCGAAGCACAAAAGAAAATGGCAAGAGAATGGCTCATAGTTTTCATGGCAAATTCTCTTTCACTACTGTTGGTGTATGAAGCTGAAGGAGGACCATTTCCAAGAAGCTTCTTTAAAACAAAAGATGTAAGAGCCAAAGTTTGGTGGAAAACGTTAAATAACAAAGAAATGAATTCCGAATTCATACATTTAATGGTGAATCTTCACTCCATATCTTGTAACGAATTTTTTCGAGCTTTTTATATATCCACAGTAAATTAAGAAATATAATTGGTGTATAGAAAGCTGTAAAGCTTGTATTATGTTATAGAATGCTAAGAGGGTCCAAGGACATAAATTGGTAAACTGTATTAACATTTATTTGTACAAATTTACATTATGTGATAATATTTGTAAGCATTTTATTTTTATTAAAAAATGATTAAGGTTTTTAAGTGTGATAAAAGTGTACTTATAATTTCTCTTTTCCTTTAGTAAAAATTAGTAAACTAATCTCCATCAAGATAAATATTGTAGTGTGCATTCTCATAATAATAGTTGTAATGAGTTTAGGTTCAATAATGATAAATGTATAATAATATCTTTAAAATTTTGAATTCTTGTAGGAGGAAAACATGGATGAAAGTTTTACGGGCTTTTTATATTCCCTACAAACCAATATTTTTGTACAGCATTCTTTCACTTACCTAATCAGAAACTAAATTAGGTGAATATTGTTATGTGGAAATAGTGGTATTAAATACCCCGAAAACTTTCACCCCTGGAAAAATGAAAAATTGGTAGATAAATGTTCATAAAAAGTGACAAAAACAGTCAAACTAATGAGTTTTTTCAAAGGTGGTTAAAAACTATGGGAAAAACATGTTTTTCCAAAGACAGTAAAAACCATGGTTAAAGCCGGTAAAAACCACCAGACGGTAAATACCGTCCAACCCTGTTTCATACATTAATAATCACTGAGTACAGTGAAAGAATAGAGAGCTAATGAACCGTAAAATCGGCTTGCAATATGAAGCCGGCTATCGCTCAAATCATTAGGCCCAAGGGATGACTTCATTGGAGGGAGAGAGGCTGCACGTGGAACAATGACTGGATTCATTGGACGGGGAGAGGTTTTCAAAGCAAGCCGCCAGTTGTTTGGGACTACTGTAGGGTTGCATTTTCAGCATCACGCCAAACATGAACATTTCATCTCTATTTATTATCTGAACTCTGTTATTAATAATACAAGCATCAGTAAGATTATTAGGAAAAGAAAATTGAGCACGAGTCTATTAAGTTAAAATCTGACTGTGTGTATTTCGCAACTACTCCTGTTAATGCAACGCGATTTACTTAACACCCGTTATCATTGATTCGAGGATGTCATATAAACTCTGAGAATTTAAAATTTTGAATTAGATTCCGAGATATTAATATTTTTTTGTAAATTTTAACGAAATTTCTCTAAAAATGGTACTTAAATTACTCCATTTTTGTGGATAAGAAAGAAATAAAACGGATTAATATATTTTTATGCCATTGATTACAGTAAAATTTCAGTAAAATAAAAACATATTTCCATATATTCAAACTTTATGAATCAATTTATTCTGCAAAGCAAAAATCGTCTGTCAGCATATTGTCAAGAAATCAAGATTTGTTACAGCTATAAATTAAACCAAGGACACAAATTTGCTGTTACATGCAAACGTAACACTTGCAATTGCAAAGCTTTTTGCAACCCCAAATTACATGCAAACGTAACATTTACATGTAATTTGCACCCAAATTAATTTTAATGTGAGCCGTAATAAATGTTAATTTGCAATGAAAATTACATGCAAAAGTAATGTTTACATATAATTTTGGGTTGCAAAAAGCTTTGCAATTTAAGTGTTACGTTTGCATGTAATTTTCGGCTGCAGGAAGCTTTGCAATTGAAGCTCCTTGCATTTAGGTGTAGAACTATTCATCCCTATTCACAAGAATTGAATTTAAAGAAAAAGCATATACTATTTCCAATGAATTATTTTTAAATGATGGCTGTTAAAACGTTTCTCAAAGTCGTTAAAAGTAAAATGGTTTATCAGTTAAAATTGACATTTCTTTTTACCCAATTCGTCGATTTACACAATTTTATTTGGCCGACCTTTTTCCATTGGTTGCAGTTTCCTTTTCGCGGTTATTTGCACAAAATTTTACCTTTTTTAAACTGATTTATGTCAAGGCCCCTATAACAAAGAAATATCGTATTTTCTTCTATGAAATGTGATAAAGAGTTAATTATTTACGTTTTTAATTATCGGGAGTGAAATATTTTGCTTTATTAGTACATTTATTTTTCTTTTAATGTTACGTGAACGAAGTCACGGGTAATAGCTAGTAGTTTATATGTGCAGCTGATTAATATTGATTATGTATGTCCCCTTTTTTCTGTAATTTTGAAAATACGTCCACGAGATATCTGGGACACAAAATTGCAATTTTTCTGAGAGTTATTGATATATAGGGTGAAACCCCCATTTATCGACACCTAACCAGTAAGTGACACTTGAGCAAAACTCTGACTCAAATAAGCATTTTATTGTAAAATTCTGCAAAATAATGTCATCTGGTGGTAACTTAGACACTTATTTTTATTTTGGATTCAATTTATTTAAATCTAGAGAACCAAGAACATATTCAATGAGGAATGAACTTTTGAGAATACAAAAAGTGCCATTTTGAAGCAACCATTTTATTTCTAAAATTAAGTCTTTTTTTAACCTATTTCTAATTCAACCATCCTAAACGTTTTCTTACAAGTTATACTCGTAGATATTACCTTCTATATGCATATTACGGTCATGATTTATGATTTATAGTTATTTAATTTAGATTAATGGGAGGTGAAGTTATTGATTCCTGGAATTTCATTTCACCAGTCTTCGACAGAGGTGTCAGTTAATGGTTATATTAAAGAAAATTTAAATCTATTATTTGAACTGTTTAAAAATGTATAATAATAATTTAAATTTATCTTGTAGTAATCACCATTAAAATTTAAGTTGTTTTACCAGTGTCTGACACCAAATGTCAGTTACTAATTCATAAATGTCAGTTATTGTATATCTGCATTACAAATATTTTAAAACCAGAAAAAGAGACACATGCATCTGTAGAATATCATGTAAAAAATAGCATAAACAGAAAGAAGAATGTGAAAAAATAACAAGAAAGAACAAAAGCAGTAACGAAGGCTTAAGCATGAAAAGAAATCTTAAACCCTGCAATCCGAAGTAGAGCGCCTCAAGTAGCGAAACAACAGTGATCGCTACTTTTTATAGTAGTTTGTAGTGAGATCCGCGCTACTTTGAACGCTACTTCAGGAGAAAAAAGATGCCATTCCGTAAATTGCGTCGCCGAAACTTGCTTCTTCTGTGCAAAATTTAAGGTGTTATTATTAAAAACCTTAAACAGTCTAATCGCGCGAAAACATATTCATGGAATAAAAATAACAAAATTGCTTTTTAAAAACATTCAAAACGAAAAACAATCTTCTCTCAGAATATTATAAATTGAATAGTTTATAAAAGTGTATGAATTGAGTTAAGTTTTAGATTAAGATTTTTAATAAGTAGTTTTAATATACGCGTTATGAATTTTAAAAGAAATTAAATAGGAATAGATATTATTAAGAAATAGGGAAATAATGAATAATGTCGGAATTTTGAATAATTTAAAGGAATATCGCGAAGTAAAATTTTTATATAACATATATAATTCTATAATTTCTCTACTTTTTTTAAATTAAAACCTGAATGTTAGTTGTTATGTCTTTAATTCTATTCGCTCAATAATTACAAAGCTGCTAAACATAACAACACCTTTAGAATTTTCAATTAGTATTTTATACCATAAGTAAGAGTAACTGCCTGCAAAATCCCTTCTTTTACTTGACCATGAATTTTTGAATGGCGAATAATGTATTTTCTGTGACCCTGCCATTGTGTCACTCAACTATTTTTAAACTCCTCAACAAGTTGTTTAATTTTTAGGGCTTTTTAGAAACTATTTTGATCATTTTGTTAGCTAGAAAGTAAGAATATAATAAAAACCTCTATATAAATATATACAGGTATTATTATGTCAAATTTTTTGATTAAATTTTTATATTATTTTTTATAATATCACCTTTCATATGTTTTTGAAAATGGATCGGAGTGATCCGAAACATGTCAACAACCGCATAAAAGTTATTTTACTGTATATTATGTTGTTAATTTACACATTTTAGCATTTAAAGAAAACCAACTAGAATTTATTTGAAGAAAAATATAGTTCTAGAATTTTATTAAATAATCCCTGTTTATTCCATAATAAAAACATATTTTAATAAAAATAAGTGAAATATAACTAAAGTCAATGACTAAACAACTAAAGTTTTGACAATTTACCTTGATCTCCATGTTTCTAAGAACATTGCGAAAGGGAACTTTTGCGTTGCCCCTACCCTTAGATTCAAAACTGGATTCATTTTTTAAAAATCATTCGAAACAAGAACACATACCTCATCCATTTAAAACACGACAACATTCCTCATTCATTTAAAACATAATCACATTCCTCACCAATTCAAAATTATATCATATTTGTCTATTCTTTTCTTAAATATATACAACTATAATTATGACATTTTTTTAAATTAAATATTTATAAAAGCATCAATTTTCTTATTTGAATCATTTAAAATCTTGATTAAATTCTAAGACAAAGTCAAAAACATTGCTTTAAGCATTGGCAAGACTACACAGAATTGAGACTTTAAAATAGTAAAATTATTTATCCATCAAGGCTTTATTTCCCATCAATTATCCGTGAATCAATATATGCGTAATGTGAACATTTGCAATGAATTCCCCTCATTTGAATTACCTAAAATTTGGCACGAGGTACTTTTCAATTTAAAAAAAGCAATACGTAAATATTAATTTTTACGTTTACAGTTGACTATTTATTTACCTGTATTTTTTACATATATGATCTCGTTATTTAGGATTTTAAAGTTTCTTTTAAAAAAATTGCGAGACTATTTTGTTTATCGTTATATGTCTTGAAAATGGCGCCGTATGAGCACTGAAACATAGGTCGATCATTAAAAGGTTTTTATAAGCCTTTAGTGTTTCTCTTTTTGTATCACAAATTATTAAATACAGAAATTCAACAAAGTTCAAGAAATAATATATCACGAAAGCCCATGTTGAAAGCCACTTTGAACCCCATGTTTCGGACACAATTGGGGAAGGGCATTTTTGAGTTGACCCCTTGGATTCCAAAATTTATTGATTTAAAAACATCTATTTAAAACAGGCTATCATTATTCATCCATTCAAAACTAGATCACGTCTCTTTATTATATACATAAGTATATACAGGTATTATTATGTCAAATTTTTCATTACATTTTTATATTATATTTTTATAATATCACCTTTTATGTTTTCATTATTTAGAATCCGTAATTAAGTACTCAACTAAAGACAAATTCTAATATATAACTGCGTGGAAATTGCTAAATAAAGAAATTAAACAAAGCTGAATTATTCACAATTTCTGCCTCCAAATGTCATTTTAAGTTAATATAAGAAAATACCACAAACACTTACCTTAATCCATCTACTGAAAGCCTTCGCACAACTGAAGGATGAAAATTGGCCGCTAGGGCTTGTATCTAAGAATCTGACACCAAAGTGTGCTGAAAATTTTTGAACAACTCCAATTCAAAATTTGTCTTTACCCCTTTTACTTCCAGTTGATATGAAACAAACCTTCAATGTAGTGACGTCGATGAGGTTATTTGACATTTACAAAAAACTAAATGGTAATTTCGATTTTTTCAAAAATTTTAAATCGGCCTCTTGTCACTAATGTGGAAAAATCGCAGCGAAACGTGAAAAAACGTATAAAAAATTAGATACATATTATTAAATTACATACATAGAAGTACTTTCCCACCAAATTTTGTAGCTCTGCATGCAGCTGTCTCTTCAGAACACAGCCCACACACAGACACACATATGTTCTTCTTTATTATATTATTTGTCCCCTTTTTCTTATTTTAAATCTCAATCTTATGACTGTCAGATGTAATCTTCCCAACCGTGCGAAAACGTCAGGGCCAGGATTCGAACCTAGGATCTCTTGGCTGAAAATGCCAATGCTCTACCAACTGAGTAGTTCAGTCATATATAGTTCAATAGAGAATGGTTTAGCCTTAATCATCCGGGATTTCTCAGTTGGTAGAGCATTGTAAGCTCCAGCCAAGGGATCCCAGGTTCGAATCCTGGGTCGGACTTTTTCGCCTATTTGGGAAGATTACGTCCCATATGATTTTTTTACCAATTTGAATAATTGTGTCAAAATTAATATAGTGTAATCACGTTTCCAACGTTTACTGGAGGTCCCATTACCTGTGATTTATTCTGTTGTGCTGATTCAGACCAGATGCTTCCCATTATCATTAAGGTTAACTGGATGAATTAGTTCAGCCATATTTGTCCGGGATTGCTGTGTTGGTAGAGCATTGGCCACTTCAGCCATGAGATCTCGTGTTCGAATCCTGGTGCGGACTTTTTCGCCGAGTTGGGAAGATTACATCTCATATGATTTATTTAATAATTTGAATAATTGTGTCAAAATTAATATAGTGTATTATGACTATATTTTCTATTTCATAAGTATATTTTTGAATGGAATTTTCTGCATTTCTTCGTGAACTCAAAACAAAAGATTCGGGGCATTAAACCTCGTATCAACAAATGTACGATATATAAAACGGAAAAATATATTTATTTTAGCAACGTTCTTCTGTCACGTTCTAAAGGAAAGCCTCAAAGTTATAACATTTCCTGAAAGTTATTACGTTTCTAGATTTTATGTTTACCGATGATCAAAAATATATGGTACTTACACACATAATGCTACATATGTTACATTTTTTGTTTATTTAAAAAGAAATAGCCATCTTCTGATTCTGAAATTCGATATCAGATTTTGGATGTTTTTATTTAAACAAATATTTTATGATATTGTTATATTTTCAGAATGTATTATATTAAAATGTGACTATGTGATTTTGTTTAACTACTTCCCGCATAATGTACTGAAAATTTTTCAATTAAACTATCATGCCGAGTCATATAAGCATGGTCTTAGTGATGTTATATAAATCCAAGAATTTACAAATTTTAATCAGTTTCCGAAATATAATTTTTATTTTTTAAATTTTAGTTAAAATTCTGTAATGATGACAACTAATTTACGTTCTTCTGGCACGTTCCATGAAAAAAATCTCAAAGTTAAAATGTTTACAGATTTCTTTTTACCAAAAATCGAAAGTAAGAAATACTCCTACATATAATGCTATGTATGTTACATATTTGTATATTTTAAACAAAAATGTTACACATTTGTATTTTTTAAATAAAAATGTTACATATTTGTTTATTTTAAACAGCATATTAACCATGTTCTGGATATAAAATTCGATATACAATTTTGAATGTTTTGTATAAATGCATGGATTAAAAAATATTTTTGAATATTATTTTTTTTAGAAACTATTACACTGATATGTGACCTGTAATCTGTTTATATTTCACAACTTCTACTCCTAAAACATTTCCAAATTCTCAGTGAATATATCGTGTATGCCGAGTACGACATATAAACTTCCAGAATTTAGCCCTTAAATTAGTTTTCGAAATATTATTACTATTTAATAATTAGTGAAAATTCTGTAATGGTGGCAACTAATTTACCTCATTTATGTAGAAAATAGGAAAATATTTGGATTTGGACTAATGACGTCATTAAAATCGTGCACTTTTTTTAAAAACAAATTATAATTTGCATCCTATTCACAATTTTATACTTGACTGTATGTAATAAAATTAATATTAATAATATTTTATAAGTGTACAATAAAATTGGACTTATTAACAAACCGAAGAATAGAAATATTTCATGCAACTACGAAACAACACGTAGGGTTTCCACTAAGGAAGATTATATATTTTTAAGAATTTATTTATTTTATAAATATGAACTAAATATAAACATAAAATAGCAACATTCTTCTCATTTATTTGCTTAATATGAAATATTTTTGTATAAGTTCGTCTTTAAATATTTTATTATTTTCAATATAGCTATGTTAAACTGGATTCTAAGAAACAGATTGTGTACGTCAAGAAAATGTATGACGGTTTAAAAAATTGAATACCAAGTAAAAGATCACAGCTACGGAAGTTATTATTTAGCAGAGTACTGTGTAAAGTGTAAAAATATTTATTGGGCTTTCTTACCTTATTTCCAAATATCACAAATGGCTTGCATTAGCTAAAACTGCAGGGCTTTCACGGACTCGTTTTTTGATTGTCAGTATTTATCAAGTGAATTTTTCGAGCTGTGCTTTTACAACATTTGCCACAAAAATTACCCTCTGGGTAGGTTTCTACAAGATTTTTAAGAAAAATCTAAAAAGAAGTTTTTTCTTAGAAAAAAGGGGTATTCAAAGAACGGACCGAAGGAGAGGGCTGAATATATTATACTGCTCAATCCGACATTGTAATTTCTAAAAGCAAACTTTTCTTTCTGCATTTCCACAGTTTAAATATATGAAAATTGCGAGCATGTATTAGAATGAAGGAATTAAAATACTAAAATCTATTTGAACCATTGATCACATACCGTGAACTCAAGCTGTCATGATCCACTCTCTATCAAATCCTGAGAGCTAAAGTGCCCACAGGTTCTGTATGTACGTATGTATGTACGTATATACATAACGCGATCACTTTTGTTAGAAATATCCGATTTGCTTCAAATTTTGTATATAGGTTCTTTCTGATAAGGCGCTTCCCTGATTAGTCTCGGGGGTTTATTGGTTCAGTATAATGGGGGAAACGGAAGCTAATCCCCACCTTAATTTAGATAAATGGGTTTTTAATGCAAAATTATCCGATTTGCTTAAAATTTTGTATATAGGTTCATTGTGATAAGGTGCTTCTCTGATTAGTTTTGGGGGTTTATTGGTTAAGTATAAAGGGGGGGGGGGAAACGGGGAGCTAATCCCCCTTATTCTTTGAAATAAGAGTATAATATACAATTAGTGTGAATAGCTTGTGATCTCAATGCCATCAGTTTAACTGGATCCTTTCTTTTTATTGCACTATATTTTGACCGTGTTATCATTTTTAGATAGTGCAGTGCCATCTATCAATGCTATTTGGAACTAAACATGTAATTGTAATAATGGATTTAATATCCAGCAAGAGTAACTCCAGTATCTGTTACTGTTTACATTTTTTCTCCAATTATATAATTGTTTAGTCACTTTTAGGACACCGTGTGCACAACTGACAACTGATGCAATAATTTTGTCGTATGAGTATTCTTGGTTTTGTTTGCAGCTGCATGAAATTTAAAATAATGTGGAACTTCAGTTATGCTAAATAAAACAGTAATCTAGATAATTATTTTATTAAACTCGAATTCTATTCGGAACCGTTTTAGTTTTGACACCATGGCTGGAAAATCCCTGGATTCCTGGTTACCCGGAATACCCGTCACAATGACTGCTATGCAAGAAAAAGTCCTTCCGGCCTGTACCGGGAAGAAAAGGTAGCTTCCATATTCCATGTTTTTAAACAATGGAATTCAAACAGTTCAACTCATTTTACTCAAACACCCGAAGCTAAAATGCTCGGAACCCGATTATAGAAGATTCAATCCCGGTTTCGTTAATATTAGATTTGAATGCAAATTTCAGCATGAGTGTTACAGCATAACAAAAATCAGATTGTTTCAAAACATGATTGTCAACCACCCTAGAATTTCAAACAAACATCTCAGCCACACATCCCACATCTCAGCCATTTTTTAAGATAAAGCCAAAACAAAAAAAAATGTTCCGTAAACCTTTTATAACAATCTAACACTTAACAGAAACAACTTTTTTCAATTTTTAACTTTTTTCAATTTTTAAAAATTAAAAAAAACTTTAATCGGCCGAACAAGATGGCATATGATGGCATTTGAAACAAGATGGCATATGAAGATGGCCAACGATCTCGATCGAGATCTTGATATGTTCTGTACACGTGATCAGTCACATCCGAATCGGTTAATAAATAAGAGAGTTACAGCGTGACAAATGCCAGATATATATGTACATATCAACATTTGAACCGGTTAATAAATAAGAGAGTTACAGCGTGACAAATGCCAGATATATATATGTATATATCAACATTTGAACGGAGGTTGAACCAAAATTTTCTGGGATTGTTTTTCTCCGAGCGGATGCAAGAGGTAGCTTTTTGTAACGAAAACTACCTAAAATACGATAATATTTCATTTTCAGGTAGGTTTATAATCTTCAAATATTATTGTGTCATCTGTGACAGAATGGCATAATTTACAACACAATTAGGTATAAAAACAAGGAATTTATATTTCTAAATCATAGCTAATGTATTTTTAAATCATTTCTAAATCAGAATAATAGATTTTTGAGTAGATGGTTAATTATATGAGTTCGCAGATATGAAAAACAAAAATTTTATTACTAATTACCTAAATGTAGAATATAACCATTTGCATTTTATTACTTATCATTGAAATTCTGAACGTGTAATCTATTAATTTGTGCTATAAATAATCGTAAATATGGAAAAGTAAAATTCCATATAAAACACTTTCACACCACTAAACCGCATTTGTAGCTACAGTATTTTCTTGGATACAATAGAATACGCTATGGGAAAAACGAAAGCACATGGATGGAAGAAAAGCATGCCTATTTGTTTAGTTATAAAACTAATATTAAGGAATTTGTGCATGGAAGAATAATGAATAAAAGGTGTTATTTAAAAAAATAATAAGAGATATTTTTGTCTGGCAAATTCTAAAAGTGAACATCTGTCAGTATTATGGACTATCAAGATATTCATGTGGGCTGGCTTTGCTGCAACATTCCTAAAATTTGATCTTGCATAAAGTTTGAGAGAACAATGCAGTATTTCATCAATAACACTAAAGATTTTTATTAAAGTAAACGTAAAATATTAATTTTGTGAAAATCGATTAATGTTTTAAATATTTGCAAGAAAAGGCGAATAATAAGGTAACAGAGACCTGTCGTCTTAGAAAAATATCTAGAATTTTACTAAACAAGTTGGAAATTGTACGTCGAACGTAACAAACGAGGTGCGTTCGTACTGTAGCTAGTTATATAAATATTCAGATTTTGGTGATTTTTAATTCTGTGAAATGAATTATATCGTCTGCAGATTCATTTCTGTCATAAAATAAGTAAAATTCTGCAAAGATAATATATCTTAAGTTTCAAACCATTCGGTTGGGTAGTTTTTGCGTTGTTACATGCGGACGAACGGAAAGACATACGGACGGACGGACGGACTAGACGACGACAATAGGTGCTACGTATTTATATAATTACGAACTCACCTAAAAAGTGTTTTGTTCATCGCTGTGTGCTCTTCTGAGCTTCTGAAAAATAGCTTTATTTTTATGTTAACTGAAAAAGCCGGAAATTATACAACGTACATTTTGAAATTTGATATACTGAAGATACTTATCTACTTTTGGAACTTGACGTACTGAAAAAGGCAAAATGAAAAAAAATAGAAAGTTATTCTGAATGATACTTTCTAGAAAATAATTCATCTGTGAACATTTACTTTGCCTTTTTAAGTTCCAAAGGTGAAATAATTAGTTTTGATATTGTAGAATGCTTACCAAGTATTTCATATAACAGTAACAAGTAACAAGTAACTATTCTTGCTGTTCAGATAAACGATATCTTAGGTTTTTTTCCTTTCCTAGAGTCCATTAATATTTAAAGATTTAAAAATAAGTTTAAAAGCATGCATTATAATTGATTTTCTAACGTACCATCCATCATGTTAAGAAAATGATATCATCGAATCTATGAAACCCACGTATAAAATGCGTAAATAATATTTTTTTCAATGTATCTTCTCTTCGTCTTTTATCTATCCATTGATATTATCATTAATCTTCTGAAACATTATCATTTCTGTCTCCAAATACAGTTTTATAAACATTTTAAAGTGTATCGTTATTTTGAAATTTGACATACTGAAGAGATTTATCTACTTTTGGAACTTGACTTATTTAGGCAAAATGAAAAAAAAAAATAGAAAGTTTTTCTAAATGATTCTTTCTAGAAAAGAATTCATCTACGAACATTTACTTTGCATTTTTGAGTTCCAAAGAATGAAATAATTAGTTTTGATATTGTAGAATGCTTGCCAAGTATTTCATATAACAGTAACAAGTAACAAGTAACTATTCTTGCTGTTCAGATAAACGATATCTTAGGTTTTTTTCCTTTCCTAGAGTCCATTAATATTTAAAGATTTAAAAATAAGTTTAAAAGCATGCATTATAATTGATTTTCTAACGTACCATCCATCATGTTAAGAAAATGATATCATCGAATCTATGAAACCCACGTATAAAATGCGTAAATAATATTTTTTTCAATGTATCTTCTCTTCGTCTTTTATCTATCCATTGATATTATCATTAATCTTCTGAAACATTATCATTTCTGTCTCCAAATACAGTTTTATAAACATTTTAAAGTGTATCGTTATTTTGAAATTTGACATACTGAAGAGATTTATCTACTTTTGGAACTTGACTTATTTAGGCAAAATGAAAAAAAAAATAGAAAGTTTTTCTAAATGATTCTTTCTAGAAAAGAATTCATCTACGAACATTTACTTTGCATTTTTGAGTTCCAAAGAATGAAATAATTAGTTTTGATATTGTAGAATGCTTGCCAAGTATTTCATATAACAGTAACAAGTAACAAGTAACTATTCTTGCTGTTCAGATAAACGATATCTTAGGTTTTTTTCCTTTCCTAGAGTCCATTAATATTTAAAGATTTAAAAATAAGTTTAAAAGCATGCATTATAATTGATTTTCTAACGTACCATCCATCATGTTAAGAAAATGATATCATCGAATCTATGAAACCCACGTATAAAATGCGTAAATAATATTTTTTTCAATGTATCTTCTCTTCGTCTTTTATCTATCCATTGATATTATCATTAATCTTCTGAAACATTATCATTTCTGTCTCCAAATACAGTTTTATAAACATTTTAAAGTGTATCGTTATTTTGAAATTTGACATACTGAAGAGATTTATCTACTTTTGGAACTTGACTTATTTAGGCAAAATGAAAAAAAAAAATAGAAAGTTTTTCTAAATGATTCTTTCTAGAAAAGAATTCATCTACGAACATTTACTTTGCATTTTTGAGTTCCAAAGAATGAAATAATTAGTTTTGATATTGTAGAATGCTTGCCAAGTATTTCATATAACAGTAACAAGTAACAAGTAACTATTCTTGCTGTTCAGATAAACGATATCTTAGGTTTTTTTCCTTTCCTAGAGTCCATTAATATTTAAAGATTTAAAAATAAGTTTAAAAGCATGCATTATAATTGATTTTCTAACGTACCATCCATCATGTTAAGAAAATGATATCATCGAATCTATGAAACCCACGTATAAAATGCGTAAATAATATTTTTTTCAATGTATCTTCTCTTCGTCTTTTATCTATCCATTGATATTATCATTAATCTTCTGAAACATTATCATTTCTGTCTCCAAATACAGTTTTATAAACATTTTAAAGTGTATCGTTATTTTGAAATTTGACATACTGAAGAGATTTATCTACTTTTGGAACTTGACTTATTTAGGCAAAATGAAAAAAAAAAATAGAAAGTTTTTCTAAATGATTCTTTCTAGAAAAGAATTCATCTACGAACATTTACTTTGCATTTTTTAGTTCCAAAGAATGAAATAATTAGTTTTGATATTGTAGAATGCTTGCCAAGTATTTCATATAACAGTAACAAGTAACAAGTAACTATTCTTGCTGTTCAGATAAACGATATCTTAGGTTTTTTTCCTTTCCTAGAGTCCATTAATATTTAAAGATTTAAAAATAAGTTTAAAAGCATGCATTATAATTGATTTTCTAACGTACCATCCATCATGTTAAGAAAATGATATCATCGAATCTATGAAACCCACGTATAAAATGCGTAAATAATATTTTTTTCAATGTATCTTCTCTTCGTCTTTTATCTATCCATTGATATTATCATTAATCTTCTGAAACATTATCATTTCTGTCTCCAAATACAGTTTTATAAACATTTTAAAGTGTATCGTTATTTTGAAATTTGACATACTGAAGAGATTTATCTACTTTTGGAACTTGACTTATTTAGGCAAAATGAAAAAAAAAAATAGAAAGTTTTTCTAAATGATTCTTTCTAGAAAAGAATTCATCTACGAACATTTACTTTGCATTTTTGAGTTCCAAAGAATGAAATAATTAGTTTTGATATTGTAGAATGCTTGCCAAGTATTTCATATAACAGTAACAAGTAACAAGTAACTATTCTTGCTGTTCAGATAAACGATATCTTAGGTTTTTTTCCTTTCCTAGAGTCCATTAATATTTAAAGATTTAAAAATAAGTTTAAAAGCATGCATTATAATTGATTTTCTAACGTACCATCCATCATGTTAAGAAAATGATATCATCGAATCTATGAAACCCACGTATAAAATGCGTAAATAATATTTTTTTCAATGTATCTTCTCTTCGTCTTTTATCTATCCATTGATATTATCATTAATCTTCTGAAACATTATCATTTCTGTCTCCAAATACAGTTTTATAAACATTTTAAAGTGTATCGTTATTTTGAAATTTGACATACTGAAGAGATTTATCTACTTTTGGAACTTGACTTATTTAGGCAAAATGAAAAAAAAAAATAGAAAGTTTTTCTAAATGATTCTTTCTAGAAAAGAATTCATCTACGAACATTTACTTTGCATTTTTGAGTTCCAAAGAATGAAATAATTAGTTTTGATATTGTAGAATGCTTGCCAAGTATTTCATATAACAGTAACAAGTAACAAGTAACTATTCTTGCTGTTCAGATAAACGATATCTTAGGTTTTTTTCCTTTCCTAGAGTCCATTAATATTTAAAGATTTAAAAATAAGTTTAAAAGCATGCATTATAATTGATTTTCTAACGTACCATCCATCATGTTAAGAAAATGATATCATCGAATCTATGAAACCCACGTATAAAATGCGTAAATAATATTTTTTTCAATGTATCTTCTCTTCGTCTTTTATCTATCCATTGATATTATCATTAATCTTCTGAAACATTATCATTTCTGTCTCCAAATACAGTTTTATAAACATTTTAAAGTGTATTTTAAAAACACAAATTGCACAAATTGTGCTTATTAGTTGCTAAAATCAGTGTAAAAATTGTTTTAAACTCATAAAAGAGCTAAAATCCTACATGTTTCGGCTTCAAACTTAAAGCCATCATCGGGGAAGAGGAACAACACAAACGACTACTGATCTTTTAATTTTCGACACGAGAAGAATGAAATCAACAGTATGGAAAAATTTAAATAAAATAAGCGGGCACTCTTTGTTGCCAAAGAGCGAAAAACAAAACAATGAATTAACAAGGGGTTAAAAATGTATCCCATAAACCAGGTATGCTGAAAGAAAAGTTATCATTACAAATACAATCTTTTCTAATTTTAATTTCCAATGATTCCCTAATGGCGGCTTTAAATGGGTTATTGAACCTATGGATAATTCTTGCTTTATCGAAATTAATTACAATATCATTAAGATAGATTAGATAGATAGATAGATTTTAGCAACTAATAAGCACAATTTGTGCAATTTGTGTTTTTAAAATACTAGTTAACAGTGTAGTGTCCAAATGGATTCAATTTTAAAGTGTATCGTTATTTTGAAATTTGACATACTGAAGAGATTTATCTACTTTTGGAACTTGACTTATTTAGGCAAAATGAAAAAAAAAAATAGAAAGTTTTTCTAAATGATTCTTTCTAGAAAAGAATTCATCTACGAACATTTACTTTGCATTTTTGAGTTCCAAAGAATGAAATAATTAGTTTTGATATTGTAGAATGCTTGCCAAGTATTTCATATAACAGTAACAAGTAACAAGTAACTATTCTTGCTGTTCAGATAAACGATATCTTAGGTTTTTTTCCTTTCCTAGAGTCCATTAATATTTAAAGATTTAAAAATAAGTTTAAAAGCATGCATTATAATTGATTTTCTAACGTACCATCCATCATGTTAAGAAAATGATATCATCGAATCTATGAAACCCACGTATAAAATGCGTAAATAATATTTTTTTCAATGTATCTTCTCTTCGTCTTTTATCTATCCATTGATATTATCATTAATCTTCTGAAACATTATCATTTCTGTCTCCAAATACAGTTTTATAAACATTTTAAAGTGTATCGTTATTTTGAAATTTGACATACTGAAGAGATTTATCTACTTTTGGAACTTGACTTATTTAGGCAAAATGAAAAAAAAAAATAGAAAGTTTTTCTAAATGATTCTTTCTAGAAAAGAATTCATCTACGAACATTTACTTTGCATTTTTGAGTTCCAAAGAATGAAATAATTAGTTTTGATATTGTAGAATGCTTGCCAAGTATTTCATATAATAGTTACAAGATTAAATTCTTGCTTTTCAGATAAACGATGTCTTAGGTTATTTTTTCTTACCTAGAGTCCATTAATATTCAAAGATTTAAAAATAAGTTTAAAAGCATGCATTATAATTGATTTTCTAACGTACCATCCATCATGTTAAGAAAATGATATCATCGAATCTAAGAAATTCGCGTATAAAATGAGAAAACGAAAATGTTTTTTCATTCAATGTTTCTTCTCATACTTTTTTATCTATCCATGATATCACCATTAATCTTCTAAAACATTATAAATTCTCTCGCCAAATACAGTTTTATAAATATTTTAATGTGTCTCGTTCGTTTCTTAACCTTTCCCTTTCCTATTTTTCTACTCTGAGTATTTCCAATTTCATAAAATATATTTCGCAAATAATAATAATAATAAAAAAAACAATTGATGCATCAAGCGTTTATCAATTTATAATTGATTGCTTTGTTTGAAATGATATTTAATATACATATTTTAATATGTTTAGTCATATGAAATATGCTCCAAGATTTTATATGACTTTCATGATTATATACTTTTAAGGCAGGCAAGGAGAATTATCGAAACCGGATGAACGACTTTACTCAAATATTGTCAATTAGAAAACATATACATATATGAGGAAATATTTTATTTGTACTGCAATTATTTGGTAATTTCTTAACGAAATGTATCGCTATATCAGTCTACTGATCTTCATCTGTGTGTCCGATAATTTTATCGCTTCTTTCTGTATTGTTTTATGCATTTTAGTTTCTTGTATTTACAAGATATTTTATGAATAATATGAAATAATATGAGAAATATTATGAGAAACACGTTATATAGAATAGAAGTTACAGGGGATATTTTAAAGGCAAAAAAACTTCTTAATAATACTTTAAAATTAAGAGATACGGTAGGACTTTCGAAATAAATTTTTTATTTTCATCTTCAGGCTGAAAGAAGTTGTAATACCATTTTGAAGGTAGGATTAAAACAGTCTTGCTCCTGTCTTCAACGTGGTAGTTCGCCAGACAAAGAAAGCATTATCTGTTTTAATTCTCTGTAAACCGTTGGCAAATCTTTTATTTCAAGTACATGTTTCAATCTCTATATTTAAATAAAAGAGCAATTTAAAAAATTACTATATTTATTTTTTAGTTATGTTTTATACTTTTTAGTGCTTACAATATTTTGCTGTTGCATTTTTACAGACGTTTGGCTTATTTTTGCGAGTGGGATTTTGCACATAATTAACGCCGTTACTTTTGTAACCATAAGATTATTTGGCGATTTATCACCCGTTGGTTAACGGAAGAATTCCTTAAAAATATTTTTTTTTACTTACATTTAAGTTCTAAAATATTAAAATGTTGTATTCCAGCGGAAACACATATGTGTACACACATGTACTTTTTTAGTTCTTGTATAACTGGAATGAGTGAAAAATCTCTTACAGAATTCCTTAGTTAAATACGAAAAACAAATTAAGTTAAATAGAAGAGTGTAAATATTGTTGCTTTTCAGCACAAATTATTTGGGATTTATAAACAAGTAGAAAGTTGTAATGTCTAAATAATCCGGTTGTAATACGACATTTTCCAAGCATCTAAAAAATTCTTCCTTAGAGTATTGCCATATTAATCGTACGCAAAATAACTATACTCGTTAGATGTCAGAAAATGACATATTACACTCTAAAAACCATATTTTCAAAACTGAGCAAAAAATATTCAAATCTGAGTATGTCGCATAGGGAAAATGGCTCCGAATCAAAATTACTCAAGTTTCAAACATGTATAGACTCATTTCTGAAACATGCACACACTCAAGAATAAAACATCATGTGCTCCTATTTGAGTATGTCCGTGTTTCAAAAATGAATATGAACTGACCACTATGTGCTCAGTGTTGAGGATGTCCATGTTTCAATATTCTGAGTATTTCTGGCATTTCAGAATTGAAAGCATTGGGTTCTCCTATTTGAAACTAAACGTTTCAAAACAAAATGAAAACATCAATTTACTCAGATTTGAAAGTGTCGTTTTCCTGAGTGTAATAATCATTATTTTTGTGATTTGGGTGACTTCCTTTAATATTATTAACGTAAATTTTCTTCTAAATAAAAGGACTCGAAATTATCAAAATAATGTGCTTCAAATGAAATTGGAAAAATTGAGTAAAGATTCGCTGTGTTTACTCCTGAGAAAGCGATTGTTCCTACTACTAATTTTCCTAATTCTCCTACAAATAATCATGTAAAAAATATATGTACCTATCAACTAGATATAATCTTTACTCTTAAATACTATGAACTTTGGACATCATCTACGTATTAAAGATTTGGAAAATTTTATTTTTTCAAAACTATTAACCATTTTTGAAATTTAATTTGAATTTCTTAACTCTTTATGTCTTACAGCAGAGAACCTTCCTTAGAATCCCGGCCAAACGCCCGATATTTTATTCCTCCAAGAAAGAGGTAGCGGCACGCTTTAGCTATTCAAATGAATGCGCTATGATTCAACCCCTTTCCTGTAGTATCTGTCCAAACAAGAAGCTATTGTATTACCTTTTGTGTTATCCAATTCTCCCTTATCCCCGATAACCATAAATCCCATAGCTTTGCTTTCCCGTTATCTTCTGCTAAGCCCCTAATCCCATTGTCTTCCTATCTACTGTTCGTTAACCGGAATAAGCGGCCCAATCCATGTTCGACGACTTGCACTTCACAAAAGAGAGGAGAGGAATAAACAATGCCGTCTGCCGGGCGTTATGGGATCCTAGCATCTCGAGCGGTTTCGGCCGGTTTGGGATCTAAAGGGTTAAATTAAACAATTCATGAGAAGTTAACAGTTTAGCTGTGTTCTGAAAAAAGTAACCAAAGCTGCCGCCGTTGTAAATGGATTTTTTTTGTTTCCAGAGGTCTTTCTATGCTATTATTAAGAAAACTATCGCATATAAAAATATAAAAATTGGCAGTTTTATAGAAATGTATCCAATAAACACGCCTAAGCAGACAGTTTTCTAATAATAGAATTATTTTAAGAGATATGTAATATTGAATTCGGTCAAAATAGTTCTGTTAAAGAATTTCATAGGAACAAACAGTATGCTTAGTAATTTAAACATAATTTGTAGGGATATAGTTGAAAAACGTTTTGTGTGCAGTGGTGCGATTACTGTTTTAATTTGACTATTTTTTTAAAATTTAAATTTGCATTATTTCGATACAGATTTATTTCATATTTCGAAAAGGCCATTTTTTATATTGTTGCCAGTTTATAAAATAATATACACACATAATAAAATTTTAATTAAAAATGTATTTACAAGTGACTATTAGAACAGAAATAAAACTTTAAAATAATATTTCAACTTCAAAATTTTATTAAATGGTTACGTGTTAAAAGCAGCAAATGGGGAAAATTACGTTATAAAAATGCATTTGCACGTCAATAATAAAACGAATAATAAAACTTGAAAATAATATTTAAATTATTGGGCGTTAAAAGTACTAAATAGGAAAATTACTTCATATTTAAAATGCTCAAAAAATATTTCCAAACAGTTTCAATTAAAAAATAGATTTACACGATAGATTCATTTATTTCGAAAACATCTTTTACCTTTTTTTGCAAATTTTAAACCAGCGCAAAATTAATATTTCTCTTCTATTGAAAATTATTTACGTTTAATAATAGGATGAACACTTTGTTGAAAATTTACTCACATTAGAAACGATACATTTAAAACGTATTACTTAAAACAATATTCTTATAGCGTCATAATAAAATTCACTGAAGAAGCGACATTTACTTAGCCATTTTATACAAGTTGATTTTCAAGTATTTAATTGATCTTATTTAATCAATCACGAAAAAAGTTGTTAGCTGTTTGGACAGCAGTTAATTTGGCCTGAAAATCCACCAATCAAAGGGAAATAAATGGAAACCCGATTACAGGAGATCGCCTCTGGTATTTTATTTATAATTCAATCTTCCGTAATCGTTTTAAAGCAGATCAAATTAGTATGTTTGTTTTTAATTTGTGGTATCTGAACGGGTGTTGGCGAGTATAACCCGTACAGAGCAGAGCCTGCTAGTTTAAAAAGTTTTCTCAAAACTTCATAGAGTTATAATTAAGAAATATATATTAGGTATTTATTCATAAATTTATAATAATAAAATAAAGATCGCAGATGGAAAAGTACCAGAATCTTTCAACTGATAACCAGAAAAAAAAAATTACACAACATCTATGTCTAAGTTAAATAAAAATGGAAATAAATAAATTCCCTGTTACATTCTGAGATTTCCTTTCCTATGGATACAAATGATAAGAGGATATTTAATGGTTTCTGTTGTAAAAAAAAATCATTGCAGGTCATGGATAACCATATATTTCATATGAGTTTTTAAATAAGTTTTATATTTAAAGAAATGTTTTTGAATCAACAAAAGGTCTAGATTATGTTTGCTTTATTCATTGCTTCCCATTAAAAATAATCATATCAATCAGATGTCCTTTGGTCAAATGTAAATGTAAATTTGTTATTTGGATTTTAGATTAAAATTCATAAAATGTGTCCACATCTCACTTTGAATGGATATAGTACGAATACATAAATTATATATTTACAAAGCTGAATTTAATTAAAGAAACTCAAATAGACTGTAAATACATTTGTTACTAATTACGAAATAAAAATGGGTACAAATTGTAACATGTAGTTAACCCGTAATTAATAGATATTATTCCAAATCGGTTTGTAACTAAATTTTTTATATGTTTATTTCCAGATGTGTCAGTAGGGACTGACACATTTTTTTCAGGATTCTATGTACTTTGACAAATGTTTATTAAAGCAATCCTTTTCTCTTATTTCAATTCTTCAGTTAAAGTTGACATTATAGCCTGTGGTAGTTTTTTTCCCTAGTATTTTTACTAGTGTAAATACCCGTCCTATCACGGTGGGTAAAAATCGTGGTTTTCATTTAAAATTTGAAAAAATCGATTAAAATATTCATATACTTTCATTGACAATAAGAAAAACTGACTTGAAATGGGGGCCTGAAATGCAGCTTAGAGCTTGGTTAATGCATGTACCTCTAGGATTTTAACAACTCATTTGTAATCTGGTATAAATAAGATGGAAAATAAAGGTGAAGTTGGAGAGCTATCTTAATTTGTAAAAAAAAAAAAAAAAAAAAAAAAAGAAAAAAAAAAACATATATAGATTGAATGCAATATCAGTACAAATAGCTTATACTGACTTGTACTGTAAGAAATATGAACATGTTTATATACTATTCCTCAACAATAAGGAAAACATACCTAAAACGTCAAGTTAAGAACCTGATTAATAAATGGGCCACTTGAGTTTTAACAACAAATTGTTAAATAAATTTTATTTAAAAGTTAAGCTTTTTTCTAATCGGTGATGTAAGAAATGAAATTTTACAGTGGTTAGTAGTGATGTAAGAGCGACGAAAAAGATAGCGATAGCGCTGTTTTTAGGAATCTTCGTTATACATTTTCTAAAAATTAGAGTCCAAAAGTAGACTACGATTTTTTGATGACAACAAATATATCCACAGTGAAAGAAACAGGACTTTGTTGCTAAAAAAGAACTGTTGAATGAACTTATTATAAACCTACAAAAATAATTCCTATAAAGTATAAGGCTTAAACTGTTTAATCTAACTCCACAAACTATTATTATTTCAAGTTTTGTTTTTTACCGTAAATTTACATTTGAAAATTTTAATTTTCTAGAAATTGTTTGTTATTTTGAATTCTTATTAAAAAATTATTTATATAACCTACCATTTATTTATTTTTAAAAGAATTGGTAAGATATAATTATGGTATAAAATCTAAATGCAGTAATCAGTAAAGGCTCCCCATTCTTATACATAATCTTTAAAATTAAGAAATGAAAAATCTTAAAATTACGTCATGTTGACACAATCATATCAATTTTGAAAATTCTTCAGTTTTTGCAATGTAAAATACGTTATAAGCATAACGTCATTTTCAACGACGCAAACTTTTCGAACGTACTTTATGCACGTCCTTATTATGCTTAAGGAACACATATAGAAATAAAAATGTATTTTCTATTTTATTGTAATAAAAAAATGGCATCAATAGGCATAAATTTAACATTAATCCAAAGGATAATATTCCCGTAGCGTGATAGTAAATATGAATTTTTATAAAGTAGACATGCATAAACATTTTTCCACGCATATATTTCTCTTTTCTGTGAAACAGTGGAAGTAATACGATTGCCACCATTTTGAAAAAAATTCATAATAAACGTTTAAAATTAAAATTAAAGCATAAAAATGGGAATATTTAACAAATGGCTAGTGCATGCACATCCACAAATGAGCAGTTTGCATTTAAAAAAATAAATATCAAAATCAGTTCAATAGAAACCAATATAAAACTTATGATGATGATAGCTGATGACTAAAACACAGCCTTTTGTTTTAAATGTATATAGATACTACAAGAGGTAAAATATTCGATGCACAAAAAAGTTTTCTTTTTATTATTATTATTTTTTATCAATGAATCTAAATAAAAACACCCCAGTTAAACTGAGGGCATTGTGCTCACAGGCTATTCACACTGATTGTATATTATACTCTTATTTCAAAGAATTTGAAATAAGAGTATAATATGTGCTAATTCATTACAATAAAATAGAACATATATTTTTATTTCTATATGTGTTCGTTAATCGAGGTCTTATTTCAAAGAATTTGAAATAAGCCCTCGAAAAATAAAGAAACAGACAATATATTAAAGGATATCATCCCCCGTTCCCCCTTTTATAATTAACCAATGAACCCTCAAGAATTAATCAGGGAAACGCCTTATTACAATGAACATATATACAAAATTTGAAGCAAACCAGATAATTCTGCATGAAAAACTCAGTTATCTAAATTAAGGGGGGAGGGATTAGCCCCTCTTTATACTTAACCAATGAACCTCCAAAACTAATCAGGGAAGCGCCTCATCCCAATGAACCTATATGCAAAATTTGAAGAGAATCGAATAATTCTGCATGAAAAACCCATTTATATAAATTAAGGGGGTTATAGCCCATCCCCTTCCCTCCACCTTTATACTTAACTAATGAACCCCCGAAACTAATCAGGGAAACGCATTATCACAATGAACTTACATACAAAATTCGAAGATAACGGATAATTTTGCTGGAAAAACCCATTTATCAAAATTAAGGGGAGTTAGCCCCCCGTTCTCCCCTTTATGCTTAACCAATGAACCCCCAAAACTAATCAGGGTAGCGCCTTATCACAATGAACCTATACACAAAATTTGAAGCAAAACGGTTTTTTTTTTATCAATTGTTATCGCGTTACGTACATACATACGTACATACAGAACCGGCGGGCACATTAGCTCTCAGGCTTTGATAGCCTGTGAGCTAAAAATGAATGACTCACTACGCAGCTCTTTGTTTGTTTACATGTAAAATGTTGGTACACTGTTGGTACATGTACATTGTTCGATAGTCGGATAGGTTCGCACTGGAATCGTGACACTGCGTTTTATTATATTTCAATGAATGTTTTTATTCTTCACAAAATCCTCTGAAACCGGTAGAGTATATTAAAATTCTTTTCCATGGAGAATAACCTAAACTTGCATTTGAGAAAAAGCGAAGAATTTAAGTCTTCGAAAAATATTGAGGTATGTTTTCATATTTAAAAAAACTCAATTTTCGTAAAGGTTTTTCTGTTTTAATATATATATATAACAAGCTGATTACTTAAGTTAATGTCAAAAGGATATATGAAAAGCAGGCAAAAATGTATGTCTATTTTTGCATTTTTCTATTGTAATATGTTTTAAATGCATCAACTAAGCAAAGCAAATTTTCGATACAAATACTAAAAGTCATTTTGTGAGAATCTAAAGCAGCTGTTTTATGGACACCAGTCTTTGCATCTTGAATACATGAAATAGAAAACGGTCGTTATTTATGAAAAGCACTCTTCATTTGAATAAATTACACGAACAAGCAGCCTTTTTACTTAAACAAATAAAACTCTACGATTTTATTTTGATAGATGATGGAATGTATTGTTAATCAAAAATGTAATAGATTTCTTTCATTTGGAATTTTTCACACTTAAAATGATATTTTATATTTGGAAAGAAGAGAAACATCTTCCGTGCTTAAAAATCAGGAATTTGATTCAGAAATAAATGTTTAAAAAACATATTTAGAGTTAATTCTAGGATTCTTAATTGAAATTATCTTTCATATTTCCAACCATTATTTAATAATGTATGAAAACTAATCAATATTTTGACACGGCATTTAACATTGTATTAACCCTACAGTGCATAGTGTAGCCAATTGGCAACACTTTTTATTTAACTTTTAATAAATAATTCAAGTTCTTTGCAACCACTATATTTATATAGAAATATTAATCCTGTAAAAATAACATAAATATGCTACTAAATAAAGTTAAAAATCTATCTTCAAATTTCTGGTGTCGAATTCTTAATATAAGTATAAAAAATCACGATTCTAAAAGAAAAATTCATGCACTCTAGGGTTAACTATTCAACATGCAAGGGGAAAGAAATGAGTAAGTGAATCCCTCTCCTTTCAAAAATGTTAACAAACCTACGGGCTGACACATGTGCTGTACGTGCTTCCCGGTTTTACGTAAATTTTGCACTTCATTTTCAAAATTTCTCGGTAAGTGTTTGTTCATCGGGTATCTGCAACGTAAGATTTGTGGATGTATTGCGTTATGGAACAGAGAGTAAATATGTAATTATGTTTCAAAATTGGGTAAAAGTGGGTATTCGTCATGTGCGGCCGCAATCCACTGTTGTGGTATCATGCAAGTGGTACAATGTTTACGATAATGCACGGTTTCACTGTGCTACGTATGTGAAACGATTTCTTGCTCATCATCAAGTTACTTAGTTGCCCTACCCTCCATACTCCCCTTATCTTTCGCCACGAGACTTTTCCGCAAACATTTCATATATCAACTTGAATATCAGTTCCATGATGCAATGCACTGACAACTGGTAGGTTGCAGCTAACGCATGAACAAACACCTACCAAGAAATTTTGAAATCGAAGAGAAACAATTCTGTAAGACAGGGGAGAACGTAATGCACATGTTTTTGCGTGTCGGGCTGATAACATTTTCGAAAGGAGGGGGATTCACTTTACTTGTCGGTCTCAACTTGTAAAATACATATAATATTGAGTACTGTTCTAAATATTCTGATTAAATTTTTGTATGCGTTCAATAACGTATTTTTCGATTTTTTTTATGGTGATCATATCTATAAACATGGGCACATACGTAAAACGTTCACAGCCAGGAACTATTATGAGGCTCATGTGGCATGCATGTTTAAGTGTAAATATTTGATTTACTTTTGCTAGTTGTTATGTGTGAGATATTTGTCTACATGGTTAATAATTAAAAAATGATTATTTTTTAAATAAACTTTACCAAACTCCCCAGTACTAGAAATTATTAAGTTAATACCACAGTTTTATAGCATTCAAAAAATGAACAAAGAGGATATGGAAATTATAATAACTAAAATTAAATTTCATCTAATATTAGAGTTGCAAATATCCGGTTTATTCCCGGGTTTATTTCCAATAGACCCCGTTTATTCCCAGGTTTATTCCTAAAAGACTTGGATTATTACCAAAAAACCTGGTTTGTTCCCAAAAATCCGGTTTATTTCCAGGTTTAAACCGGGTTTACTCTAGCCTTTGCAACTCTATCTAATATGCATTTTAGCAAAACGTGAATTTTTCTTTTGGTATCGCATTGAGATAAAAATAATCGACACTATTTTGAAATTATTCCCAAATATTGCAGAGATTTTGCACACGGGTATTTGCATATTTGGATGTGGTCTCGTAAGTATGTTTATAAAAATAAATAACATAATATATAATTTTGTGCCACAATATAATTTTAATTGTATTCTATTTTGGTTTTACACAATATCCGCTCTGTTGTGAAATCATTGTGTTTCTATTTTAACGTTATATTAAATTTCTGTATTTTTAAAAATATTTTTAAAAGAAATTATTATTTGTGTGTGTTCAATTTAAAATCCAGGAATTTAAACAAATTTTAAAACATTCCGTGAAATGATAGCAAAAGATTCAAGGTATTAAACTTTACCTTCATAAATCTAAGATACATAAAAAAGGAATATATTTTATGTTACAACGTTCTTTTGCTATGCTTTAAAATATATATGCATATTTCCCAAAAGTTATAGCTTTTCCAGATATGATGTTTACCCATGATCTAGAGCAAATATTACTCATATATAAAATACAACGAAATGTTATCATTTTTGCTTATTTTATACAAAACTTTATCCCTGTTCTTTCTGAAATGGGAAATGGAAATTTGGATATTTTGAAGTGATGCGGAAATGCTAAAAATATTTATAAAAATTACGTTATTTTCATAATATTTTATATTTTTTGGAAACATAATTACAAACAGAATATTACAAACACAAATTACATTTTTTAGAAGTTATTAAAGTCCCCCCAAAAATGAGAAATAACTCATGTATTGATCTAAAATATCTATTCATTGAGTTTAGTTATTTAGAAATTTACTCATAATTAACATAATTGATTTATTGCATATTGTTTTTTTTATTTTTGTACGAACTGCAATGTCAGAGATGCATGCTTCACTTCAGTAAAATATTGCATTTCAGAAACTTATATCTTTAATAGTTATCAAATTCTTTTTATTTATATTTTTAAAAGGGTATTTCAAAAGTCCAAAAAAAGATAAATAAATCATGTATTGATGAAAAAAAAAATTCTTTATAATTTCACAATTACTTTAAAAGCAAAAATTTAATGTTAGCAGTTAAACCATATGTAATTACAGGTACAGTGAATTTAATTTTTAAAATAAACCAAGAAAACATTTTCAACACAATCAAATTTTGATATTATCATCCTCATCCTTAGGAATTTCCACTAGATAGTGCGTTTTCTCTATCTATAAAAGTTTTTTAGAAACTTCATTTCCATTTCTCTCTGTCCAAGGCAATAAACTCATTTAAAGTATAAGCCTTCATTGTCTCTTGAATAGAATTTTTCCAAGTCATTCTTCGTCTTCCTCTTTTTCGTTTACATTTCGGATTCCTTTGTAAAAGGCTTTTTGGAAGGTGTTCTTCTTTCATTCTCTGAAGATGTCCATACCACCTAAACTTATTTTGTTCGATTGTGTATGTACAATGTCCTGGTTTGACTTTCAACGTATTCTTGAATACGTTGAAACACGTATTCTTCACGTATTCTTGAATTTATGGTTTTTTCCAGCCTTGATGTCCTTACTGATTTTCGACAGAAGTCCATTTCGGTAGACAAGATTTTCTTTTTCAAGAAGAGATTTCAGGTGACATGGACCTTAAATCTCTGTACCATACAGTAAAAGGGTTTGCACGATTGTACTATAAATTAATCGTTTAGTTATACGGAGAATATATGACTACTCTACAGACCAGAATTCAACATTGCAATTCCTTGTCTGCCTTCACCAATTTTCTTTCAACATCTCTTTGGCATGATCCTCCTTGCTGAATGATAAAAATCCAAGGTATTTAAATTCTTGAACAGTGTTAACATTTATATCATCCAATAAAATATCAGTTTTCTGATTTGTTGTTAAGTTCTCTGTTTTAGTAATATTTATCTTTAATCTCCATTCATCATAAGTGTCTTTAAAAGTACGAAATCATTTTCATCTTTATCTATGATGACCTTATCATTCGCGAATAATAAATGATGGATATATTCAGCATGGCTATGCCATGGATGTATGGATGGGTATGTCATTCAGATTCAAACACATTTTATGACGTTTCTTTATCCATACTTTGTGACAGACATCAATACATATTTTAAATAAAGTCGAAGAAAGACAAAAAATGGCAGATATCCTTTACTAGTGATAAAAGGTTCTGAAACTTATTTCCATGTTTAATTTTACAGCAGTTTCTATGATAAATTACTTTAATTGTATTGATTAGCTTTTTAATTGTATTTGCTATTTTAAGTACCTTTCCAAATCCAACTTCTCGGTACGCTGTCATAAGCTTTTTCAAGATCCACAAATAGAAGTTCTGTTGCTTTTCCCTTGTCTCTCTGTTTTTCAAGAAATTGCCTTAGGTAAAAAATGTGTTATACGCATGATCTATCTGCAGAAAAGGCCCATTGTTCCCCAATTCAGTCATATTCGTCTTCAAGTCTATTTCTTAAAATTCTTCCGAATAATTTTGATATTAGTGATATCAAAAAACTAGAAAGATCAGGAATTTCCTATCAGAATTTTAAATACAAATAAACAAAATAAATTTTTTTAATTAAAAAAAATCTTCTTTGACTTAAATCTTAAAAAGCAACGACATATAAATGTAATACTTTGAGGTGAAATGGATATTACATAAATTTTGTCTTTTTAACATCTATATATTTAAAACCAAAGGCATTTATCGTCAACTCACATAAAATTGGGTCCAACACGCATGCGTCAGCATTCAGCCAATCAGCTGAGGGGCTGTTACTGTCCAGAAAACAGATTCGAATTGACGAATCATATATCGCTATCTACATGGCTTATTGCACGCTGATCTTACGTATTTTGAAGGTATTTATTTTATTTATTATTTTATTTATTATAATTTGTTTAAATACGTAGGTGTCGAAACTGAATTTAGGCTCATTTAATGTTCGCCAAACAAGGAAATTTTTAAGTATAAATATCTAGGTGTCGATTTCGATTCTAGCGTTTCGCCAAATCCAAATCAATCTAGATGGAAATCGCCTTTTTCCTTCTGTTTGTATAGTACAGCAAATAATTCAAGTAATTCTTATTATGCATACATGATGCTTCACACTTAACTGAATGTTTTCATTAATCTTGAATGTTTTGATTTGCAATCTTTTAATATTTAAGAAATATTATATTGTTTGTATGTATACAAATCTTAAATATTTGGATTTATTAACATTATTTTTATCACTGGGCAAGGACAACATACATATTTATTCGTACTGTGTTCCGATTACTGCAATAAAACTCATAATATGAGAGAAAATTTGCAATCTCTTAATATTTTAGAAATATTTACATTATATTGTTTGTATGTATACAAATCTTGAATGTTTTGATTTATTATCATTGTTTTCATTACTGGGCAATGACAACATACATATTTATTCGTACTGCAATAAAACTCATAATATAAGAGAAAATGTTTTTTCGTCTCATACTTACAAATTATAATTGTTTTGATGAAAGCATACGTCTGAAAACTTCACTGAATGTTTCATTTCTTAGCAAACTCTTAATATTTAAGAAATGTTTACATTATATTGTTTGTATGTATACAAATCTTGAATGTTTCAGTTTGCAAACTCTTAACCGCAGTAACAGAATTTTCTGATTCAGTCTGCAGCAAGCCAAAATTTATCTGCGACACAATGATGTAGAAACAAATCTACTATTATAAGAAATACTAACAGTAAATCCATAAAATAAGCCAAATTTGCATTTACAGAAAATACAATAAAAATATACAATAAATCTAGAGACACACTAAATTTTAACAACTTTTATTAGCCCAGCATTTTTTTTAAGCTGCAAGATTAATCTGCAATGTCTAAAATAACCAGCAGCGCCTGCTGCCGTGCTGCACTGTTTCTGCTACCAGGTTAATATTTAAGAAATATTTACATTGTATTGTTTGTATGTATACAAATCAGGAATGTTTTGATTTATTACATTTATTTTATGCCAGATTGCATGTCCGTTCTTGGGCGATTCATATGAAATTCATAATTTCTCACAAATTGGTGAATTTATTGATTTCGTGCTTTGCCCAAGAATGCGAAAAGAGAAAAAAAAACTATTTTTGACTCCAGGTGAAATGAATGAGGTTATTTCGGTTTTCCTTTCGTATATAAAAAATGTTATATATAAAAAAAACCTAGCCATTAATCACATTGTTTTTTGTACATTTAAAGACAATTATTTATTCTTTGCAATTATTTTTTTGTTGGGGGTTTTCGGGCGAAATAATATACTTCATAGATAGAACCAGTTCCGCTAATCATTAATATTTATTTAATCTTCTGACCGCCGAGCAAATGGGCAAATTTGTAATCTTTTTTCTGTTATTTTTTTTTAAATGTCAAAAAAAGATGAATTTTCAAACTTGGTATAAAAAACTTAATTACGTATATGAGTATATTCCTTGACAGTATTAATCATTACTCGATATTTTAAAATTGCATCATATTTGTAGAATTATATTAATTTAAACAATGCTTCTATTGCAGTGAAACCTGTAGCATAGTGAACGGATATATCAGTTCACGACGGTGAGAAGGTTAATGTTTTGTACAAGATTTGTATACATACAAACAATATAATGGGTACTTTTCCATTATATGGACACCATGCCAAAATGTATGCTAATGCATAATGTATGTAAATGTATGCTTGGCGACAATGGTGTCCATATATCGGAAAAGTACCATATAATGTAAATATGTCTTAAATACTAAGAGATTGCTAAGAAATTAAAACATTCAGTGACGTGTTAGATACATGCTTTCATCAAAACAATTATAATTTGTAAGTATGAGTTTAAAAAAAAAATCCCCATTTTCTCACATATTATTGGTTTTATTGTAGTAATCGGAACACCGTATGAATAAATAATAGACGGACTATAAGAGTTCCAATTTTGTATTATGTGAATTATTTTCTGTACTATACAAACAAAAGGACAGAGCTCTAAAAACGCAATTTCCATTTGGATCGATTTGGCGAACATTAAATGAGCCTAAATTCATTTTTAACGCTAAAATTAAAATCGACGCCAAGGTATTTATACACAATACAACAAATAAAATAAATACCTTCAAAACCCTTTTGATCATCACCGTGCAGGACAACTTTTTTACCGGAGACCATTTGATGAATTTCATGATTTTTCCGTTATCGATTGACGAATTTTACGATTTTACCGCTAACGATTGTTGAATTTCGCAATTTATCGACTATTGATATTCATGAATTTCATGATTTTTTCCATGAACGTTTGACGAATTGCGCCAAAAAATTCCGCTTTATCATTTATGCATCTCCGGTGCCCATCCCCCAATTTGCCCCACCCCCACCAGGGGATACTTTTCGAAATTTTGCACCCCCCCCTTATGTTATATATCGTTGGGAAGGTCTGTGAACACTTAATCATATTATGCATCTCCAGTGTGACTCCTCCACCTTAACCACCCAAGGGGGGAACTTTTCTACATTTTGACGATACCCCTCATGTGACATATTGTTGGAAAGGTCTGAGACCGCTGAATCATATTATGCATCTCCGGTGTCCCTCCGTCAGTTTGCCCCCTCCATGGGGGGTACTTTTCTAAATTTTACACACACCCCTCGTGTGATACATCATTGGAAAAGTCTGTGACCGCTGAATCATATTATTCATCTCCGGTGTCCATCTCCCCACTTTGCCCCCCCCCCCGCAAGGGTGTACTGTTCTAAATTTTGTACACAACCCTCATGTTATATATCATTGGAAATGTCTGTGACCACTTAATCATATTATGCATCTCCCATGTCAATCCCCCCTCTTTGCCCCCCCCAAGGGGTACTTTTGTTAATTTTGCACACACCCCTCATGTGATATATCGTTGGAAAGTGCATTGGGTCCGGGCCCATGTTGGTCACATCTTCAACGAGAGGGCGGACAAGTTGGCAAAAGAAGCCACTGCTCGGCATGACGTCGATGTAGTGATTCCAGTCACGCGCCGCCAAGCCAAAAAAGACCTCTTTGGACGTGCCTTGTCCAAGTGGCAAGAGAGATGGGACCAATCTGGGACCGGGCGCAAGACCTATGAATCTTTCCCACGCGTCGGCATCCGCCGACTGCAGGGCGATTTCTTCATTAACCAGGTATTCACGGGACACGGCACCTTTGGCGATCATCAGGCTCGATTCTTTCACCACGACTCTACATGTTTTTGTGGGGTTGAGGTGTGTAACATCAGCCATGTGCTCTTCCGGTGCGAGCTCTGGAAGTCTGTGAGGGAAAAGTACTTTCCTCGTGACTTTCGGACGCGAACGCCGCGCGATCTCTGCCTGTGTGGCTACGCCAGAAAGGGTGTCCGGTTGATCATTCACCGACTCCTTATGCGTACACTAGATCGCAACCTTGGTCGCCAAAGAGCAGGCCGCAATCACCGAGCTCTTCCACGCCCACACTTGAACGTACTGCGAAATGCCCGTGGTCCCCACGGTGCAGGACGTAGAGGTAGAGGTAATGGTGCAATCAGTACGCAGGCTTGAGATTCGTCTCATAAGCCGGCAGTTGTCTGTGATAAAATGGGCTTGTCACAGTTGTGTATATATATGTTGTTGTAGTTAAAGTTTGTTGTTGAAGTTTGAAATGTTTAAGCATTCTAGTCAATAGTTGTTGTTGTTGTAAATTTAAATTTAGAGTTTATATTTTGTTGCATTAATCCTTTCCCTTTCAGGATCCACTGCAAAAGGGAACGTGACAACCTCTGTAGGTTGCTCACACCCCTCGAGCTGTGGTAAAGCAAGAGCCGTCGTGGTAGCTCGACATATGGCCTAGCGACCGTCTCCCCCTATGGGGTCTCGCAAGCGAAGTCGTCGGGGTTTCCATGGCGGTTCATCAAGGTTCCGTCTCTGCGGAAGTTTCCTCCGAGATGTGGGGTTACTACCGTGACGACCTATGTCACCAACCTTGGTAAAATGACCTGGCGGTCCGCAGTGGGGAGCGGCCTCAGGCCGATCGCAGCGCCGGGCGAGACAAAGCCCTGGTGCGTTAAAAGCCCTTCAGAGGCTTGGGTGCGATGGTCGTTTACGCGCGTTGGCGACCCCCGTGGGCGTCTGACGGCGCAGGATAGTTGATATCGTTGGAAAGGTATGTGTCGGCATAATCATATTATGCATCTCCCGTGTCCATCCCTCCACTTTGCCGCTCCAAGGGGGGTACTTTTCTAAATTTTGCAACCACCCATCACGTGATATATCGTTGGAAAGACCGCTTATTCATGTTATGCATCTGCGAGGTCCATCCTGCCATCCCCCCTCCCAAGAGGGCACTTTTCTAAATTTCGTTGTCACCCTTCATGTCATATATCGTTTGAAAGGTCTGTGACCGCTTAATCATATTATGCATCTGAGGTGCCAATCCCCCCATCTTTCCCCCCCGATGGAGGCAGTTTTCTAAATTTTTCGACAACCCTCATGTGATATATCGTTGGAAAGGTATGTGACCACTTAATCATATTATGCATTTCCCGTGTGCACCCCCCCCCCACTTTGCCTCCCCAAGGGGGTACTTTTCCAAATTTTGCACATACTCCTAATGTTACATATCGTTGGAAGGGTCTTTGACCGCTTATTCATGTTATGCATCTCCGGGGTCCATCCCGCCACTCCCCTCCCACAAGGGGTGCACTTTTCTAAATTTTGTTGACACCCCTCATGTCAAATATCGTTGGAAAGATCTGTGACCTTTTAATCATATTATGCATCTCCGTTGTCCACCCCCCCCCTTTGCTCCCAAGGGGGGTACTTTTCTAAATTTTGCACACACCCCTCATGTGATATATCGGTGGAAAGGTCTGTGACCGCTTGATCATATTATGCATCTCCCGTGTTCATCCCTCCACTATGAAATTCGTCAAGCGACAGCAGAAAAAAAATCTCATTTTCCATTCAATTGTTGCAATTGGCGAGTGTGTCTATTAAGTTTGGTAATAAAGTCAATCGCCAAATTTTCAGTATTACTCGCTGAGTGGCGAATGCTAATTTTTTACTATATCACAAACTGTAGTTAGATGCACTATAATGGCAAAATGGTTATTGGATCAGTAGATGAAAAAGTGTGTAGTGTATATAAATGCATTTGCTGACATGATGAAAACTGTGTATGATTTATCACTGTTGTGCCATGGTTTTCCATTTACTGGCACAACAGCGCTAAATGTGTCAGATGAAAGAAATTTTGTGAGTGTATGTGCCAGTGAAACTTGGCCAATTGCTGTTCTCCAACCTAGCAAGGTGGGTTTTTTATTGATTTGAATTATTCTGCAAAAGTTTCAAACATTTTAAAGCAGTTATGAATTTTATTTTTATGGTACTATCAAGTTGTCTGCCGTCAAATTTTGACGGGTTCCATCTAGTTATAGTAATTCCGTTCAGATTTGAAAAAAAAAAATCTATATAATAAAAGCGAATTCATGTGACTGAGGACAACACTTGCGGCCAGACCACTTCACTTTTTATATGCCCGACGGCCATTTTTTCTCAAAATTATTTTTTTTTCGAATAAAACTGCATAAATCTTGCATTTTTAGAAAGATTGATCAAAATAAATTAATGTTTGAAACATGCATTATATTCAAATATGCATATACTATGATGTTTATTTCATGAGATAACTTCAGTGGAAATTAGGTTGACAGTCCAATATCTCATTCCATCAAAGTAAATAAACACAAGGGATTTGTTCATCAAGAGAGATAAAAATATTAAACCATGAAGGTAATCATTGGTAGATAGTTCGTCAAGGATGAATTTTGCAGCGCTGTCTGGTGTCAAAAAATAATTCGCGTCTGTAAGCCAATCAAACTTTAGCGTATTTCTGTTTGGAGAAGTGATATACAATTAAACGTCTATACAAAACGTCTTTCATGATCTTTCCTTGATGAAGTGAAATGAAAAAAAATCAACTCATGTAATAATATTTAATGAATCAATTTTCAAAATGAACCGTCAGTTAATTTGGCACTTAGGTTTTAAAAGTGCCCGGAAGGTAGATTACCGAAAATTATTGTTAATTTACATAAGATATTCAAATCGGATTTCAAATCGTTGGGCTCTTTTGCCCGAAGTCATCCATAGTACTCTTATGTATATATTATATACAATTTATTCTATTAAAATATCACTCTGTATTTCATACCTATTTTTTAAGTTGAAAATAACACTATTTATTCATAAGGATGGAAGTATGCCATGAATTTCTAAATAAAAAAAATAGTTTCTGAATTATTATAATTTTTTATATTTTTAATGAAATTTCTGTACTTGTTGAAACTAAATTACTCCATTCTTGTATGTAAAAGGGAAAAAGAGATTTAATTGGCATTATTATTATGTTTTTGTAAGCATCATTTTCAAATTAAAATGACTTAAGATGACTCCAAGAGATATGTTTCTGAATATATCCTAAAAACTAATGTTAAAAAGGATAATAGAAGATAACATCTTGCGTAAATTAAAATTTTCAATTAAATGACAAAACATAAAAACATATTTTTACATTCCGAAGTTTCGTGAATTCTAGAGAAATAAATTCTATTCCAGAGAAACAAATAGTCTGTTGACGTAACCCAGCTAAAAATGAACTGCAGTGAAACTACAAAAAAAATGCAGTTGGAAAACTGCGGTGATTTGGCACAAATCCCTGCAGTTTTTTTGAAGTCGACATAACTACAAATTTACTGCAGTAAATTTGTAGTTATGTCGACTTCAAAAAAACTGCAGAGATTTGTGCCAAATCACCGCAGTTTTCCAACTGCATTTTAACTGCACACTTACTGCAGTAAATTTGTAGTTATGTCGACTTCAAAAAAACTGTAGGGATTTGTGCCAAATCACCGCAGACTTCCAACTGCATTTTAACTACACACTTACTGCAGTAAATGTGTAGTTATGTCGACTTCAAAAAAACTGCAATGATTTGTGACAAATCACTGCGGTTTTTCAACTGCATTTTTTTGCAGTTTCACTGCAGCCTTTTAGAAATTTATTACAAAATATGTATATATATAAAATATTAATTTTTCTGTATGAAAAAATCAGCACTAAAATCTAATTAAATATTTTTTTTCATATCTCAATTTATATGCAATCTGTGCATAAAATATATCATGCATACAACGATTAATCATCACTGAAAAATATTTTTTGATCATGGCTGACTTATTCAATTATTATGGTTACCTTTTGAAAAATGAAAGAATTCAAGAAATTGTATGAACGACTTTACTCAAAATAATAATATTGAAAGATGAGTGAAGTATTCATAATAATCATAGTACTTCAATCTTCAAGCTATGATTTTTTTATGGTATTGAATTGTTTTTATTTTTTCAATAGTTTCATTACTGGGCAATTTCTTTGAAATCAAGGACACATGGTTATTAGCTAGAAATTAAAATCTTACTTTTAAAATTTTGTAATAAAAAGTGCAATTTTATAAATAAATTCAATGTGAAGAAGAAAATTGATAATGTGTATTTAGTAATTCCATTGCAACAATAAAAATTGCAATTAAAAATAATTGTATATGAATTTTAAAAAATTAAATTATAATTCTTTATATAATGGCATATCTTTTCAATCCTCTACAGAAATTTCAAATTGATAAAGCAAATAGATGCACAAGAATTTAAATCAGAGGGGACATAACTTTTTCTTTGTCCATTATAATTTTGTTACCCAAGCATTTAAACATTTTTATAAAATATCCTTGTTTTTTTAATTGCTGTAACTGTTTGATTATTCAATATGTACTTACTGCCTCCCCCCCCCCAAAAAAAAAATGATTTTCTTTGTAGCTTGTGAGAATATATATTACGAAGCTTGTGAGAATATATATATTGTGCGAAAGGGATTACAAATTTTTAATCTCATAAGCAATTCATAATGAAGTCTATTGTGGCAGATTTAGATGATAATTTTAAATATTAAATGTAGGGGAGACTGGTACACAGTGGACCACTTTTTCAGTTAAACTTTTTTTTTCTCTTTAATGGACAAACCGATCTGCATAAAAAATATTTTTGAATATTCCTTAAACCTTTATACATTTATCATAACATAATTTTCAATATATTTTTCAAAAGAAATTTTTTTATATGCATCCGTAAAGTGGACCACAGTGGACCGCTATTAGGTATTATCTGAAATATACAATATAAGTCTATTTTTCATTAATCTAAGTCTTTTTTATTTTCCCTTTACCCACGAAATAACATAGTAATATAAATTTACGAGTAACATTTTGAAACAAAAACAAAATGAATTATATTTTGAAAATAATAACAGATTAATACAGGAACAATTGCAATTTAGTTGAAGTTATTACTTAAGTACAAAACAATCAGCGCACATTACAATTTGCAAGTGAAATTCCAAAATACTTATGAGTATGATTGAGCCTGGAACTTTCCTGAAATACTTTTGGGTCTGAGAGCAATATTATGAAATCATTGACATCAACAATAGATTCATCTACAGTTTCGGGAAAAATAAACTGATTTCCATTCAATTTGCATCTCACGAATCTTACTTGAATAGAATAATCACCAATTTAGACTACAGTTATATTTATCAAAGGCAGTAAATACAAAACAAAATATTTCTTACTATATTAAATAAATTGTCATTTTTCTTTGTTTACTTTATTTTACAGTTAAATAACTACTTTTAAACAATATTTCTTTATAGTAAATAAGCAATTATTAAATATTTTGAACATTCTGCATTACAGGAGCAGAGTGGATTGTGGACCACTGTGCCCAGGAGTGGGTTGTCCACTGTGACCCATGTTGAAGTTCAATAAATAATCGTATTAATATTGTTTATAGCTTCCTTTTAAACATATTAACTTTAAAGTTAAATAAAAACAAGTATCTTATCTTTACAAAAAAGCTGTTTTATCTTATTTATCTACAACCTTTAATTACTAAAAAAATTCAAATATGATGAAAAATTTTACTTTTAGAAGCTCAAAACAACCAATCAGGATAAAATAGTTCAATCTGAGCTAAACATATTTTCTGAAGGCTATAAATAATCAGTGCAGTGCTGTTGTCTATTAGGATATAAGAGAAGCTTTTAAAAAGTTTAAATAAATAAAATATTAGGGGGTGGTCTACTGTGCCCATAGGTCCAGTGTGTACCGGTCTCCCCTACACGAAATTTAAATGCAAAAATTAATTTTAATTGCAACTAATTTTTCCACAATGTAAATTTCAAATTTGAATATTTTTGCATCTCTTAAAGAAATTATCTATATGTGCATTGAATATTTATATAATTTTGAATATATAAAATAAATTATATGAAAGGATACATACATATATGTAAATTTCTAAATTATATACCATTTACTATGAAATAAAATGTATTACATATATTACAGCTAATAAAAAATAACTGCTTAAAATTCATATTAAAAGCAAAACAAATATATTCTTTTCTGTTTTTCTAAAAAAATGCTAAAATTTACAAAAATTACTCTTACCTGCGTCCTGATTTGTCCTTCCAATTTTATCTTGTATACAATTATGGTGCAAATAAGGTTTAAATTTAAAAAAAACCATTTTATTAACATTTGATGTTTATGCTTTATAATTTACATCGTATTTAAATACCAAATGTATTTACAAATTCTTCTCACATTTCACAGCCTTTGCTGCCGAATTTAGCTTGTATCGAATAGTGGCACGTACAAGTGATACATTTACAACAAACTTGCAGGCAACATGGCCCTGAATATCCATTATCCTGGATCCCATTACCAGAGGAGACCGCGAAAACACTTATATAAATGCAAATATATGCAATTATCCGTTACCGGATTAAGCAGGTACATTAACCGAACATTAACTCCGCATACATTAACTGAAAAAAAAAACACTGGATGCATGAAACTCACCATGCAGCAATCTCTAGAATGCATAAAATTCATTCAAACAGCAGTTAGTAACATATATATGTATGCTTCGCATACATTAACTGAAAAGCCCCACCAGCGGCTGAGAGGTTCTGCTCTCGAAGCTGGTAGACGGGAGGTACTGGGTTCGATTCCAATCGTGCCCGTCGGCCTAATCGTTCGGAGTTTTCATGGTTTTTTTCGAGCCGTGGATTTATCCATGCGTACATACGGGTTAGGTTCCCTTAGAAAGACCCCCACGAAGGGCACTCCCCCCGGGCCTATATTCCTAGTGTGGATAATTGGCCGTCAATAATCAACCAAACCCAACCGATTAACTGAAAAAAAAAAAACGTGGATGTATGAAACTCACCATGCAGCAATCTTGAGAATGCATGAAATTCATTCAAACAGCAGTTAGTAACATATATATATATATATATATATATATATATGTACGCTTCGCCTACAATAACTCCCCCCCCCCCCAAAAAAAAAAACACTCCTGGATGCACGAAACTCACAATGCAGCAATCTCTAGAATGCATGAAATTCCTTCAAACAGCGGTTAGTAACTTATATATATATGTACACTTCACGCACATTAACCGGAAAAAAAAAAACCCCACAAATTGAATTTCGGAAGAAAAATTACAAATTTCACCATTCAAGAGTGCAAAAATCCTGAATTTCATCGATAGTGCGTGAGTAGGTGGGAAAAGCCGGTTTTGCCCCATGAGGCGGCGTTGCGGCGGGTCATGAGGTGGTGCTGTGGTGCGGCACCACCTCAAAATTGTTGTAAAAGACTACGATGATAAAATTCAAACTTAAAATCGAGGGTGGGGCGAAAGGGTGTGCTATAGGAGAGGGGGTTTTAGGAGGGGGCAGCATGTTATAGTAGGGGGGGGTATTTTTTTTAAGGGGGGGGCTTAATTTTAAAAAATTTAAAATTGTCTTATATTACGAGGTATCGGCTACGGTAGAGTACGACTACTATCCCCTTGCCCCCCCCCAATTTTTTTTTTTTTTTTAATTTTAGGAGAGATAAAGTTTAAAGTGGTGTCGCCCTCTATCGGTAAGTATGAAAATTATGGAATTTAAAATGACTGCTTCTAAATTTTAAGTTATAGCATAGTATAAAATAAAATATTCTAAAGTATCTAACCATACTGCTTACAATGGAAATTTAAGTTATAGCATGGTGTAAAATAAAGTAACTTACCACTGCTTACAGTGGAAATATATAGTTATAGCATAGCACTTAATAAATAATTTTAAAGTTTCTTACCAAACTGCTTACAATGGAAATATATAGTTATAGCATAGCACTTAATAAATAATTTTAAAATGTGTTACCATAGTGCTCGCAAAGGAATATGAAATAGAAATTTAAGTTCTATCATAAAGCTAAATAATAAATAATTTTAAAGTTTCTTAGCAAACTGCTTACAATGAAAATATTTAGTTAAAGCATAGCACTTAATAAAATATTTTAAAGTTTATTACCAAACTGCTTACAATGGAAATATTTAGTTATAGCGTAGCACTTAACAAAAATTTTAAAGTGACACATGTAAATAATTATAGTTATAAACCGACATATAGGCAGATAGGCAGGCACACAGACAAGCAGGCAGGCAGGTAGGCAGACAGACAGACACACAGTGAACTATTTGTTACGTACACAAGCATGCATATACGAAGTGAACTAATTGTAATAAAATACAAGACGTGCATACGTTTTAAAACATTTTTTTTTCTTCACAGAAATTAAGAAAATATTAAATTTTGACTACAACTTTCACTTTGAAATAGCGTACTCCCTTGTTAAAAATTATTAGCTTTAACAAACATGTAAATGAAGCGGGGTTCGAACCTCGAACTTGACAAAATGATCTCATGATGTGTTGATTTGATTAAACGAACACACCATGAGACCATGTTTATTAGACGCGATTTAAGATATATAAGAAAAGGTGTCACGTGACTGAACATATTGGATTATTACTATACCAGTACTAATGATATTATAAATTTTGAAAAATAATTTAAGATTTACGATAAACTTTAATGTTTAAACTTGCAAACACATTGGAATGTATTTATAACATATAAAATAACCTTGTAAAAGGTTGGTTGGTTTGTTGGTTTTATAAACTTGCAAAGCAAAGCGTATCTTACCAATTTGCATGCAATAGATTTTGTAACATAAATTATATAATACAGCAAATTTTAACTTACCAAGTGAGGTTTAAGGATACTGTAATAGAATTTTTAATTGTATACTTTAAAAAAGAAAGTTTAACTTACCATTATGTTTATGCTCGGATTCGAACTGTCAACCTTTTGGCTAGCTTTCCAATGCGCTCCCAATTACGCTACGATGTCTCCGTACAATTAATATAAATAATGAAACCTAACACAATGTTACTTTTTTTCCTAAGATTTTCAAGTTAATAAAACAGGATATGACGACATTTATAGAATAACATCCTGTTTTACAACGATAAGAATAGCAATATAAGAAGCTTGTACACCATAATGAATTTACTGTTTAAAGTTTTGACTTAAACGATTATTCTTCTAATTACTTAAAACCTTGCTGTATATTTGCTTGATCACCTATCTGTTTACCCTGCTTTTTGGATACTTATAAACCTGAAAATGACTACTTCGCTTAACACATCTTACTATGAAATTTCAGAAATCAGCGAATTTAGTAGAATATTTCAGTATTTTGACGTTTTTACCCCATACCATTGGGACTTAGGGGAGGATACGATTGTCGAAGTGCAAATGAATAAGGACTGTGAGTTAAACGTTCACATTCAAAAATATAAAGAATTTGAGAATAGTAGTAAAATGTACCCTACAAATGAAGGAATTACAATATCGTGCGCAACCTTTGATAAATTTGAAACGAGAATGACAAAATTTAATTTTGACTCTGCAGAAAAAGAAACATTCGTATCTAACAACGACTTACTAAAGATTTATGTGGATAAGGAATCATGCATACTGCAAAAACTATTGAAACCTGATTGTTTACTACTTACAAAAGAACAATTTCTCAAACTAGAGAAAAACTGTATTGAAATTAGCGAATGTCTTATTCAAACTTTTTTAACAAAACTTTTACCTGTTTATGTTTTAAAAAACGTAAAAATATGTAAATGTTCTCACTTTACAGAGAAAGAGGCGATGGACTATTTTTTAGAATGCTTCGATCATGAATTAGAGAGATCAGTATATCGCACGTTTGACTGTTATTTATGTTCAATCGGACAACCAGTTGAAATGGATCACGAATGTATGAGATATAATTTAAGAAAACAGTTTAACTGGTGCGCCGACAGTGCTTTGCTAAATTTCAACATTAAGGAATTTGTGAAAAACCTGCTAGAGAAATGTATATGTAATTATACTTATTTATTTTTTGAATCTATGAATGTAGACTTTTATAATAAGCATTTGAGCAATGTATTTATAAATTAACGTAGAAATGTTTTATATTTAATAAATATTTGTTTAGTTTTTTATCATGTGTCTGTTTTTATTTATTTATATGGAATAAATAAGTTTAGTTTTCGAAAAGTTTTACAATTTTTCTATGGAAAATGTAGAAACTTGTTTTATTTTTCTACAAAAATTAAGGATTTTATACTATTTCATTAAACATGTGTACCATTATTATAATATAACTTACATATTATATACAAAATACTACCCTTTACTTGATAAATTATTTAAGATTTTAAACCAAAACTGAGCGAATATTATAACGATTATCGAGTTTGAAAAAAGATCTGTTGTCTACCAGAGCAAAAACAGGAAACTACTTATTTGCGGATAACATCCCTGTTTTCTTACTGATAACGATACTTCTTGTATAGTTTAAAGTATAAAAATTATTTCATTTACTTAATTAGCAATACCCTATAATGAACGAGTATTTTCACACATTTAAATTTGCATTTTAAGCCACGATGAATACATAATAAAACATTACTTGTATACTTTTACATAAAAATTGAAAATACATTTATACTTAACGAAATCACCCACTGTATAATAAAAGATACTTTGCTAAATTACTTATGTTTAACATACAGACTAATTTCTGTATACGATATATATCACGTGACGCTATTTTTAATTATTTTAAGCATGCGCGCCCTCTACAATTAAATAAATATTCATGAAAAGTTTTATTTGAAATAATATTCCTACTGTTTCTGTGCCGTTAAGTCGTTCTAATTTTTTCTCCGTTTAAGTGATCTGCGATTTTAATTGATTTAAATTAAATAAGTACAATGCAAGACATGGTGTTAGACGAACCAACCAAGATAAGAAAAGCCTTGACATCGGAGTTTAAGGAGCAAATAGACTGTACTATTTTAATGAAACCTGTTTTGAATAAGGAACCGATGGCCTCTTCATCAGATCAAGTCGATCAAAAGTTACCTTTTACATGTGATACATGTAAAAAAGTATTTACTAAAAAATATATGTTATTAAGACATATGAACTTACATTTAGAAAAAAAACCCTCTAAGTGTGATAATCTGTTTACTACAAAGAGCGCTTTACAGGGTGATATGCTAATTAATCCCAAGACATATGCCACATATAAATGTGAGAAATGCAGTAAGACTTTCTCACGAAAAAATGTGTTAGTTAGACACATGAAATTTCACTTAGAAAAGAAACCTTTTAATTGTAAAATGTGTTCGAAATCATTTGTGCAGAAAAGCGACTTACAAAAGCATAACTTAGTACATTCTAAACAAGGCGTTATGCATAAATGTAATGATTGTGATAAAAAGTTTTTACGGGGAAAAAATTTAATAAATCATACTATGATTCATAACACCCCTCAGCAAAAGCAAAGGAATATTGAACCGTTTACCAGACACTATAAATGTGTCGATTGTTCTGAAATATTTAATCACAGATTTGACTTAGTGAAGCATAGAAAAATTCATCTCTCGCCCAAAGAACATATATCTGAACAGCGTACTGAACTTTTAAACCATTTACAGAATTTATTACTACGTATAGACACTTTACAAAATGCTATAAAAAATGAAACTATTCCTTTTTGAAATATTGACTTTACCAATTTATTTGAACTATACAACTTCTTGTATATACTAATGTATGTGTTTAAATAATTAAATAAATAATAGATAAGTGAAAAAGCTTTTGTGTTTTATTTTTCAATATGATTATATTATATCACTATTATGTGAATGAATGGACTTGTAAATTTAAAACCTATGTATAAAAATAAATTTCTTGCACTTTTACAAGAAGTAAAAATTTAATACAAATATATTTCAGATTTTTTAAATATATTATTGATTCACATATAATAGTTAAATTAATATGCTATTAAACATATAATTTTGTATAATCTATATTATTAATTTTCTTTAACACATATTACTTTTTTACAATAAATCGATTTAACTAATTATACATTTGTGTAATTAAACAAACTTATTTTACTAAATATACGTATCGATAATTAATTTTTATTATTTACATACACATGATTATACTTTTTATCGTACGCGATTAACTATTTATACATTTAATAAGCGTTGCCATACCCGCTTTCATAAATAATTAGATATTATAAAGCATACGGATTTCACATAAACAAGCAATATTCATTAAATGAACAATTTGAATCTTTAAGCTATAACGTCATATTTACTTTTAAACTTGCTTTTAACTGTAACCATCACTCTTTTTTAACCTATGTTAGTAACTGTTTAGATATAATATAATCAGTTTACTGTTGACTTTTGTCGTGACTGAACCTTTTACTGTTTGTTATTTAAAAATGGCTTGTGAATTAGATGGGATTAAACGGTCGTGTGAAGAAATGGCTTCTTCAACAAAGTTTCAACGTTTAGATAAACATATGGAAAATTCAGATTTTTATAAAAATGAATTTTTACCCAAATCTAATCTACAGGAGAACTATGAAACACTATCACCTACCATGGACTTGTATGCAGCAGAGCCTAAGATTACCAAGGATTCTACAACCCCAATATTTACTAACTGTGATAATGACGAAACGTCTTTCCCCGACACCTGTTGTGAGTCTACCTCTGCTAAAAGCTTTTTGGATACAATGTTTAAGGATCTAGATTTTAAAAATTTGGAAACATATCTTACCTCACAGCCTACAAGTGGTTTAATTTCTTCAAATGAACCATCAACTAGCATTACACATAGTAGTGAACAATTATATAACATATCCCCTCCCATCGCATGTGTGAATAACATTTCCAAAACCAAACATGGTAAATCTCGCATTTTTGTCATGTTTCGGATTAAACTTGCTGATTTTATATTTTTAACTTTAAAACGACATTATAAACAGTTTTATGTACATATTGAAGAGATCAAACACAATGTATTTACAAATGAAGAAATTTCATCAACAAATAGAATTTTCATGGATATTTCAACATGGTATGAATTCCAATATAAAATTTTTGGATTTAATTTAAAATATAAAAGTTCATCGTTTATTGCTAACAATACAGTATTAGTGTTAAATTATAATAATTCTATTATGCAAATAAAAAATTTAAAGAATTATACACATTGTGTTTTAAACGATTTTCAGTTAGAAAATTTAAAAGAAAAAGCTATTGATTTTAATAGCAATCTTATTAAACACTTGTATACAGTTCATCTACCGCAGTTAATTAAGCAAAAATGCACACTCGTTAATTTACCTTCTGAAATCGAGCGTGTTTTACTAACGAAACTTATCTCTTCTATTGAGGATAATGTACTGACAATATTAAACCAAATTTATGAATGTGTAGGATGTATATTTAGACACCAATCCCAAAGTCTACATACATGTTTCACCTTTAATAAACGTGAAAGATTTAATCACTTAGGGGATATGATTTTAATGCTTGTAAATTTTGATTATGTTATTTCAAGGTTTTTAAACGGAGTTGAATGTATCAGTGAAAACTTTTTACATAACATTAATGTGGAATTTATTCGAAATGTATTATTTAAGTCCTGAAAATAAAATATTTTGCTTTAAATCTGTGTGTTTATTTAAACAAAATGTGTGTGTGTTTATTAATATTGTTTAACTTGCAATTTAAGATTAATGATTTCTGTTATATGTTTATAACAGAAACATGATAACATAGTATGTATACTAAATGTTAGTAACATACTACACATGTTAGTAAATGTATTTTTGAACTATTATAAAAGTTTTTAAAATTTTACAAGATAACAAAATTATTTTTCAGTTAAAAAAGTTTTATAAATTTACAATTTTAAATTTAAAACTTAATAAAAGTATTTCATACTTTATCAATGTTGATTCGTCTTGTATGTTTATATTATATAATGGTAACATACTATATTGTTGTTATGTTACTACATATACTTATAAAAATAATTTAAACATGTTATATTATTGTAAAAGTTTTTAAAAAATTTACAAAGTAACTTAATTAAATTATAAGTAAACAAAATAATTATTTTTTTAATTAAAATAAATTAACAAAAATGAAAAGTTATCAAAATTATTTTATAAATGTTTTAAAATACTTAATTTTAATAAATTGTGTCTATGTATACATATATATGTATGTACCTATATACATGTGGAACTGTAGTTAAGTAATAGAAATTCTCAAACTTTGTCATTAGAAACCCTATATTCTGATAATTAATAACAATTAGCTTTAAATTAAAGAAATAGATTAATTTATACTTACAAATATAACCCACTTATAATAGCACGTCCATCTTACATAGTTACTTCAGACATTATGCTTGTTTCTATCCTAGCAGCAGGATGTTTTTGTCGTATCACGTGATTTACTTTAAAGTCACGTGATCATGAAGATAAGAATTAAACACAACGTGTTTGACATTTTCACTTCTGCTATAGAAGAGGCTTGTTTGGTAAGTTATAATGTCCTGTATTCTTTATTTTACACTTTATTTTACAATTTATTAAGAAGATCTAATTTAAATAACGTTTATATTGCAAACGTAAGGTAAAAGCACTAAATTATTGTTTTAAAAGCCTTTTATTTTGTAATTCTGTCGACAATAAGATGATGTAATACATTTAAAATCTTACTATTGGGTTTTATTTTAGCATAAACATTATTTATTCAACTGGCTATTGCTTTTAGAAGTAACTTAATTTTCTTACACAAGCGGAAAATAATATTTCTTCATTAATATATCATGTTTACAAAATTTTTAAGTTATATATAATATAACTTGTAAATACATAGTATATTTTTATACTATAAGTATCTATAAGTATATGTATACTTACATGTTATTTAAGTATATATGTATACTTATGGATTTGGTATATAAATATACTATGTATTTACAAGTTATATTATATATAACTTAAAAATTTTGTAAACATGATATATTAATGAAGAAATATTATTTTTCGCTTGTGTAAGAAAATTAAGTTACTTCTAAAAGCAATAGCCAGTTGAATAAATAATGTTTATGCTAAAATAAAACCCAATAGTAAGATTTTAAATGTATTACATCATCTTATTGTCGACAGAATTACAAAATAAAAGGCTTTTAAAACAATAATTTAGTGCTTTTACCTTACGTTTGCAATATAAACGTTATTTAAATTAGATCTTCTTAATAAATAGTAAAATAAAGTGTAAAATAAAGAATACAGGACATTATAACTTACCAAACAAGCCTCTTCTATAGCAGAAGTGAAAATGTCAAACACGTTGTGTTTAATTCTTATCTTCATGATCACGTGACTTTAAAGGAAATCACGTGATACGACAAAAACATCCTGTTGCTAGGATAGAAACAAGCATAATGTCTGAAGTAACTATGTAAGATGGACGTGCTATTATAAGTGGGTTATATTTGTAAGTATAAATTAATCTATTTCTTTAATTTAAAGCTAATTGTTATTAATTATCAGAATATAGGGTTTCTAATGACAAAGTTTGAGAATTTTTATTACTTAACTAAAGTTCCACATGTATATAGGTACATACATATATATGTATACATAGACACAATTTATTAAAATTAAGTATTTTAAAACATTTATAAAATAATTTTGATAACTTTTCATTTTTGTTAATTTATTTTAATTAAAAAAAATAATTATTTTGTTTACTTATAATTTAATTAAGTTACTTTGTAAATTTTTTAAAAACTTTTACAATAATATAACATGTTTAAATTATTTTTATAAGTATATGTAGTAACATAACAACAATATAGTATGTTACCATTATATAATATAAACATACAAGACGAATCAACATTGATAAAGTATGAAATACTTTTATTAAGTTTTAAATTTAAAATTGTAAATTTATAAAACTTTTTTAACTGAAAAATAATTTTGTTATCTTGTAAAATTTTAAAAACTTTTATAATAGTTCAAAAATACATTTACTAACATGTGTAGTATGTTACTAACATTTAGTATACATACTATGTTATCATGTTTCTGTTATAAACATATAACAGAAATCATTAATCTTAAATTGCAAGTTAAACAATATTAATAAACACACACACATTTTGTTTAAATAAACACACAGATTTAAAGCAAAATATTTTATTTTCAGGACTTAAATAATACATTTCGAATAAATTCCACATTAATGTTATGTAAAAAGTTTTCACTGATACATTCAACTCCGTTTAAAAACCTTGAAATAACATAATCAAAATTTACAAGCATTAAAATCATATCCCCTAAGTGATTAAATCTTTCACGTTTAGTAAAGGTGAAACATGTATGTAGACTTTGGGATTGGTGTCTAAATATACATCCTACACATTCATAAATTTGGTTTAATATTGTCAGTACATTATCCTCAATAGAAGAGATAAGTTTCGTTAGTAAAACACGCTCGATTTCAGAAGGTAAATTAACGAGTGTGCATTTTTGCTTAATTAACTGCGGTAGATGAACTGTATACAAGTGTTTAATAAGATTGCTATTAAAATCAATAGCTTTTTCTTTTAAATTTTCTAACTGAAAATCGTTTAAAACACAATGTGTATAATTCTTTAAATTTTTTATTTGCATAATAGAATTATTATAATTTAACACTAATACTGTATTGTTAGCAATAAACGATGAACTTTTATATTTTAAATTAAATCCAAAAATTTTATATTGGAATTCATACCATGTTGAAATATCCATGAAAATTCTATTTGTTGATGAAATTTCTTCATTTGTAAATACATTGTGTTTGATCTCTTCAATATGTACATAAAACTGTTTATAATGTCGTTTTAAAGTTAAAAATATAAAATCAGCAAGTTTAATCCGAAACATGACAAAAATGCGAGATTTACCATGTTTGGTTTTGGAAATGTTATTCACACATGCGATGGGAGGGGATATGTTATATAATTGTTCACTACTATGTGTAATGCTAGTTGATGGTTCATTTGAAGAAATTAAACCACTTGTAGGCTGTGAGGTAAGATATGTTTCCAAATTTTTAAAATCTAGATCCTTAAACATTGTATCCAAAAAGCTTTTAGCAGAGGTAGACTCACAACAGGTGTCGGGGAAAGACGTTTCGTCATTATCACAGTTAGTAAATATTGGGGTTGTAGAATCCTTGGTAATCTTAGGCTCTGCTGCATACAAGTCCATGGTAGGTGATAGTGTTTCATAGTTCTCCTGTAGATTAGATTTGGGTAAAAATTCATTTTTATAAAAATCTGAATTTTCCATATGTTTATCTAAACGTTGAAACTTTGTTGAAGAAGCCATTTCTTCACACGACCGTTTAATCCCATCTAATTCACAAGCCATTTTTAAATAACAAACAGTAAAAGGTTCAGTCACGACAAAAGTCAACAGTAAACTGATTATATTATATCTAAACAGTTACTAACATAGGTTAAAAAAGAGTGATGGTTACAGTTAAAAGCAAGTTTAAAAGTAAATATGACGTTATAGCTTAAAGATTCAAATTGTTCATTTAATGAATATTGCTTGTTTATGTGAAATCCGTATGCTTTATAATATCTAATTATTTATAAAAGCGGGTATGGCAACGCTTATTAAATGTATAAATAGTTAATCGCGTACGATAAAAAGTATAATCATGTGTATGTAAATAATAAAAATTAATTATCGATACGTATATTTAGTAAAATAAGTTTGTTTAATTACACAAATGTATAATTAGTTAAATCGATTTATTGTAAAAAAGTAATATGTGTTAAAGAAAATTAATAATATAGGTTATACAAAATTATATGTTTAATAGCATATTAATTTAACTATTATATGTGAATCAATAATATATTTAAAAAATCTGAAATATATTTGTATTAAATTTTTACTTCTTGTAAAAGTGCAAGAAATTTATTTTTATACATAGGGTTTAAATTTACAAGTCCATTCATTCACATAATAGTGATATAATATAATCATATTGAAAAATAAAACACAAAAGCTTTTTCACTTATCTATTATTTATTTAATTATTTAAACACATACCTTAGTATATACAAGAAGTTGTATAGTTCAAATAAATTGGTAAAGTCAATATTTCAAAAAGGAATAGTTTCATTTTTTATAGCATTTTGTAAAGTGTCTATACGTAGTAATAAATTCTGTAAATGGTTTAAAAGTTCAGTACGCTGTTCAGATATATGTTCTTTGGGCGAGAGATGAATTTTTCTATGCTTCACTAAGTCAAATCTGTGATTAAATATTTCAGAACAATCGACACATTTATAGTGTCTGGTAAACGGTTCAATATTCCTTTGCTTTTGCTGAGGGGTGTTATGAATCATAGTATGATTTATTAAATTTTTTTCCCGTAAAAACTTTTTATCACAATCATTACATTTATGCATAACGCCTTGTTTAGAATGTACTAAGTTATGCTTTTGTAAGTCGCTTTTCTGCACAAATGATTTCGAACACATTTTACAATTAAAAGGTTTCTTTTCTAAGTGAAATTTCATGTGTCTAACTAACACATTTTTTCGTGAGAAAGTCTTACTGCATTTCTCACATTTATATGTGGCAGATGTCTTGGGATTAATTAGCATATCACCCTGTAAAGCGCTCTTTGTAGTAAACAGATTATCACACTTAGAGGGTTTTTTTTCTAAATGTAAGTTCATATGTCTTAATAACATATATTTTTTAGTAAATACTTTTTTACATGTATCACATGTAAAAGGTAACTTTTGATCGACTTGATCTGATGAAGAGGCCATCGGTTCCTTATTCAAAACAGGTTTCATTAAAATAGTACAGTCTATTTGCTCCTTAAACTCCGATGTCAAGGCTTTTCTTATCTTGGTTGGTTCGTCTAACACCATGTCTTGCATTGTACTTATTTAATTTAAATCAATTAAAATCGCAGATCACTTAAACGGAGAAAAAATTAGAACGTCTTAACGGCACAGAAACAGTAGGAATATTATTTCAAATAAAACTTTTCATGAATATTTATTTAATTGTAGAGGGCGCGCATGCTTAAAATAATTAAAAATAGCGTCACGTGATATATATCGTATACAGAAATTAGTCTGTATGTTAAACATAAGTAATTTAGCAAAGTATCTTTTATTATACAGTGGGTGATTTCGTTAAGTATAAATGTATTTTCAATTTTTATGTAAAAGTATACAAGTAATGTTTTATTATGTATTCATCGTGGCTTAAAATGCAAATTTAAATGTGTGAAAATACTCGTTCATTATAGGGTATTGCTAATTAAGTAAATGAAATAATTTTTATACTTTAAACTATACAAGAAGTATCGTTATCAGTAAGAAAACAGGGATGTTATCCGCAAATAAGTAGTTTCCTGTTTTTGCTCTGGTAGACAACAGATCTATTTTCAAACTCGATAATCGTTATAATATTCGCTCAGTTTTGGTTTAAAATCTTAAATAATTTATCAAGTAAAGGGTAGTATTTTGTATATAATATGTAAGTTATATTATAATAATGGTACACATGTTTAATGAAATAGTATAAAATCCTTAATTTTTGTAGAAAAATAAAACAAGTTTCTACATTTTCTATCGAAATATTGTAAAACTTTTCGAAAACTAAACTTATTTATTCCATATACATAAATAAAAACAGACACATGATAAAAAACTAAACAAATATTTATTAAATATAAAACATTTCTACGTTAATTTATAAATACATTGCTCAAATGCTTATTATAAAAGTCTACATTCATAGATTCAAAAAATAAATAAGTATAATTACATATACATTTCTCTAGCAGGTTTTTCACAAATTCCTTAATGTTGAAATTTAGCAAAGCACTGTCGGCGCACCAGTTAAACTGTTTTCTTAAATTATATCTCATACATTCGTGATCCATTTCAACTGGTTCTCCGATTGAACATAAATAACAGTCAAACGTGCGATATACTGATCTCTCTAATTCATGATCGAAGCATTCTAAAAAATAGTCCATCGCCTCTTTCTCTGTAAAGTGAGAACATTTACATATTTTTACGTTTTTTAAAACATAAACAGGTAAAAGTTTTGTTAAAAAAGTTTGAATAAGACATTCGCTAATTTCAATACAGTTTTTCTCTAGTTTGAGAAATTGTTCTTTTGTAAGTAGTAAACAATCAGGTTTCAATAGTTTTTGCAGTATGCGTGATTCCTTATCCACATAAATCGTTAGTAAGTCGTTGTTAGATACGAATGTTTCTTTTTCTGCAGAGTCAAAATTAAATTTTGTCATTCTCGTTTCAAATTTATCAAAGGTTGCGCACGATATTGTAATTCCTTCATTTGTAGGGTACATTTTACTACTATTCTCAAACTCTTTATATTTTTGAATGTGAACGTTTAACTCACAGTCCTTATTCATTTGCACTTCGACAATCGTATCCTCCCCTAAGTCCCAATGGTATGGGGTAAAAACGTCAAAATACTGAAATATTCTACTAAATTCGCTGATTTCTGAAATTTCATAGTAAGATGTGTTAAGCGAAGTAGTCATTTTCAGGTTTAGAAGTATCCAAAAAGCAGGGTAAACAGATAGGTGATCAAGCAAATATACAGCAAGGTTTTAAGTAATTAGAAGAATAATCGTTTAAGTCAAAACTTTAAACAGTAAATTCATTATGGTGTACAAGCTTCTTATATTGCTATTCTTATCGTTGTAAAACAGGATGTTATTCTATAAATGTCGTCATATCCTGTTTTATTAACTTGAAAATCTTAGGAAAAAAAGTAACATTGTGTTAGGTTTCATTATTTATATTAATTGTACGGAGACATCGTAGCGTAATTGGGAGCGCATTGGAAAGCTAGCCAAAAGGTTGACAGTTCGAATCCGAGCATAAACATAATGGTAAGTTAAACTTTCTTTTTTAAAGTATACAATTAAAAATTCTATTACAGTATCCTTAAACCTCACTTGGTAAGTTAAAATTTGCTGTATTATATAATTTATGTTACAAAATCTCTTGCATGCAAATTGGTAAGATACGCTTTGCTTTGCAAGTTTATAAAACCAACAAACCAACCAACCTTTTACAAGGTTATTTTATATGTTATAAGTACATTCCAATGTGTTTGCAAGTTTAAACATTAAAGTTTATCGTAAATCTTAAATTATTTTTCAAAATTTATAATATCATTAGTACTGGTATAGTAATAATCCAATATGTTCAGTCACTTGACACCTTTTCTTATATATCTTAAATCGCGTCTAATAAACATGGTCTCATGGTGTGTTCGTTTAATCAAATCAACACATCATGAGATCATTTTGTCAAGTTCGAGGTTCGAACCCCGCTTCATTTACATGTTTGTTAAAGCTAATAATTTTTAACAAGGGAGTACGCTATTTCAAAGTGAAAGTTGTAGTCGAAATTTAATATTTTCTTAATTTCTGTGAAGAAAAAAAAAATGTTTTAAAACGTATGCACGTCTTGTATTTTATTACAATTAGTTCACTTCGTATATGCATGCTTGTGTACGTAACAAATAGTTCACTGTGTGTCTGTCTGTCTGCCTACCTGCCTGCCTGCTTGTCTGTGTGCCTGCCTATCTGCCTATATGTCGGTTTATAACTATAATTATTTACATGTGTCACTTTAAAATTTTTGTTAAGTGCTACGCTATAACTAAATATTTCCATTGTAAGCAGTTTGGTAATAAACTTTAAAATATTTTATTAAGTGCTATGCTTTAACTAAATATTTTCATTGTAAGCAGTTTGCTAAGAAACTTTAAAATTATTTATTATTTAGCTTTATGATAGAACTTAAATTTCTATTTCATATTCCTTTGCGAGCACTATGGTAACACATTTTAAAATTATTTATTAAGTGCTATGCTATAACTATATATTTCCATTGTAAGCAGTTTGGTAAGAAACTTTAAAATTATTTATTAAGTGCTATGCTATAACTATATATTTCCACTGTAAGCAGTGGTAAGTTACTTTATTTTACACCATGCTATAACTTAAATTTCCATTGTAAGCAGTATGGTTAGATACTTTAGAATATTTTATTTTATACTATGCTATAACTTAAAATTTAGAAGCAGTCATTTTAAATTCCATAATTTTCATACTTACCGATAGAGGGCGACACCACTTTAAACTTTATCTCTCCTAAAATTAAAAAAAAAAAAAAAATTGGGGGGGGGCAAGGGGATAGTAGTCGTACTCTACCGTAGCCGATACCTCGTAATATAAGACAATTTTAAATTTTTTAAAATTAAGCCCCCCCCTTAAAAAAAATACCCCCCCTACTATAACATGCTGCCCCCTCCTAAAACCCCCTCTCCTATAGCACACCCTTTCGCCCCACCCTCGATTTTAAGTTTCAATTTTATCATCGTAGTCTTTTACAACAATTTTGAGGTGGTGCTGCACCACAGCACCACCTCATGACCCGCCGCAACGCCGCCTCATGGGGCAAAACCGGCTTTTCCCACCTACTTGCGTGTAAAATCATAAATTTTCTCAATCGTGTGCGTAAAAATAATGAAGTTTGTCGATCATGCTCAGAAAAAGTAATGAATTTTGTCGATCGGCTACGTAAAAAAACTTCGCCATTCGGGAGTGTAAAAATCCTGAATTTCATCGATCAAATGCATAAAAATCACGAATCTCGTCGATCGGGCATGTAAAGATCATGATTTTTAGCGACCGAGTGCATAAAAATCATGAATTTTATCGATCGGCGTGTAAAAATCATGTATTTTGTCGATTGGCTACGTAAAAATCAAATTTCGTCATTCGGCAGTGTAAAAATCTTGAATTTTGTCGATCGTGTGCATAAAAATAATGAATTTCTTCGATCGGCCGGAGAGAAATAATGAATTTTGTCGATTGGCTACGTAAAAATCAAATTTCGTCATTCGACAGTGTAAAATTTCTGAATTTCGTCGATCAAACGCATAAAAATCATGAATTTTATGGATCACCACGTAAAAATTATGAATTTCTTCGATTATGCACGGAAAATCGTAAATTTCTTCAAACGGGTGCGTAAAAGCCATGAATTTCTTCGAACGGACACATAAAAATTATGAATTTCGTCGAATGGACGCTGAAAAATCTTGAAATTTAGGAGAAAATGGTAATTGGGAAATCCTGCATTTGGCTTGTGCTTTCCACATTTTTAATCGCCAGTTTTTAAAGTTTAATCAACAACTGGCGACTGCTTATTTTCACCTTTAGGGGGGAGGAATCGCAAAATTAGTCGCTCAAGGATTGCCATGGAATGTGTTACCTGAAAGCAGAGGTGGTAAACAATGATAATGTTTTAATTTCCGTTTTACAACTTTAATCGCTATGTGGTGAATAGCTACTGCTAATTTTCACCTATAGCTAAATTCTAAACCTGTTTACATTTTACATGCGACTCTCGGCATTGAGCAATAAGTGACAGCGTTCGTCCATTATTTTCTGTAATTCGCTAACTTTGTTAATATAATAATTAACACCTTAATTCATTTTTTAAATGTTTATACATAGCCATAAGATAGCTAAAAATATGTACCGACAGACACTTCTTCAAAACTGGTTTCTCTTAAAAAAAAATTAGATAGATTCAATGTATTTATAAAAGCCTTACTAGAAAAAATATTTCATAGGATATTTGTATTTTCAAAGTTTTGTTCATATTATCTTATTTTAAACTTTTCTTTAATAGTGATGGAGTTAATTTAGAGTTTGTTATTGTGAATTCAAATAACTCCTATTTATTACAAAATTAAATTAAATATTTGACCGTTTATCGTTACAATGAAATTTATAATATTGTTTGGGTTGATCTTGACTGTACTTAGCCTGTGTGTCAATACAATTAATGGTTTCTCAAGGTTTTTACATATATTTTCAATTGCTTTTAATCAAAGTTTACAAATAATATACCAGGAGGAAAATAACTTTATAAAAATTATAATTTAATTTAAAGTAATGCTATTTTAAATATTGTCCTCCTGAATGATATGTTACATGAAATGTGATTAAAAGCTTTTTCTTCTTTTTCCAAGATAGTTTGCCAAATTGGTATGTTACAGGTGTCAGTTAACATTTTTCAATTAATAACAAAATATTTGTTGCTATATTTTTATACTTGATAGCAGGGGTGTAAAAATCTAGTCGCCAATGGGTAGATTACTACCACTAAATTTTTAATATTCTTCGACTAATAAGAATACTGATAAAATTTAGGTGAAGTATAATAATAAAATTTAGCTGAAGAATACTAATAAAATTTAGTGGTGAGAATTGGCCCATTGACTCCTAGATTTTTACACCCCAGCTTGATAGCTTATTTTAAAATTTTGGATGCTGTTACTTGTTTGTAATAATAAAAACTTTGGATTTAAAGAAAATAATTTTTTTTTAACTTATTTGTCCATTGAACACCATAAAACACATTTCAGGATTCATTTTTTGCATTTTTTATTACAAAATAATGTAAAATTAATATAAGAAAAAACATCTAGTGACCAAAATTTATCAAATTATAAAGCATATATGACATTATAATAATACTATATGTGTTCAACATTTCGTGATTTATGTGGCCGAAAGTTATAGTCATATGATGCAAATAATATATATATAATGACGTATTAATTACGCATAATATGAGTGTTTGGTGTGTAATATATATATATTCATATATACGATGCATATGTAAGCTTGGCGATGATTTTGATAAAATCATAGCTGCAACCTTGGCATAATCGTAATTGTAGGGGCAACAAACTTTAAATTAACTCCATCGCTATTACAGTATTTAAAAAAAAAAAGTCTAAAATAAGACAATATGGACAACACATTCACAATACAAATCTCCTCCGAAATAATTTTTTTTGGCAAGACAACGTGGTACTTTATAAATACGTTGAATGTATCTAATTTTTTAATCTATCTAGATTTGTAGAGGTGTCTGTCGGCACATATTTTTAGCCATCTTATGGCTATATATAAACATTTAAAAAATTACGGCATTAATTATTATATTAACAAAGCTAGCGAATAAGAAAAATAATATACAAACGCTTGCACTTACCGCTTACCGCCGTGCCGTCGCCGTCAAAATGTAAACAGAACGATCAGAATCTGAGTTGAGTTGAGATGTAGCGTTTCTTCACATAGTCAGTTACGAAAAAAAAATCTAATGTTCAAAAGGAGATTTACATTTTTCACTTGTTTTTTGAAGTAAAATTTTCTTAAAAACTGGAAGTCATCATGCCTGTAGTTAATAAGTGGAAAGGCAATTTCCCCCTCCCTCGATTTTGAAATTTAAATAATTAAAATAACTAAAATAAATAATAATAATAATAATAATAAACTTAAAATAAAAGAACTAAGAATTTTTCGTTGTGTGTAGGGTGTATATGTGTGTGTGTGTGTGTGGGGGGGGGTGTTCAATTACTACTTTCTTCCTGAATTTTAAAGTTTAAGTAACTAAAATTACGTTTTCTCCGTTTTTGAACAGCATAATAAAATTGGTTCTTTTGAGTAACTTAAAAGAGGAACTAAAAAGTTTCCGTTGGAGGGGGGGGGCTTCATTAACCCTCCCTGGATTTTGAAATTTTATTTAATTTTTTATTTTGACCGATTTTGTAAAACAGTAAATTTATTCTTTTATCGAGTAATTTAAAGTAATTAAACACTAAGAGAAAGTACAAATTTCCAGTTGGGGGAGAAGGGCGGACTTTCCCCCTTAAATTCCTTAAATTGTTATTTATTTGTTATTTTTTATATTTATGTGTTAAAAATTTATCTCAAAAGGGGTGGTTCAAAGCAGTGTCCGCTACTTAACTCGCTGTTCCTCGCTTAACTTAAAAGAGGAACTAAGAATTTTCCGTTGGAGGCGGGAGGGGGGGGGGGGGGGTGCGTCATTAACCCTCCCTGGATTTTAAAATTTTATTTAATTTTTTATTTTGACCGATTTTGTAAAACAGTAAATTTATTCTTTTTCCGAGTAATTTAAAGTAATTAAACACTAAGAGAAAGTACAAATTTCCCGTTGGGCGGAAGGGCGGACTTTCCCCCTTAAATTCCCCATGAAAGTTATTTTTATTATATATATATTTATGTGTTAAAAATTTATCTCAAAATGGGTGGTTCAACGCAGTGTTCGCCCCCCCCCCCCCTGAGGATTTTGATTTTTGTTCAATTTAGTCCCATTAAACTAAACGTCTTGAAAACAGTGTTAATTATTAATAACAGAGTAAATACGCAATATTGTCAAAAACTGAAAGACTTTAATATTGCTTAGCTTTTAAAACTGCAGATAAATTGCAGAAAATATCTCACAAACTTACTAAAATTAAGTTCTGTAAAATTACCTTAAAGTAACTGCAGTTATACTGCAGATACATCAGAAAATATAATACTGAAATAATGACTGTAAAATACTTCAAATTTACTACAGTTTTACTACAGATGTAAAGTCTCATTATTTTTTTAATTTATGATTATAACATAAATTCACGTAAACTGCAGTATTTTTGCAGATAAAAGCTCACAGTATTTTTGAAATAAATTACTGCAAAATTACTTCACATTAACTGCAAAATAACTGAAGTATTTTTACAGTCAAGATTGCACTACAGAAAATCTACAGTTGCCTGTAGAAAAACTTTAAAAATACTTCACTTCTGTAGAAAAACTGCAGTTCATTTTTAGCTGGGAATTGATACCTAGGAATCATTATAACGAAGATTTTTCTTTATAATTTACAAAGAAAGTAAAATAAATAAATAAATTTATGCAATCAATGCTTCCAAATCACAACAAATGTATTTAATGAAAACATATTGATTTTTTACTGACTGCTTCTGGCTGTTAAATGTTTTTTTCCATGACACAAAAGTGGAATAATTTAATTGACACTAGTAAAATTGACACTATTTAAGCAGGCTTCTTGAATCAGTCCTATTGTAGAGAAGCAAATCACCTGTTGACAAATAGATATATAAAAATCGATATATCGTAGCTTTTTTTAAATTTATTGAAAGTAAAAAAAAAAAAAAAAAAAAAAAAAAAAAAAGCTATTACACTTTTACAAGGGCAATCAATACCATCAAATCATGAAAATTGTGTTTGAAGGAAACACATCGATTTCCAACTGGCTGTTTATGAAAAGTTTTTGAAGGGAACAAAAGTACAATATTTTAACGAGAAAAAATTATACTATTTAATCATTTATTTTAATTTATAAGACAAATATATTTTTGCGTAAATTCATCCAAATGATGTCTTGTCAAACATTCCAAAAGTGTTTTAGAAATATATTAATAGATTATAAACCAATAAAATGATGCAATTTTAATTTTTTATTTAAATCGTCTTACTATTCTAACGAGGAAAATACACGCGGACTTGAAAAATAAAGTGTGCATTTCAAACTTTATCCGAATTTAGTCAAGAATCGCACTTAGGAAAAAAATGTCAATTTACGATACGAAAGATTGCATTTTACTTACCCATCATACGTAGTATAGGGTAAGTCTTGTAAACGTTTTGAAAATCGAAAAAAAAAAACATTTTTCACGGATTTACACGTTTCAAGCACTGCAGATTCCGAAAAACATATTTTTTGAAAAACAAATTTGCCGTCCGTCTGTCTGTGTGCCTGTGTGTCTGTAAACGCTCTATCTCCCGAATAAATTGAGATAGAGACTTGAAATTTGGTATGTATTTAGAATGCAATAATGGGAAGAAGCATATTGAATTTCAGTAACCTCGATTATCGGGAGTTATTTTTTTTCGGACACTCGAAATATTCGTTATGATAAAAGGTATATAAATTTTTTCGAAATTGTTTATTTTAAGAATTGGATATAAAAGAAAATAAAAAAAAAACATAAATTTTATACAAAGAATGAAGTCGATTGGATAATTGGTTGCTGAGATATTTGTAATTTTAATTTCCACACTCTTCGATTTTTCATAACCCTGCATTTCATTCAAATTTTAATTCAAAGAAATAGTTTAATTGAAAATGAGACGCTTCATCCGACGCAGTAAACTGTTAGTTAATAGGATTATCATTTTTGGACTTATAAGAATCTCTCTCTTACGCAATTCAGTACTAGAGAATTTAAAGTTTATGACGTCGTCAAGCCAAGACTGTATTGCGATTGCAATGTAATAACTAGTTTACACATGTTATATTTTCATATTTTATATTATGCATATCCATGATGGGTAAGTATTACGGTGGCCCCCAACAACTAGTTTTATTGCATTTAACTTCTACATTGAGCTGACAATACCGATTGCTGTCTAAAACTTTCCACAACCTTAAATTGTCAGAGAAGTAAAAAGGTTCTTATGTTTAACAGTTATTTTATAAATAAGATTATCTTTGATGTTGTTTCCTTCAAATCGTTAAGTGACTCGTTACGTACATGAAAAACATCCGAATTGGTCAAGAATAGAAAATACTTCTCAAGAAGCTGTTCTAATCCAGCTATTTATAACTGTTAAGAAAATATGGAGCTCCATACAGATTCATCTAAATTAGGATTTAGTGCATTTCTGCTGCGACAGAAAGGTTAACTTCCATCTTTTCTGTCATTTGGAAAATGTCAAAGCAAGGAGAATTATAGTCGTTACATATAACATTGTTTAGAAATAATCGAATCCTAACAAAAGTTAAAATTTATAATTTAGGGAATAAAGTCAATTTCATATAGATTTATGACATATTTCTTTTAAATGCTAAAAGGTATTATGTTGTTAATTTACACTTTTTAGCATTTAAAAGAAATATATTATTACAAGGTGTTATAATTTATTATATTGTTAGATTTATGACTTTAGTATGTCATTAACTGTTGCATAATTATTTAATTTTATTAAACTATTTAAAAATTTATTTTAATACAGTTATTAAATAATTCATCAATTATTTTTTATTCAAATAATTTTTCTTTCATTAAGAAACTAATTCTGTATTTTTAATGAAAGAAAAACTAGAAAACTAATAAAATATGTCGCTCCATTAATTTTATGTGTACAATTAGAGGCTCTTAAAGAAAACAGAACATGAAAAAAAAAAAAAAAAAACATGAATAAAAAAATAAAATCTCTAACAAGGTGGTTCTGGCTCTAATTGGATGACAGTCCATGTCCAGGCGACAAATCGTATATCTCGAATTCAATTAGAATCAATAAATGAAATCGACAAAAACTTTCTTATTGGGAAATGAAATAAAAATGCGGCGAAATTTGTCGAAAGCATCACAGTGTTCTGTCAACATCATCAGACTCATTACGACATTGAAGTGTATCTCCTTCAATTTAATTTCAAACTTTCTAACAAAAAGGGATACAGTGACATTTTATGTTAAGGATAAGGCAATTTGAAAATTACTTATCCATGAAACGGAACTTTAATTAAGAGTTTTTGAAAGGGATTATTTTTAAATTTATAAAAATAAATTAATATTTCTATTGAATAAATGTTTTTCTATACTAATGTAATGAAGAGAGCACACCTGACTGACTGATTCATCAGCGCAGAGCTGAAACGACTAAAGTCAGTATCACGAAATTTGGACAGTACATTGGTGTTATTATCTAGGCAAGCAATAAGAAAGGATTTTTGAGAATTCACTCCTTAAGGCGGTATTAAAAAAAAAAAAAAATCCACGCTCAACAACTCAAAAATTTGAGACGCATTCCCAAACTCATTTTTAAAAGTAACAACAGGAAACTTGGTGGCGTGATTTATAAAGACATTTATAAGGGCCCCATGTTTTTATTTTTCGTTCAATTAAATAGAAATTGATTTACAGACAATTATTTTCACAGTACGATCATTTTTTTTGTTTCCAGCGCTATCGCTTCTCGAAATTCGGTTCAAAATGTCCACTTTGACAGCATTTTTTGAAATATATTCTGCCTTTATCAAAAAATCGAGACAATACGGACATTATAAAGTTTCTGAATAAGAGAACCTGCCAATTGGATGCATTTTAGAGCAAAAATGAGTTTACAAATGTGTCTCAAAATAAGCAGTTTGGATTTGAATACACCCTTAAGGGGGTTAAATGGCTCGTACGTTTTATGTCATTTCGCCATATCTCAGCAGCAGTTTTAGGTAGGAGCATAAAATTCAGCATAACAAATCTTCTAAAAAATAGTTAAACGCGTATTTCAAAGATTTTAGAAATTCAATCACTTAAAAGGGGATTAAATGAGAGGATCAAAAATTTTAAGTCATTTCGCCAAATCTCAACTACAGTTTTAGGTAGGAGCAAAAAATATAGCCATAAAAAATAGTTAAACACGCTTTTCAACGCATTTAGAACTATTTTCGTGATTCCATTGCCAACATCGTCTATTAACTTGATTATGGAATATTAGACGAATAAGACAACTATTATTACCTGTTATCATTACCTATACATAATCTTATTTAAAATTTCTTTAAGGAGGTCGAATAGAGGACGGTTATTTTCGAGAAAATTTTAAATGCTGCACAATTTTTTTTAACTTAAATATTTTATATCTTGAAAAAAGTTAAACAATTAAACTTTTCACTATTTTCTAAAGTACATCTTTTTGCATATAAAAATAGATGAAAAAAATATTGTATGCAAAAGAAGACGAAATAAAGCAAGTATAATTACATTTCAATTTTTTTTTCAATGCATAATAACTTATAATATTTAATACTTCACATAGGACTCAATGTAAAATAAAACATAGCGTCTATACAAAAAAAATGAGATATTAAATCATTTTTAAGCAATATTAAACATAAAATGAGATACTAAACTGCATATAAAATGTAATTTAATTCTTTTTTTAATTTCACAGTAAAACATTGGTTGGTTCTATTAAGAAAGTAACACTGAAATATCCATCTGCTGGTATATAAGTTTCTACAGTATAAAAATATCGAATTCCATAATACACTCTAAAAACGACATTTTCAAAACTGAGCAAAAAATTCTCTAATCTGAGTATGTCGCATAGTCAAAATGGCTCGAATCAAAATTACTCATGTTTGAAACATCTATAAAATCATTTCTGTAAACATGCACACACTCAAGAATAAAACATCATGTGCTGCTATTTGAGTAACTCCATGTTTCAAAAATGAGCATGAACGAACTTCTATGTGCTCATTTTTTATCATGTCCATGTTTCAAAAATGAGTTTGAACTGATTCTAATCATTTTTGAGTAAGTCCCTGTTTCAAAAAGGAGTATGAACTGACCTATATGTGTTCAGTTTTGAGTATGTTCATGTTTCAGTATTCTGAGTATTTTTGGTATTTCTGAATTGAAAGCATCGGGTTTTGCACCTATTTGAAACAAAAAGTTTCATAGCAAAATGAAAACATCTATTTACTCAGATTTGAAAGTGTCATTTTTCTTCATTATCAAAGTTATACAACAGTTTAGATAAATGAGAGAGCATATAACTAATGTGAAAATTGTATTGTTTTACACATTTTCGTTCATTTGATTTCAATTTACAGAAAAACAATGATTTTTGTTATGGCAAATTTAACAGTTTCCAAGAAAAAAATCATGCTTCAGGGACAGATGATGAAACACTTGCCAATATCCAAACAATATTGTTAAAAAATATTTTTTAAAAGTACATTTTAATTATATTGCACTATTTTAAGCACTAAGAAATGTGTACGTTTTATTGATATGCGCTCCATCATATGTTCTATAGAAATTTGAAATCGAAGCATTTATCATTCATTTATAGTAATATAAAAATACTTCTATTATATTATTGTCTACTAGCAATAATTGTTTTAAGTGCATATTTTAAGCATGCTATAGTACTTTGAATCTAATGGAATTGATTTATGTTATTAAGGTGCTCGACGATGTCTTTTCCATAGTGAATGATGCTTGTAAGATTTAATGTTCTTTACAGGCAAAAACTAGTCGGATGTGTTAATCCCAAAACTTTCTCCTATCTTACACAGGTTTTGTATACACTAAAAATGAATCAGTACAATTTATATCAAGGTCTAACTGAATCTAAAGTTTTATTAAATTCCGTGCATTAGTTGTTCAGATATGAGTATCGCTAAAATAATGTAAATCCTGAAAAATGCAGTATAGCAGCGCCCCCTGCTAGGAGATTTAGACCAAAACCTAATCAACAACAACTTATCTTAACGTCTAACTCAATCTGAAGTTTCATGAAAATCCGTGCATTAGTTCTTGAAATATAGTTATCGAGAAAATCGTGAAAAAAGTACCATAGCAGTGCCACCTGTTGGGCTATTTATACTAAAACGTAATCAGCATCTATTTATGTCAAGGTCTAACGGAATCTGAAGTTTGATGAAATTTTGGGCATTTGTTCTTGAGATACAGCCATCTTGAAAATCATGAAAAAAGTAGCATAGCAGCGCCACCTGTTGGACTATTTATACCAAAATGTAATAAGCATTTATTTACGTCAAGGTCAAACAGAATCTGAAGTTTGATGAAATTCCGTGTATTAGATCTTGAGATACAGCTATCATGGAAAACATGGAGAAAATAGCATAGCAGCTCCACCTGTGGGGGTTTCTACACCAAAACGTAATTAGCGTTTATTCATGTTAAGGTCAAACTGAATCTGAAGTTTGATGGAAATAGGTGCATTAGTTCTTGAGATAGAGCTATTGCGAAAATCTCGAAAAATGCAGCATAGCAACGCCACCTGCTGGGCGATATTCACCACAAACTAACCAGCACCCTTTTATATGAGGGACTAACTGAATACAAAGTTTTATTAAATTCTGAGCGTTAGTTCTTGAGATAGAGCGCCCACAAAATTTTTGTCACATACAGACAGACAGACAGACAGACTCATAGACAGACATTTTCTAAAAGCAGTCAAATCGTGTTCAGGTCTTTCTAAACCGTATCAATCCGTCGAAAACCGGAAGTCGAAAATTTTGATGAATCTAATACTTTCTTCTTGTAAAGATAGAAGAAAATATAATCACGAGCATTATCGTCTATGTGGGAAAATTCCTCGTAGTGCATTTACATTTGTGTTGTGCATTTTTGAGCTTAAGTAATTCGTATTACCCTTTTCCGTGTTTTTAAATACTATAGATAATATACTGGGCTGCTTAAAAAATTCGAACATAGCGGAAATTTTTGAAAGTGCGTTTTTAATTGTGCTACTGGTTTTTCAGCTCCAATTAGTTTTTCTTCATTGCGGAATATTTATAATACAAATGCATTCATATACAGCGGCTCACAAAAGAATTCAGGTTAATTCCGTCTTATAGGCAGAAATTTATGCAGATAGTGCGTTTTTATTCTAAGTCATTTTTTTATAACTTTTTTTTCTCCTTACGAAAAATTCCTTAAGGATATACTGATAGTGTTGGACAATGTTTCATAATCTATATGTATCATATATTTTTTATTTCTCGTTTTAATTCATTGTAATATTTTTATGATAGAAATTTCCGATATTTTAAAGGAGTATTTATGCGTAGAATTATGTGTTATTACTGTGATTTTAACTTTAGTGTTAATTTTAATTTAATAAAGAAACTTGAATGTAACTATACTTGAATATAACTACCTTTTCAAACCTATATAATTCAACATAGATTCATTCTTATTTAAAAAACACTTTATTAAAAAATTTTAACCACTATAAATATAAATGTGCTTAATGGGAGCATATTACACACCGAATTTAATGATACACATGACTAGAATCAGAGAAAGAATCATTTTAAAGTAATATTAACATTCCTCACACTGTGTATCACACATAGTACACATCGGCATAGTGCTGATTCGTTATGTATGTTACCAACACATTCAGGAATCTGGTAATATGAAATAATTTTGCCCGGATTTCTGAGCACCCATGTTTTCATTAGCCGCATTATAGAACTCTGTAAAGAGTCGAAAAACAGATAAACTAAGGCATTTGTAGTTACTATTTTCTATTGGTGAGAAAAGTGTTTCCTTTCTATAGATGTCTACGTCTGAAAAACGTAAACTAATATTGAAGTTAAAAATAAAACATATTTTTCATTATAGAATAAATATAATGTTAATACTACACAGTTGGACATTTTTTAACACGTTCTAATCTAGTTGAAAGGCGTTTATGACTTTGTGATGTGATGAATTTGAAGGTGTTTGCTTTGTATGTGATTGACGGTCTTACTGTAGCATGATACCTATTCAGAATGAAGTGTTTGAATAAAGCCTTTTTAGGTTATGTACAGTGGCAGTCAAAAGTATTCAGTTACATTACGGACAATGTAATAAAATTGTTACTATACCTTATTTCATCTTATTTAACGTTGATGTTTCGTTACAGTTTTCTGGATGTGTTGGAAAATGTTACATAATCTATGCTTGATGCATGGTTTTTCGTTCTTGTTATTATGTGAAAGCGTTCCATATCCCACGGTATACTGCGTCATTGTATTAAAAAATAAAATTTTATATATATTTGCTGTAGCTGTATAAAAGTTAATATTTGGTGTAAATGGAAAAATAGTGCAACAAATACACGGTATTCAAACTGAAATGCCAAATATTATTATTTTGAACATACTATGGGATGTCTAACAGCGTTACATTAGTAAGTTTCAGGTCCAGGAACGTACTTTCTCTTCGTTAGTTCCAAACAAAACAGCCACACTTCGAATGTTGTCTACGAATACTTCCTTCAAAGCATCATTGGAGACACAATACTACTACCGGTACAATCACAAAGTTTGTTTTAAAAGTTTTTATGTTTAACTGTATACGAACACTGAAAATAGGACTACCCAATGCTTTCAATTCTGAAATACCAGAAATACTCCTAATATTGAAACATGTACATACTCAAAACTGAGCACATAGAGGTCAGTTCATACTTAATTTTAAAACATGAAAATGCCCAAAAATGATTAGAATCAGTTCAAACTGATTTTTGAAACATGGAAATACTAAAAAATGAGCACACAGAAGTCAATTCATACTCATTTTTGAAATCTGGACATACTCAAATAGGAGCATATGATGTTTTATTCTTGAGTGTGTGCATGTTTTGAGAAATGAGTATATACCTGTTTCAAACTTGAGTCATTTTGATTTGGAGCCATTTTGACTATGAGACATACTCAGATTTGAATACTTTTTGCTCAGTTTTGAAAACGTCGTTTTTAGAGTGAATCTTCACTTGTAATATATTGATTCAAAACATGTTCTTTATATCCTATTGAATAATCTTACACTTATTAAAAGTCCTCAAAATAATACTACTCAAAATCAGGGTCATCCGAGTCCTTTTCAGGGTCACCGAGGTTGTTGACGTAAAATAAGTGTAATAAAGTTGTGCTCTCTCATAATTTATAATTTTGAACTATTTATTCGTAAAACCTGCTGTAACTGTGTAACAAGTGAGTGTGTGCAAGTTTTCAGAAATGAGTATTTACATGTTTTAAACTTGAGTAATTTTGATTCGGAGCTATTTTGACTATGTGACATACTGAAATTTGAGTATTTTTTGCTCAGTTTTGAAAATTTTGTTTTTAGAGTGAATCTTCACCTGTAATATATTGATTCAAAACATGTTCTTTATATCCTATTTAATAATCTTAAACTTATTAAATGTCCTCAAAATAATAGTAATCAAAATCAGGGTCATCTGAGTTCGTTTCATTGTCACCGAGGTTGTTGACGTAAAATAAATGTAATAAACTTGTGCTCTCTCATGATTTATAATTTTGGACTATTTATTCGTAAAACATGCTGTAACTCTGTAACAAGTGACTGTATCACCTTGCCAGTTGTATCATTCTATTCAGAATTTAAAAACAATATACTTGACCTATTCAGAAAATTGGAGCGCCTCTCTTTTGACACCCCCCCCCCCAAACCACAGTCAAACAACTTTATAATTTTTTGTGGGGTAGCCTCATTTGATCTGCATTTCTAGTAGCGAAATGAAGATGTTTTAAAATTTTCATGAATGTTCACCAGCTGTTGCTATAAAACCCTATTTTAACTGTAGTAAAGTATAATTTTTGGTTTTTATTCATAAAACCTGTCGTAATATTGTAAAAAAAAGATCGTATCGACTGCGAATGGTGTCATTCGATTCAGCATTAAAATTACATAATAAACGATATCCCATTTCACCTACTTAAAAAAAAAACTTGAGTTTCCCTCCAACCCGCGTTAAAATGTCCCGCCCCTCCCCACTTTTGTGCCTCCAGAACATGATAAAACAACTTTATTCATGGAGACTCATCGGATCTTCATTTCTAGGGCCAAAACGATGTTTTCCCTAATTTTTGGTGAATGGCCATGACTTGTCTCTGAAAGACCCTATTTAACCTGTACTAAATCTATTCTGACTTGGAACCACTTTGTTCGGTCTCATTCGATCACTGTCAGAAATGGATAATCAAATTCCACGAAATTTGTTTTCGTTTTTGACGAAACTGTTTCCTAGGAAATGCTCCGAGCGAATATTTCGTCAAATCGAGTAAATTTGTATCCTCAAAAAAGTAAGGTAATTGATTTCATCAAATTGCTTGTTCGAAAGTGTAAGAAAATCCCGGTTGTGCCATCTATTGCCAATTTTAGAAGCATCTGTAACTGACAGGGGGGGAAATTACTTCACTTTTCCCAATTCTTCCAGGGGAATTCGAACGCGCGACCTTTGGTGCGGGAGACCTATGCGCTGCTTCCCTCGCCAGAGGGACCTTGCATGAGTTTGATTTTAAAAGTTGATTTTAAAGAACCCGATGTTGACGTGTGTTTATTTTTAGATGGTAGATTGTATTTTTATCGGTGCTGTTATAATTTCTGCATGTTTTGATTAATAAGGCTAGATTATTATTATGGTTTTTCTATGGTTAATAATTTATTAGAATATGGCTTGATTAATAAAATTTATTAGAAAAATTTATTTTGTTCAATGAATGATTAAAATATGGTCTAGTTAATTTGTTGGTCAGAAATTATAAAGATGATGGGGATTAAGATTTTAACACGTTACTCTTTATAGAGGGGAAAGGCATCAGTTATGCATATTTTAAATTTGATTGTTATATGAAAATATTTCTTAAATAAATAAAAAAAAACTCCTAAAATATTTTTTGAACGATTTTGTAACAACAAAAATAATCTGCCCGTGAATGAGAAAACAGTTTCGTCAAATATTTGAGTGTAACTATTTCTTTAAAAATCACTTAATTTTGAGACGAAATGATTGTCAAAAATGATGAAATATAGCTCAAGAATTGCTGAATCGTCAAAAGTGAGAGTTTCAGTTTTGACAGTGAGGAAGCAGTTTCGTCAGATATTTGAGGTTTCGCATTTCGTCAAAAACCACGTGACTCGATCGTGACGAAATGATTTTCAAAAATAACGAAATGAAGTTTAAGGATTACCGAATCGTCAAAATTGAGTGTTTTATTTCTGAGAGTGATTTAGAATTAAAAATTACATAATAAACGATATCCCATTTCACCTACTTAAAAAAGTTGAGTTTCCCTCCAACCCGAGTTGCACCCCCCTTCTGTGCTTACAAAACATGATAAAACAACTTTATTTCTTGGGGACTCATCGGATGTTAATTTTTAGGGGAAAAACGAGGTTCTTCCCAAGTTTTGGTGAATGGCCATGACTTGTCTCTGAAAGACCCTAATTAATCTGTACTAAATCTATTCTGACATGGAACCACTTCGTTCGGTGTCATTCGATTCGGAATTAAAAAATACATAATAAACGATATCCCATTTCACCTACTTAAAAAATGTTGAGTTTCCCTCCAACCCTAGTTAAAATGCCCCGTTTGTGCCCACCAAAACATGATAAAACAACTTTATTTCTTGGGGACTCATCGGATCTTCATTTCTAGGGACGAAATGAAGTTCTTCCCAAGTTTCGGTGAAAGGCCATGATTTGTCTCTGAAAGACCCTATTTAACCTGTACTAAATCTATTCTTACTTGGAACCACTTCGTTCGGTTCTACTTCGTTCGGTTCTACTTCGTTCGGTGTCACTCGATTCAGAATTAAAAATTACATAATAAACGATATCCCATTTCACCTACTTAAAAAAAGTCGAGTTTCTCTCCAACCAGAGTTAAACCCTCCCTTTTGGACCTCCAAAACATGATAAAACAACTTTATTTCTTGGGGACTCATCGGAACTTCATATCTAGGGCCAAAACGAAGTTCTTCTCAAGTTTTGGTAAATGGCCATGACTTGTCTCTGAAAGGCCCTATTTAATCTGTACTAAATGTATTCTGACTTGGAACCACTTCGCTCGGTGTCATTCGATTCAGAATTAACAATTACATAATAAACGATATCCCATTTCACCTACTTAAAAATGTTGATTTTCCCCCCAAACCCGAGTTAAAATGTTTCTACCTTTTGTGCCTCCAAAACATGATAAAACAACTTTATTCTTTGGAGACTCACCGGATCTTTATTTCTAGGGACAAAATGAAGTTCGTCTCAAGTTTTTGTGAATGACCATGAGTTGTCTCTAAAAGAACTTATTTTATCTGTACTAAATCTATTCTGACTAACCACTTCTAACCACTTCGTTCGATTAAATATGCATTTTATTTCTAAAATATTAGGAACTCCTCACTAGACTGCCCTAACTTCGTGGTTACCTGTTGTCCAACTTTCCTTAATGCTAACAAGGAAGGTCTTCGCAAACTCAGAATATTTTGAATAAAATGCTAATGAAACTACTTATGTACTTAATAAAGGATCAGTCAAATTTAGCTGCGGAATCCCAGCAAAAAATCTACAAAATAAATAAATAATAAGATACTTTGAGTGTTTGGCGCAAAAATACACGATTTGACGAGTAACAGTTTTTCTAGCAAATGCAAAGCTATTTTAATGCATTTGAAAATTTGTGGAGAGTCTTTAAATGTATAGTACTTGATGAATTTAAATTTAAACGATTAAATATTTTATTATTTTTTCTAGAAGCTTATGCAATATATATAGTTGCTGAAGGTATTTAATTTTTACATGTTTTCACCGGACCGATAACTTTTAAATGCTTTTTAAAAGTAACTACCCGATTAAGAACCTATTATACATTTCGATATTGATAAAGTCCTTATTTCCATGGCAATAATACTTTCCTCTTGTTGTCTCCAACAGTAACAATATCGAAGTCAAACTGACATTGCTCAGAATCGGACTTTAATTTTTTGTTAAAAGCATTGCTAATCAATTTAAATTTTGTTCTAAACCGTAGAATACGATCCTTAATTTTCTTTATATATACATAGACATGTATATGACAAAACCGTAGTTATAAAAGTTTATTTATTTACTTAATTAGACTAGTTCAGTATGAAGCGTAGAAAAAGTTTTTTCGTAAAAGAGAATTTATCATAAAGCATATTTTTTTAATTGTGTTGCCAAGCAGCGATAAATCGCCAAAAAATACAGATATTTAATTTTTTTTAACGAAAAACATATTTTTTTCATATTTTTTTAACGAAATGCTGCGGAACCTCGATATAACATCGAGGTTCCGCAGCATTTTTTTTATAAACATATATATCCCTATAAGAAATATATTCTGTATTTTTTTTAAAATTTTTTGAGTATGCACTTATGGAGACCTTCCTTCTAAGACGCTCAATCTGTGTTGCCCCACCATGAGACTAAAGACTCTAAATGCTACAGAGTATGGCAAAATATCTATGTTTGATGTTGCACAAATATGAAAAAAAGGGGAAATTTTCAATCTAAATATAGATAAATAAAATGTATTTTCCAAATAAGATAATCCATTACACTATTTGTATTTTTATGCTTCAAAAAATTATTTGGAAAAAAATAAAAAAAAGTTAATTTCCAGATCATTTCAAAAACCTTTTTAAACGAACTGTCGTTAGTTCTAAAACATAATTAAATTTGATTTATAATAACTTGGTCAATGAACAATATTATTGATTTTGTTTCTTCAAAGTTTCTTTAAGAGTAGTGTTTTGAATTTCCTTGTACTGTTTTTATAATTTAGTTTTTAATATAATTCATTTGCTTTATATATCTATAATTTACCATTATTTCGCAATACTGTAGGAAATGAACGAGCATTGGTTAAAGAAATCATAGCAAAAACATTTAGCTGTAGACATGTAAAACATACATAAACAACTAAATTAAGTTTTTTGTAAAAATATTTGGCTCAAGCAACATCATATATTTATAGAAAAATATATAACGAAACATGTTTAAAAATTTAACGAGCTAATCTTTAACGATATTTCGAAGCGATACTGTGTGAGAAAATACTAGATAATATTGATCATTACTCATCGTAAATAGTAGATAATATAGATCATTAATCATATGTAAAAAGGAAGGCTATATTTTATGAAGGAAGTTTTCTTTTCGCATTTAAAAAAATAATCCCGTTAATGGGATTTTATTTTAAGCATTTTTATTCGAGAATAAAATATTATGTATGTCTTCAGATTTATTTTATAGTTCAGAATTTATAATTAACCCCATTCAAGAAAGAGAAAAAAAATGACATTTATATGAAAAGAAGAATTTGATTTAGGAACTATTATAAACGAAATTTGGCCGACCTTCTAAAGTCTCAGTAGAAAATGTGTTCTTTCATTCGATCAAAGGGACATAAAAGAGTTTTGTAAATATTTGCACTAGAGTTATTTATCCGGAATGTAACTTTTATTGAATTATTTTCTAAAACTCTCCAAAATTTTTCTATAGGAAATGTGAAGTCAATATGAATAAAAGTACATAATTTTATAGTTTGTGTTAGTTTATTTTTAAAATATGACAGTCGTATATGTTTATTAGCCTAACATAATTCTAAAATTTCTCACCAAGAAACACCATATAACAAATTGAAAGTTTATTTTTGGATTTTTAATTAATTCAGGTTACTTAAAGTACATATTAGGTACTGAATTTAAATATATAACCAGATTTTTTTATATCACGTTAAGATTTTACGAAATAATATACGCAAGTAAAATAGCTCCCCGTCAATAGGACAAATTTTAAATGGCACTACAAAGAATGTGAATTTCTTTTCCACTTTGCTAATCAGCAAACAACCAACAGAGTGAAAAATGTATAGAGACCGGAGACCGAACCCTGCTACTTTGGTTTAACGCACCAAGTGCTTTATCATTTAAGCCATCTGGGCAGTCTGGCATTTTTCACTTATATATACGTTGGCAATGCTGCAACTACGAAGCGCAAGATGGAATGTCATACATGAGCACACTATTCGGTGACGTATATGAGACGAATAAGCTCCCAGAATCGGATAATATATCTAAATTTCCTATTAAATTTTCAGCAGGACTTTTTTTTCACTCTGTTGGTTGTACGCTGCATAGTAAAGTGAAAAAGAAATTCAGATCCTTTGTAGTGCCATTTAATGATTTATAGCGTAGTTTTTGCTGAAAATATGTAGAATTGCTGAAAATCTAATTGGAAATTTAGGACAAATTTTTCAGAAATAAATCCATTTATTTGTAAGGTTATATTAAGTGCTGAATTTACATCTGCAATAAAAATTGTTTTATCACATATTTATGCAAAAAAATATGGGTCATTCTTCCAGAAACACGCAGTTTTGTTATGTTACTTTTACACCAAAAGAACTAATCAAGGGTGAAAAACTATGTTTTATATTGCTTGACACAAATCTAATATCAGACCATTATGTTATTAAAATTGCATTTCTACAACACTTGGAGGCTATGCTCGTAAACACGATTCAATACACTAAATATTAGACTGAACTAAATGATACGATTAAGAACGTTTTGCGTAATAAATATTACATTTTATTTTATTTTAACTGAGGAAAATGACACTTTCAAATCTGAGTAAAGCGATGTTTTCATTTTGTTATGAAAATTTTTGTTTCAAATAGGAATACCCAATGCTTTCAATTCTGAAATACCAGAAATACTCAGAACATTGAAACATGAACATACTCAAAACTGAGTACATAAAGGCCAGTTCATACTCATGTTTTTAAACATGGACATACTCAAAAATACGCACATAGAAGTCAGTCCATACTCATTTTTGAAACATGAACATATTCAAATAGGAGCACATGATGCTTTATTCTTAAGTGTGTGCATGTTTTCAGAAATGAGTTTATAAATGTTTCAAACTTGAGTCATTTTGATTCGGAGCCATTTTGACTGTGCGACATACTCCAATTTGAGTATATTTTGCTCAGTTTTGAAAATGTCGTTTTTAGAGTGTTAAAAACAGATGAATCTTCCGGCGTTGTCAGTACCCGAGATAATAATTTTAATTAAACTTCATATTTGTGTGCTTTCATATATTTAACTATATTTTGTATGAATTTATATTTTTAAATTGAAATTTCGAGAAAAATATTGATATTAAATGGTAAACGCGCTCGTAAGATGACATTTCATTGTTTTTCAAGCAGGTCAGTTCACAGTTTTTAAATAAATAGTTTTTGTTCCACGAACTTTTTGAATTTTTTTTCGGTTATAAATATAATGGTTTTACAGTCCGTGTAAAACGTTCATGAAAAAATATTAATGTCTAGTTGAAAGGCAAATGTGTCTCCTTCTCATTTTTTCTTAAACATAACAAATAATATAATAGTAATAATAATAATAATAATAATTATTATTATTATTATGGTTTTTATCGTTCGCACTCTCTGAAATTTTAAGCGGTTATAAATGTCTCTAAGCTCTCTTTCAAATTTCTTGAAAACATGTGCATATTTCGTAGCGAAAACATGAGCCAAATCACGCCAAAACGCCAAAAACCCACGTTTTAGAGTTTTTATCGAAAATTTCTGAGCTGTTATTTTTGTTTAAGTACTTCTACTCATCCGAACGTGTCGAAATTTTTAAAGGTGATGTAAATCTAGTCTGTTCTAAAACGATTGTATAAAAACCGAAGCTTAGTTAATTTAGTGCAACATTAGATCCTTTTATGGAGGCTTGAAGTGACCTACAGTCCCGATTTTTTTCAAAAGGGTTAAAATTCGAGATTTTCAAAACAGAATGCATAGTGAACGAAAATATATTCTCAGATTTTAATGGTTTTGTGCGTTTGTGTTCGAAAAGGTACGTCCGAAGTAAAGTCCGAGAACGCCGTCCAAAGTAAGTCAACTGCGAAACGATCCTTTTCGAATACTTTTTTCAAAGGGTTAACAACAATATTTTTTCAAACTCATTGCGGCGTTTAAGACATAAAAATACAATATATAAGAATACGTCTTTCATTTTTTTCCGTATCCCGAACTGTTCGACCGATGGACGGACGAACTAAAAATGGCCAAATAGCCAACGAACAAAAAAAGAAAAACGCTTTTGATTCTTCCCTCCTACGGACTGTAAGAAAATGCATGTTCGGGAGCACTCACCGATTTTAAGAAAACTAATGCGTTTTCGTTGAGTTTTCAATCAGTATATCAGTGAATTATCCAAAAATTAAAAATCTGAGCATCAGGTGCATCAGGACGTGCCTTGGGCTATACTCATCCACGTTTTAAGACTTCTATGTATGGTAGATTTCGCTAGCCATCGCCAATATACAAACACACACAGAGAGCGAATTAACTTTATTTTATTAATATACTTGCTGACTCGCTCGGTGTTGCGCGGTGCCGTATAATAACCTTAAATCTCTTTAAAAATAAAATTCTGGAACGGAAATACTCTACCGAAATCGTTTACCCCCCCCCCCCCCCCTTTTCATGAAAATATAACAAATAAATAGTTTAAGAAAATTTCGATGTAAATTAGATGCCAGCTTTCTGCTGTATCATAATAATATCTGTCATGTGGACAAAATGTCATCTTTAATAAAAAAGTAGTCCCCCCCCCTCCATCCCCATATAACAAATGCAAACGTTTCTTTTGCAGGCAAAGCCCGGATATCTCTGTTGAAATATATATCTCGTTGAGTAAATGCTATATTTAATAAAAAGTCGTCTCCTCCCTCCCCATCCATGCAAATATAAAAATTCAAACGTATCTTTAATTATTAAAGTCTTTGTCAATTAGGTTTTTATTTCTTTTTCATAAAAATCAGGATTTTTATAAAATAAAAACTTGCCGTAGTATTTTTTCGATTTTTAGAAAATAATAATCTGCGTATCCCATTTGCGCCTATATTCAAATTTTGAAATCCGTATCTTATAAAAATTTAAAAATATGTATGTACCTTAAAATCGATGAATTAAAACTGCTGAATTTAAAAACTGGTGTACGGTGATTCTGGCAACTCTCGACTTGCTTCATCATTGGATGACTGCTTTTTCTTTGACTTCAAAGAGAGAAATTTAGCATTTGTTTTTCTATAATCAATTTAATCAATTTAATCTAATTATCGTATCTTTACGAAAATGACATTTTGAAATCAGCGTCAAGAAATACGTATAGATGAAATACTTTCCATATCATAGTAAAGTATGTTGACAATCTATTGACATATTACTTCGGGTAAGCAATTTATTGGTAGAATCACTTATTTTGTAGTGGACGTGATAACGTTGGAAGGCGATGTTTATGAAATCATTGGAAAATGTTCCCTAAAAATAAAAGGAATCTGCATTATCATCAATGAATTTATTGACTTCACAAAAGTAGAGGCAATTCCACTAATTGTTCATTTTAAAACTTATATCTGGGCTGTGCTACGCAATAGAAAAATAATGAAGATCTTAAATATTAGAGGTATACCAATTTGGATAACATCTCTTCCAAGTGACCAGATTCATTTAGCAAGTCGGAAAACGTAAAAAATATGCTCTCCAAGGCTATGTAACCATGTTCCATACTAGCAATTCACACAAGAATATGTTGATGTACCTTATGGACGCACCAATGGGATGTCAGTTAGGAGGAAGGTAGGGGGAAGAGAGAGGTGTGGCTTACTTAGTGATTTGTTAAAATGGATTAGCGAGGCGGGCAAATCCTGGCGTATAGTCAGCACTCTTTATTAAAAACGTAAAAATAAAAAGGTGAACAATTAGACGGAGCTTTAGTTGCAAAGAATACTGGGATATCGAATGATAATTTTAATATACATGTAGAGTTTTCAAACATTTAATAGAGCTGTAAATGCCTCAGTTCTTTAAATTTCTGCCGTTTCGTTCTGAATGCGAAATTGAAAATTTTGGGGTCCCGCTCGAAGAAGCCATCTTATTGGTTTCTTGCTAGCCTCGGCTCGAGGTGAAAATCTAAGCAGTAATGTACTTCTTTCTTTGTTCCGAAAAAAACTATCCTTTTTCTATTTAAAAACAAAATCACTGATAGAACACTTCCTCTTTTTTTGCAAAGTTTAGAATAAATAAATAAAACAATTCTGCAATACAAACAATTTTCTTGCCGTTTCTTGAGCTATTTAGAAGTTATTTTTAATTTTCTCTCTACAGACAAAACTCGGTTTCTAGTAAATGTAGCCATTTATCAAATAAAACAATAGATAAACATTAAAATTGAACCCAAGATAATAGTGTAAAAAATAATTTATTATAAAAGAGGAGTTTCAAAACATCATTACGCACACAGTAATTGGTACACATTGGTAAGACTGAAAAGTGAAGAACATGATTTGTAAGGCTCTTTAGACAAATTATTTCTATGAAAAATTATTTTATTTTGTTAATTTTCAGTTATTATTACTGTATACCGAAACTTATATCCATTTTAGCGGATCTAAACAGGATGATTCCATATTGTTAAAGGAAATGGACAATTTCAGAGAGCAAAGTAAAACGGAATATGTACTTACACACCATATGGAAAAATAAACTGACAGAGCTATTTGCCTGGCGAAAATTCCCATTTTCCGCCCTGCCAATATATTAATGAACTCCAAAAATTAAGTGTACCTTTTTAAAGAAAGTTAACGCTTTTATTCTCTTACACAGTTTTTCAACAAATAAATTATTTAATTATTTTTATTTTGCTCATAAAAAAAAAAAAAAAAAAAAAAAAAAAAAAAACTGTTATTTATTTTTTGACGTAAACTGAATTAGTTAAACACTAAGAAAAAAATACGATTGAAGGTAAAAAAGTGTTTATTGTTACTGTAGTAAGGTATTATTTATAAAAATAATTTTATCTAACTTACACAGTTGTTATTTGAAAATTATGAAATTCATTTAAGTTGTTTTAGTAAATTGTTGCATGTGTGTAAAATTTTGTTGTTTTAATACCAGTCAGAGCGATAAATGGATGACGATGGCTCTGTTGTTACGAAGGGTTAGACTCCCCTTGTTCTCCTCAGTATCTCAGGAATGCGCTGATAGAAATTCTCGTAAGAATATGTTTTGCCTTTATCTGTAAATAATGTAATATATTTGTACATATATATCTTCCAATTAAAGAAAGGAAAATGACACCTGTTTGCATTATTTGAGTAAGTGCCAATCAATTAAGTTAAGATAGCATTGTAAGATAAAGTTTTAATTAAATTCCACTCAGCCACGAGAATCAGCAACACTCTGATACATTACATCCGGCAAAAATATATTGATGACATTGCTAAAAGATATTAGCATTTCTTTTTTTTTTTTTGAGACCGGTAACCAGGCCCTTACCTGCCAGGTTTACCTAGCTTAAACAGGTTTAGTGTTTGGCACCGGGGTGCGTAGCGCCACTGATGGGATGATGCGTATCGACTGGCCATTGCTAGCAGGACGGCTATGTGGAAGTCTTTGTTTTGTTCTCATTTTTGTTTTGCTGCTAATTGATGTTATTATTTCTGTGTGGACCTGGGCTTGACATTTCACTCATACGTCATGCCATCGCTATGCGAGTTCGTTTCGTAATCTAGAACCTTGATCAGGTGACGATACCTTCACCTTACTAGGCATCTTCAGAGGTATAATTCACAGGGAACTTAGAGGACTTTGCACCCACGAAGGATTTTACATGCACCGGGCGACATTAGCATACATGATTAGATACATATTGTCATTTCATAAAACGGGTAATTTCTATTTATTATTTCTAGTAAATTCCTGATATATTGGAAGATATAATAATTGGAATGAGTAAATCAATAATGTATAAAGAGGAAATTGGAAAAAGAAACATATTGAAAAGCGAATCAATTAGAATCACAGTACCATAATTAATTAAGAAAATCGATAGTAAAGTCAAAAAGGAAGATGATTCAAATCTGGAAATAGTTGAGGCCTCTTTAGCGACACTTGTTGAAAATAAGTTGTTATTAGTCAACTTAGAAGATTTAATTGAATGACTATGACAAATAATTTAGAAAAATAAGTAGAAAGTTTGATAGAATAGAAGAAATCAATTGTGATCTGGAAATCATGAGCCAGTAGGTATTTACATAGTTTAAAGAAAAGTTATACTCTTACAAAAAAAAACAAGAAAAACTGCGTCTGCGATATCATACATTCAATTAAAATCAAATACGAAATTGCCGCGAATTTTTTAAAACAAATGACATTTGTAAATTTCAAGAATTTTGGCCTTAATTTGAAATTGCTATTCATGAAAATGAAGCCCTTCAGGAAATCGTAAAATTCCCTTATTTGAAATCTTTGATTTCTGATTCGGCAGCTGCTGCCATTAGTGGACTTACATCAGCAACCGAAAACTATGTAAAATCAATAAATATATTAAAGGATCAATTCGGCAATAAATGAAGTTTTGATTTCTGCGCATATTATCAGATTATTAAATTTAGAACCAGTGCGAAGAATAAATGACATACATGCGTTGAGAAAATTATATGATGAAATATCTATACAAATACGAAGTCTCGATTCGTTTGATGTAAAGTCTGACCAATATAGTTGTTCAACAACTAAAAAAAATGTAATACAAATAAAAAATAAACAATTGATAATAACAATAATTACAAATAATGAGAAAATAAAACAGAGCAACTGTAAAATTTATTTAAAAATTACACTAATCAAATGGTGCATAATCTGAAAAAAATGAAGAAGATTTCTGTTCAAAAATATCATTCCAATCCATCTATGTTCAAGAACTTTAACGACAGTTCTGCAGCGCATATTTTTACATCTGTTTTATAAAATTATTGTTTTATTGTAAATTGGAAAAACAAGTTAAATAATAAATAAAAATCTCTAACTTAATTTACATGAAATATGTAAACGAAAGATTTCAAATCTGATATTTTAAGAATAACAGTTAGTGCAAATATATTTATATCCAAAACACATTGCTAACGTTTCGCATAAACAAAATAAAAATAATACATTAAACAAGAATAGAAAGAAAATGTTGATACTAAACTTTTATCTTACCGTCACGAATATATAAGAAGCAGAATGCTTTTAAAATATAGCATTTTATTTTTACAGTCCGTAAGTGCCTTCTTTTAAAAGTTAAAAAAAAAATAGCAACGAATAATTGCTTTTTTGAAGCATGGTATATTGAATCTTTTTATTCTCTTTTCAAAACTAACATTTTGTTTGTTATTGTTTTTAAAGATAACCCTTCTAATGTTCTTTAATTATAAAATTTAGGCTGAACTTTTTCATTAATATAAAATTAAAACTTTGAAATGTATATGTAGCATTTTGTAATGCCTAATGGACTTATTTCAAATTTTTCTATGATTGAACAATTTATAGATAATTCATAATAAAACTTCAATATCGAGTTTTCTTTAAATGAAATTAGCAGTACTTATTCAAATATATTGAATTTCACTATCATCTTAATATAAAAAAAATATTAAACTATACAAAATTATTTTTTACAATATTTGTATATTCTTATTTTATAAAACCGAGCATGTCTGAGTATGACTCTTAAGAGATTAAATTTTGATTAAATTGTTTGTTTCGTCTACTATAGTACTATATAATTGTATAACGTATGATAAAAAAATCGTAATTATATTTAAAAACATAATGTATCACATGATGTTGCTTCGTAAAGATACAGCACGATATTTAAACAAAATCTTTGCCTTAGTTTGTATTTTGTAAATATTGTTTAACCATTCCTTGTAAAAAAAAATGTACTCAAAATTTCTAAATCCATTCTTATTGAATAAATTTATCTTGTAATAAAACTTATAAAATAAATAAATTTATATGTTTAGCTAGGATTCATAATTATTTATAATCCAAAGATTGCACATAAATGAATGATTTTCGGCAGAAAAATGAACAACTAATGGCAATGTTATCTGAATTTTAATTTTAAAACTCAGTCTTTTAAAATTAATTCCATTTGTAAATTTTTTGTCATCATCCCCGATGAATTGAAGAATGTCCTCTTAAATGAGTAAATATACAACAAAAATCCGTAGTAAAAAGTAGTAGTACGCAAAAAATTGACATCAAATAGACATAATAATAATCGAATATGAAACGAAACTTAGCATAAAAACGGAATGGCACCAAACAATTTAAAAATATATAAATAAGAAATAAGAATTCCCCTGTTAAAGAGTTGTGTTGTTCAATAACTATTTCATTTAGAAAAATATTTTTCTACTGCTGTACATTTTTTTAATGAAATTTAATTTATCACGTTGCTATGGCAGCAGACGATGAAACGAAATATTGGAATAAGGGAATAAATGGAATAAAAAGTTTCGTTGATGTTTGTGATAAAATGTTTTTTAAGGTAATAATTAAGCGCAATTAAATAATTACCCGTGAGGAGGCGCGCAGTCAAGTGCTTAAAAACAAATCACTAACTTTGACTGTTGGTATGCATTAACTGAATATGGGCTCTGTACTTTTATTAGGAACATAAATTTAAATTTTACGAAAACTGTTATTCTAAAATAGCGGTATTATCTTTATAAAACAGCGATTAAACGTTACGGGTGAAGCTAAAAATGTTAAATTTTTAAAATGTAATTAGTTCTGTTGAAATCAGAGCAGTAGATTTGGATTTATTAATAAGGAAGGTCAATTAATGAAAAAAGCCGGTCAAGTTAAATAAATGCGATATTTATTAAAAAGTCGTTTTCCCCACCCCTCCCCACCCCTCCCCATCCCTGCAAATTTAACAAATTATCTGTTAAATAAAGTTTTCTGTATTAATAATCTCTATCATACTAATATATGTCATGTAAAAAAACCTTAAACCCAGCTAATTATCATTCATTAAGTCGATAAAATGCTTTAATATTAAGTTTTTAGCATTTAGAAACTGTTAATAATTAAGTTGATTGTCTACATGTCATATAATCTATCGAATTTAAACACTTGACTCGCGACTGTAATGATCCCAACTTTGATTTATTTAATGACGTCTGCGGAGATTTTATACAAATAATAAACATAAGTTAAAAAAGCGTATTTTTGATGAGTTCTCTTTGTGGATGGATTTTAATTAATATTTAACCTATCAAATATCTATTTCAAATTTTCAAATTTTTTGTCCCAATCGTTCATGGGACCCCTACCAGCCACTATGTGCTAAATTTTGTAGCCCTGCGCCTTGTGGTTTTCGCGTTTTTGAGGTTACATAGATACGCGCACGGATTTTAACAGTATAGATAACAATAAATTTTTATATTATTTAAAAAATCAGTTATTCTTAATTATTTATTAAACATTGTTACTTAAAAAAGGGGGGAGTAGAAAGGGATTTTCCCTCAAATATCAATTATATAATTATTGTAAATAATATATAATTATTAAATGTAATTATATTTATATATAATTTATTATATAATTTATTAATTAATGTAAATAATATATAATACTAACAGTATATTTCCAGTTTCTGAAATTCTAATATATACCCTTTTCTTAAAAATCAGAATATTTCGAATTTAATAACCGCCAAAAGAAATAAAATTAAAATATAATTGTTTATGCTTAGAAAATGAATTCGGTTCTTTTCTTGAACCTGGAAACTTTAAATTCCGCGATTTTGCTTGGATTAAGCAGAATTTTAAATGTAGTTTCGAAAAGCTACGAAAAATATGCAAATGTATTTTTTTTTTTAAGAACTTACTTTATTCCGTCTTTCCAGTCTCAAAAATCGATAATTTACCAAAAGAAGATTAAAGAAAGAACTAAGTTTCTTGAGTTTATATACTATTTCAGTATTCCTTGGCATTTTAAATTCAATTTCACAGTTGGTTTTAGTTATTAGAATATTTAAATTCTCATATTAATAACATCGCTTACGAAGACGGTGTTGTATAATTTAATTTAAACATTTTATCTATCAATTTCTGAATAAAATTAAAATATGTAGACGTATTTCTGTAAAAAAAAAAAAAAAAAACATATATATAATAATGTAATAAGAGATTCGATATTTCTGGGTATCGCTTCAAATTTATTTTTATTTTCAAAATTCAAAATATATTTATATATATATATTAAAGTATAGTTAAGGGACCAGGTAACCTTTGAACTCACAAAATACATGAAAAAGGGACCTCTATAAGACTTACCATAACTCCGTAACTATTTGACTTTGAATTATAAAATTTAAAATGCATATTAATAAAGGTTTATTTTATAAATTAAAATTCTCCAAAAATGTATACACTCATATAAAGCTTTTAAATTTATTTTAAAATATAATAAATTTTTTACGAAAGAATTATTCTTGCATGTACTGCGCGCATGATTTTTCACATTTGAATTGCTAAAACCAGCCAAATTTTTTTTTATGAATACATATATAATGTGTTCAAAAAATGACCTACGATGAAAAAAATAAAATGTGTAGATCTTGAGGAAAAAAAAATGTTTTTAGAGAAATTCGAAATATCGAGCTTTTTTAACTACAAAAGTAGTCATAAATTCTAAACTTGTTACTTGAGAAACATAATAGTAGGTCATTTTGTGCATCTGTCTGGTTAAGACATTCAGTCAAAATTTCATTAAATTCTAACCAACCATTTTTCTTAAACCGTGCGCGCAATGACCAAAATCGTCGTTTTGAGAAAATTGACTTCAAAGATCAAACCTGCCCTTGATCATATAAAAAAAAGCTCAAACTGTTTTAGACATAACTCCAGTTCTAAAGGGAATTTTTGCACGAGGTTTATTTTAAATTGTTCCAAAAGAATCATAGTTAATTATAAGCTAATAAATTTTTTTCAAATTTCTGACAGTTTAAAGTTTACCTGACCCCTTAAATATTTCTATGTATAAATTAAAGTCTAAAGTTTACGTACAATATTTTATCTGAATGAATACGAGTAGGATATTTATAGTTCAAAGTCTGATCTTTCATATAGTCTGATCTTTCTGTGAGAAAAGTGTACAGTGATCAAATGTCAGAAATAAAAATATTTATTCAACGGTGAAAGTTAATTTTAATATAATCATTACATTTCAATTATTTTTTCTTTAAATTATCGATGTTTTTGTATATATGTTACGGTGAATATGATTAAACCTTTTATTATTAATAATGACCGCGGTTATTATAAATAACAACCGGGAATTATAACCGGTCATTATTAATAATAACCGGTTATTATTAATTATAATTAATAATGACCGGATTGATCATATTGACCGTAACATATATAAAAGCACCCTTTTATAAACATATGTTATCTTTTAGTATAGTTTGCACAATTCATGCTTGTCATTCAATTCTAAATGATTCTGGTACCAAGAGATGAAATTTATAACAAAAGATTTAGATTTAAATTTGAAAAAAAAAACATATTTAGAAGGAGAACATAAAAACATCGCTTTGATAATGTTTGAGAGACTTAAATTTAAAACATTTATGTACATTGAATGTCTGGTAATCGTATCCAAAAATTGTTTCGGGTCTTATCTATTTACAGAATAAGAAAGAAAATTTTTAACTCAGTTATAACATAAGTTCTTTACAGAAGAACACCGTTTCAACTTCAATTTTCAACTTAAACTTTTCAAAAACTAAAAGAAAAATCCAGTCTAAATTTATAAACACAAAATGGAATGTGATATCCTTACGACGTGCAGTAAATTTTTGGAATAGTATAAGACATGTTTAACACTTATATAATCAATAACTTTAATGCATTTCAACAATTTAACAGAAAAGTTAAAAAAAAACAATTACACCCTCATCCCCTCTACTTTATAATCATCCGTCAGATAGGGTATTCGGTTGCTGTAATTTGTCTTAGCTTTTCTCTTAACATAAAAGTAATCTTTAATTTTAAACAAAAGTTTAGAATTACTTTGAAAATTAATTAATATTTTCTTTAAATATCCAAGGATATTCGAAACTTTTTTGAAATATGATAATTATTTAAATTTTAGAGGGCTATAAATAAGTAAGTATATATTTAAGGAAATTGATATTTATGAGCAAATTCGTTGAAAAGAAAAACTACTCCATTGTCTGTTGTATTAGACTCTTACGTTGATTTTACAGTAAACAATCTTTTTATGCTTTTGTTATAAATGATGAAAAATCTGTGAAAAGGCGAAAATTAAATAGTTTTTTTCCCTTTAATATTTTAGATGGTAAGAGATAATAATAAAAACTTTATATCATACAAGTACGATCTTAAATTTATAAAAATAATGTAAGGTAAATTTAAAGAAATATCAAATTTCATTCTCTTTTGAAAATCTGCTATGTAATGCTGATAGTGATTTTAAAAAATCTCAGCAATTAAAATTATAACTCAGCTTAATATTTGATGTGAATCATGAACATCTTGATTTTTTCAGTTTTTTTTTAAATACGACAATTATCTAAATTATGAAGTGTTATATTGGTTCAATTGATACAAGTAGGCATTGTTTAACAATCATAAAATGTATTAAAAGTGAGTCCGTCGTGTCGTACACCTGCCTGTAAAAAAAAAATAAAACAAAAAAAAGTAAAAATATAAAGTAAAAGAAAAAGAAAAAAGAAAGAAAAATGAAAATTCGATGTCTTTTGGAAAACCGAACTTTTAAAGCATAACGATTTGACAAAATCATAACTGTTAAAGTTAACGTAAAGTGAAAGCAGAAATTACTATAAAATGAAAAATAACGAACTTCAAATACATTAAGGATGCATAGAAATTTAGAATGACTTTTATCAATTCTTTTAAATGATTTTTTAAAATTTTGTGAGTATCTGTGAATTTTATTTAAAAAGGGAAATTACGTATTAGCAGAATGTAATACATGTAGAACGCAAATGTTATAACTGCAATTAAAAAAAAAGTTATTGAATTGGTCTTTACACTCTATTTTAAATGAGTAATGAACGAAAATAGTTCATCAGTGTGCAAATAGATACATTAAAATTTCACAAACAAAATTACATACAATAGTAAAAACATGATTATATACGGACAATTTCGGGTCAATAAAACTGGCCCATCTCCAGATGGGCCCATCTTACAAAGATAGTCCAGCTAGCAAAGTGTTATGTTTTAATGCATAACAAATTGCAAGTTCTCCAAATGCTACCCCCTTGAAGATGGACAAGCATTATTGACCAGAAACTGTCGAGACATATTTATGCTTTTACTATTGTAAATAATTTATGTTATCTTTGAAATTTACGAAATTTTATATTTCTACTTAAACAATGCTGAGCTATTTTTAAACTTTACTCATATGAAAATAAAGCAAAACTATTTATTTTGCTTTAATTTAACTAGGTTTAAATATATCCTTTTGTAAATTTATGCTAAACATAAGTTACTAAAAAATATTCAATTTACAGATAATCAATATTCTAAAATTTTTCGAAATAATTATTTTAATAAAGATTTTATTTAAAACTATAGAATTAATTTAAGTTCCTTTTTAAAAGCTTTATTTGTGAAATGAACAAAAAAAATTAGTCACTTTTTAGCATTTATAAAATTATTATTGGGGAAGAATTTTAAACTTGTATGTATTATTACAACTTTCAAGCAGTAAAAAATGCTAATTATTCGGGATTTAGAAAAAAAAAATTATTTATGTTATTTCAAGAAGTATTTTAAACCAAATTTGCATACTATGTCTAATAACAGTATAAACATTTGCTGTAATTAAAAAAAAAAAGTTGATTTTGGTGCACTACTGTGCCCTTAATTACCACGTACTTTAAGGTACATAAAATGTTAAGTAATCTGATAATATGACAAAAACATTTTTGTTTCATTTTGGCGTTGAAAAGTTTTGATTTGAACTAATAATTATTTCATAAAGTTTCATCATTTGAAAAATTGTTTCCGAATTGTTTGAACACTGGTGTCAAAAACAAGCATTGTTTGTGCACATTTTTCACAAAATGTTACGATTTATAAAATAAGTTTAAGTAAAAACTAGCTTAATTTAAGGATTAAAAATGATTGTCTTATGAGAGGGATATCAAGAGATAGATAATGTTTTTTAACCGACATAAAAAAAGGAAGAGGTTATCAATTCGACCCGTATGTATGTATTATGTTGTTTACGCATAACTCTCGGAAATGTGCATCGATTTTGATAATTTTTATGTTGTTTGAAAGAGTAAGGCCCCAAGGTGGTCCCATTTCAATTTCGTCAATATCTGATCATTAGAACAAATTATTTCAATTTTTTTATTCAAATTTCCATTATTTTATGTTTCAAAAAGTCCATTATTTGAACTGTTGCCAATTTGTAAAATAGCGCACTTAATAATTCTTCAATTACCCTTTCAATTAACCACAAAAATCCGATATCATGTGTCGGAATAAAAATGATAAATTTAATATGTACAGTTTAATGCCCACTAAACATGGATTTTTGAGAGAATATATTTTACAAGAGATGAATATACAGATTTATGATTTAGTTTACGAATATATACATATGAAAAACAATCAATTACTTTTGAAGTCGGTGCCAAACAACCCCAATCGAAGAATTATTTGATACTAGGTACAATATATTGACAATTCTGACTAAACTTAAGGTAGTTTGGCACCGACTTCAAAAAGTAATTGATTGTTTTTCATATGTATATATTCGTAAACTAAATCATAAGTCTGTATACTCATCTCTTGTAAAATATATTCTCTCGAAAATCCATGTTTGGTGGATATTAAACTATACAGATTAAATTTATCATTTTTATTCCGACACATGATATCGGATTTATGGTTAATGGATAACATTTTGTCATTAGAGAATTTTAAAGAAATATTTAATACTTTTTAGTGTTTTTTTTTAAGTCGGTTAATATTTTTTTTGTAAAAGTTTATTTTATTGATTCACAATTTTACAGCGACATAATTTCTCAGGTGTAGAAGGAAGAGCTTCCCCTGGAAAGAAAAAAATGAATATATAGCTTTAGTAATACATGGATAATGAGATTTTCTGAACATTTTAAAATATATATACATTTAAAAAAATGAAATGTTTTTATCTTTGCTTCAGTAACTTCATTCTTCTACATCTAAGGAAGGACTTGTTATTTAATTGCGCTACATGTAATATTCCCTGTTTATTATGAATATTTCACTCTTTATGTGGTTTTGATAATCTCAAAAATAGAAAATTATACGCTTGTTATGATTTTAATTCAGATTTTCTATCTTATTGTTAAATTAAAGCTAAAAATTTTGTCTTGCTTGAGGTTTCTAAATTTAAAATGAAATTTGAAAACATGTTAGAAAAAAATACTGGTACAAAATTAAAATCTAAAAAAGGCAGAAGTATGCTAGTATGCTAGTACCGCCACAGAATTTGCGGAGCGTAGCGTTCCGCGCCTTTACTTACCTTAATTACTTTAACTTCGTATAATCACTAGAATCACACTTAGAACCATTAATATACATAGTTAATACTACAGGATTTATGGTGTATTTTTATTTGAGATTTTCTTTTCAAATATATATATATTTACTTATAAGCTTTAAAAAAAAAGATTTTGAGCATGAAGAAACTTTAATTTTCCTAATTGTAGGATTTCAAATGAAACAAAGGCTTTAATTAATGTCGGTTTAAAATCAATAATTGAAAAATACCTAATTTTTTACCTTTAATTATTGCTGTTTTCCCTGTAAATAATTAAAATTATACAAATTTTAAAAGAAGCGTATAATAAACTGTTTTTAAAAAAATGTAGTTTAACATTGCAAACTGCAAATAACAATGCAAAACCATACCCCTTGTATTTAAAAACATATTTTGTTTCATGATAATATCGTTTCACTTTCGATATATCCAGACAAACAATCTTTCTGCTAAAGAAATTAAATTTTAAAAATGGCAAAAGTATGAAAGACATTTTTATTAATTTAAAGAAGTCCCGAAACATTTCTTGTAGCGTAAAAAAAGCACTCAAGTTCCGTACATTATTCTTAGTATCTTGATATATTAAAGAAGAAAATATACTTTCATATAAAGGACGTTTTGCTCCCGTATTTGTTATAAAAGCATCACATGAATTTTAACGTAAGGGAATTTATTTTAAAGGATGATGGAAAGCATTTTATATTTGAAAGTAAAATATTATGTATGTTTTCATATTGCTTGTATAGCTAAAATTTACAATAGCATCTTCCATAGAAATGGCGAGAAAACATAGTACATTGGAAAAGCAGAAATTTGATTTTAAATGTATTGTAAAAAAGTATTTGGCAAGCAATCTAAAATCTCAAAAAGAGAGCTTGCCGTACTTTATAAAGTAATTTGTTTCTATAAAATGTATATGAAAATATTTCTTTTAAAAAACGCATTTTTTTAATAATTTTGCTGTATGTTTGGAAAGTGTTCCGCTGTTATTAAACATATTAAACAAGAAATACTATAATTGATGTATAAATATAAATTTCACTCTATTTATGAATAAAACAAATTTTCCTTTAATGACTAACGGGAATTTGTAAAATATTTCAATCTTTAAAGTCCATGAAATTAATAAATGTTTGACTATGTTTTCAGTAGAGATAAATTACACAGTCTTTAGTTGTAGAAGTGTGAAATTACACAAACGAGTCCGCTAAATTTAAAATATCATATTTTTGTTTTTAATTGCTGAGAAGTTCTAGACAAGTTGAACTACAACTCAGTTACTGTCTATTATTAAACCACCCGGAGGTTGAGTAAAAATTGATTAAAATCCTACTTATATTACTCTGTTTTATCCATACAAGCTTAATAAAAATATAAGGTGATCGTATAAAATAAATCCTAGTTGAGAGAAATAAATAGAATAATGAATGTTAATGATTAAAATAAATACAAAATTTTGTCGTTAATACATAAAAAAAAACTCCAATTAAAAATATTATAAAAGAAAGCGTTGTGATAATTTACGAAGTCTCTCTCAACTTTAAAGACAACTTAAAATTATAAAAATAAGTTTAAGTTAGAAATTGTCACTTTAATTAATTCAGTTTACTTTCTAGTATAGATGAGGGAATATCTAAGACAAAAATATACCTCTAAAAAAAACTTCGATGCATGTAATTAAATTAAGAATAAAATATCACAAAAATAAGAAAGAGAGATAAGTTAACATTTAACAAGTAGTTATTTACAAATATACAAAATACTACAGAATGTTATGAATTTATGAATTGACAGGGAAATTGTAAAAATAGCTTTTACGGCATAATAACTCATTTATTTTTCAAGATTTTGATTGAATTATCGATGACATGCTAAATCAATATATATATATGAAACAAATTAAAAAAATTTCGCCGTTGACCTCATTAAAACTATAATTCTGTGTAAATCCCATTATTCTAAATTATTTTCTCGCTCCAGTATTTCGATTGAATGCCTAAGGGGGGCCACTCGGCCCTGCAAAGCCAGGCCGTAGAGCGTTAGCACCTCCCCCGGGATGTTCCCCGGCACGCGGGGATTCGTTTTGGGTGATTCCAGCCACCGGCAAAAGGGAAGGCACGACGCCGAGACCGCCAGCGCACGCGCAAACGACCCAAACAACAACAAAAAAGAAAAGAAAGAAAATACAAACTAGGCCAAAGGCCGTCACTGCCAGGACAAGCCTAAGCGCGACAAGGGGCAGGCAAGAAAGCTAAAAACAAAAAAAAAAAGAAAAAGAAACTGAAAAAAGCCTGAACCGCTGGAGCCTGCACTCCCTCGCGACAGACAGCGGCAGGTGCAGTGATGAAGAACTTGCAGGTGAACAGTCCTTAACGCTCCTGCGTCATGACACACAGTTCGCGGCCAAGGCGGTCCTTGGATAATAATGATGCGCCGGAATCTGAGAAGCTCAGTTCCCACGCGACAGATGGCGCCACAAGTTGTTGCGTTGGAGAGATGAGGCCGCTTCTAAAGACTGCGAAGGGAGCACCGCAAGGTGCTCAAACACTGACAAGGTACAGCCAAAATAAGGAAAAGTCAGGAGAAGGAGGGTAGGAAGATCAATTACAGTACTGATTGGTGGTGAATAATTTAATATGTTTAGTTAAAAATTTGGTAAAAGCTAGAGTTGGTTACTTAATTTGTTAAGTTCGATAAATCCATTAAGAAATTAAAAATATTTTTTAATTTTTTTAGTTGCATCCTAGAATTTAATTCTTCTAAAAAACACCAATCTCCCAGCTAAAAATATTTTACTCTTTTGAAATAACAGCCTATGAATTTCTTTTCTTTATTTTTTATTTCCCTACGATTCCTGACAAAATATTACTTCTTAAATTATGAAAGACTTTAGTCTCAATGTAAAAATTATCTTGGCATCTTGCCATACTTGATAAAACCTATGTATTCGTTTTTCTTTGCTTCTCTTCTTATTTATTCGAAAGGAGTAGATTTCACGAGATTGTTCTCGAAGCATTTGTTGCCGCGGTTTTTCCAACTCATGGTAAATTCGCTTCCATATAAGAGCGCCGGAGAAATTAATCCGAACGCGCTGATTGGTCGAGAGACTTCTTAGTAAAAACGCATTCTGGAGCGCTCAGAAAATGATACGGCGTTTTACCGCGTTTTGAGTCAGAAGGTTCCGGGATTCGGCGGTGTATGCGGCCCCGACATGCCTGCCTGATCTTCGAATGTTCTCCTTGGCCGCCGGTAAATTCGAAAAACAACTTTCTTCTGTTTTAAGATCCAAGATGTCTTCTTATATTTAAAATTTAATCATCAAGTAATGCCACGATATTAAAATTAACAAGTATGGATTGAGACTGTTCCGGGATCTGGCGGTGTATGCAGCCCCGTCATGTACTTCCTAATCTTCGAATGTTCTCCTTGGCCGCCGACAGATTCGATAAAATACCTGCCTATATGAACCAAAGATATCTTCTTAATATAATAATTTAAATCATCAAGTCTTCCTCACGGTCTTAAAATCAGCATGGAAAGATTTAGCTACGTGGAAAGTAAAGCATAGCCAAATTCTTTGATTTTTCGAATAAAATGTGAACCGGAACGAATTGCCTCTTATTTTGAGTTCTATACGTACACAATGAAGCGGTTTTTCGGCGCTCGACTGTAAAATTCCTCGGAGAATCCCTTGCCTTGAGTATGATTCTACAAAAAGTATGGTGATGCAAGTAGTATCGTCACATATATATACATATGTCGGGTATTTCTGGGATACGCAAAGACAAAAATTACTCTTTAGCTAAAACAAAGGGCACACAATAGACAGATCAATGAAATATATTACCGTCCATGACTGACGATGGCTGTAGCTGCACAGATACTAGAGAACAGTAAGTCCACTTTTTTAGCACTTATTCATTGTAGTAAAATACTTAGTGCACACTCTTATTTTCATATTCGTCTGCTTCTTAACAGCACACTTTTTTTGAATCCCTTCTCTGCAAAATCACAAATTGAAGTCACATCCAGTACCTTTTTTAGACATGAAATTGGGGTAACATAAAAATAATTACTCCTTCGAATAGGTACGTCATTAGTTAGATAAAACTGGGCACAGCCTCGAAATTATAATTTGTGTGCTCTCAGTCCTTTTCTCATTGGATTACGTTGTAATAGTAAAACCAATGATAGGGCTTTCTATTTGGGAGGAATGACCATTACTCTTGGTAACCAAACGTGCCCTGCAGTCCCTGGAGATCGGAAAATACGATAAATTTAAATTGGGGTGCTGTAAATTTTCTATGTAGAATTCTGTACCTTCCTTGTTGACTTGGCGCCTTTCCGTCTATGGTCGTAAATTTTACATCAAGTCAGCAGCTTGTGTGGTCTTTAATGGCCTTCGTTACTGCACTAATTGTAGGTTGGGGGGGATGGAAAGGTAAATATGCAATGTTAATTCCAGCATTAATATTAATTAGCACATTGAGGGAATTATTTTATACATTTCTTTTTAAAACCAAATTTGTATCAAAGCCCATTTCTAAAGTTTTATTAATTCTGTCTATTCTCAGTGTAGTATGAAAGAGGTTATACAATGTAAATATCACACATTCCTTTTTAATAAAAAGCTACGCGTTGCTGACGATTGGCATTTCAATAATCGTTGCCGCAGATTAATCTCGGAATATGAAACATTTGAAGTTACTGAAAAAATTAATAGCTCGAAAAGTATTTGTCTGAAAATTGTTAGACAAACTGCGTTAGAAAGGAAAAAATTGTGTTTTTCTTGATATAAATTTCAAATCTAATGATTATGCCGTTTTTCAAAGATTGAATTTCGAAAATTTCACAATGGAGTACCATAGCAAAACTTACTCGCGTAAAAAGATAATGATAACGGCAATGTGTCCTGACTGGCTGTCTGTCTGTCACCCGCCTTCGGGATCAACTTTTGCCATATGATCGGGACAAGCCCCAAGCTCAAGGCAGAAGGTCTCTACCGTCCAAACGACACCACCGTCTCCGGATTAACTAAAATTTCTTACATCATCAATCATAAGTGGCAGCCCTATTTATCAGGGCGTGCCATGGGAACACATTTACAAATTGAAAAGTGAATGATAGTAAATTATACAAACTCTAATTCACAAATGACAGCCCTATTTATTCAGGGCGTGCCTGATTTTATACAATGTTTGAATATTATAGATTATATACACAATATTTAAATACAATAAACTAAAAATAGGGATTAAACACCGCTTTTTTCCGGACTAAAGTATTTGCCTTGTATAATAGAAAAATGTCTGCCAATTTATAAAGCGAAGATTACAATTGAAAATTAGTGGTATTGAAAAGCTTTTAGTAACGAAAGAAGTAAACCCTTTTTCCCCGAACTCAGTTCAGGCAAAACAGTAAAGTGATTAAATAGTTTACTGCATATTCTACATAGTTGTACATTGGAATTCGTGCGTTGAAAATTGATACATTAATTAGGAGTAATGTTACGTATTGTACACATGGTTTAAAGCACGTGTACGTACCAATAAAATATTTTAGAAAAAGCAATGTGACGCTTTAAAATCTTGAATAAATACTGGATTTAAAACATAACAAATATATTTAATAAGTATTTTATCTTGTTAGTTTGTTTATTATAAAAAATAAAACTACACTTATTCATTCATAATCAGGAATGGCATGCTTCTCCGATCTCATTGATATACCAGGTGTTTCAAAAGTTCGGTGCAAAAGTAATACGCGATAAAAGAGGTCTATGGGTCGGAGAGATAAATATTCAGATAAATATTCAGCATGGTACGAGATTGTACATGACATATACACACAAAAAAAGTTCAAAGTCACGATAATAGAGGACGCTGTGGCAGATAATTCCATGGCTTAGTTCAAATATTGCTCACACAGCGCAAGATTTGGATACAAAAACGTTTTGAACACTGCAGGTACACTTTTAATATGCAAAAATGATAATGATGCGTGAGGTTATTATGTGCCATTTTCAATCGCAATAATCAACCTCTATTTTCAATCACGCACCATTATTATTTTTGCATATTAAAAATGTATATGCAGTATTCTCTAATGTTTTTGTATTCAAATCTTGCGTTGTGAGAACAATATGGAATTATTCCATAGAATTATCTGCAGAAAAGTCTTCTATTGTCGGTATTTTGAACAATTTTTTTATGTCGTGCAAAATCGCGTACTACGCTTTATATTCATCTACAAACCTCATGTCTGTTCGACCCATAGATATTTTTTTTATCGCGTTTTACTTTCGCGTAGAACTTTTGAAACACCCGGTATATATATAATTGACATAAATGTCTACAAATATACAGATTATAAAATGTATTTATAATCTTTATAAAATTTATTTATAATCATTATATGCAGGATTCAGATGTAAAAGAAGGTAACTAACAAAATGCAAGTTTTAAGATATTCAAGATTAAAAGTTCTCTAAATAAAACTACAAACAAAAAAAATTGTGATTATTTCTGATAAAATCAGTGATGTTTTAAGACTGGAGTTTTTTTTGTCTTATTTTTTATTTTATTGGACCTTATGTGCAAAGAGTCTTTCTTATTAAGATTCGTATATAAAATTGATTTTTGATTATTATAACTTATGAGAGTGTTAGAATGACAGTGGAGAAAGTCAATATTTAGTAATTTAAGAAATTAAGGGTTTTGTAAATTTTGTCGTATTACCGTTGCATTAAGTGGTCCAACTTGCTCTGTCCTCTAGTGACCCCCTAAATGAACTATGACTTATTTGACTATCAAACTGAACAAAAATTAATATACGTTCAGTGAAAACATGGTTATCTAGATTTTTAAATTTTTTGACTAACTTCACTGTCATTCTAACCTCCTCATATATTGATTAAAAATATCTTGCACTTTTAAAACTTTGAAAGGTTGTAGAAAATCAGAGAGAAATAAAAAATTTCAGTTACCATGTTCTTCAACCGAGGGCTTCTTATTATGTTTAAGGGATATTGAGGAAATTTGTTCATCATACATGGTTTAAAATCCTTAGTCAAAATGTAAAAGATGTTAGAAATTACAACAATAAACAATTTTTGCTAAGATACCAGGGTGATACTCCATTTATTCAGTAAACCATACCGGGTTCCCTGATCGAAACACAACCATTGTTCATAATCTTATTCAAAATATAAACAAAATTCAAGATTTTTTTCATCAGAATTACTTTGTTTCATGTGAAATTAAATGATGTAAAGAAAATCGCTTGAAGTACAGCGTATTTCTAGAAGTGAGATGTTAATTAATTCAGACATATGTGGCCTGTAATTCAGAATTATTAGGATGCACTTCTAACATATCACATGATACGTTACATGACACTCTAAAAAGGTAAGTATATTACAAATTCCTGTAAAATGACTTCCTAATTGTTAAATTTAGGAACAAAATTGTTATCGTCGTATTATAATCGTAGTTATTAGTGAAGTTTGACCGAATGAAGGGTTTACGACACTAGTTTCCTATACGAAAATTGTTTTTTATAGTAGACACTACAGCCACTACAGCTCCGAAAACTCTATTTATGGACATTTGACTCGCTATATATTTAGGGTGGTGCGAAAAAAGTGAAGATGATATATGCGTGTAGCTATAGTGCGGAAAAGTTGCGATTGGTAGATACAAGAAAAACAGAAAAAAAATATTCAAATTGGACTTTATCTTCCGATCCCGCAAACCACTCAAAAATTAAAAAAAATTGAAAATTTCCGATTTTTTCAGATTAAAAAAAAGTGTTACGTATATATATATTTTAACACTATAGTGAAAAATATTTTCAGATTGTATTGTTTAACAATAATAATTTAAAAAATTGCGTTTAGAGAATATCTTCCAATCGCGCAAACCGCCTAAAAATTCAAAAAAGTTGAAAATTTCAGATTTCTCAGCAAAATAAATCGTGAAATATATATTATATATTTCACGATTTATTTTAATTTGTTATTTTATGAAATAGTTGCATGCATTACATAGACTGTTATATTATTATTATTATTATTATTATTATTATTATTTTCTGTTATTAAAATATGAAACACTCTGAAAAAAAGAGGAAAGCCTAACCCTTCCCGCATTTCGGTGTCTTTAATTTGTTAATTTTTCTTCGAATAAGGGACATATTAAGGGCTATTAATATAATTATTTATGTTCCCTTACCGTCAAAAAATCCTATGTTGTTTGGTCCAATTTAGAGAACTGCGAGTCCAATTGCTGAATTTGGACCACTTTTGACACTTTTTTTCAAATTTAAATTAAACTTAGAATTTTCAAAAATAATTTCTTCTAAAGAACTAATTAGTTTGCAGATAAATAGATTGACAACGTGTATGGATATTTTCGCATTGGTTCTAAACATTCAATGAATTACACCTGAAAATAAGTGAAGGGGTACAAATTCGGCTATTCCAAATGGCATTGGTTCCAAACATTCAATGAATTACGGCTGAAAATAAGTGAAGGGGTACAAATTCGGCTATTCCAAATGGCATTGGTTCCAAACATTCAATGAATTACACCTGAAAATAAGTGAAGGAGTACAAATTCGGCTATTCCAAATGGCATTGGTTCCAAACATTCAATGAATTACACCTGAAAATAAGTGAAGGGGTACAAATTCGGCTATTCCAAATGGCATTGGTTCCAAACATTCAATTAATTACACCTGAAAATAAGTGAAGGGGTACAAATTCGGCTATTCTCATCCATAAGAAAAGCATGTGCAGCCATAAATCGAAATATCCGAAGACCTTGTTCAAGTTTATGCCTGAGCGCATCCTGTTACCTTATGGAACAAAAGAAACGGTTGGTCCACGCGCAGACATAAAAGACAAGTAAAAGTAACACTTCACATTCTAAAGGGTGTGCCAGTCAGGAGGATATTGAAAGGATGATTGATTACAGATAAACATTTTAGCCAGGATCGTTGATTTTTTAAGCATAGGATGTCTCTGCGCTACGTGCGCTGTCTCTCGAGTTAAATAAATTTATTAATTTAAGTTGAACTTAATTAATTTTATTAGAAACTGAAATTTACACTAATATTTTTATAAATTCCATTAATTAAATACTCTTTAAAGCTAAAGTGATGTAATGTGTTTATTATTATATTTGTTTTCTATTCTGCAAAATTTGACAATAGCAGACAGGTTATAAAAGAAATTTGCACATTTGTCATTATGTGATACAATGTATTTTAACAGATCTTCTTTTCTCGAGAAATGTTTACTAAATAAATGATAAAAAAAAACTAAGGCATTTTAGATAAACAAAGCTACTTCTTCATATATCAGTCTGTCTAGAACATAAACTCAAGATCAAATATACTCTCTTAAAACGAAAGAGTGGATTTGGCTTCTCAGAAAAGAGCTGTAATTTATTGGATCGTGAATGAGTTGATTTTTAAACATTTCACTCATCTTGATTTGAATTTTTATTTTTCTAATGCCCCCCAGAAGAGCTAATACTAAACAAATCATCTCGATAAAAAAAGCACTCATTGGCGAGCGGATATACCAATGCGGCTGACGTGACCATTCGCTGAGCAGACGACAGGCGTGTGACGTCATGGAGTGGAGGCAAGCATTTCGCCTCCCTCCGTCTGGTCGTCTGGTGTGTGTATAGTTAACGCAGCTAGAGCACGTTGTCGACTGATTCGTGTTGTTCAAAGGTGCAATTTTAAAGAAGGAATACTTGAAAAAGGTAAGAATTTCTGCTGTTTTAAATACTCTAATCATGTTTTTTATAATGATTCTGTTTTATATTTATTGTTATTTTATATATGACGTGATATTTTTCAGTTTATATCAATATTTTTAACAAATATGTCTTAACCCTAACATTTAGGACTATTTACACGAACGAACATTTAGAGATCTTTTGAGTTGGAAGGATAAATATTAAAAAATGCTCTAAAATATAATTATACAAATCCTTTGCCTCTCATTTTAGATATTTTTTTAATGATGTTTCAGAACTCTAACTTTCATAATACTATAAATTGGAAAATGACTTGTCGGACTTTAAAAATATTGTTTTAAAGTAAACAAATTATATTTCTTATTTTATTCTCAGTCTGAAGTAATTTTGCCTGGATACTTTTATTCACCTGCCTTGTTTTTCGAATGCGCATACATAAATTTGAGTCATTTTATGTTGCTGAGAGTTAGATTATTTTAAATGTATCTCAAATATATAAGAAAAGCTTTAGAATATCAATTTCATGTTGACGAAAACTTTTGAAAAGTAGCTTTATTAGTATATATACTGTTTTTTAATATTTAAAAATAAAAATACATGATTTGTGAAGCTGTATAAATCCCATATTTTTTTTAATCATATGTTGTTAAAAATAAGGTAAATATCTCCATTCCCGTATATTCATTGTGTGAATATTCCTAAATAGTATTAGGATTAAAACATTTAATGATAATATTGATATAAACTGAAAAATATCATGCAATATATTTAATAATATTGCATTGAAAACATAATCATTATATATATATATAAAAACCATGATTAAAGTATTTAAAACAGCATAAATTCTTATCTATTCAAGTATTCCTTTAAAATTCTCTTTTTGGATCAAGGGGGAAGGGGGGTGGTGTATATAGTTCAAGCAGCTTAAAAACAACAACAAAATAAATAAATAGAAAATGACACTTTTCACTTAATTGTTGAATGTACACATATACGTATACATTCAACATGCAACTTACTTTTTTTTTTTTTTTTTTGAAAAAACAAATAATCAACTCAAATATGAGTTGGCTGCAGATCACTCAACTGCTACTGGATTTATAGTCTTAAAGGACTTCAGTTCACTCAAGTATGACTTACTTATAAATCACTCAAGTGCTGCTGGATTTAACCTTCATTAATTTGATTTAACTCAAGTATGAGTAAAATAGACATCACTCAATCATGAGTTGCTTAAAAACAACTCGTTCACTCGAGTTGTTTCAACTCTTCATGAGAAGCTCACTTTCAAATTGTGAGATGAGTGGATTTCGGCTCAACTTGAGTTATTTTGACTCTTTCGTTTTAAGAGAGTAGATTTTGTTTTGGTTCACAACTGAACTTCTTCTTTCATACTCATAAAAACTTAAAGCTGTCAAATGTCATAATGTTTATGGATGAATGATGTTCAATGTCTTTCTTTCATGTTTTATTTAAACGAAATCAGTAAATAACAATTGCCTGGACAGGAGTCATGCACAAATCTTTATACTTTTTCTATGAGACAAGAGTGTATTATTAAATGTTTTCATTTTATTTATTTATGCAGAAATTTATCGTTATCTAAAGAGAGCATTTCCCCAGAGCATTGTGTTTTAATAAAACCGACTGTCACTTTTTTTCTACAATCTACACTTTACTTGGCTGCTGATAGGTAAACCCCGAGTACGACTGGAGATGTTTGCTATTGTTTGTCTTCAATTGTTGCAAAATGCAACTTATATATATATATATATATATATATATATATATATATATATATATATATATATATATATATATATATATTCCAAATATATTACAAATAATCCTAATATTAAAAAAATCTAAAAATAATGTATTAGATTAAACTTTACAATTGCTTATATATAATATACCAAGACGATTAAAATAAATTCGTCATCATAATTCGTCATAACATCTTTCGCATCCCAATTTAAATATTTTATTATTAGACTGTCACTATGCACATTTATTTTAAAAATTAAACCACAATAATTGATATAATTATAAAATTTACACATTAAAAATAACGTAATTAAAAAATTGTATTATATTAATATAAATAATAAATTTCTATTCAAGTGTGTTCCTTTTACTTTATTTTATTTATTTTTTACTTTAATAACCAATTTTTAACTTCTTGCTTACTTGAAATAATTTACAGCAATAGGATTAGAAACTGAATATTTTTTGTACATTTATGAAGATTTCTTTTTAATATATATTAAGAAATTATTTATCATATAAGTTAAACACTTCTAAAGTTTCAAATCCAAATACACTTAAGATAAATCTTTACGTACTTTCAGTTATTTCATTGGAAATAAATATATATATTTTTATATATTATCGCGTAAAATATTTATTGTATAATTTCCTGAATTTTAAAAAGTTAAAAGACTTTGTTATAGTACGTACTGCAGAGAAGAAAAATACCTGAATATTCTAATACCACCATTTAAATATAATACGTATCAGGAAAAAAAAAAAAAACAAATTGGAAATTGTACGTTAAACGTGACAAATGATTCGTACAAAATGATTGAACTATAACTAGTTTTACAAAGTAAAAAAATCTTCTTTATTATTTCAGTGAAAAGCATTGTATCGTCTGAGCGAAATGAACATGCCTTTTTGTTTCCTTATTAAGTATGCCACATTTACAGATTCGAATTTTTTCTACACCAGACAGCGCTGCAAAACTCCCCGTGGACATTTTGCTTTGGGAATGATTACTACCATGATTTAATAATTCTATGGCTCATGGTGAACTAAACTCGTGTGTTTATTTACTTTAATGGATTGAGATATGCGGCTGTTAACTTATTTTCCACTCAAGTTTTCTCAGAATCTATAAATTTTTGAATGATTGTCATCTCCCAAGCAAATCATTTTTTTTAACGATCTTTCTAAAAATGTAACTTTTGTACAATTTTATTCAAAAAAATCATTTTGAATCCAAATGGCCGCTTGGCATATGAAAAAAATAGTGGTTAGTCCGCATTTGTTTTTCTCAGTCACATGACTTGCGCTTTTATGATATAGATTACGTATGATAGGATTTATTATAATAAAGAAAACGTTTATTAAAATATTTTTATGTTTTGATTCGATTTTCATAAAAATTTAAATCACTTGACAACATTTTGCTACTATTATATATATTAAATATTCAACCATTGGGTTGGATAAATTTTGCGCTGTTATATGCAGACGAAACGGACGGACCAGACGACGACTATAGGTGCTACATATTTATATAATTACGAACGCACGCAAAAAGACATGCGTGAATTAACGATTAACTGTCATCGATCAAAAAATGTTTAAGTAACCTAATATTTAGATAAATATATAGCTACAATATATCTTCTCGAGTAATACTGCGAAGAAAATTGTAAAACAATCTATATATTTAAAACGAAAAGCGTATTCTGTCAAATCCACATGAAAATCGTCTCTTTGCGCATGCGTCAAAGTTTCTTTGAAGTTTTTTTGATCCCCTGAAACGAGAAACTTGATTGATTAACCCAACCCTCATCTGTTTAGCCTAGGGGGATTGAAAATGGCTGATTGAAAATGGTTGATTGAAAATGGTTGATTGAAAATGGATGAAGCCGTGCCATTATATTGAAAGCATAGACCTTCTAACATAAGTTTTTTTTTTTTTAAAGAACTCATGTTTTCACTACTAAATATGTATATTTTTTCGCAAAATTTTAAAGAGAGTTTGGATGCAGATATATTTATAACCGATTGAAATATCAGAGATTTCGGAAGTTGAGAACTATTTTTTTATTGCTATGTTAAAGAAGCCGACACGAAAACAAACAAACGAACAAAGAAGCAAGAAGAAAATATTTCTTTTACAACTAGATAAGAATATTTTTTCATGAAATTTTTACACAGGCTGTAAAGCCCTTTTATTTATCACTAATAAAGATTTCAAAGAGTTCGGACAAAAATAACTTTTTATTTTAAAACAATGAAACGACCCTAGGCAAAGAAAAAAAGAAAATGAGCGCTTTTATTACTAAATATCAATATTTTTTCGCGAATTTTTCATTTAAAGTATAATTTCATACAAAATCGGGTTAAAGATATAAAATAATTAAAAAAACGATGTCTTTTTAAAATTTATTATCAGGGGCCCGAGCAACGCCGGGCCGAGGTCAACTAGTATTCGTTATTAAAACAGCAAAAAGTATTATAACTCGTATTAAACTGTATTATAACTAACGTTCCTACCTTATACTGTCTATTTAGATCTTTTCAACCAGTGTGTTTCTATGTCATGCGACAAATGAGATTAGCGGGAGATATATGTGTAAAGACGATCCGAACATGTAGCTAAGCGACATCCAGATAAATTAAGGGAACACGTCCTACAATAAAGGATCCTTCATTATTTACGCTCTTAATAGGAATTCTGACAATACATTATCAGCATAGAACGAGAGTTGTGAATGGAAAACCACGATTTGCTTTTACGCTAACTTGTCACTGAATGAGGTGATTGACTTATAATGAATCACGATTTCCAAAGCATTTCTTTAGAGGATTCAGAATAATAATCTTTCGGTGGAAATATTTTGTTGCTATACACTTTCAGCAATTAAACATTTAATGTTGATGTTTTGCATATTAGTTAAAAGAGATTATATTGTAATAAAAGTATGTTTTGTTTTATTTATTTATTTTATTTTATTTTATTTTATTTATTATTTTATTTGATTTTTTTGGCCAGAATGACTGTTGGTTTTAGTGTATACATCTATCTATCATTGTTAAGAGATAAATGATTGAAGTAGTTTAAAAAGTAGAATTTATATTTATACATTAAAGAAACACTATACTTTTTTTTTTCAATTTGGTAAATGCTATTATATTTAATATTACACTTTCAGTAAATAAACATTTAATGTTGATGTTTTGTATATTTGTTAAAAGAGATTATATTGTAAGGAAAGTATTTTTTTTTTTTTTTTTGCCAGAATGGCTGTTTGCTTTACTGTTGGATTTTAGTAAATGAACATTTAATTTTGATGTTTTGTATATTAGTTAAAAGAGATTATATTATAAGGAAAGTACTTTTTTGCCAGAATGGCTGTTTGCTTTACTGTTGGCTTTTAGTATCCATCTATCTTTGTTAAGAGATAAATGACTGAAGTAGTTTAAAAAGTAGAATTTATATTTATACATTAAAGAAACACTATACTTTTTTTCAATTTATTAAATACTGTTATATTTAAATAATGTAAACTAACCGTAGTATTTTTGTTGAACAAGTTTACAAATACATTATAAAATTTAAAAAATAACATTAAGTAAAAAAAGACACAAAATATGTTTCTATGTCAGACGATTAATGGGATTAGCGGGAGAATGTGTAAAGACGATCGGAACATGTAGCTAAACGACATCCAGATAAATTAAGGGACACGTCCTATAATAAAGGGTTCTTCATTATTTACGCCCTTAATAGGAATTCTGACAATACATTTCCAGCATAGAACGAGAGTTGTGGATGGAAAACTACGATTTGCTTTTACGCTAACTTGTCACTGACTGAGGTGATTGAGTTACACACTGTTAAAAATTTGCAGCAAACTGTCCAGTCATTTGACCGTTTTTGTAGAAAACAGTTACATAACTGTAATTTAACTGTATTATGACAGTATTATTGCTCATTTTATGGTCATAATATAGTTAAATTACGGTTATGTAACTGTTTTCTGCAAAAAAGGTCAAACGACTGCACAGATTGCTGCAAATTTTTAAAAGTGTAATGAATCACGATTTCCAAAGCATTTTTTAGAGGATTTAGAATAATAATCTTTCGATGGAAATATTTTGTTGCTATACACTTTCAGTCATTAAACATTGAATGTTGATGTTTTGCATATTAATTAAAAGAGATTGCATTTCAAGGAAAGTATTTTTCATTTTTTTTTGTTGCAAGAATGGCTGTTGGCTTTAGTGTATATATCCATTTATCTTTGTTAAGAGCTAAATGATTGAAGTAGTTTAATTAGTAAATTAAAAGTATAGTTTAAAAGTGATTGAGTTATAATGAATGACGATTTCTAAAGCATTTCTTTAGAGGATTTAGAATAGTAATCTTTCGTTGGAAATATTTTGTTACTATACTCTTTCAGTAATTAAACATTGAATGTTGATATTTTGCATATTAGTGAAAAGAGATTATATTATAAGGAAAGTCTTTTCTATTTGTTTCTTTTTCTGTTGTCTTTAGTGTATATATCCATCTATCTTTATTAAGCGATAAATGTTTGAAGTAGCTTAAAAAGTAGAATTTATATTTATACCGTACTGTACCGTATTTATACCGTATTATATTTATACTAACCGTAGTATTTTTTTGAACAAGTTTACAAATACATTGTAATATTTAAAAAGTAACATTAAGTAAAAAAAAGACACAAAATATGTTTCTATGTCAGACGACAAATGAGATTAGCAGGAGATATATGTGTAAAGACGATCGGAACATGTAGCTAAGCGACATCCAGATAAATTAAGGAAACACGTCCTATAATAAAAGGTCCTTCATTATTTACGCTCTTAATAGGAATTCTGACAACATATTTCTAGCATAGAACGAGAGTTGTGAATGGAAAACTACGACTTGCTTTTACGCTAACTTGTCACTGACTGAGGTGATTGAGTTATAATGAATCACGATTTCCAAAGCATTTCTTTAGAGCAGGGCTGTCCATCCTGGCGCCCGCTATTCACCAGCAAATTCTTACAGAAACATTTAAATTATTTAATCGGAGGTATTCCGAGGTTGAATAAGGCTGTTTCTGTAAGAATTTTCTGGTGAATAGCGGGCGCCAGGTTGGACAGTCCTGCTTTAGAGGATTTAGAATAATAATCTTTCGATGGAAATAGTTTGTTGCTATACACTTTCAGTAGTTAAACATTTAATGTTGATGTTTTGCATATGAGATAAAAGAGATTATATTATTAGAAAAGTATGTTTTATTATTTTTTTTCAAGTTTGGTTGTTTGATTTAGTGTATATATTACGGTTAATATGATTAATCTGGTTATTATTAATAATAACCACGGTCATTATTAATAATAACTGGTTATTATAAATAACGACCGGATAAATCATATTGACCGAAACATATATATATCCATTTATCTTTGTTAAGAGATAAATCATTGAAGTAGTTTAAAAAGTAGAATTTATATTTATAAATTAAAGAAACACTCTGCTTTTTTTTGCTGTTAAATGCTATTATATTTAAATAATGGAATGTAAGAGAAGTAAATTTGTTGAAAAAGTTTACAAATACATTGTAAAGTTTAAAAAGAACATTATGTAAAAAACAAAAACAAAGTATTAATATTTCAATACGACTTTGTGCAATTATACTGTGTTCTAGTAACTTAAAATAATATTTACTTAAGACATATTTTAACCGTTTGTGCCAGAGATAAATCTCATAAATTAGTTTAAAATAAATTGAATAGCTGACGAGTATAGAATTAAAAAAAATTATAATAATTGCTCAGTTTTTCTGATAATAGTAATATAATCAGTCGTGACGTCAGTCATGACGTTTTGTTTGAAAACATTATGAACTGAAAATAAACTAGCGGCTGGTATATTTCATTTCTTATTTAATATAAATCATAAAAATTGTAACCACTACATGTAAAGTATTGAAACATTTAAGTGTAAGTTATAGCTTCAGTACATAAACAAAATAGATAACAATAAATACATATTGGTTGCTTAGAGTCAGTCTGAAGTTACACAGAAAACGTCTAAAAATGACTACTATTTAAAGGGTTGTTTTCTATTTATTATTTTCTCTTTCAATTGAAATGTCTGTACTTCATTAGATCATTTAAAATTCCAGATAAACTTATGGGAAGTTTTAACGCAGCGATATTATTTTATTGTTAATACTATTAAGTAAAAATGCGCATTATATGCTCAGAATGACGTCAATTTCGCAAACGAATATATAGCAAGTGGGTCTGATTTCTTTTTTTAAAATTTATTCATAAAAACAAAATACATGTAATTAAATGTGTTTACCACAATTTAATATAGAATTAAAGAAATCAATCAAATGCATGGCACAAGGAAATAAAAACAAATTGCATTTTAAAGAGTCCTTACGGTCTGTACCTGGAGGAAAAGGTAGCTTTCATAGTCCATGTTTTAAAAATTCAACTCATTTTACACAATCACCCGAAGCTAAATTGCTTGGAACACGATTATAGAAGATTCAATTCTGGTTTTCGTTAATACTGAATTTGAATGCGAATTTCAGCACGAGTGTTACAGCATAAGAAATATCAGATTGTTTCAAAATGTCAGCCACTCCAGAATTTCAAACTGCCATAGTTCTGCCATTTTTTAATATAAAGTCAAAACAAATAACGTTCTGGAATGCTTCTATTACGATCTAACAGTTAACAGAAACAACCTTTTCTATTTATATTTTTTATACATCTTTTTGAATTTTATTTAAAAAAAATTTATTTGCCGCCATTTGGAAACAAGTTGGCGCATGAAGCTAGCCAACGAACTTGGTCGAGACCTTGGTATGTCCTCTGCACATGATCAGTCACATTCATATTGGTTCATAAATAAGAAAATTACAGCATAACAAATATAAGAGCGCTTCAAAATCTCAGCCACCCTACAATTTCAAACTGCCATATCTCAGCCATTTTTTTAAGACGTAGCAAAAACAAAAAATGTTCCAGAATCCCTGTATCACGTTCTAACACTTAACACAAACAACTTTTTCAATTTATACATTTTCTGTAAATCTTTTTGAACTTTTAAAACATAAGAAAAATTTAACTTGCCACCATTTTGAAACAAGATGGCGCATGAAACTGGCCAACGCACTCGGTCGAGAAATTCGTATGTTCTGTATACATGATCAGTCACATTCATATCGGTTCATAAATACGAGAATTACAGCATGGCATATGTCAGATACACACACACACACACACACACACACACACATATATATATATATATATATATATATATAAATCAACATTTGAACGGAGGTGGTTTGGGGGTCTGGGGGTCATGATTGGTGAAAATATACCAACATTTTTTGGAATTTCTCTTCTCCGAACTGTTGCTATAGGTATCTTTTTGTGTTGAAAGCTACCTGAAAGAGAGATTTTTATAAAGGTAAATCATGGCAGGTTTTTGAAAAGCGGGTAAGTAGTGGACTGGTAAATTTGTAAAGCTGCCAGTAATTTTTAGTTCGTTCTAAAACATTGATATGTCGCGTTTACTTCAAATCGGTCAAAAGCACAGAAACTTTCTCTTTCATATACATAGATAGAGAGGTATGACTGAAAATATTTTAGCATGTGTTTAGTTATATAGGAAATTTTAAATTATATTTCTATGAAATTTTATAAATTTCAATTATTTATTAGTGTGACAAAAATTGGTAAAATTACATGTAAAACTACTGACATTGATGTACAATTTCTTGCTAATAACTGAAGCAATTTCAACACATTTTTATATATTTTTAGCAGGAGCTAAACACTAAATAGATTGTCAGACATAGGATATAAATAGAAAACACAAAGTTTACGCGATTTCGCCAAAACAATATACATATAAAATAGTTGACAATGACGTATACCTTTTTCTTCGATAATCATTTTAATATATATTTTTAATAGCATTAATAGTAGCTGAATTATAAACGGATCGTTAGGCAAAAATTGACAATAAAATGTAGTTATCGTAACTTCGTAAACGAAAAGATATCTAGGATATTTTTAAAAAGGATACTTAAATAGTATAGATAAATAATATATTTATAATATCAGTGTATCATACAGCATAATCCAATATTCAGAAGTGGGACCCGCACAGTGATCTCGGTTCAATGAAGCCTGACGTTTATTCTAATGAAACTCTGCAACTTATTATTTTATTTTGTTGAGGACGTACATCTCAAAGCAACCAGTACTCTAAAATTCATTAAAATTATGATATTGTGTCCTAAATGCGTAAAAAAGTTTTGTATGTTGTTATGGTCTTGTCGCCGTAGTATTTCTGCTAGCCTTGATACCTTAGTAATATGGTATTTGCTGCCACCACCGGTTTTAGACTGACACCGGACACGTTGGAAAAGTTCTCACATAAGTAATCAACTACTAATTTTTTGATTAAATTAGCATAAAAAATATTACAGTGATAGTTCTTATTGGTCAACACAGATTATTATCAATTGCCGTATGCGACTGTCGAATGACAGTCTCCCTGATCGCACGTTTTACTCTATTTCGTTATACACCACTCGTACACGCCGTTCCGTCTACGCTGCTATTAATTCATCCTGGACCATGCTTTCCGATGAACGTTCTCTCTGCAATTCTACACACTTCTCTGCACTCTTGGCTCTGCACGTCTACCCTCTACTCTCTCCCAGTACACTGCATGCATCTATTCACTACGCGGAACACCAACGACTCTCGCGATCTACACTCTCTGTTGCACATCAACGAGTGTCACGTCCTACACTCTCCGTGGCACACCAGTGACTGACACGTCTCCCCACTATTCACGTCACTCTCCAAATCAACGGGGCTCTCATTCTTATTTCACGGAGTTTCTATACCTGTAGAAGTATTTCTTCTCGAACATTCCACCCCTCTATTATCCCGTGAATCCATTTCGTTCTCCAAATCAACGGGGCTCTTACTCTTATTTCACGGAGTTTCGATACCTGTAGAAATATTTCTTCTCGATCATTCCACCCCTCTATTATCCTGTGAATCCAGTTCGCCAGGAATCCAGTGCTCATTGTATTCTCCTTCCAAAGCCGGATTAGTAACTTTCACAATGATCTCGTAAACCTCCCACAAATATATAATCGAATCAGGGAAATTTCATTGTCAATCACATACAGAAGTTTTTTTTAAAAAAAAAGTATATATATATCAGAATACAGTAATATATAATAATGATTAAATATAACTAATTAAATTAATTAGAAATATACAATATAGGTTCTGTTAAAGTCAGAAACCTGACATATGTATATATAAAAATTTTCGACGACACGTCTAATTTCATCGAAAAATCTTTATTTAAATTATAATAAATTATCTTTTATTTTTTTAAAATTAATATTTAGATATATAAACATCTAGATTTCGCATTAAAATTCTCACTTTTTTGTAGCTAACATCCAAACAATATTAGAAGTAAGTTAAACAAAGAATTGTCTTTTACTTAAATTTAAATTGATAAATGTTTAAAAAATATTCTCTTTAAATATGCTCTCTGTCACATTTAATTATTTGCTCCTATAAGATAGCCTTTTTTGAATATACGTACATAATATTTTAACTTCTGAAGCGCAAACGCATCATATACCCTTCTAAAATTTGAATATTTTTAGATTGTATTAAATTTTGGACATTTATGGTATTATTATATTTTGTGGACGCTTTTCTACGACGCGACGCCTGGGGAAATTAGACGAAACTAATATCCTCTTTGGCTGCTCAAAATCAGTTTGTCGCTATTTCTGATAAGAATAAATCTCGATAAGAATAATAAAAAGGATTTTATTGCTTTCGACTGGCTTGGCTTTCTAGATTATATTTCAATTATACATCGCTAGGAGTATTTTGACAGGAAATATGTAAATACCACACATAGATTTGAAATTCACATTTTTCTTTCTCTATTTATCTAAGATACACTTAACTCGCTGTATATATTTTTTGCATTGACAGTTCGGTTAATTTATAAATAACGAACAATAGATTTATTTCAAAGCTAAATTGTTAGTATTTATTCTATTCAGGCAGTTGATCTGTTGAGAGTTATAATAATTGTAATGGTGTGACAAAAATGGAAAAGATATATTTTATTTCGTGCATAATAATGTAGATGAATGGTGATTATTCCACAATTTTAAACTCTCATACTTAAAAAAAAAAAACTCAAAAATGCTTAGAGAGACATTTTATGTATTTATGATAATTCCGGGAGAGTCGCCGCATCCGGGATATATGCCGCACTCATCGTATTTGATGTAATTATCTATCGATAATTACAACATAGATAATTATCGATAGATAATTACAGTCGACTGACAGCCAAACGCGCAATATAGGTACGCAATGAGATTACTTTAACAAGTGTATAGCGTGAAACCCATTTCAAGGTTTACTTGTAGCTGTACAATCCTTATTTTGAGGTAAGCGCATGATTTCACTATCCAAACTTTTCAACACGTTACGCTTAAGTATTTTTTATACGCTAATTAGTAAATGCATGCATGATTTCGAAGTCAAACCTAAGTGTAGCGTCTGTATAGAGTACTGTGTGTATGGTTACGCCATTTTATTCTGCGAGGGTAGGCAACTGTGATATGTTACATGTGTACCGTACAATATATGCCGCACTGCGATCCGTTATACATGCCGCAATTTCTTTTGTACAGGATGCCGTGATTAATAAAATTCAGGTCATCAGACACTGATGAATGTTCCAACAGTATGAAGTTTACAACATCTAAGAATAATAAGGGAAAATAAAAAGTAAGAAGGGGAAGAAAAATGCACGTAAAGATGATAATAATGAAAAGCTGGATCACACATGTGACGCAGATGTCCTTTGCAAGGAATGTGTAGAAAACTACTCTAAAACTAAGAGGAAGTGTGATTGACTTCGTTGCATTATGTGTGAATTCTGGTTATATGAAGGCTGTGCTATTTTCGACACTTTTCGTGTAGATTGCAGTCGAAACAATTTGGAAATTGTACGTGACAAATGAGGTGCGTTCGTACTATAGCTAGTTATATAAATATTCAGATCTTAATGATTTTTAATTCTGTGAAATGAATTCTATCGTCTGCAGATTCCTTTCTGTCATAAAATAAGTATATCGGTCGCTTGACGATTAAACCTCGGAAGCTCCTATAAGAAAAAAACACCGATTTTTTTTTAAAAATTTCAAATTTCTTAATAAATGTGTTTATTAATATTTTCTAAAGTTTTGACTCGATTTTCATAAAGTTTAAAATGTCTCGACAAAATTCTGCAAAGATAATACATCTTAAATTTCAAACCATTCGGTTGGGTAGTTTTTCCGTTGTTATATGCGGAATGACGGACAGACAGACGGATAGACAGACGGGCGGACAAGACGACGACAATAGGTGCTACGTATTTATATAATTATGAACGCACCTAAAAGCAGGTCTATTAACAAATGAAACAATGCAAACACTATTTAATTTTTCTGTTCTCTCTCTAATACACTGATGTTACTTTGTTGCTGAAATGACAATTAAAATCCAATAAAAAAAAAAAAAAAGTAGATAATTTTAGTAGTGAACAAAGTAGGCAGACTAATATTGATTTGAACCTACTAGTACGTTTCATTGTACTCATTTCGTTCCTTTTTGTTCTTACATAGGTACTTATAGTCCAGACATCAGATTAATTATAGTCCAGATATTTATGATTTCATTCTGTTCTTATGACAAGCGCGACATATCTCACGCACAAGTGCGGCGTCTCACATTGAATGTACCGGTGACGCGCCGCAGTGTAATGTTTTAGAAAAGTTTTAAAAATATATATTAATTATTTTTTAATATATATATATTTTTGTTGCAGTACACATTTTCAATATTTAACATTAAATAGCACAGCATGATGTGTTTTAGTTTACGTGCACCATGTGATTTTATACACAAATAATAAAAAAAAAATATGCGGCACACCCAGAAAAAGGAATTGATTAAAACAACAAAACATGTTTTGTTGAGTACATTTTGGTTGTTTTAGCAAAATTCAAGTAAAATTGAAACATTTTACTTAAATTAACAAAACATTTTTTGCTGACGATACAATTTTTTTTTTTTTTTGGAATTGCCAAAAAAAGAAAAAAAAAAAAAAAAAATAATTTGTTGATTCAAACAAAATTTCCATTGACCTATATTTAAACAAAAAGTTTGTTGGGTCAACCAAATTTTTGTTGATTCAACAAAACTTTTTTCTGGGTGCATCTCTCACGGAAGTACTCTATATATTAAAGAAACATAAAATACATTAAATGTGATACGTTGTACAAAACAAATTGTATATCATTGTAAAATAAATTTAATATAAAACCGTAAATCAAATAAAGGCAATAAAAACATCCCTACATTCTTTGGAAGTGGGGAGTTAGCGAGTCAGCGAGTTACATATTCTCTACAAATCATTGTTTTGAAAATATAAAATATTTTTTTTTAATATTTGTTGTTTTTGTTAAAACATTTTACAGAAATTTTTATTTCTATCGTTATCTTTGGTCAAATTTTGAAAAGAAAATATATAGATCAGCGTAAATCAAATCTAATTGACGATTTCGATAATTTTATTCATAGTGCTGAAATTCATTATTATTTTTAAGTGTTTATAAATATATACTTGTAGTGGATTTCGATTAGTAATATAATAAGAATTTTATATTAAAACTTCATCACTAAAGGGCAGACTAAACAAATGCAGAGCAATATATATATATATATCAATTGTAATTAACTCATTTAAGAGTATTTGTATTAAGCACTATATTTTACTAAATAGCTGCTACCGTGACATCGTTCACGTAACATTGAAGGGAGATTAAATGCATTAATTAAGAAAAATATGTTACTTCCGATTATAAAAATCGTAAATAAATAAGGCTTTGATTACGGGGTTGGGACATATGTCATCCCAGGGACTATTTCTTCATTATATTCTATCACTGTTTAAAATAGAATCTCTCCCATATACTTAAAATGGATTTATATTTAAAATTCTAAAATTAAAACTCGATTAATATTGGACGCAAGATAAGCACTTAAAGCGCCAAAACGCATATTTGCCAAAAAGCTAACGCAAAATGATAAATTCTGCAGAACAAAAAAAAAAAAATTCCATAGTAACCGAGCTGGACACATGCGGCCAAGATATACTCAAGAATTGCTTTAGGGGTAAGTTTACCTTTTGTCAGGTCCCTGGCACCTATAGGCTTAAAAACTATTGTTAGGGAACTATTGTGATTATTATCTTATTGTGTGTGTATCTTTTGTGTACTGTGATGCTTTTCAGTACTGGAATCTTAATCCGGAGTATAGCGAGTTGAATACAATAGAAGAAGTATGTCCTTTGTGATGTGGTCTTCCATAGATAAGAAAGAGATTGCACCCATTATTTAGGAAGACAGACCCTTGGAAACAGACCAGGAGCCCCGTAGACAGAAAGGTGCTCTGGAGAATGACCAGAGAGGAAGTTAGTTGGAACGCAGGACTGGAGCGTGTAGGTTGGTTAATCATAGAGCAGCTCTGGGCACGTGTGTGGAACGAGATCTCTCGAAAGGAAGATATATAGCGTGTCTGAGATTAATAGAAATCTCGGTTCTGAATGAATGGACGTAGCCTAACGGTACACAGAGGATAGTTTTCTATAATTATTTTGATTTAAATGTTAAACCGGATAATTTACATCCGAGTTCAAGTGTAAATATTGTTAATAAATTGTTACTTTAAGTTTAATTGAAAGAGTTAGGTTTTTCTTGAATATACATCACGTATCGTGTCCGATATCACGTATTCATATCGGTGGTGGCAGCATATCAAAAGACCGGATTATATTTCGAAGTCGTGTGTACGGAGAAGTGGAATCCGACAATGTTGGCAGAGACGGGATCTGAATCACCGAAGACCAGTGCCAGTTAGCCATGTTACAGAGAGTTTGTGCCGGATCGCCTAGCGGAAGTGTACGTGCCCTATCGTCGTAGACCAGTGCCAGATAGCCGAGTTACAGAGAGTTTGTACCGGATCGCCCAGCGGAAGTGTTTGTGCCCTATCGTCTTAGACCAGTGCCAGTTAGCCGTATTACAGTCAGTTTACGCCGGATCGTCTAGGATCGCCGGATCGTGTGTGCCCTATCATCGTAGACCAGTGCCAACTAGCCTATCGTCATTACATTGAAGTGAACTAGTGGTGGTGCTGTGAGTAGTGTGTTTGTGCATAGTGAAGCAAGGTACAGTGATTGTTGCCCGGGAGTGCAAGATTTACCCTGTGGAAAAGTGAGCAGAGAATTGCCCCAGCGAATAAAGTACGAGGTAAGGTGTTTTGATCATTTTACTCTACTGACATTCTCGAACCTACTGTTTTTTATTGTGTGTAATTGATGGTAATTTACGTTAATGTTGTAGTTAATTTTTGATAATTTATGTGCAATATAATAATTGGACTAAATCAAATGAGATTTTAACAGTCATTTTACACTATTGTTTTAAGAAAAGGATCTTAAATTAATTACTAGAAGTGATTTTCTAATTGTTTTAAACGGATAAGATTAATGATTAAAATTAATGCATTGTGTTAATAGTTGGAAGGAATAATTGAAATTTCTTAAATTTAAATTATTATTAAAGTAATATTTAAATTAAGTGATACTGTTTGTTTTAAATTTGAAGTATTAATAGTAAATGAAGAAGGCAAATTTGTGTAGAATTTAAATTAAATTGAAATAACCTTCAAGGAAGAATTTCAGGTACAAGAAAAAAAAAGTGCTGTGATTTACTTTTTTATGTGAAAACAAATTTTGAAAATTGAAATATTTTATTGAGATTAAATTTAGGAATTTAGGTGTATTTCATGCAAATTTTTGTTACATGGATATTTTTATGTAGTGATTGGCATCAGTGTGTTATTCAAATTGCAATGTATCAGTATTATTGTGTAAATTGTATTTTATTATTTAATTGTATAAATTTAAAATCTGTATTACATAATAATAAAATTGAAATTATTGTTACTGTGTTATTGGAAGCAAATTGTGGGGTACCATTGTTAAAGGAAATTTATCATTTTATTATTACTTATTTGAAATATGTTAAATAGTATAATATGTGGAGGGAATTTATGAAGGTAGGATTGGAGGAAGTAGTAATTTGATATTGTGCTTAAGTATTATTGTAGGGTGGTAATAATTATCGGTAGAGGGTATGGCTTTCTTACTAAAAATAAAAAGGGTGGATCTTCAGGCGATATGTGAAGAGTTAGGGATTGAAGTCTCGGAAGATGATACCAGGTTTAAGCTTAAAAAAAAGATAGTGGAGAGCGACGAATATGAAAAGGGAGCCGTTATGGAAGTATCTAACGCTATTGTTACGGAGCGGTTAGAAAAGGTAGAAAGGGAGGAAAAGTTACAACGAGAAAAGTTAGAAAGGGAGGAAAATTTAAAGTTACAAGGAGAAAAGTTAGAAAGGGAGGAGAGGTTAGAACGGGAAAAGTTAGAAAGGGAGTTAGACCGTGAGAAGTTAGATAGAGAAGAAAGGGCCGAAAAATTGAGATTGGAACATGAGTTAGAGTTGGAAAGGATAAAGATTCAAAGTTCGGCAAATAACTCTAATGGGACTAGAGAATCTAATCATGAGAGTAGCCTAGAGAAATTGATTAAAAGCGTTAAAACTTTGTCTATCAAGGTTCCAGAAGGGACTGAGGGATGGAATCTGTTTTTTAGCAGTTTAGAACGGGCATTCCAAACAAAAAAATGTACCGGAAACCCAGCAGGCCGAAATTCTGCTAAATATGTTAGGAGATAAGGCCGATAACTTGCTAATATACACTACTAGGGAACAAATGAGAGTTATGAGAAATTAAAGCAATTAGTTCTAAGGGAACACGAGCCGACACCGAAGGCGTGTTTGGAAAACTTTAAGAAGGCTAGAAGGAATCAAAATGAAACTCATGTATTATTTGTATCGCGTTTAATAGCAACGTGGGAAAATTATTGTAAGATTAGACGTGCAGATACGTATGAGAAGGTTAATCAGTTAATTGTCACGGATAAATTGTTAAATATTTTAGATGAGGAAACCGCGACGCATATTGGATTAACTCAGCAGAATAATTGGTTAGAAGTTTCTAAGATTGCGAGGGAATGTGATAATTTCTTCGATGCTAAACAAAAATCTTACGCGGTAACTTATAAGGGTTATAAAGGTAAAGAAAGGTATGCGAATAATGAAGATTCTAGAAGGGCAAAATATGAGGGATTTAGTAGTAATTGGAGACAAAATGGGAATAATGAAGTTAGTCCATTTTTGGGTAGAAAACTGGAATATAAGAAACCTAATGATACGATGCCTATTTTTTTCAAGTGTGGTTTACGAGGACATGTTCATCGACTTTGTACAAAAAGAAATAATGAGGGAAGTTATCAAATTAATAACCGACAAGAACCAAGGGCTAGTATCAATAATGTCTCAGTGCGAGGAATTAAAGAATTACCAAGGGGAGCGAGTATGGCAAGAATCGGAGCAAAAAGGGAATTGGAGAACTAAAGTTATTGGAGAGAAGTTAAATAAACTCGAGAAAGTGGAGGTTAGTGTAAATGGGAAAATAGCAAAAGGATTAGTGGATTCTGGTTGCGAAATTAGCGTCGTTCATAAAGATTTAGTACCAGCAGAGAAACTAAGAGGGGCTGGTAGCATCTACTTACAAGGGATATTTGGTAAGGCAGTTAAATCGCCGTTAATTCAATTACCTTTAGCTATTCCAAAACGCGGTCAAACTAATGTAATTCATCAGGATGTACTTTGCGCAATAATTGATAATAGTAAGGAACAGGTAATTTTACATTCTGACGTGGCTAATGAATTATCAGGGTTAAACAACGAGAAATCATTAAGAGAATCGGTAGAAAGAGAATGTAAGGAAGGTAGTAGGGATAAAATGAAGGAAAGGGAAATGAATGGGAGTGATAAGGAGAAAGAGGAAATATGTCGACCTGCAGTTATAGTTGAGTTAGTGGACGGGAGTAAGAAACTGGTGTATCAAAGTGAAATGAGAGAATTTATGGCTAAAAATAAAGTAGCGGATATTGTCTTTGATAGTGACGGAGAGTTTGAAAATCGTGGGAAAACTCTTTTGTTAGATAGAGAACAAACGGGATAGAAAGACATAAAGGAATTTGAAATAAAAGGGTTAACCAATATTCAAGTTGGGGACATAAAATCAATCTTAAGGAAAAATAAGGAATTATTTATGGGTCCTATACAACTGGTAGAAACGGAGAGAAACCGGATTGGTCGTAAACCGGAGAGGGTTGAGATGAAACAAAAATTGTACAATGTTATCCTCACGTACAAAGAGGACTGGGAAAGGCAAGTGCCTGATTGGTTAGAGGAAGATTTAATTGGGACATCAGAGGCAGAAGTTAGCCATTCAAGCGGGTGCATTGCGAAAAGGGATGTACCAATTAAGTTAACGAGGAAGGACTGGAAGGAAAAAGTAGTACCGCCTCCAGCAATCTTAGCCTAAGGACTGACATTGAAATGACATAATACTAGAGTAACTTTATTTTTTTGTGTATTTATAATTGTATTTGCATCTTGTGTTTATAACAGTTTATTAGCATATTGTGTATTTTTTTCTGTATTTATCACATTAGTATATGGTTCATTAGAGATGTCAGTAGGTAATTTTCAGACACCTTGAAATATTTATGTAATTATAGTAATGAAGAAACCTACCAAGGAACTGTTGAACTCTTCTTTGACATTACATAGTTTTGAGGAAAATTAGCCCCTGAAAGGCATATTTTCCGCTGAGGTGGGGGGTGTCAGGTCCCTGGCACCTATAGGCTTAAAAACTATTGTTAGAGAACTATTGTGATTATTATCTTATTGTGTGTGTATCTTTTGTGTACTGTGATGCTTTTCAGTATCGGAATCTTAATCCGGAGGGTAGCGAGTTGAATACAATAGAAGAAGTATGTCCTTTGTGATGTGGTCTTCCATAGATAAGAAAGATATTGCACCCATTATTTAGGAAGACAGACCCTTGGAAACAGACCAGGAGCCCCGTAGACAGAAAGGTGCTCTGGAGAATGACCAGAGAGGAAGTTAAGTGGAACGCAGGACTGGAGCGTGTAGATTGGTTGTTCAGAGAGCAGCTCTGGGCACGTGTGTGGAACGAGATCTCTCGAAAGGAAGAGATATAGCGTGTGTGAGATTAATAGAAATCTCGGTTCTGAGTGAATGAACGTAGCCTAACGGTACACAGAGGATAGTTTTCTGTAATTACTTTGATTTAAATGTTAAACCGGATAATTTACATCCGAGTTCAAGTGTAAATATTGTTAATAAATTGTCACTTTAAGTTTAATTGAAAGAGTTAGGTTTTTCTTGAATATACATCACGTATCGTGTCCGATATCCCGTATTCATATCGGTGGTGGCATTATATTAAAAGACAGGATTATATTTCGAAGTCGTGTGGACGGAGAAGTGGAATCCTACACCTTTACTTTTACGTGTTTTTAAGATTGATATAAACTTATGTATACTAGTGGGCCATCGTATTTTTAAATATTTACTTATAAAAATAACCAATTAAAAAGAAACTGTTAAATTTGAACATGAAATCGCAAGTAAAATGAGTCTGAAATGGATTTATTGTTTCACCTGCATATCAGCTTATTCTACCCTATTAAAATTCGTGTGCGTATCTATCTATGTAACCTTAAAAACTCGGAAACCACAGCGTGCAAGGTTACGGAATTTGGCACATGGGTTGCTGGTAGGGGGCCCATGAACGATTGGGGCAAAAAATTCGCAAATTTCAGATAGATTTTTTTTCGACGAATTTTTGCCTTTTTTTATGTTCAACCCGTAATCGTGCGAGTTCGAACCAGTTCAAAATGTTTACTGTAATGTGAGATATACGTATTACGTACGCCTCGCTGCAATACTAAGAAGATGTAGCGGGTATTACGATAATCCTTTTACCTCGCATTCAAATAATGATAGTTTATTTAATTGCGCTTCATTATTACCTATTTTAAAAAAAATAAAGAAAAACATTTTATCACAAACGTAATCAAAACTTTTTTATTCTATTTATTCCCTTATGACAAATATATCGTTTTATCGTCTGTGGTCATAGGAACATGATAAATTAAATTTATTAAAAAAATGCACAGTAGGAGTAATTAGTTAGTAGTAATTAGTAGTAATTAATTAGTAAGTAATTATAAGTAAAATTAATATTTATTTATAGAGTTATTATTTATTATAATATATGAACAAAAGAAGTACACACACACATATATATATATAGATATATGTATATATGTATGCATGTATGTATACTCCCTTGCGTAGAACGTGTTAAACAGCTAATTAGAGAATTATATTTTAGTGTCCAAACTTTGGGTAAATATGAATATTTTTTAGGATTAAAACTCAAAGCATGATTTCAATAACGTGTTTTTATAATCCACATATCTCTTTTTTAACAATTTCCAACATAGTTGAAAAGTTTTCATGAATTCGGTTTGTCTGTCTCTCTGTCTGTCTGCCGTATGTCTGTCCGTGATCAAATCGTGTAAATAAATTCGTATTTGCATGCAATTGACGTATGTTAATAAGGTTTACTATGGCATTTTCGGTATATAAAAGTATGTGGCGTTTATAGTTCATTTACAGGAAAACTCAAAAGAAGTCCGTTACTTTACGGTCTATGGGGAAAATTCGTTTGCGGCGAATTTTATGTTTATGTTACCCTATTTCAAACATATTTAAATTGATATACAACACCGAGGTGCACTAAAAGATAATTACTAAATAATATGATGTGTATAGCATTCATCGTTCATTTACAGGGACACACAAAGTATTCGGTTAGTGTACTGTCTAAGAACAATAATTGCTGAAAGTGAGTTTTACGTTGCGGTACGTTTTTAATTTAAATTATTTTTTTGCCCTTTCCTTGGTGCATATAGATTCTATTGATGATATACATGGCAGCGCAAAAGATCTCGTGACATTTATGGAAATTGTTAAAGGGTAATTTACGAATGTGTAATGCGTTTCCAAACTGAACTAAATTTTAGCATACTATGTAGTATATATACAAATCTATAGATCATATACAGGGCTGAACAAAATAATTCGGATATTTTTCTGACTGCTGATGTGAATTGCAGAAATTGTGTCAAATGTGTTATGCGCTTTCCAAATTATTTATTTAGACATAATCTTTCACCTTATTAACCGGTGAAGTTTTTTTTTTCTAGTAATTCTCGAAATTTTAAAAAAGTGTTTCATAATCTATGCTTGATGCGGGTTTTTTTGTCCTTGTTATTATTAACATTTTTGATCAATTGTGAAATTGAATCTTTGAACAAATGGCAAAAATACCAAAGTGAGAAGCATAAAAATTGAGTACATTGCTTTCCTCTCTCTTGCAGTGTTAAAAATAAACTACTTAAAAATGAGAGCTTCTATGTACTCTTTTTTTAAGTAGAATTGCTTCAGAAACGAGTACATGATGTTTTCAAATATAAGTGACAATCCGGACTTAAAGTAATAAGTAACTAAAAGTAAGCTTGTTAATAAATATTTCCATAATATTTTGTTACTCTATGTGTGTTTCTATACATGCTAATGTTCGAGTCCCTATATGTACTCAAAAGAATGAGTACATTCGTTTCTCAAATTTAAAAGTTAAGTACTCGGAGCTATTATAAGAACGGAAAGAACGCAAAAATGAATACATTTTGTTTATTTTTTTATATCCAGTTTTAACAGTGTGTATATAGCATATAGCAAAAACATTAGCAGAAACATATAGCGGAAATATTTCGTTGTAGATTCTTGTATGTATTTAAATAGGAATGCAGAACTATTTCATATTTGAAGCAAAATATATTAATATTTGATTCATTTATGTATTACAAAATAAATAGATACAGAAAAGAAATTTTAGACTCAAGGCCAAATATATTCATTATCGATTCCTCTATTCTATGTATTCAAAAACTAGTCCTTAAAAGTATAATTATTTCATATTTAAAACTTAACATAATCATAATTGATTGATAAACGTATTCAAGTACGAGAACGTATAGAAAAGAAGTTAAACATTTTAAGCCAAATATATTCATTAACGATTCCTCTATGCATTCAAACATGAGTAAGTAAAATATATATATTTCAGATTTAAAAACTAATATAATCATCATCGATTCATAAATGTATTCAAAAATAGTTCATACATTAAAAAATTTAAATTCTGTATACTTAAACTTGATTTATAAATTTATTCAGAGATGTGATCATATATTTTGTATTTTAAGTCTAAATTTGAGTTCTATGTGTACTCTATACATACTTATGTTCGAGTCCCTGCATGTACTCAAAAATTAAGCGTATGCGTTTCACAAATTCATGAGTTATGTACTCAGAGCTATTATAAGGTTGGAAAGTACTCAAAAATGAGTACGTTTTGCTTAGTTTTAACAGTGCATAAATCGTTTTCCAATAATATTTTTCGAAATAACTTTTTAAAAATTTAATTCCATGCAGTATAACATTTATGAATCTCAATAATGTACAAAAATTAATGTATAAAATATAAGAAAGGGAGAACAAAATAAACTATTTATATTGTAATTTTAAGCTCCTATCATGATATTGATTACATAAGTAACTTTTATTCATCAATTGATATTATACAGGGTGTCCCAAAAGTCCTTGACACATTTTAAGATTCAATAAAAGATCAAGCAATTGGCGTACGAGAGTGCGGTTTGGACAAAAATGCTTCTTAGGATCTGAAATTTTGTTTAAGCAAATAGACAAATTACTTAAAAACATTTCTCATAGATGGCGCTGTTTGTAGAAAGTTATCGAATAGGTAGATTGCCTTTATATATAACAATGGCGAAAGACGCACAATACGTATGTACAGTTTTTGCCTAAACTAAGGCAACCCATATTCTAGAAGTTAACAATACAGGTCTATCCATCTTCACTCGTCTAATCGAACTCAGGAGGAGGAGTGTTGTTAAGTTCTGAAATGTGGGTTGCCATAGTTAGGACAAAAACTGTGCATAAGCATTGTGCGTCCTTCGCAATGGTTATGTATAAACACATTCTACTTATTCGATAACTTTACAGAAGCAGCGCCATCCAAGATAAATTTTTAGAACTAATTAATTTATTTGCTTAAACAAAATTTTAGATCATAAGAAGCATTTTCGTCCAAACCGCAATCTCGTACGACAATTGCTTGATTTTATACTGAATTTTAAAATGTGTCAAGTACTTTTGCGACTCCCTGTACATTATATATTACATCAATATTTTGAGGTTTAGTTTAATTAATATTCTCTGTGTTTAAAATACCTTTTCATGAGTAAACATAAGTACACTTGATAAATAAATTAAATGTAAAAAACTACATATTTTATATAACTGCATACAATGTACGATGTTGGTACATGTTTTACGGGATATTTCTCCTCTATACGTGACTAAAAGAAACAGTGGTTTTGATAAAATAGAGCAAATATTCTATAAATCAAAATGTTCGTAACAGAAACTAAAGATAAATTATAGACAATGTTTCTGTTTATACACAAGTCATTTTTCCCATACTAATAAAAACTTAGCGTTGTCAAAAGTCACAATACTTGAAGAATGATTTTTTCACATGTATTATTTTGAAGCAATCAGTAAATGACAATTCTAGCGGTTAAAAAAAGATAAACACTTAAGAAAGTTCATAATAAATTTATTTATCAAGAAGACGCATTTTGTAAAACTTTTATTATTATTTATATAGTAAAAATATAATTTTACATATCGGATTATTTTAGAAGCATTATATTTGTTTATCGAAAAATTGTATGAAATATATTTTTTTATATAATTTATTTAAGAGTGTATAATAATTAATTAATTTGTGTATTGCACTCTATTTTGTTTGGCATTGTGGACAGGGAAATAACAATTAGTTCCTGGAAATATGTAGCGACCGATTGAGTACTGGAATTTTTTCCAATGAATTTTTTTTTCAAGTTGTCACACTCGAAAAAGAAGCGCAAGAAGTAAAAAAAGTGCTAACAAGTGTACTTTTATAAGCCAATTCAGACTTACTCGGTATTTTTTCACATTCAAATTTTACTGTCATTCACAGCAGATAATGCGTATTTTTCATATATATAATTCAAACCATTTACGCTAAGTGCTTTAAAACGACGTAGTACTTTCATTTAAATGCATTTGGAGTGCAAACATCTACTATAATACAGACATTTCAATTTCAAAAAATTCCCGAAATTAAAAATAATAATTTACTAAAGATGACATTACTTTATATGAGAGGCTTCCAGTGTGGGCCAGACTTGCTCTAAACATACGATTACTATGTTTTATTTCCAATTTCTTTTGAATACTACAGCTATATGGTATAGCTATATCTTTTGGCTATGTATTTGAATATCTTAGATACATTAATATTTTTTCTATGATTTACATTTAATAGGAAATGAAACATAGCAACAGTTTTATTTCCTATTTTGTCTTTGTACTCCAGCTATATCTTATACATAAATGTTTTAATTCTTTGAATGCAGTGGTTACAATTTTCAGGATTTGAATTAAATAGGAAACGAAACAGAGAAACCGTTTGGTTAAGTCGTTTTTTTTCTCTTATCAAACAAATGCATTTGGAGTGCAAACATCTACTATAATACAGACATTTCAATTAAAAAAAAATCCCGAGAATAAAAATTATAATTTACTAAAGATGACATCACTTTCTATGAGAGGCTACCTGTGTGATGCCAAACTTACTGTAAACAAAGAATTACTATGTTTTATTTCCTATTTATTTTGTATACTACAGCTCTATGGTATAGATATATCTGTTAAATATGTGTTTGAATACCTTAGATATATTAATATTTTTCCTACGATTTATATTTAATAGGAAAAGAAACATAGCAGCAGTTTTATTTCCTATTTTTTCTTTGTACTCTAGCTATATCTTATACATAAATATTTTAATTCTTTGAATACAGTGGTTACAATTATCAAGAACTGAATTAAATAGGAAATGAAACAAAGACACCATTTGGTTAGAGTGGTTTTTACTAACCCATCAAACGTAGTATAGGGTAAGTCTTGTAATCGTTTTGAAAATTGAAAAAAAAAATTGACAGATTTGCACGTTTCAGACACTGGAGATTCCGAAAAACATATTTTTAGAAGAAAAAAATTGCCGTCCGTCTGTCTGTGTGTGTGTGTGTGTCTGTAAACGCTCTATCTCCCGAACAAATTGAGATAGAGACTTGAAATTAGGTTTGTCCTTAGCATGTAATAATGGGAAGAAGCTTATTGAATTCCAGTAACCTCGATTATCCGGAACTATTTTTTTCGGACTCTCGAAATAGTCGTTCTGATAAAAGGTCTATAAAATTTTTCAAAATTATTTTTTAAGGAGTGAATATAAAAGACAATACAAAAACATAAATTTTGCATAAAGAATGAAGTCGATCGGATAACGAGTTACCGAGATATTTGTAATCCTATTTTCCACACTTTTCGATTTTTCCTGACCCTGTATTGCATTCAAATTTCAATTCAAAATTATATTTTAATTGGAAATGAGATGCATAATTCTACGCAGTAAACTATTAGTTAATAGGATTTTTATTTTTCGAGTTATAAGGCTGTTTCTTTTACGTAATTCAGTAATAGAGCATTTAAAGTTTAGGATGTCATCAAGCCACACTCAGAAAAAAGTTTTGTTGAATCAACAAAAATTTGTTTGACCCAACAAAACTTTTCGTTTAAATATGGGTCATTGGAAATTTTGTTTGAATCAACAAAAAAAAAATATTGTTGATTTTTTTTTGCAATTCCAAAAAAAAAAAAAAAAAAAAAAAAAAAAAAAAATGTATCGTCAGCAAAAAAATATTTTGTTAATTCAAGTAAAATGGTTCAATTTTACTTGAATGAACAAAATTATTTTTGTTACATAGATATATGCTATGTGTTATTTTAACAATCTATTTTCTTTCTTCAACAAAATATATTATGTTTGTTTAAATAATTAAACATGTTACATTACGAACTTGTTTTGTTTATACTACAAAACCTTTTGTTAAATGAACCAATCTAAACATGCAATTTTAATTATTTTTTAATCCATTTTTAGCAGTGAATTACGCCTGTAAACCTTGAATAATAACAAGTGATTTTTATCCTGCTTTTTCTCACCAGAAACCGAGAGAGTGAAAATTGACCAAGCCGGTAGTCGATCCCGGGTCCTCAGAACAGCGTTCTGAGGTTCTACCACGGAGCTACAAGGAACGATATCTAAGGTCGGCATTTCTCACTCATATGTATGTCGGAACGGCTGCAACCGCAGCACAACGTAGAAATGTCATCAGGAGCACGCAAATTTCTGCGGCAAACATGAGACGACAATACAAAGTCCAGCATACGGCAACACATAGTTAATTTTTAATTCATTTTCAGCAGTAAATTACGCTTGGAAAAAGCAGGATAAAAATTCACTGTTATATTTTACCAGTGTACTTTCTTCCAGTACGAGAGTACTTACGTACCAGAGTACTTTCTTCGTAAAGATAGAAGAAAGTAATAAATGGGACAGGGAGATTTTTAAAACTACCTTGGTCCGTCCCAATGAAAAAAAGTTTTAATTATCCAAAAATTATGTTAATCCTTTAATTATATAGCTATATAAGTCAAATAAACCGAGTTACGTTCAAAGATTACAGGCGTAAATCACTGCTGAAAATGAGATTAAGCTATTGCAGAAATCGCAAAAATGCAACATACCAGCGCCACCTGTTGCGCGATTTACAACAAAAACTAATCAGCAACAATCTATATCAGGAAGTAATTGAATATAAAGTTTTATAAAATTCCGTGCATTAGTTCTTGTGATAGAGTGCCCAGAAAATTTTTGTCACTAAGAAACAGGCAGAGTCATTGACAGTCATTTTCTAAAAACAGTCAAATCGTCTTCAGGACCTTCTAAAATCCGTCCGAAACCGGAAGTCGAAAATTTTCATGATTCCAATACTTTCTTCTTGTAAAGATAGAAGAAAGTAATAAATTAGACAGGCGGATTTTTTAAACTACCTTGGTCCGTCCCAAGGAAAAAAAAGTTTAAATTATCCAAAAATTATGTTAATCCTTTAATTATATAGCTATATAAGTCAAATAAATCGAGTTACGTGAGAGAGTTATGGCTACTATACAACAATTTAAATTTTGCAAAAACAAAAAGAAAATTGCTGGAATTACAAAATTATTGTAAAATTAAGAAAACAGATTTTGTTAAATCAAGTAAAATTGATGACATTTTGTTAAAATTTTTGAAGAGTATTAACATAATATTTTTTTCCAAGCTACAAAACCAATTTTTTTGCTTCAACTAAAAATTTTGCTAAAACAACCAAAATGTACTCAACAAAACATGTTTTGTTGTTTTAATCAATTCCTTTTTCTGGGTGCAATATTTTATTTGAATTGCAATGCATTTTATAAATAGTTTACACATGTTTTATTTTCATATTTTATATTATGCATATCCATGATGGATAAGTATTACGGTGTAGTAACCCAACGACTAATTTTCTTTTATCAAACAAATATTCTTGAGATAGCGTAAAGAAATTGACATCATTTTCATGCAGTATTCTAGATTTAATTTTTATGAATGTGAATGTAAGTTCCCATATAAAAATAACATGAAACTAAACGCTACGACATTTTTTTTAATTTTTTGTAGATTTTCTGTAATGCCTGGAGAGTTGTTTATTTTTCTGTTACAAACGCAAAAGAAATCCTGCTTTCTAATTTATAAAGCTGAAGGATTTCACTATGATTTTGTCAAATTAAATCATTATTTTCTGATTATTGTTGTTAACTATTTATGGACTGGAATGTATTGAGCGCCGTTATAGGGATCTCCATATTACTGAATTTTTATTTATTTGATCCGGAAGGTCCGAATCGTAACATGGTCAAACCCGGGCGGTTCTGCTGTTACTCTCTAATGTAGACTAACTGTTTAGCTGAAACAAGCAAGCAAATAAGTAAAAATTGTCAAAAATATTAAATTAACTTTAAAATTTCATTATTTGATTTAGCTAAAATTAATAACGTAATAATTTTAAATCTAAAATTCGTTTTATCTCTTAAACATATTTTTGCTATTACAGATGCCATCATAAATTACATAAATTTAAAACTGTCTTTATAAATAATATTTTTAAATGTGTAAACATTATTCAGTTTTCAACTATTAAAAAAATGCACTGTATATGAGGCATGAACGAAAATAAGAAATGTAGGTTTATCACAACTGAATCTATAAGAAAATCACACGTTTGAAATGAAACTGGTTTTATTTTCATACATAATACATGATCGTGAGTTTGAGTAAACAATTCCACTTTTTTTTTCTTCATATTTTATGCTGCATTTACATAAACAGCTAGAATATCATTTTTAAAACTACAGTTAGCTTTAACTTTTGATTTCTATATATTTCTTACGAAAAATGAGTATCAGACCTTTTTTTTTAAATTTTTATTCGTCGTCATATATTTTATATTGTTATATTTTATTATTATTATTATTTCGTAAATCAATTACCTGAACGTAATCTTATTTTTTTATGTTTTGCTGCCTCTTTTGTATTATTATGTGTTTTTCAGATATTTCTTTTAGATTTTCTGTATTTGTACATATATGTAAAAATAACAAAATTATTTTTTCAATATAAAAACTCCTTGTTTAAATCAGTTAAAAGTCTGTCATTCATAAGTTTCTTTTTATACATATAAAATAAATTTTCTCGCATAAGTTTAATTTTGATTTGTAAATTATAACAATTACTTTACTGAATGAAAACTACCGTATGAAATCAAGTAATCTGGTAAATTGCATAAAAGTAGAAAAAAATGGTTTAAAAATGAAAGGGTTTAAAAATGAAAGGGTTTAAAAATGAAATGGTTAAATAAACTTTTAAAACTAGTTTTTTTAAGTGTATAAATAGCCGAAATTATGTTTCTGTTTTCTAAACTCAGATTTTAACAATGTGAAGGGGCTTCCGTGGCAGAGTGGTTAAGACACCATTCCGCTAATCGCTTGAGAGCGTAGGAGTCAGGTCGGCGGGTTCGACTCCCGTCAGCTCCATTGCACACACTTTGTTAAGCTCTCGGATGTAACTCCCTGGTGTTTAAAATTCCTTGTGGCTATCTCGTCCCTGTATATTGACGATGGCTTATAAGCGGGCACTTGATATCAATCACACAAGTCAGATGTATGTTCTCAATAAACAAACAAACAAACAAACAATGTGGCACTTCGTGTTAAATTTTAAATGAAATATTTCAAACAATATTAGTAAAACTCAGATTTTATTTATGTATTTTTAATTACATGAAAATTACATAAAAAATAGTAGCAAAAGACATAAATGTTGAACGAAAAGCTAAAAAATTTACTTTAAAAAAATGTGTGGTTTAAATGAATGTATGCATGAATTTCTGCAATGCATGTCCTGCATATAACTATTTACAATAATTTAACAGCGTAGGACATATTAGAAAAATAAAAACATTTTCGATATATTTTCAAGCGTCGTACGTAATTTAAGTAATGGTAATACGAACTTCTGAAATAATTTCTTATACACAGATGTTAAAGTGTCGGTTGAAGTATGTGAGAATTGTAAAACATATGTGTTCATATTGTCTAAATAATGATGTTATCTGAAGTCACTAAATTCTTACAGAAAATTTATATTATCTCATACATTATAATTTTCTGTAATCCGAAATTTCGTTGGACTTAAAGGGATCGTGGATCTTTACTTGGGGAAAAATTGACCCAAAAATCGAAATTTATTTTTGTGTGTATTATTATTCTGCAGTTTGATTTGAACCATTTGAAAAAAACTGTATGCAGCTGCGGTCATTCTTTGCAAAGCTACAAGCGTTTGAATTTTGTACACAAACATTTTTTTGGTGGTTTAGTAAACTTAATATCTATTTTTCTCAAAACAGATTTTAAATATTTTGTAGATTTTTCAAATACTCCATGCGTCTTAATTTTTGTTCAAAATTGATAAAATGTATAAAGAAGAATCCTGATACTGTTCACAAAGAAACTATGCATGCATTTTACAATTAGATTTCATTAAGATGATTAAGTTTGACTTATAACTTATTAAAATACAAAATTTTGATGAAAATCGGAATGGAATTCAGAAAACAATTTATCAAAATTTAAATATTCAAAAGATTTTATAACTGATACACATATTTGTTTGTAATATAGCTTTAAGTGATTCAAATGGAAAATCGAGGAAGTACCTTTAACATTAAGACGCAGAGAGCATTTTAAAATTTTGTTTATAAATTTTAATCTTTATAAAAAATCTTAAAATTACGATAATATTAGACATTTTTAAAAGTTATTCTATATACGTATGAGGAAATGTATGCATGCACAACATTTCATATCTGTATGATGAAAAATAAACAAAAATAAATTTTAACTTCCACCGTCCGTTTAAGGATTTACTCTGAAAAAAAAAATATATATATATATATTGTTATTTAGAGAAACTCGGAAAACTTTAATCTTTAGAGAACTTCTTCTAACAATATTTTCCTTAATGTTATTGCTATTGTACATTGATTATTTAAGCACATACTTTGACTTAAATCTAACTTGCAGCAAGTGAGTTAATAAATAAATAAAAATTAAAAATTAAACGACGGTCGGAAATTTACAACTTGGCGTCACAGTGACGTCACATTGCTATACGTGATAATATAACTTGCCATCAAAATATTGGTTAACTAGATGCATCCTGCAATTGCAATGTTAAACCATCCATTAGTAATTAAAAATACCTGCCAATAAAACGAAATGGATGAATTGTTACTGCAAAACTTTATTTAAAATTATTTTGTGTTCAATATATTGAGAATGGAATTTCTTGCTTTCAATTTATAATTACGATTATTTTCATTATAAAAATCTTTGAAACTATATTGACTTTTATTTTCTAGAAAATGTTTCTTGGTAAAACGTATCGATAAAAAATTTTAACATGCGAAATCCATTAAATAACATGATTTATCCATTAAAACACCGTTTTCTCTTGACTGCATTAACGTCTTACCAAATAAATGTTCCGCACTGAAATAAAAAGTACAGAAAATTTACATTATCCTTAAAACTAAATATGATCCTTTTAAATAAACTAATAAATGTAGTTCAAATCAAAATATATTTCACCAAACGACCAAGCATTATATGAAACGCGTTACCTTATATACATTTTAAAGAGAATTTTTTTTATAATGATGATGTCAGAAAAGTAATTTGTTTGAAAATAAGATATTGTTTCAACGGTAAAAATTTAGGTAAAATATGTAAATTTAGGAAATAATTATGTTGACTGCAATATCAAAATCAGTTTTCATTTGTTCATAATAGTTCAAATTCTATGACATACAGGGAAATGTTTTATGTCTGCTTCAAACATTAGATAATATGTTAGAAATGCAGAGCCTTCTACAAAAAGTTTTAATATAATTAAATGAATGACAACTGTTGTGTTGAGACTTTTTGATGGTATAAACATGAAAATGATTGGGTTATTATTTTTTCCATTAATAATTATTAATTTTGTTTATTATTTTCTAATCTGTATTGAATTTTTTAATTTATTATAACAATTTTTTAATTATTATTTAGATTACGTATTTGCCGTGACATTTTGTTATAAAAATATGAATATAATGGTTTGAAAAAGATAGAGTAAAAGATATTCTTCTGATCAATATAGAATTAATATAATTTGATTTGCTATGTAATCTTCAATCAATCATTTAACAATTTTCTACTCAAAAATTTGTTAATCATTTACCTTGGTATACTGGTAATAGCTATTATCCAAAGCAAATTTATATATTTTTTAAATATATAAATATATATTTTGCAATATTAATTTGCTAAGTTTAGTTGAAAAACTGCTCACACGTCTTATATGAATTAAAAAAAAAATGTGTGTTTCACTTGGTTTTTAAAGAAAAGAAGGATTTGAGTGAAACGTGCATGTATATGAAAACAAAACATATTCCGAATGGAAGAAATGCATATTAAATCCCATATCAACTATGTCGGGTGTATTTCAGTACACAGTTAAAAATTTGCTGCAAATTGTCCAGTCATTTGACCGTTTTTGGAAAAAACGGTGACATAAATGTAACTTAACTCTATTCTGACCATAAACTGGGGAGTAATGTCGTCAAATAGCGCAAAATTACCGTTATGTAACTGTTTTCTATAAAAACGATCAAATAACTGGGCATTTTGCTGCACATTTTTAACAGTGTAGGTGGTCTCTGATACAACAAGTTTGGATGTCGTGGTCAAATTATAAGTTTCGTAACAAAGTACCTCAAAATATCACACAGCCGTACATCTTAAACTAAATGGTAACATACACGATAGTTTGGAAAAGCGATGCACACATTTCAAGTTAGCAGGCAGATATCGGGACATAATAACGTCCCAATGAAGGGCAATATGGATGAATTGTGCACTTTGATTAAGTATATTGTAGTATTTTAAACATCCACCTAAAATATGATAACTCTAGTTTAAAGTCTTAAAATACTATTCTTCTTTATAAGGTACAAGATATCAGCATTCATTATTCTAAGTAGGTTTTATTTCGTTTAAGGCCTGTTTGGAGAAAAATAATTCTTCATTATTTAAGTGCGCATTTTTATTGAAGCTTTGAATGCTTAGTCACTTTATTTCGTAGATCGGTAACAAATAAACTATATTTCTGTGAATGAAAAGGTAAATAAAAACGTACTTTATAAATCGACAGGAAAGGTGACACATAAAATATATGGAAGTTATGTATCGGCATTTATCGAGTAAGTATTAAAATATTTAGCTATTATACAATATATTATACAAAGGGTGTTTGTACAAATTTTAGACGATGTTCATTGTACTTATAGAACTTCTTTACAAAAAATATTTGTGTTTTAAATATTCAGTTCGGTAACTCTTATTCTGAACTATCTTTCTACAACAATACTGACTTTTATAATTTTGAAAGAGGTATTATGGAACAGCTTTTCAAAGTCCATGAAGCGTCGTAGGTTCAACATTTGAATAACGCACTTTTTAAAAATCCAAAAACGCAAAAATCCATGAAAAATACATTAGGAGATTTAGCACACTGCAAAACATAATTGTTGATTTTACAGTATAAAACTGGCATCCCAGCTGCCAGTATTATACCGTAAAATTAACAGTATTACTGCTTATTTTACTGTTTAATACTGTTAATTTTACGGTATAATACTGGCAGCTGGGATGCCAGTTTTATACTGTAAAAGCAACAATTATTTTTTGCAATGCAGGTACATCAGTGAAAAGTATAAACACTGATATCCGTTTCTCGATTAATCTTTTCCAAGAAATTAACGTTAGACCGTGATTAAATTTATTTAAATTTCGTACCTTAACCAATTAACAAGAATAAATAATTGAATAAACACGAGAGAATTTTTGTAATTTTTTACAAAATAATTGGAGTATAATGGAAAAGGAACTCGTCAAAAGCGGCCAGACGAAATCGTTAAACTGGTTTATTTCTAATCTTTTTTTAGTTTTTGTTGGGGAAATTAGTATTTAACTTCGAATTCTACCTGTGTCTGTAAGCCGCGCTGGCAGGGATTTTCACTGTATGAAATGGCGTGTTTTGTACATATATCCACATTTAAGTGATAATTGGTAAAAATAAATGTTTCTTAAAAAAATATATATATAGGATTTTAAGGAGCTTAATTTTGTATTATTCTTTCAAAACTATTTAAACAAGTATGTTGATGTATTTATTTTTTACAGTAATTAATACGTATTTTACGCACAGTATTTTATGCAAGACGGGCAGTAATAATGAGTGCGTTAATGAGAATTTGGAGAAAAACAGAAGATACACATCTATTTGTGAATTAATATAGTTTCATTAAACAAATGATTGAAAATAAATTTTTACTATGCATTTTTCAAAACCAAATAACAAAAATAATAATTTGATAAATTTGGTAATTTTACATTGGCAAAAAATCAGATTTTCACAATTCACATAAAATATTAATCTAAATTAAGATTGAAATTCCAAAATATTTCTTACATTACTATTAGCGTTAACTTTGAAATACACTAACCAACGAATCTATACAATTCATTTAAATTACATTTTAAAGCTATTTGATATACTTCTGAATATATTATATTAAATATATCTCTTTTCGTATAAAATGGGAACGAGAAAATATCTATAACGATTTAACTTTTTAAGGTTATTTAAAATTATATCATACAAAATCATATTTATCTTACCGTATTCTTAAAATCTATTTTCCTATGAAAATTTTTTAATATAATGCTATTTTTATGTATTAATAATATTCCTTAACGATATCATAATTAAAATATTTCAAAATATTTCAAATTTAATAAAATCCTCTACGAGGGAACTAATTACATGTTAATGTAATTCTCATCTCATGTTTAAAATAAACGATAATTACATGTTCGGTCAAAAACAAAAGAATAATCACTGAATCTGAAGACCGTGACTGATGAAGAAAAATCACTGTTAATGAAGGCGTTATCGTTTTTAATATTTTCCAACATTGTTTAAAAAGTTTATGACCTCGTTTTGTCTGGCCGTCTGGCCATTCTCTATCTCTCGTAAATATAATTGGATTGACCTGTAATATTTATATATTATTGACGTTTACTATAGCTCAATCTAAATTCAAAAGGATGAGTGTAGCATTTATAATTCGGTTACAGGGTTAGTCAAACATAAACCGTTACAATACGGTCAATGGAAAAAAAATGTGTTTCAAATTCTTTTTGATGTTACGTAATTTCAAACATAAGAAAATTGGTATGAATTTACTAAGTGCACTATAACAAATATTCTGTAGAATGTGGGGGTGGAAACAATATATTATTCATTTACAGGGTCACACAAAAGAATTCTGTTACATAATGGTCTACAGTGAAAAATTATTTGCAAGAAATTTTAATGAGGATACACTATTTTAAACGCTATGAAACTTACGTGGTGTGTATAAATTCTGTTGAGCATATACAGTGATAAAAGTCAGCTGCGCCCCAGTTGCCCTGAGGGAGCGTCCTGCGCGTATACGACTACCGAACCCAAGTATTGAGGGACTTTTATCGTGCCAGCAGGTTTGACTCCCTGCGGCGCTTCGGCTGGTAAGAGGTTCGCCACCTGTGGACCCTCTAACCTTAAACCCACGTGTCGACGACGTAAGCCGTTGTGATACGCGGTGAAACCCTGTAGGGGAGTCATCACGAGTCACTTGGAGACGGGCAGGCGTCCCCCAACAGCTTCGGAGCTGGAAACACGGAAGGGAACCAAGCCCTAGTCCTTAAGTCGGGATGTTCCAACCCGTACTTCCTCTACCACAACTCGAGGGATGTGAAAACCTACTGAGATAGTCACGGTTCCCTCTCGTGGTGGACCATCATATACAGGGATACACATAATTGATAAATATTACTGACTGTGAGAGTGAAATGCTTAACCTTTTCATCAACATGAACTAATATATCCGTTCACTATACTGTAGGTTTCACTGGAATAATAGCATTATGTAAATTAATATAATTCTCCAAATATAATGTAGTTTTAAAACAGGAAGTAATGATTAATAGTCTCAAGGATTATGTTCATATACGTAATTAAGCTTTTTAAATCATGTTTGAAACATGATGGTTTTTTTAGCATTTTAAAAAATAACAGATAAAAATATAACAATTTTGCCCTTTTGCTCGTCGGTCAGAGGATTACGTGTAGTTTTAGGTAGCTTTCAATACAAAAAAGTCCTTCCGGCCTGTACCGGGAGGAAAAGGTAGCTTTCCTATATTTTCGTTTTAAAATTTTAGCTAATGTTACACGAAAACAGCAAGTTAAAATGCAAAGAAACCTTTACAAAAGATTCGTTAATACTGCATTTGAATAAGAAATTCGCCAAATTATTAAGTAATAGCCAAATTGGCTTCATTTATGAAGACTTATTTTGGTCGCCAAATTTGGCGATATTTCGCCAAGTGTCGCCAATTTTGCCAATTTTGTCGCCAATGTCGCCAATTTTGGCGCTAACGGATATGAATATATAGTTTTAATAGAAATGATTGGGAAAATTATTACAACAATGAAAGAAAATAATTTGCGAGTAAACGCGTTAATGTGCTGTTTTGTTTCAAAATGTCAGCCACCCTAGAATTTCAAACTGCTCTATCTCAGCCATTTTTTAAGATAGAGGTAAACCAAAAATTGCTCTGGAATCCTTGTATCAAGGCCTAATACGTAATTGAAAAATAAATTTGAATTTTTAACTTTTTTGTATATTTATTTTAGTTTAAAATTTTTAAATGGCCGCCATCTTGAAACAAAATGGCGGACCAAGCTGGCCAACTAACTCGGTCGAGACATTGGTGACCTTAATACACACAATTAGTTTCATCAAAATCGAATTATAAATACGAGCGTTATCGTATGACATAAGTCAGATATATATATATATATATATATATATATATATATATATATATATATATATGGATATATCTATATATATAAATCAATATTTGAACGGAGGGTGGTTTGTGTGGAGGGTCATGATCGGTGAAAATATATCGAAATTTTCCGGAACTGCTTTCCTCCGAACGGCAGCAATAGGTAGCTTTATACTTTTTTGTATTGAAAGCTACCTAAAAGTAAAATGCTACTTTCGATAATTTCGATATATTTTCACCGATCATGACCCCCAGACCCCAAAACCACCCTCCGTTCAAATGTTGATTCATATATATATATATATATATTTCCATATATATATATATATATATATATTTCCATATATATATGTATATATATATATATATACAGTAGAACCTCCATAATTTGACCACCCAAGGGACTGTAACTAAGTGGTCAACATACGGAGGTGGTCAACTTAGGGAATTATTAGAGAATATTTAGTAGAATACTAGAAAAACTTTAGTAAACCTTTTTTAGTAATTTTTAATAAAAAATTTAGAAAAAAAATTAGCACTTACTTATTTTTATTTTTACTCAAAGTACAGCACATTTTTACAATTTTTGAAAGAATAATTCAATTTTTGTTTGAGTCCTTTTTTTGCTCATTAGGTAACTGCAAAAAGCACTTTCAGAGTTTAAAAGTCCATTAAGCATGCTTGGGCATTTTTCTGCAGCGAAATCTTTAAGTTGCTCCATCATGCGCTTTACATCATCTTCCTTCAGAGTTGGGTACTTTTCAGTTTCGTCGTCACTTGGATCATCATCCTCTTCGCCGTCCATTTCTTGTACCTTGAGTCCTCGCTGTGCTTAGTTGCAGAGAGTATCTCATTGAAGATTGCCTCTGGGTCTGGTTCAACACATGTTACTAACTCATCGTCTATGGTAACATAATCTTCAAAATCAACTCCATGAAAAACTGGCAAGGGAGATAGAGGAAGCTCGTCCTCTGCCACCGATGTTGTAGCTGTAACAAATCCAGCTTTCTTGAAGCAGTTCTTAATCGTGGTTTGTGTAACTTTATTCCAAGCAGAATTAATCCAATGAACAGAATTCAAAGCATTTACTGACGCAGCTGTTGACGATGCCAATACAGAAGGACCAATGGGTTGTGCTTTCATGATCACCCATTCCAGAAGTTGAGCTCTGTAGTGCACTTTGAAGGACTGAATAATTCCTTGATCTAAAGGTTGGGTTTTCGAAGTTGTGTTTGGAGGCAAAAATTTTAGCTTCACATTTGTAAGATTATTCACTTTCGGGTTGCTGGGGCAGTTAGCCATGGTAAGTAAAATGGACCGCTTCTTTTTCCTCATTTCTGCGTCAATTCCTCTAACCCACTCTTTGAACAAAGCACTGGTCATCCAAGCGGATCTATTCGCTCTCCAAAAAACAGGAAGGTCTTCAGGTTTTACATTTTTAAATGTACGAGGTTTTGCGGATTTGCCAATCACCGTACACTTCAATTTTTCACCAGTCATACTAGCACATAGAAGAACAGTAAAATGCTGTTTTGAAAGTTTTCCTCTTTTGCAAGTGTCACCCTTCATTACTAGACCTCTATCAGGCATTGCTTTAAAGAAGAGACCGCACTCATGTCTTCATCTTTAAAATTTTTAGCAAACTCTGGGAATTTTTCAATAAACTTCTCCACCACTTCAGCTGAAACCGCATCCAATTCCCCACACAAAACTTTTTGAGAAATCTCATATCGTAGTTTGAATTTTCAAGCCAACCTGCTGACGCTTGGAAGTCCTCTATTTAGAATTATTTTGCAAATTTTTTTGCTACTTCCTGAAGCATAGGTCACGATATTCTTGCATTGATTGATCTCATCTCTTTAAACCAACAAAACGTGGCTTCGTTTACAGTATCGAGACACATTTTTCTGTGTTTTCTTTGGAGTCCTCCGTTTTCGGAAGAATATCCTTCCAGATATTCTTCCTTGCGTTTTAAAATGTTACTCACAGTTGTCTTGCTCTCACCAAATTTTTCAGCTGTCTTTCTTTGGCTACTGCTTTCCAGAAAATTAAGAAGATCCACTTTCTCCTTTAATTTAAGTTCTTTTAGATCGTTTCTTTGTGACATTTTTAATGAAAATTCGCAAATAAACGACCGGTCCCGTCACGACGCGACATCCAGAAAAAGAACAAAATGTGTTTCACGTGTGAGCGATACCCGCTGTTTTCCAATTCTGCGTATAGCTACACCGCTACGCACATCCGCCCACTCCCCTGACATTTTTTGACAGATTCCATCCCATTGTATTATACTGGAAGTGAACAATGAATGGAGCACCACAAGGGGAACGAGTGTTGCTCAGATAAGCCGAGTGACTGATAAAGAAATTCCTGGAAACCAGATGGAGAACAGACGGAGGAAAAAGCAAATTCAAGAAAACATCAGTGGTCAAGTTACAGAGAGTAAAACCTACTAAAGAGTGGTCAACACACAACTTACGGAGGTGGTCAACATAGAGAGATAAATCTCCATTGAAAATGTTTCGTGACCATTCAAACTAATAAATTTCGGTCAACATAGAGAGGTGGTCAACATTGGAGGTTTTACTGTATATCTGACCTATGTCATACGATAACGCTCGTATTTATAAATCAATTTTGATGAAACTAAATGTGTGTATTAAGCTTGCCAATGTCTCGACCGAGTTCGTTCGTCAGCTTTGTCTGCCATTTTGTTTCAAGATGGCGGCCACTTAAAAATTTAAAACTAAAATAAATATACAAAAAAGTTAAAAATTCAAATTTATTTTTTAATTAAGTGTTAGGCCTTGATATGAGGATTCCAGAGCATTTTTTGGTTTACCTCTATCTTAAAAAATGGCTGAGATAGAGCAGTTTGAAATTCTAGGGTGGCTGACATTTTGAAACAAGACAGCACATTACAAAAATTTTCATTGTTGTAATTATTTTCCCAATCATACGCATAAAACTATATATTTACATCCGTTAGCGCCAAATTCTCGCCAAACTTGACGACATTTGGCGAAGTATCGCCAAATTTGGCTACCAAAATAAGTCTTCATAAATGAAGCCAATTTGGCTATTGCTCTATAATTTGGTGAATTTCTTATTCAAATTCAGTATTAACTAATCTTTTTTAAACGTTTTCTTTACATTTTAACTTGCTGTTTTCGTGTAACATTAGCTAAAATTTTAAAACGAATATATAGGAAAGCTACCTTTTCCTCCCGATACAGGCCGGAATGACTTTTTTGTATTGAAAGCTACCTATTGTAGCCGTTCGGAGGAAAACAGTTCCGGAAAATTTCAATGTATTTTCACCGATCATGACCCCCAGACCCCAAAACCACCCTCCGTTCAAATGTTGATTTATATATATAGATATATCCATATATATATATATATATATATATATGACCTATGTCATACGATAACGCTCGTATTTATAAATCGATTTTGATGAAACTAATTGTGTGTATTAAGCTCACCAATGTCTCAACCGAGTTCGTTGGCCAGCTTGTCCGCCATTTTGTTTCAAGATGGCGGCCATTTAAAAATTTAAAACTAAAATAAATATACAAAAAAGTTAAAAATTCAAATTTATTTTTCAATTACGTATTAGGCCTTGATACAAGGATTCCAGAGCAATTTTTGGTTTACCTCTATCTTAAAAAATGGCTGAGATAGAGCAGTTTGAAATTCTAGGGTGGCTGACATTTTGAAACAAAACAGCACATTAACGCGATTACTCGCAAATTATTTTCTTTCATTGTTGTAATAATTTTCCCAATCATACGCATAAAACTATATATTCATATCCGTTAGCGCCAAAATTGGCGACATTGGCGACAAAATTGGCAAAATTGGCGACACTTGTCGAAATATCTCTAAATTTGGCGGCCAAAATAAGTCTTCATAAATGAAGCCAATCTGGCTATTGCTCAATAATTTGGCGAATTTCTTATTCAGATTCAGTAGTAACGAATCTTTTGTAAACGTTTCTTTGCAGTTTAGCTTGCTGTTACGAGTAACATTAGCTTAAATTTTAAAACGAAGATATAGGAAAGCTACCTTTTCCTCCCTGTACAGGCCGGAAGGACTTTTTAAATGTTGTGCATTTGACTGCTGAACTACATTTAGCATACTAATATAACTTTGTTGAATATAAATAAATTAGTATGCAGAGCACCGCAAAGAACAAGATATATTGTTGTTTACAGTTGGTAGTTGCTGAAAGTGCGTTTTAAGTTCTGTTATCTTTTTTAGCTCACAGGCTATCAAAGCCGAGAGCTAATGTTCCCGCCCGTTCTGTATGTATATACGTATGTACGTATGTACGTATGTATGTATGTACGTAACGCGATAACTCTTGATAGAAATAACCGTTTTGCTTCAAACTTTGTTTATAGGTTCAATGTGATAAGGCGCTTTCCTGATTAGTTTTGGGGGTTCATTGGTTAAGTATAAAAGGGGGGAATGGATTGCTAATCCCCACTTAATTTACATAAATGGGTTTTTGATACAGAATTATCCGATTTTCTTCAAATTTTGCATATATATTCATTGTAATTAGAGGCTTCCGTGATTAGTTTAAGGGATTCATTAGTTAACTATGTATGTAAGGGTAACGGAGGGATGACCCCCCCCTTAATATATAGTCGATTTCTTTATTTTTCGAGGGGCTTATTTCAAATTCTTTGAAATAAGAATATAATATACAATTAGTGTGAATAGCCTGTGAGCTCAATGACCTCAGTTTAACTGGGCAGTTTTCTTTTTCTTTATCTTAAAATCCAGGGCTGTAGAAAAAAATTCTAGTGCACTTCCATCTATTGGCGAAATTTGCCAAAAGGGAATTTTACAACAGAACTACATTTTATTATGGTACGTAGTATATATGGAAACTTATAGATCATATACAGGGATGCACAAAATAATTAGATTACTTTTATGAGAATGTTAGGTAATTGCTGAAACTGTGTTTTTAATTGCGTTATATGTTTACTGAACTGTTTACTTATATATCTTCTTTTACCTTATTTAATGATAAAATTTTCTTGAAGTTGGCTGGAAAATGTTTCATAATCTTTTCTTGACGCATGATGTGTCTTTCTTCTGCTTAAAAGTAATTGAGGGATTCAAACTTTTCAGACTCAAATTTAAAAAAAACAGACATATTTTTCCAAGCTATATCACGTATATATATTTTATATTTAAATTTTGCCACTTCCTTATTTCATACTACTTTTCTATTTATGAAAAGTGAAATGAAGGTTACTGACAAGAAAATTCAAGTTTTTCTATTTATATGCAAATTAAGTAAAGTGTAATTTTTAAAACAGGTAGAGTTAGGAAATGAAAATTTACAAATGAACTCAAGGTTTATGTTAAATAAATATTTTTTTCTTACACAGGAAAATAAAATATTTTTATTTAGAACTTAAAAAAAAAACAAATTATTGTAAAATTATTAGTTAAATATAAACTTTAAAAAAATTATATTAGATATGAAATTGAAAGTAAATTTTTTTAAAAGTATTTAAATACAAGTCTTTTAAACATCAAACAAGTTTAGAAAAAAATTATGTTCTATATAACTTTAAATATTCATGTTTTAACAATTGTTAGACATTATATAGGGTAGATTGGGTAAAGATGCCGAAGTTTTTATTTTTATTTTTTTTTTTTTTTACAAAATCGCCTGTTGTTTTTATTTGTTATTTATTAAATTCTTATTAATGTTGATACATTTATGGATGATTTAAAAATGTATTTCATTTTAGAAATTGCAACCCCCAACTTCTTACCCCAATCTTGGGGTAAGATGGCCATACATAGGAATTACATAAAGAAAGATCGTAAAAAATTTTGGACACTTACCAAAGGTGTTAAGACGAAGCAGCAATAGAAAATCACTACTTAAAATTTAAATAAAACAACATAAACTTGAATTAAAGTATCAGTAAAGAATCCTTTTCCACAGGACTGAGTGGCCTTACCCTACAGCGCCTGCGCATAGGAAAACCACGTGACACGGTATCTTGTCCAATACGGCATCTCACCCCAAGTAGCCCTATATTTCACGGGAAGTCTGTCTGTCTGCTTGTTTATATTTAAATTTTATTGAACAGATTTTGATGAGATACGCCTTTTTAAACACGTATTATTTTAGAAAAAGTTTTGAATATGAAATTTATTCTATGTTACTTTGTTATAGATCTATAGGGAGAGAGCGTTTTGAAATCATGTTAAACGTCAACTGGTATATTTTAACAAGCGTGATTCACTAATTTATGATCTGTAACTATAACAATTTGATTACATCACAATCTATAGTGATTTATTCCAGAATTTTATGTGAAGTAAATATGTTTTTAAACTGGACGAATTTATTTTGGATACAAAATTAATTACTTGTGTATCAATAGATGAAGATACAAAAGTATTCAAACATGACGTCCATACATCATTTTCAAAAATGGAGAAACTGTTAACTACAAAGCAGTCACTTTAACAAGGCAACTGTTTAGTTACTACTACTTAGTCTGTCAATCCTCATTTTGTGTTAAGAATGCAGTACGATATGTCTCCTACACAAACAATATGTATGATATATTTCCTACTAATAAGTAAAATGCAATTTTACATATTTCTAAACGATGAGAATAAAACCTGTTTAAGTCACTCGCAAGTAAACAAAAAAACTAATCCTGCGGCCCTGCAATCCATTAAGAATCTTGGTCTACAGCCCTGTTTCCTTGATACCTTAATACCCATGGGCCCTGAGATGCTATGCAACATTTATCCTTGTAAAGTGGTCAGCCTCATGTAGGAGTAGTGTTGCCAGGTCTAGAGTTACAAAGAAACGGACTAGATGATTCTATATTGGAACCTACAAATACAGTATACACTATGAAACCGGAACTCCTCTATAATGGGATCCTATCTTAACCGTAAAGACTTCATTGTCCCTATAGTAGCAATACATTACAATTATACCTGCTAAGACGAAAGCCTGTTTTATTTGGAATTTTTCATTTTACTCTTGCGATTCAGGCTTAACAGGTTTCATTATGCTAAATAAGCACAACAATCTTGCAAAAGCAGGATCACTGTGACTGAAAAAAAATATATAGTTTCGCAGACATAATTAGTATGGTATTCCTATAAACATACTATCATAGGGACGTTGAAATTTTTACTTTTAAAACAAATTTCCGTTATAAACATGAGTATACAATGTTTACAAAACAAAGTACTGTAAACGTGTGAAAACAGAATCGCTAAGTACAGTAAAAATATTTCGTTTTAGACAGGTTACTGTTTAGGCATGTAGATTTGTAAGGTTTCCTTTGATGGGAGACTGTAAAAAAATCCGTTGTAGATAAATTCTATCTTCAAAAGTTTTACTGTATTAAATTCCACTTGATGCAGATGAACGAATAACATGGTAATAAAAGGAATTTAAAAGCATTTGTCGTCGTAAAAAGTCGTGACTAGCATCCCACGTAGTAGTTAAGCGGGACAGGTATTGGAGCCCGTTGAAACCGGGACACCTGGCTATATTACGAGGACGCTCAGTGATTCGTTCCAAAGCAATCTTGGTACTCATTTTATTGACACGGAAGGGGTCGGTTTTATGGCCCAATTCATTTTATCGACCACGAAAGGAACCCCGTTTGAATACACCTTGCTCAGTCGCAGCGCGGAATCGAACTGGGGTGGTGCAAGTGGCAGATGGGCGCGCTGACCACTACGCTACTGGACTTCTGCAAATAAATATACTACGGCGACTAATATCCATCATGTATATTTTAATAATCATTACCTCACATATAATGTTTTTTTTTGTTATTTATTTTTAAAGTAATGAGATTTTGTTTGAATACAATTTTCGTTATAGTTGCAATAAAGAAATTTCCACTTTACGAATCATGGTCTATCAATTTAATTCCTTTCTATAAACGTTTCCATGTCAGTCAACAGACCAGATTAGGAGATGAAATGTGCTTATGTCAATGAGAATATTACATTTATACGAGTACAAGTAAATTAATAGATTACATTCGTTAATGAAATAAGCTTAGTTCTTTGTGAACTTAATAGAAATTCTGACAACACATTTATCAAAATGAATAAACTAAATCAATGAATAAAGTAAATCAGTCGTAAATAATAAACTTTGACTTGGTTTTAAATTGTTATCACAATGAATCAGGGAATCATCATGAAGCAGAATATTGAAAAGGAATTCGTGTTAAAATTTAACATAAAATAAAAGACATTATTTTAGAATAAAAAGTTTATTACATGAAATACAAATCACATTTACTACACTATAATTTGGTTAGAGTAGTATAACTTTCTATAAATATGGAAAAAAAAATATTTTAACTTTTGATTCTAATCTCTGTTGTTCAGAGCTATTACAAAAGAAATTGTAAAAGTATGCACATAACCAACAAGAATTGCCTTTCTTTATTTTTAAACTTTATCTGAAATATTTTGTTTGTTATCTGCTATTCGGCTGACAAAAATATCCACACATTTAAAAGATGTCTTTAATATAGAATTTGTTTTACCTAATATTATTATCAAAACTTTTCACCCTTTTAAATAGAAATCTATTACTACAATTACTATTTTTAAATCATTAAGATGAAGTACAATCACATAATAAATATATTATTACAAGATTTATAAATCTTCTCAGTAAGAATAAAAAATAATGTAGTCAAATGAAAAAGAAATATATATAACCTTTTTAACTTCATTTTTTACGAGAACTATTTGACCTTTTCTTTTATGTTTTAGTGTTTTGTAATATCAATTTTGACATATTAAATAGTTTCATTAAGGGAAATTATTTAATCAAGAAACAATGCAATCCTTGTATTAAAATTTGAACAGTGGTGGTTGAAAAATTAACAGAATTTCAAAACCCTACTTCTACAATTTCTTAGTTTTCAAAACATGCCTACTTTTCTTTTAGATGTTTTCTATCACTGTAAGTACCATTTTATTAAAAAAATATATGAAAAAATAAGTAAATGTCATGAAATATGTAATAAATACAGTAAAAATTATAATTAACCTTTTCATTATTGGCTTGGACTATCGACTATTTTTATATTCACCCATAGCACAGTTTAAAAAAAAGAACATTCTTTGTGGTCGATTCCTCTGGAACGTATCCTAGTATAAGTGTATGGCAGAGAATATTTTTCAAATAGCAATGCGATAGAATAAAGAAATAGCGTCCCATCCCCGTAATCTTAGGGTTAATTTAGCAATTGTATTTTTATTAATAAACTTTTTATATTATGTAAAATTTTATCCTTAATTTTATGAAATGTGCATTAAAGACATGATAGTAGCAAACCAATTGAAAATAGCATCAAAAGTAGCAAATCAATTTAAAAGTGTATGTTGAAGTTTTAAATTTTGATAATACCGATTTATCTTAAAACACAAACTGAGAAGTAATGAAAATTAAGCTTGCCACTTTGGATCATTTAAAGGGAAATGGAGCAATAAAAAGCCTTTTTTGTGTATTATAAACTATCCAATACGTACGGCACTTCTTGAAAATAAAATAATTTATTTTTATTATTATTATTATTTATTTTATTTTTAGAAAAAAGTTAAATTTAATGTAATTTAAGTAATATAGTTATTTTGCTTTATAATTACTGTGACAATAGGCTAAGCAAGAATTTTTTAAGACGTTTGGAAAATGTTTTATTACAACAATATTAAATAGACTTAACAACTTTACAGTGTTTTATACTTTTTATACTAACGTATTGGTCCGAAAAAGTGGCATCTATTTTAAATTTAAAGAACGAAACGTATATTTAAAATAAAAGTATCACAAATGCTGCAAAGAGTTTAAAGCAAACGTTTAATTTTGTTTCATTGCTAAATGCTGAAAGAAAATGAACTGATAATAAAGTATGTTTACATATACTATATTTGCCACATGCAGACAAAGACAAAAATAATTGTTAAGTCAAAATAAAGTATAATTTTAATTTTACCGATACTTTTAAGTCCCGTGAGTTCCGAGAGTTTTAAGCATCTTCATTTCAAATATTTTATTCAATATATATTATTCATTTCAAATTTAATGAGAAAGTTCACGGATAGAATATTCATTATGCCTACAGTAAAGAGATGCTCAAAATTACAAGTCACGTTCTTGCCTTGTTTTGTCAAATAAATTCCTTTCAACGAACATGTTTCTATGTCAGACGACAAACGAGATTAGCAAAGTCTGCATGCACAGAGAGGAGGGAAATACACAGTTAAGCGAGTCTTGATAAATTAATAGAATACGTTCGTAATTAAAGGTGGCTTAATTTAAAAATTCTGAAAACATGTTTATCAGATTGAAATTGCGTGTGAATGGAAGATTTGCTTTTAAACTCTAATTGCAAAGAATGGGGGAAATCTGAACTTAATAAGAAAAGATGAATTTGTATCTCACTAAAACTGTTTTATTAAATATTTATAATACTCTTTTGAAGTTTATTATTATTATCGAAAGTTAAAACTGAAATTGTTTTTTCACATATTTAAAATGAATTTGCCATTATATTTTTTGTTTTATAATTTTATATAGAATACTTATCTATTCATTTTATAATCAATTTACAATATTTTACATATGTATGTAAGATTACTAAATAAATTAATTTAAGTATAAATTTCAAAAAAAAAAAAAAAAAAAAAAAAAAAAAGAGGAAATATTGAAAAGGCAAAATTAAAAATGTTTGTTCGAAGCAAAATGAAACTAAGTAAATGTGTATATCAAGAAGCCTCTAGTGCTTGATAATATATTTTTAAGAACATAAACAATGCCAATATAGTTATGAAGATACTTTTCTAAAATTCAAAAAGATGTATAAAAAGTGATAAATTGAAAAAAATGTTTCCGTTAAATGTTAGACCGCGATACAAAGATTCTGGAGCATTTCTTGTTTTGGCTTTATCTTAAAAAATGGATGAGATATAGCTGTTTGAATTCTAGGTTGGCTGATATTTTGAAACAATCTAATATTTGTTGTGCTGCAACTCTCATGCAGAAATTCGCATTCAAATTCGGTATTAAAGGAAACCCGAATTGAATCTTGTATAATCAAATCGGGTTACAAGCATTTTAGCTTCGAGTGTTTGAATAAAAAGAGTTTAATTTTTAAAAACCCGGAATATGAAAGCTACCATTTCCTCCCGGTACAGGCCGATAGGGATTTTCCAATTCGCCTCGATGATATTTTAGTTATTTATCTTAAGCGATGTAGGGAGACACTGTAGAACAGATGATATATGAACAAGGCAATTTCTTGTATCATCGATACCTATATATATTCGCTATCAATCATGGCCCTTTCCCGGCTTCTTTAATTAAATTTAATAAAGTTTTGTCTTCAAGATGCAGTTGTGGCGCAAGAGGGGATTCACTACATTACGTTCTCGCATGCCCATTGACAGCTACTCTACATTTGAGGAAAACAGACACCATCTCTCTGTCGAATTGGTTCAAATCAATCTCCGCGAATTCCTCATTGCTTCAAAAGATAATTAGCTGCATGTCCTTAATAGAAAAAAACCAATTGTTATTCCAAATGCCACCAGTACACATCATTGGTGTTGATGATGATGATGATGCTTTTCCTGATGATGAAGAAGTTTATTGAAAAAATGCACTGTCTCTACTTTTAAAATATTTTACGCTAAAAATCTGACAATTTCAAATAATTTTTTATCTCTTATTTATTGTGACTTTTCTGTTGAGTATGACTTTTGAATATGACTTTTTGAGTATGACTTTTCTGCAAATTAAGCTGGGCTGCTTTGTCAAATATGTAAAAATATGTATATATTTTTTTTAATAAACTTGCCAAGCAGGGCTTGCAGGGGCTAAAGCCATATGGTAGGCCTCCCTGCTTGGTTGAATCTGAAAAAAATCTGAAAAAATTCCTTTTACTATTAAAATTATTCTATAAGTTTGACTATAAGTCACTTTTTAGCTTGAAAGGCGTTCTAAATATTTTGTAACTTTGAATCCAAACAAAAATCTATGTAATCTTTAGAAAAACAGGCATTAAAATATACAGGGTGTTCCAAAAATCGACCGACAAATTTAGTGGGGTTATAGAAGGCATTAAGAAGATGAAAACTTAACATAGAACATGGGGACGCAAACCACATTTAGTGGAAAAAATATGGAAAAATATTTATGAAGGGTGTGAAGTCGAGTGGAACAAAAAAGTCCAATAATAAATAGAAAAAACATTACAATGCATTACAATAGAATTACAATGCATTACAATAGAAGAAAGTTTTGTGATCGCCACAACATACTAGTTATATTTGAGGTGACGGTGCCACTTTTTAGCTTGAAAGGCGTTCTAAATATTTTGTAACTTTGAATCCAAACAAAAATCTATGTAATCTTTAGAAAAACAGGCATTAAAATATACAGGGTGTTCCAAAAATCGACCGACAAATTTAGTGGGGTGATAGAAGGCATTAAGAAGATAAAAACTTAACACAGAACATGGGGACGCAAACCACATTTAGTGGAAAAAATATGGAAAAATATTTATGAAGGGTGTGAAGTCGAGTGGAACAAAAAAGTCCAATAATAAATAGAAAAAACATTTATCTGACGTAAAGCATGATTACAATGCATTACAGTTCAAAGTCAGAAAGGAGACTTCGAGACAGTTTTATAGGAATATGTTTTAATGCGTCCAGCAATCCTTTTTCCACCGGTGTCGGTTGTGCAATGACCTTCGTGGCCGCAACTTTGAACAATTTGTATAAAAATGTGCCGTCATCACCTTTCTGACGTTGAACTGCATTGCATTGTAATCACGCTTGACGTCATATAAATGTTCTTCTACTTAATATTGGCTCTTTATGTTCCACTTGAAATCACAACCTTCATAAATGTTTTTGTGATTTTCTCCCACTAAACGTGGATTACGAACCTATGTTCTATAGTACGTAATCATCATCTTGATCACCTCTCTTAATTTGCGGTCAATTTTGGAACACCCAGTATATTATCAAATACATTGCATAAAAATGTGTCGTCGTGTCCTTTCTGACGCTAAACTTCAATGCATTGTAATTGTGCTCTATTGAAAGTTATCATCCTCTTTTCTCACCTCTTAATTTGCGGTCGAATTTTTGAACACCCTGTACATTATCAATCATCTTTTCACACCTCTTAATTTGCGGTCGAATTTTTGAACACCCTGTATATTATCAAATACATTGTATAAAAATGTGTCATGCTTTCTGACGTTGAACTGCAATGCATTGTAATCATGCTTGACGACATATAAACGTTTTTCTACTTAAGATTGGCCCTTTTTGTTCCACTCGACGTCACACCTTTCATAACAATTTTTGCAATTTTCTCTCCCACTAAAAGTGGTTTGTGACCCCATGTTCTATAGTAAGTTATCATCCACTTGATCACTCCTCTTAATGCTGTCGAATTTTGGAGCACCCTGTATATTATCAAATACATTGCTGTTGATCAAACTGATACTCAACTCTTTTATTATTCACTACCAAAACCCGCGGCTTTGCTCTCGTAATTGTTAAAATATGCCAAGTGGTACGCGTGGGCATATATTAATTAGAGGAAATTATACTGCTATGAATAATTTTAAAATTACTAAGTAAACTACTAAGTATTACTGAGTAAACCTCATTCTTATTTCTCTTCATTAGGCGTATATGAGAATTAATTGAACAAGAAGAGCTTAAATGAATTTCAAAAATTTTTTAATTTAGAATGTATTTTCAAGGTTTTCCGCTCATTTCATTTTTCATTTGAAATTTAGAAACTGTTCTAAGCGAGTATTTCTTAAAAGTAAGCACTATGTCAAATTCCAGGTTTCAGGTTAAGCAAAATTCTATAACAACTATATCGCAGAAATCGCATATTTAGAACTTTTTTGTTCCTGGAGACATTAAAATTTCTAAATTTTTAAGTACTGTTCTGTGGATGAATACGTCTCTAACGTAACAGCCATGTAAAATTTCAAGTTACTATCATTAAGAATTTCAGATAAATCATAGTTTAAAAGGGTTTAGCCTTTTAAATTTCGATTTTTTTAGAAACCGTTCTTAGCGAGCACTGAAATCTTAAAAATAGCCACCCAGCATTATTTCAAGTTTCTAGACCAGTAGCATCACTAAAATAGAACTTTTAAAATGTTTGTTGCTTCTACACATTTTTAAATTTCGATTTTAGTAACATTTTTCTGTGTGAGCATTTACATTTAAAAAATAACAGGCATGTAAAATTTTAAGTTTCTAGCAATTCTCAATAAACCATAATTTAGAACATTTCCCGCTCATTTTACACCCTTAAATTTCGAATTTTTAATAAACTGTTTATACTGAGCGTCTTATTCTTAAAAGTTACCACTATACTAAATTTCAAGTTTTTAACTCGAATAAATACAGTTAAATCATAATTTAGAACATTTATAGAATGTTTTCCGCTCATTCCACCCTTTTAAATTTCGAATTTATTTAAAAAATCGTTCTTAGTGAGCATTTGCTTTTTAAAATAACCACCATCCCAAATACCAAGCTTCGATACCAACTGTACCACATAAATCGCAATTTTAGAACCTTTTTTTGCTCCTGCACCCTTTTAAATTTCTCAGTTTTAGAAAACTGTTTTGGGCGAGCATTTAAATCTCTAGAGTATCAGCTATGTCAAACTTCATGCTTCTATCCTTAACAATTCCATAGAAATCGTAATTTAGAAAGTTTTTAGAATGCTTTTTGCGCATTTATTCTTTTAAATTGTTCTGTGCGACCATTTATGTCTTCAAAGTAATAGTCATGTCAAATTTAAAGTTTCTATCCCTAACAATTTCATAGGCATCGTAATTTAGACCGTTTTTCTAAAGCTTTTCACTAATTTTACTCTTTTAAACTTCGATTTTTTTTAGAATTTGTGCTTACAGCATTTTTTTTATTTTGTTCTTAGAGAGCATTTACATCTTATAAGTAACTACGATGCCAAATTTCAGTTTTCCAGATCCATCAATATCACAAAAAGTACAATTTTAGAAAATGCTTTGCTTCTGAAACGCGCTGAGGATAGTGGCACCTGCATAAAATATAGCCTATGTTGGATTAGGGATTGTCATCATCAATTTGCTACCATCTCTTTTGAAATCGGTTTGGTAGTTTCAGAGAGTACCCCTACAAACAAAGAAAAACAAACGTTACTTCTTTACAGAGATAAACAATTTATTTTATATATTATTTATTAAATGTAAAGAAAACAAGTAGAACCTGTTTAAAATATTCACTTGCGCTTCGAAAATATGATTATAGAATAAGTGATTGCATTTATTTTATTTTAATTTATTATATTATTTTTTTATTTGCTAGTTTTTCTCAGTGTGTTTTCGTTTTTTTTTTCACAGCATTAAAAATATTGTCAAGTTACGAAAATGTTAATTGCAGACAAGGCTATCTGTTAAATTTGAAACTGGGATCTTTAACACTAGAACGTCCATTGGTGTCATTATGACACCAAACCGAATTTAGCTTTATCTCTCTATCACATATTTTTACCTATATTCTTCAAATTGTATGACTTTTAATCATTTTACGTAATAAACCCACTGTCGAAATTTTTATTATGTGATTCGAATTTTTAAAACATTACAGCCCAATTTACCTAGAACGTCCGTTGGTGTTATTTCGACACCAAGCAGAATTTACAATAAATCATCGTTCTTTTGTGACAATATAACAATATAAGTTTAATTAAAGCACAATGACACAATATAGTGTTAAATTAGAATTTATAGCGTCCATTTTTCATAAATAAATTAGTGGTGTCGAAATGACACCGGCGGCTGTTTTCGGATGTCGAAATTACCCGCCGTTTTGATTTAATGTATTTTTCTGTAAAATAAAGTTTCGTTCTTTTGTGAAAAGTTATGGATATAAGTTTAATTAAAGTACAATGACGAAACATAGTGTTAAATTAGAATTTATAAAGTTCATTTTGCATAATTAAATTAGTGGCGTCGAAAAAACACCGGCGGCTGTTTTAGGATGTCAAAATTTCCGGCCGTTCTAGTGTTAAACCTCCCTACTAAAAGCTACATGAATCCAAAAGAAAAACGTTTTGTATCACTTACTTACCGTATGATGAAAATTGTATGTTTCTGTCAGTAAGATGTAGGTGCAATGTACGTTCTGTCTCACAAAATAAGCGACGATGCGAGGAAAACATCCTTCTTGAATGTCAATATCGTGGGGTGGTAGTGATTGGATAATCGTCATTCATTATAATTTTTGTTCGAACAAGGATAAATGCATATATTTTTCTTCAGCAAAAACTCAATGCAAACATTCTTTAGATATAGTAACAAGGTCGTAACTAACTAACTAAATTAATTAATAAATCCAAATTATGATAAACTTTTTTACTGTGTTTGTATAAAAATAAATGATTTTCATGTTTCATTAAACAGGAAATGCTCATTCTTTCGTACTTTGACAATCCAGTTTAATCACCTAAACAAAAATAAATAAATAAAATAAACATATAAATCAACAATTCGGTTAAAAGTATCTACTATGATAAAAAAAATAGCAATGACTGCTTCCTCAACCCAATCCTTTTTATTACGTAAGATACAGGTTCAAAATACTTTATTTTACAAAAATGTCTTAACACAATCACAAATAAAACTATGACACAAAAATTACATTTTGAAGAAAAAAAAAACATATCTTATAAGTAATATGTCACAAAATAAATGCAATTTTACTTCTTCATATAATTTTTATGATTGGAGAAACTTTCTATTAGTTTCTATATTTAGATATAAACTTTCAATTTTATTATGCATTCATCCGTTTTAAAAGAACGATTATAAAAACGGGAACTTAAATTGTTAAATTGAATGAAAATATGATTTTCTTTATCTAAATGCACTTAGAATGATATATTTCAAGGATTCTAGTCAATGTTTTTTACATTCTGTATATGGAAGAAGGCACTTTTTGTGATAACAAAAACATGAAAAAAGTTGAAAATGATTTATTTTTTTTTTAAAGTTAAATAACTGAGGTACAAGAACTAAATATATAATTATCTACAGATAATAATTCCATAATTATACGAATAACTGAGATAGAAGTTTTATTTTTTGCAGTTTTTGTTTTAAAAGAAGATACACTTGAACACTTCAATGTTTGAAAAGTGAAAAAGAAAATTCACTTTCCATTTATTTTTGTGTTATATGTTTTAAAAAATTATGTTACAAATTTTTTTATTTCGAATAAATTCAATTAATAAAATAAAATATTTATTTAATACGTCATAGCTTACACACAATACATTCGCTAAAAGTTTAATTTATTTACCTCGCTTAAAACACATTTTGGCAAGAAACTTACAATGGTGAAGGTTTTGTAAAAATATGCTTTGTACTAGCATAATAAAATGTAATATAACATTTTTGCTTTTTTTTTGCGCTATGTTCATGAATACTGATTCACATCAATATTTTATATGAAATACAAAATACTGATACATAACTGAAAATATAATAATAAATGTAATATTAATTTCTTACGGAAATTCTATTCCGAATGAGAGTGCCTATAGCAAAACATTACATCATGCAAAAACTCTTAACGGATGATCTAGAGTCAGAAATGAGACAGCAAGTTTTACATGTTCGCGGCAAAGTAATTAGCTAAACTATACTAGGAAATGTTCAATTTTTACAGATACTATTCAAAAGAAATGCCAAAAGATTGGCTCTTCTGAAAACAATGATACAATCTTAATATAAGTACGTCTGGGTAGTTAAAATCAAAGGACATTTCACCCATCCGTACCAAAACTGTGGACATTCAAATGCCAATTCATTCGGGAAAACGTAAAAATATATTAAATCCTATGCAGTGGTGATTGAACCAGGAAAAATCGTCAGAGATGCAATGCACGCATTCAGATCAGAAAGCACTTTTAGCAATAACGCTCAAAGTTGATTTATAACCGCAAAGAAGAGACGTAGTGTGGCCAAGAAACCATCACTGGCTTCATCTCTGTCCACGAATGCACCTCGGAAACGCAAAAATCAAGTTTCCTCGATTTTTGTGTGAAAATTTCGAGTTAAAGATTATATCAACATCGCAGAATAAACTCCAATAATCGATTGCCATTCGTTGAGCCAACATGTTGTCCCAGCCGTCCTTATAGAACGAGGCTTCAAGGAAATAATTCTACATTTGCCTCCTCTTTACAGATTCAAAGACGAAAAATACTTCATTAAAGCCTTCTAGAGGACGCAGCGTAAGCCTTTAACTAGCATAAAACCGTCAAGTTCCGAACCTCATTATCAATAGATGATATTTATCATCATTCTTTTAAAGAAAAAATTCAATCCAAGTGGTTCTACACATAAAGTTGGACTGTATTATTTTCCTTCTGTGCATTATTTGTACGATTAAGAGACTTCACTAAAATAATACACGTTTTAAAGAAGTCAAAATTTTTCAAAATGTTAGAAATGATGGGATTTCACATTAATTTAGTCCAACGGATTTTTGATCTATAAATTACCGTTTGATATATATTATCAATGTGTTAAAATATAGTGTTTTAAAAATTTGTAACATGTATGCTTAAGTGAGTATTCAAAATTCGTGTATTGATATTTTCTGTTAGAAGAAAGATCGGCATCGTAGATTTACTTTTTCAATAATTGATTTTTAATTTTCGTTTTTAAAATATAGAAAAACGTTTGGGATGAATGCAATCACAGTTCAGGGTGACATTGGTATTCTTCATGGATTCTTCTATTGCACTAACATTTTAACATCAACAGAATTTTCTTTCTCCTGTTTCACTTGTGCTTTTTCGTAGCTCTAGTTTTGTTTTCATAGCGCGGTTTTTATCAAACTATCGTACTTTACGAAAGATGCTGTTTCAGATCAATCACGAGTGAAATTTTGTATGAAGTTCTTTTGAAGATGTGTATATATGTAGTAACAAGGGTTTTGTTTTAAAAAGAAAAGTAACTCGTTTTGTACATTGTACTCTCACTTTTCAAGATTGTTTAAACGTGTTTGTAAATTCGTTTTCTCTGTCTGTCTGTCCGTACTCACGTAAATAAACTCGTATTGACATGGAATTGACATACGTTATGTTACATTACTGGCTATTCTGAAAAATTCTTCGCGGTGTATTTTAATGATGTTGTGCTATTTCAAACGTATTTAAATTGATATATAAATCATTGATGTGTACTACATGATGCTTACTATAGTATAGGGTGTGGATAGCTTTAATCGTTTATTTACAGGGAAACATAAAAATAACTGCCTATGGACTGGAATAATTGCTGGAAGTGAGTTTTCAATTGTAATAGTCGTTTGTAAATTTAACAATTTTTTTGCATATTACTGGGTGTGTAGAAAGATAATATACAGCGCTGCACAAAAGATCGCGAGTACATTGCCATTCATTGACGAAAATTGCCGAATTCGAATTTTCAACACTGATATGCGTTTCCTAACTAAACTATATTTCAGCATACTATGTAGTATATATACAAATTTATTGATAAAAATCTGCAGAAAACAAATCGGATTTTTTCCGGTCTGGGAATTTTCACCACTGATATGCGTTTCCTAACTAAACTATATTTTAGCATACTATGTTGCATGTATAAAAATCTATTGATACAAATCGGCAAAAAACAAATCGGATTTTTTTCGTTCCGTTAATGATAATTGATCAAATTGGATTTCAAAATATGTTACGCGATTTCCAAATTGTTTAATTAGACATTATCTTTAACCTTATTAATCTATAAAATTTTGTTAAATTATTCTCAAAGTATCTGAAAGTGTTTCATAATCTATGATTAACGCATAATTTTCCGTTCCTGGTTTTTTTAACTTTGATACAGAAGAAATTTTTATGTCTCATGGTGTAAATTGTATTTTAAATTTGGTAATATTTAAAACATGGTGTAATTGTATTTACTTGAGTAATTTTTCGGATGAGTGAGAATTGTAAATCTTATTTGTATTGTCATTTTTTTCCGCATCACAGAAAGCTGTAAATGGACCTTTCGCATATAAGCAAGCACTTGAATTTGGCAGATGAATGGCAGGTTGGGATTTCAGAGATTTTGGAGAGAAAATAGTGGAAGAATTTGAAAGATAATTTTTTTTTGCATTTAATTTTTTTATGATTTTTTATGTATGTATGTATCTATGTAAAACTACGACAGCGGTTTCAACATTTGCTGCTCTATTGCATGGGTGTACACCTCCTCGATTTTCAGCAAATCGAATTAGTCTAATTAAGGAACCTTCGCCATTTTGTTTAAAAGTTATTCTCAATACTAAGAGCACAGACGAAACATACAAATTCACGTGGCAAACACGCGCAATAAACATATGGATTCAGATATGTATATAAAAATAAAAAGATATTACATGAGTTTTAAAGAATTCTGTAACATTTAGAAGTAAAACATTACAACAAAACTACTAAATTCAGGCTGATAAAGATTTTTAGAAAACAATTCGCGGAAGACGGGTGCTTTTTCTAACCAAAAATGGCGTCAGTCTGAAGAGTAGGATAAAAACAAACGGAAGTATTGAGCTTAGTTAATTCAAACAGCATTCTAAATATGGCTACTCTTCCTTATTTGAGTTTCTGTGTTGCATTAACAAGCCAGTGATTCAAAACCTTTTTCTCTTGATCGTAGATTATTTCGAATTTTTTCCTGCACTCGTTTTAGAAAAGCGACTATAAATAATTAATGAGTGCTTATCTTGTAATTTCTGATGTGTCTGTATTATATAGAAAATTGAAACTATAAATTATAGGAAGTCATTATTTTGCGCACATTTTTATTTCTTTTATTGTAAACGATCTGCAAAAAATATTGATATATATATATTTTCATCACAGATACAGCATTTGACATTGTAATTTTTTTGTTTAGATAAATTTTTTCATTAATTACGTACTATTAGTTATAAATTATCAGAACATAACGTTTCGTTACTGATACTCTGCATTTTTGGAAAGTTAAGTATAATTGTTTAAATATATAGTAATGATTCAATATCTATCTTTATGCTTCAATACCTTTCATATTTATAATGTAGAATTCTGAGACACTACAGTATTTTTTAAAAAGAATGACAAAGTAATAAATATTTTTAATGAAAGTTATACATATATTATAAATATATATTTATTAGAGAGTGAATTTACTATTAACAATTATTACGTTGTATAATAGATTAATAAAAGGAATCATACAAAGAGAATCAATATACATATGTCACATTTTTTTTTTGCAAGATTTAAATTTAAATCTGAACAAGAGAAATCGTCTTTGAAATATAAGGAACAAAAATGTTTTTTTTTTAATCACAGGAAGCAAATTTCAAATATATTTTTGGATTATATAACGTTAAAATGAAACAGATGCCGAAAACCCTCAAGCGATTGACGCATCCAAATGTGATTGACATAAAGTGTCAAGAAAATTTTAGGATGAAGTTTTTCGCCATTTTTCGATGACATTTCAAGATTTATTTTTACAAAATAAAATAATATAAAGACATGATAGATATAATACAGTATGTTCAGATACAAAGTTAAATATCTGCAGCAGAGTGTCCAGTCATTTGACCGGTTTTAAATATTGCGGTTATTTGACCATACTATTAAGCGTATCTCACCATATTATTGACCATATTAAGTTCAAAATAAAGTTAAATTATGGTTTTGTAACACATTTTCTGTTTTAAAAAAAGGTCGAATGAGTAGGCAGTTTGCTGCAAACTGTTAACAGTGTATATTTTGGGGGTAATCAGTTTGAAAGTCAAATAAGGCAAAACTTAGATATGTTTTGTTGATTTCAATAACAGCATAATATTTTGAGTATTTTTGGAATATAGTAAGTTATATATGGTACTGTTTCGTATTATTTATTTAGAAAAAAAATAGTACTTGGCATCTATGTAAACGAGAGTGTCATGAAAGTGCAATGCTTGCCACCCGCTTGACTTTTTCGACTTCCAAACTCATTTCTCCAAAAATGTACCTTGTTAACAATTTGCGGATAACTGTCCCGTCATTCAACATTCTTGCTTATAGAAAAATGCTTACAAAACCATAATTTACTTTTTTTGAACATAATAGGGTCAGGTACGCTTAATAATATGTTCAAGTAACAGTTATGTTGATTATAATAATGGTATAGTACCTGGTAGATAGCTCGGGGATTTTTTTCTACTTTCATTTTGTATTCAAAAATTAGTTTTTTATTTATTATTTAAATATATTTATGTCTGCATGAAAATGCTATTTATAGTTTCTAAGAGCAATAGGGACTATTGCTAACAATTAGCTTTTTGAGCTTTTTATTTATCTATCATTCTATATTTATTTTCTTAGTATTTTCTAGTAAAGCTTTTCCGGCCGGACCATCTTTTTGCTTTAATCCCTACTCTAAAATACGACGTTCCAAACCTAGTCACCCTGGGACTTGACGGTGCGAATGATTTTCCAAATTTTTTATGTTCAGCTAGTTTTTAAATTTTACTAATTTTTTTAGTGTGTTATTTTGTACCCTGGAATGGAGCAAGAGGTAATATTAAAAAGCGCTATTAGATCCAAACCAGGGGTAAACTAAATCTCGGGAAGGAGCTCTTGATCAGTTCTTACGTCTCTAACCGCTCTTGCGGGCTTTCAGAGGTGCTTGGGTTTGATGATGTCACGGACTCTCCCCTGGGAACCGGGCTTTTTCGTGCATTTGAATGGGAGCCTCTGTTTAGCAGCGGTCCAAATGTCAAGATAGTAAGCGAGGATATGTACAGTAGTGGATGTGTGCCACGGAGATTGTGACCCTCGTTGCTCGTACAATATGGCCATAAGGACGGTCTGTGTGGGCGGTGAAGACTTCGTCCTCAACCGCCAAGAGTTTCACATATTTATGCAGTCTTAAGTACTAAGTTGGTTGGTTGTTTAAGCGTTCAATCCCAAAGAGATTGTTATTAAAACCTGTACTAAAAATATATTTTATTTGTGAGGGAAACATTCGCGTTTTCAAATCTGATGCTTTACTTACAAAATTTGACAATTGCTACTGAACATAACATTTTGCCAAGTGAAGTATTTTGTATAAATCCCCAAAATATATAGATTACCAGAAGGACCCGAGCGAAGCTTTAGCACTACAATCTTTCAGATTATTTCCTGGTACGTTTTAGCACTAATTTTTAATTAACTGATTAAAAAAAAAAAAAAAAAAAAAAAAAACGCGTTTTAACGAAATGCGAGTGTACTATGTCAGAAACTTGTTCAAAAACTTTTCGAATGCTACCTCATTCCTCATAGTATGTTTTGTATGTGAATAGAAAAAGGGATGTTGACAACAGAAATCATATATATGATGATTGCTTGTGTACAAGAAAATAGGAATAGATTGCCAGAAAATTTGTTGTCAAATTTTCTTCTTTCGCCAAGGTTATTTCTTTAGGTTGCCAAGACCCCTATACTGAAAAAAAAAAACGATTTATAAAAAAATTGAAACACTGAATCAGACGTTTAAGGAATTCATATGAAAGCATTTCCTCAGATATTGCAAAACTGTTCCAGAAATGTCTTAAATACATAAATCAATATTTGGTACACCACTTTTTTGTAGGCCTATGGGAATTTAAACATGCGATGTCCAAACTTTATGGTCCGGAAGCCATTTAAGTGACGTCAGACTTCGCTGGCGTATTAACAACTTAATGAAATATTAAAAAATAAATACTTACAATTTTGCAAATACTAATGAAATGTATATTTAATTGGATGATAATCCTTAAATTACGTAATCTACTGGTGCATCGATGATTATACAAAGAAAACATATAAACAATAGGTGACGCACGAGTAAAAATTAAATAAAAACCCGATTAAAAGCTCGATATTTTTTCAAAAAGTACGCACAAGAAATAAATTAACAATCGTTATTTTAATTGCATTAGAGGATGCTGCCATCCGATAATGCACTATTTTATTTTTGTGGCAACACTGATTTGAGGAAAACCTTTCATTTCATTTATGAAAACAATGCCGATTTAATTTTTAATTGTCAGCAAATTTTAATCGAAAAACATGTTTTAGGAAAATATAAGTGTCCTATGTCAGCAGCCTGTTGAAAATCCTTTCATATGGTATCTCACTCGTCGTTCATTCGTCGTCTCATTCGTCTGCGTTTCGTATTTTCTTAGAAAAAGGGATGTTGACAGGATAAATAATACGCATGATTATACAATGTGGAACTTAGAAAAAGGTAACTATGTAAACAGGTATTAAATTTTTATGGCACCTATACATTTTTGGTTATCTATAATACAAGCATGCAAAGCATACAAGCATAAAAATAAGACATTTATTTCTGTGTCAGCTGGGAGTTATATATCTACAAAGAAGAATCAAATTCCCCTGACTGTCACAAAATTGAATAAATCCATATACATTAAATTATTTTTAGAAAAAAGTCTCAAATCTTTTTTTGTTCAAAACTGGCGCGAAATTGATTTTGATATAATGTAGACCGCATTAGATTGGATGTATTTTGTTTGGCATTCTAAAATATCTACATTGAAAATATATATCTTATTTTCTTACGCGCCATATGTTTTCGAAATTTGTTTGCATTCTAAATTTGAAAATAATACATATTATTTTTAGATCTGGTTAAGATTTAAAAGCAAAAATACAGCAATAAGTAAAATATAAAGTATAAAAAGTAGTAATTCTAATTAAAATTTCTGAAATCGATATTTTTCAAAATTTCTACATAGCTTTAATTTTGTCCAATATTAAATGCTAATATAAAATATAATTGATGACTTTTCTTATTTTCTTTGTAGTGAATCATCACAAACAATATCAGTGAACAACTAAATGTCATAAAAAATATTTGATAATAAAACACACATAAATATTCAAAAACGTAGTAAAATAAATTATATAATACAAACTCCTTGCGTTTGTTTCTGTAACCTGAAAATAAAGTAACGACATTTAATGACAGACTATGTAGGATTTACTAAAATACCAATGGTAAGATATACACAGACTAAATAACACCAATTATTTCATAAGTATACTTTTTATACTGTCAAATAATGAATACTATTTCGGAATTTTTTTATCCAAAGGCAATTTTATACTTTTAAAACAGCTTGCAAACTATGTGTAGATAATGATAGAAAAAAATTCAAAACAATATATATGTTTTTTAAGGGGACCGTGGACCTTCAGTTAGTTGAAAAACGACTAAAAAATCGTTTTTCTTATTTTGGCTTATTACTATACTTCAATCTTAACTGCAACATTTGCAAAAAACCGCATGCAATTGCAAAGATTCCTATCAAAGTTACGAGCATTTCAAATTTGACACCGTAATTGAGTTACACTAAAAAATTAAACATTAAATCGCTTTTTCTATAAATGAGAATTTTCGTCGAGTTAAAATATAGAAAAGGTTCCAGGCGTCTTATATTTTATCCAATTTTTATAATATTAAGTATTATTGTTAGCAGTGTACTATATTTCAAAACTTGGTATTAATATGCATGCATTACTGTACATAAAAGGAAAATTTCGTAGTTATATAACTTTTTTTCCATGAAAATTTAAAAAAAAAAACTGTAAATATTGGAAGTTTTTATTAATTTTTCTCAATATATTGGTACAATTTTAAAACGCATACCAACTTTTGCTGCAATAATACGTATAAAGCTACCATTTAACAAAGCACCATGTTCCTGAAGCCAAATTTAATGCGCAGGGAGCATTTTTAATTAGAGTGATTAATCAATATATTTTAATTAATTAATTAATTAATTATACACATTTTTTAATAAAATTGCTTAATTTACTTATAAAATGTATGAATTACTATGTGTGCAAAATTTCAGTAGAATTGCGTGAAAAATGAAAAAAATGGTTTTGAACGTCCACTGTCCCCTTAACACTTTCCAACATAGTTGAAAAGTATTTATGAATTTGGTTTGTCTTTCTGTCTACTGTCTGTATGCCGCCTGTCTGTCTGTCCATGTTCTCTAACTAATGTAAATATATTCGTATTGTCATGCAATTGATATATGTTATTGAGCTTTACTATAGCATGTTCGGTATTGAAAATGAAGTGTTTACCACTTACAGTTTTTTTGCAGGGACACATTCCATTACATTCGGCCTATGGGGGAAAATCATTTGCGGTTCTTTATAATGATGTTATACAATTTCAAACAAATTGAAATTTCATATATATCACTGAGCTGCACTACAAGAGGATTACTATAGAATGTGGTGTGATTAGCACTTATAGTTCCTTTACAGGGACGCTCAAAAGAAATCCCTAACATTACGGTCTATGGAGAAAAATCGTTTGCGTTTTATTTTAATAATGTTTCACTATTTCAACCATATTGAAATTGATATATATCACTAAGTTCCATTACAGAAGGCTTACTATAAAATATTATGTGTATAACACTCATCGTTTATTTACAGGGACACACAAAACAACTCGGTGCTGACTGTTAAAAATAATTACTGGTGGGGCTTTTTCAGTTATTGTCTGTCATTTTTTATCCATTACTTGGTGTGTATAAATTCTATATATTATATACAGGGTAGCACAAAAAGCACTACTGTTCTTGAGTACATTTCTGTTTATTGACAAGAATTCCAGAAGGGAAATTTTAAAATGTACTGCGCGTTTGCTAACTGAATAAAAAAATAGCATTCTGTGTAGTATATATACAAATCTATAGATCATATACAAGGGTTAGACAAAATAGATCGGATATTTTTCGTATATTTTTAAGAATATTGCTGGTAATTCCTGAAATTGGATTTTTATATGAGTTACGAGTTTTCCAACTTGTTTACTAAGCCTTCAGATTAATAAACGGTGCATTCAGCGTGTGCATTAAGCTCACTAATTCTCGTTGTTTGTCCAGTTTGGTCAGCATATTGTTTCAAAATGGTAGCTACTAAAAGATTTAAAACAAAAAAAATATACAAAAAATTGAAATTCAAATTTATTTTTTGCCTAAGTGTTAGGCCTTGATGCGAGGATTCCACAGCATTTTTGTTTTGCATCATCTTAAAAAATCATCTTAAATAATTAGTTTTGTTTCATCTTAAAAAATGTCTGAGATATTGCAGTTTGAAATTCTAGGGTGGCTGACATTTTGAATCAAGGCAACAGATTAAAACAAATCTGGGACCAATTTATAAGTTTTAATGAACGGGATTTTTCACAAATTGTTATCTTTCATTGTGGTAATCATTTTCCCAAACATACACATATCGCCAAATTTGGCGACAAAAAATAAGTCTCCATAAATGAAGCCAACTTGGCTGTAGTTGACAAATTTGGTGTATTTCTTATTCAAATTCAGTATTAATGAAACTTCTGTAAGTAATATAATAACATCAAGAATAGTAAAATAATTTTTCATTCAAGAGTTTATTTCTTATCCATTATCTCTGAATCAATAGAAATATATTTGCGAAACGATAACATGGGCAACGTGTCGGCTTCTTTTGAATTACCTAAAATATGGCACGCGATGCTTTACAGATTGAAAAAGCAATAAAAATAAAAATAAGTAATATTTTTTTACGTTTTTTAGTTTGACCAATTTAAGTACATATTTGCATTGGACATGTGATTCCCTGATTAATGTTCACCATTTTCAAAAACTTTGTGAGAATATTTTATTTATCATTTTGATCTGAAGATGTCGCTGTCAGAGCTAAGGGAACATATGTAATCTATATTAAAATATATTTTTAAGCATTTTATGTTATGTTTTTATCATTTTAAGCAATAATTACACTTTAATTTGAATCTTCTGTAATTGAAGTCCTTGCATTCTAGCTTGCTGCTTTTGAGTAACATTAACTAAATTTATAAAACGAAGATACAGGAAAACTACTTTTCCTTCTGGTACAGGCCGGAAGGACATTTTTCTGCTACTAGTCAAATCGGTAATTTTGCTAATTATGTTTTAGTTCCATTGTTTTAAATAATTTCATAAGCTACGCGAGTACATTTCTCATTATTATTGGAAAATATTTTACTTTCATTAATAAAACTTAAAAAGCATCTTTTATTAAAATCAATTTTTAAGTATTCCTTAACATAATTGCTTGTAAATTGCTATTCTGGAAATTGTAAAATGAGTTTGAATATACTTTTAAATTTTACGCCGGTTTCATTTATTGGTGTAAATATTTAAACACAATTTTATTTTAAGCAAACTATTCATTATCTTCTAAAAATGAACACTGAAATTTCTGAAATTGCTCTGCTCTTTTATCAAAGAAAATTAATTTTCCACTCTATTATACTTCAAAAAACTGTACAATAACTCAAATTTTCATTTTTACACGTGTCGGCTATTCAATTTATTTCAAACTAATTTAGGAGGCGTATGTATAGCAAAAGCGGTTAAAGAATTGTGTAAAGGAAACACTATTTAAAATTAATGGAACGTAATATGCTGATACAAAGTCATGTTGAAACATTAATTTTTAGTTTTCTTTTCTATTTTGTTAAGCGTTTCTATTTTGAAAATTTTTACTATGCGTAAAAAGTCGTTTCAGATTTTTATGCATTTTGTATGAGTACAGAAATTAATCATATATCAGCTACGGGTAAAAATAAACCTTGCTTTGTTTAATATTCATTGGGTAATAAATAATTGTAAATTTCTGCAAAAAATACTGCAGTGTATTTACATATTTAAATAATACATCATTAAAATTCATAAAAAATATTGTTATATTAATATTAATATTTAGTTTCCACTATCCCATACCTATTCAATCAACAACCATTTCCGAGTTTAAAAATAATATATTAAGGTATCCACACACCTTCGGACGTGATTGTTTGAAATTTTTGAAATTTTTTCTTTGTACCAATTTTGTCTAATGGCATTTAAGTTAAAACTTTGAAAAAATATATAAACATTTTAGAAAATACACAAAAATAATTTTTTAAAAGTGAAAAATAGTCAAAATTATGTGAAAAATTGACATTTGTGCAAAACATGATAACTCAAAATCAAATCAATGCATTCACATTTTGTAAATTGCATAATGAAAAGAATAACTTTTTCTAGGACATAGACTAGCCGCATTATAGTAACAACTCTACCGCAGAAGCTATGACACTTGAAGTACTAATGTTAAGAAAAATATAAATGTGTAAATAAAAAACTAATTAATATATTATCTTGATTGTAGTCTATTCCCTCAATAAACATTCGTAAAATAAGTAAATGTTTTGCATAATTTTTAGCTATAGGATGTTTTGCGTGCAGTAAAAATCTGAAAAACTTCATTTTGAGAAAAAGCTAAAAGTAACTTTTAAATGCAGCTATAAAAATTATTATTATTCTTTAAAGGTTTAATTATATATTCCGTCTAGTTTCTTGAACTTATTGTTAAATCTTGAAAAAGCAGTATGTAAACATACATTTCATCTTACTTCCGGTTTGCAAAACGATATTTCCGGTTGTAAAATTCTTTGGCAAGCTGTAATAGATGTAAGTTTAAACGGTTTTAACTCGGGTTCTAATTTAGATACAGACACAATTAAAGCAGAATTTAATAGATAACAGATTGGATTTTAATATTATTGCAAAAATGAAAAATCGACATTTTCGTTGAAAATGATTTTTCAAAGGTGTTTGGATACCTCAAAAAAATTGTCATTGATGCATTTTTCAAAACAATAAGTCAGTTGATATGGAAAAATGTTATGTGAAAATGTTTTTCCTTGTTGTTAATGCTCATAGCAAATGGCCAGAAGTTTTCATTGTTAGTAATACAAATTCAAAACTTACGATTACTTGTATTTATTCTCTTTTTATTCGATACGGGTATCTATATCTCTGGTATCTGATAGTACTAAACACTTTACTTCTGAAGAATGTGAAACATTCTTAAAGAATCATGGTGTAAAACATAGGTTTAGTGCTCCATACCATCCAGCTACAAATGGTCAGGCTGAGAGGTATGTGCAAATTCTCAAACAGGAATTAAAAGCTTATCTGCAGAATCTGGTACTTTACGAATGAAATTAAATAACTTTCTTTTACAGTATAGAAAGATGCTTCATGTTACAACGGGGGAAGTCCTGCATCTCTATTTCTAAAGCGGCATATAAGAGCAAAAATAGACTTGATACTTCCAAACGTTACAAAATCTGTTCATGATAAGCAATATGTGAGAAATGCCGATACTAAAGTAAAATAACTTAAAATTTACCAGGAAGTGGCTGTTAGAAATTAATGAGCAATACTGGTGGAAAATTGGTCGCATTATTGCAAGAGAGAGTATTACTTTATAGAATTCAAGTTGGTTCAAATATTTGGAAAATACATGTTGATCAGATACCTTATGTCGGTTCAAAGGTACATTTAACTAATGATTCAAATTCTGAAGAGAGTGAAACAGAAGGTCACAGATGTTATAATACAGTTGTTAATCAAGGTGATTCTCAACTAATGTCTCCTAGTGTCTCAGATCTTCAACCAGCTGACTTTGTCTTCCCATCTATTCCAAATCCTAAACCAGCTGATTCTGTTGTCCCAAATACTTCTAATCCTAAAACAGCTGAATTTGTTCTCCCAAATACTCCAAGTCCTGAACCAGTTGACTGTGATATACCTCCAGTTCCAAAACACATGGTTCCAAATAGTTCAATCGATGATGCTGCAGATGCTATAAAAACTAATTATTCTTCTTCCTCCTCAAAGGTATTTACACGTTCTGAAAGAATTCGAAGAGCTCCTACTCATCTATAATATTAAAGTGGGGGAGGGTTATGGTGTTTTACTTCAGAAAGAAAATTGTAGATGGCAGCACCATAAAAATAACAATGAAGTCTTTATTCGCTAGTGACATCTATGTTCCTAAGTTCTCTTTCTGCTGCGATTAGTCATTATATATATAGTTCTGTTATGTGTTATGTGATGTAAGTTCTTGTGGTTGTCGTGTTCATGAAATGTGTAAAAGTAATTTCCTTTCTGCCACCTCCTTGAGTATTGGTGCTTACTTAATTAATTAATATTCAAAATATAAAAGTACTACATATATAGTGACTAATCGCAGTAGAAAGAGAACTGAGGAACATAGATGTCACTAGCGACTGGAGACTTACAATTCTTATTTTTATGGTGCTGCCATCTACATTTTTCTTTCTGAAGTACAACACTATAGAAAATAAAAACAATAATCATTACAAAAATTGTACTGCACAAATTATTTTCTTTCACAACAATATCAACCTAAATCATTAATAAACTGCACTAGAAATTCATTAAAAATTCATTAAATAGATGAGATAACATATTTACTTGACTCTATGAAGATCCGAAATTTACGACGTACCTTATTATTAAGTTTTAAAAAGGGAATTTCGCGTTAAGCTAGTACATATACAAGGAAAAATTGCGAAACTTAACCAAGTACAGTAAATCCTAATTATTATAGTTGTCTTCATGTTTATTCAAATTAACATTCATTGCTCCAAGACAGGCCATCAGAAATTTCAACTTATGTAACGTCACCTACTGCTTGCGGGTGTAGCTTTTTTATTGGATTGTGCGAAAATGGTCTCAATTTCCGTCCTATCTATCGTATTAGAAAAGCTGCACTAAAAAATAAGAAAGGAAAATCATGCGTCACACATAGATTTTGAAACATTTTCCAACATCATCGGAATAATGTAATAAAACATAAAAGTTTAATACGTGAAAGATAATTTTGAAAGAAAACAATTTGGAAAATGCACAAAACATTGGAAAACATATTTTCAAAAATGCACAACACATTGGAAAAAATAATTTCAAAAATGCACAACACATTGGAAAACACAACTTAAAAAATATATATAGTCGGAAAAATTTGTTGAATTCTTTTGAAAAACATCTTATATGATGAATAGATTTGTATATATACTACATGGTATGCAAAAATTTAGTTCGGTTAGTAAACTCATAACACAATTCAAAATTCTTCGTCAACAATTTTTGCCAATAAGCTTAAAATGTGCTCGAATTCTTTTGTGCATCCATGTATGTGATCTATAGAATTTATACACAAAAAGTGACACGCAAACAATTAGTTAAGAGGTCAGGTACCCTTTAAGTGTCAAAAATTCGATTTTTTTAGCGTAGAATTAAATATGATTGTTTCGGAACATTTTAAAATAAACCCCATGCAAAAATTCTCTTTAGAAGAAGAGCTGTGCCTAAAATAGTCTGAGCTCTTTTTTATATGAACAAGGGGTAGTTTCATCTATAAAGTCAATTTTCTCAAAACGGCGATTTTGGTCATTACGCGCTCGATTTCTGGAAAATGGTTGGTTTGAATTTCATTAAATTTTAAATGAATGTATTAACCATACAGGTGCACAAAATGATCTATTATTATGTTTCTCAAGTAAGAAGTTTCGTGTTCATGAGTACTTTTGCATTAAAAAAATCGATATTCTCCAAAACAATTTTTTTTCGCAGGATCTACACATTTTATTTATTTTTTATTGTAGATCATTTTGAGAAGACAATTATATTCATGCTCATTAAAAACGTTTTGGCTGATTTTAGCCATTCCAATGTGAAAAATCATGCGCGCAATATATGCAAGAATAATTATTTCGTAAAAAAGTGTATTAAACTTTTACGTAAATTAAAAAGCTTTATATGAGTGTATACATTTTTTAAAAATTTTAATTGATACAATACATTTTCCTTAATATGTGTTTTAAATTTCATAATTGAAAGTCAATTATGCAATGAAGTTAATGTAATTATTATAGATGTCATTTTTTCATGTATTTTGTGAGTTTAAAGGTACCGAACCCTTTAAATTTAAAAACGGATACTAATTCAAAACAAATTTCAGCAATTATCATCTATAGTCTGAAAAATATCCAAATTATTTTGTGAAGCATTTTATATGATGAATAGATTTGTATATATACTCAGGGCCCGATTAACCTCTGAATCTAGGGGAAACACAGTATCAATTTGGGGCCCCCTATCAATTGGCAAAAGTTTTCTTAATTTTTGTCATTCATGAAAACCCGCCAATGATACTAATATTATTCCCAGGAATAGCTTTGCCGAGGTCACATATACTTCATTAAACAGTTTTTTATGTTTCCTGTATACTCTTCAGATATATTTAGTCACATGTATTTTATTATATAGCTGTATGTTCACTTTCATAGGTGATTTCTAACAGACAAACCAGGATGCTATCTGATTAATTAGCATCCTATTGATGAAATTCATATTTCACTGTCAAATAAATTTCGTGAAATAGTGCGTGGATATTCTGTTGGATTAAGCAAACTTTCTTTTCCAAAAAAATAAAATAAAATACCATCTAAAAAAGCAAAAATGGAAATTGGAGGGCCCTCTTCACAGTAATTTTGGGCCCCTATTAAATTTTAGAGGGGAAGCATGTGCTTCACGTGGATATTGGATACCCTGTGTATACTACATGGCATGCAAAAAATTTAGTGATACCCGATGATACATTAATGTACATTCTATGATATGTAATAAATATTGTTTATTTATTTCAGTAAACAGATTTTAAGATTTTATTATATATTTTTTAAAATGTTTAGACAAATATTTTACATTTATTCAGAAACATAAATTCCGATTATTTGTTATACAAGATAAAATTATTATTTAAAGAGGTTAATAAAAGGCTTCTGTATAAATAAATGAAAAAAAAAACATTTAATAATACACTTTTACTTCACAGAAGATGAATGAAGCAGTTTTTTATGACTGCAACCCAGGCAATTGTTATTTATTGACTTCGTCTAAATAAAACATGAAAGAAAGATATTGAACATCATTCATCCTTAAGCATTATGACATTTGACAGCTCTAAGGTTTTATGAGTATGAAGGAAGAAGTTCCAGTTGTGAACCAAAACAAAATCTATATTTCATCTTGAGCTTCTGTTCTGGACACTTTGATATATGAACTATTAGATTTGTTTTATCAAAACTTCCCCTGCTTTTTTATCATATATTTACAAAAAAATATTCCCTATAAAAGATCTGTTGTTACAATCCACTGTAACACCTCATCACAAAAGGGCAAGATTTTTTTTGTAAATAATCTACTGTTGTTAAATTTTATATAAAAGAAATATTTATTGCAAATATATTACAATCAATTTTAAAAGTATGTTATTGAAAAAAACTTGTAAATATATTAATGAAAATTTCAATTTATTGATTAAAAGAACTAAAACAATGAAACAAACATTAAGGAATATTTTTAAATGTTTTAGTATGCTTCAAATAAACTATAAAAATATAAAATTTTATAATTTTACTTTAATATTATCGTATTTTCTGATTTATTTGTTAGGTAATGTGTTTGATTTGACACTATCAAAATCTATTGTAATACTAATACGAAAAAAACAATAAAAAGCACTCGAAATTTATTATTTTTTATACGTTGTATTCGATACATATCGTTTTTTTAGAAACACTCAAAATTGAAGAAAGTATGGTAGGTGAAAAAAGAATTAAAAAAAAAAACTTATCAAAAGTCGATATTTTAAGACATAATTATGCCATTACATACTAGGAATATACACTAGAGTAAAAATTACTTCTTAGCTAATATGTTTTGAAATATATAAATACATAAGTAAAATACATAAGTAACTCAAAAATTCCAAATTGAGTTGAATAAATGATAGTAAATAACTGAGCAGGTTCGCATCTTCAAACTTTTGGCACCTGAATCCCAATGTGGACAATGAACTCTATTCCCAGCATGGAAAATCAAGTTAGTCTTATGCTTGAAGAACATAATCTCTTGAAGAACATAATATGATTCTTAAAAAAAACAATTATGCGACCTTTGTTTATTTTTTATAATTCTATTTAAATGTGTATAAGATATATCGAAAAACTAATGTCCAAAAATTAAGGGGCAGTGACCGGACACTTTCGTTATGTCGAATAACTGCTGAAATTAGTGAGGAAATTCCCCAAATCCCTTGAAATTTGAGGATGCAAACAACATGTTTGACTTCATGTGTTTCAGTGAAGATTTAGTCACGAGGACAATTAGCGGAGCGGGGGGGGGGGTAATAATAAATTTAATAATAATACAAAATATTTGCGTTTCCCCAAGACACAGAAAATGCTCAAAATGCTCCGTCACTATAGCAAATGACTATGTAGGTCTTGGATTATTTTTTAACACAATTATTTCAAATTGGTAAAGTAATCATACAAGTTGTAAATTTCCAACTGGACGAAAAATGTCCGGGCCAGGATTCGAACATGGGATCGCTTGGCTGAAGCCGCCTGGGATGGCGGCTTCAGCCAAGCGATGTATGTAGGTCTACTTGTACGGTTACAACTTGTATGTAGTTCTTGTTCAACATTTTTGTGCATTTGTGTAAGAATAGCATGCATATTCTTGAAGATGTTAACGTTTCTGTGAATTTTTTTTTTTTTTTTTTTACAGCATGCAGAGTTTTCAAACGAATTTAACACCGCTTTCCAAAAGATTGACAAAGAACAGTAGAAAATGGTATAATTTAATTAAAAGGTGAATATATTGAGTATTTCATGACATATGGGTATTTGTATAAAATAAATTTTAACTGCGAATGCGCGAACTCTACCAAAGATTTTTTTATCAGGATTTGGTAGTCAATTCTATATAGAGCAAAAAATCCATTCAAATATCGCGGAAATTCAGAAGGATACATGTAATACAGTGAGCTAATTGATAAATTGGTGAGGAAATCCCTTAGATGAGAATATGAGATTTCTTCCCCAATTTAGCAATTAGCTCACTGTATTGCCTGCATCTTTTTGAGTTTTCACGATATTTGATTGGTCTTTGTAAATGAGTTGCTCTATAGTATTGACTACCAAATCATGACAAAAAAATCTTTGCTGTAGTTCGCGCATGCGCAGTTAAAATGTATTTCATACACATACTCATATCTCATGAAATATTCATTATATTAATATTTTAATTGCAGTATACTTTTTCTACTGTTTTTTGTCAAGTGTTTGGAAAGTGGTGTAAAATTAAATTGAAAACTCTATATGCTATAGAAAAAAAAAATTGAATTTTTCACAGAAACGTTAACATCTGCACGAATATACGTGCTATGCTTACACAAATGCACACAAATGTTGAACATGACCTACATAGTGATTTGCTTCAGTGACAGTTTCGGTTACTTGGGTGATCGCAAATATTATTTTATTATTAAAATTATTATTGCCCACCATAATTTCCTCGCGACAAAATCTTCATTGAAAATTATGAAGTCAAACAAGTTCTTCACGAAGTTGAAGGATAATTCTTATAAAATTTCGACAAAATATCTAAAATCGAAAAAATCCGGTCACTGCCCCTTATTTTTTGGTCATCAGTGTATTCTATCCCGTTTAAATCTGTAGGCAGAAAATGAAACATAAAAGTATAGAGTTCCATTTTAATATTATTTTGTAGAAAATGTTAATAATGATAATCAGATTGTATGTTTTCTGTATGTTTCTTTAATTTTTTATATTTTAATTTTAATTTTTAAGGGAACATTCCAACAAAAGTTTATCTTATCCTTAGACATGATTTGATAAATCCAAAATTTTGAGTAATAAAAGTAGAAATAAATTATTAAATACAAAATATATTTCGTACTAAAAACAGGGTTTTATCTGATAATATTTAACTGTAAAATTATTTTCATGACATAAATATTTAAATAAAAAATAGATTCAGAGTGAATCATTTGTTCATATAATTTACTAAAACTAACATTATTAAAAACTAGTAGGTAAGTGTGATCGAAGATTGCAAAATCGTGTTTCGTTTAGTTATTCTTTTAGCGAAAGTTCAAATAAAATTTAAAATTTCGAAATGGCTTCAAAAAATAATTGATAAAATACTGTTTAACAACTTTTGACCATTATAATGTAAGAAAAAATATTAAATAAATCTATAAACTTAAATGTTAGCTGAACAAAGCCATATTGAAATATTTTTATTGCTTGAAAGACAATCGATCAGTGCTGCCATCTTTTTGGAAATTCAAAAATAAGAGCAAAAATTACGGCATAAATTACGGTTGCTTTTAGCAGAAACATTACGACGGTTCTGAAAAAATGAATTTATTAGACAATGAAATCTATTAAGAGGGAAAAATTGACAACTTTAAACAATGTTGCAGGACCTAAATCTATGGACCTTTCGAATAGAAAGCAAACGCGCTACATCTGAGCTACCTAGCCTACGCGACAAATCGCGTAGGCTGAAATTAAGATTCTAATTTAAATTCTAAAAATCGCAGAAATGGTCGGATGTTATTAAATTAATTCATTTAATTAAAATAATGTAAGACGTTTTTAAAATTTTATTATTTCTGATCTGATTGGAGGTATTCAGGTATAAGTATGCAAAATTTCAGGTCGCTAATTTATACAGTTTCCGAGAACGAACTCTGTGACAGACAGATGATAAATAGGAGTTCGTCAGATGAACGAAACACTAAAAAAAACTGTTAAGTTTATATTAGTCTTCACATATAAATACAAAGGAAAAACAAATTGGGCTTATATTCCTCATCTTTCCATCCCGCAATAATAAAAATGCTCAAACAAATTTTGAGCATAAAAATAATCTTGAATGTCACATCGTAAGCAGTAAATCCCTTTTTTAGTATTCTTATCTGTATACTTTCTTATGAAAAATAGTAGTAAATTGATTCTGGCACAGCTAAAAGGGATATTATTTTTCATCCTTTTCCAGAGGCAACATTAAAATGTGACATAGAAAATCAATAATACTGTAAAATGTCTAAACCTTATGAAATGTATATCCTTTTAATTCTTCAAATATCAAATTTTAAATTGTACAAAAAATATTTTATAAATACTGTGTCTTGAAATTAAAATGAAGTAATTTTTCTAAAAATTCATTATTACATTTTATTTTAAATTAAAATTACAAATTGCATAACAAAATATTTCCCTTTCATTTAAAATAAGCATAATTAGAATGATTATTTTAATGAACAAACTGAACATTTCAAGATAAGACAAACTATTTAACAAATGAAAAATATGTATCGGTTACGGGAAGTAAACAATAATGCATAGTTAAAATATATTTTAAAAGTACAACTAAAATCTATTTAACAATAATTTTATTTTACTATTTATCTTTTAAGCATTAAATTTTATGTCATCGTAAAACTTTTCTAACGTTTATTTTATGTCTAATTCCATAACTAAATTTAATTCAATCAAAATAGTCATATTTATTTATGCAACTATGGGGGTGTGGGAGATAGGGTGGTTGAAAGTGGTTGATCTCGGGCATTTACATATTTCGAACAAAGTGTTCTAAAAAATGTTTGGAATATTCTTCAACGGGAATTGATTCATTCAACTTAACCTGAATTAATTAAGATATAGAAAACTAAGTAAGATGCTTTCACGCCCCCTAGTGGAGGAAATTGTATCTAAACGATATTGCAGTGCGTTCGTAGCACGACTGCTAAAGAATGCTGTAGGCAACGTGGATGAGCCCCAGAATTTTGTTCGGAAAGAGGTTTATTTAGAATAGAATGAACGCCGAAAATGACTATTTTTATTGAAATCGATAAAGAAAGTTACTAATTTCTGGGCAACGCCGGACAGATCAGGTAGTAAGAAATAATTTTTGTTTAACTTGAACACAGTTTCGGAAACATATACACTGCATGTGAAAAAGTCACCGGACACTTTCGATTGTAAATGTTTTGTCGAATATCTCGAGAAATGGTTGACGAATTCTTCTGGAAACTTATAAATAAAAAGTACATGCTTGACCTCATATTTTCTAGTACGTTTCGACCACGCAGGAAATACTGTGAACAACAACAATATTATTTGCCATCACCCTGTAATAAAAACCGCTCTAAATGATCTGTAGCTGTAGCACAGGGCTTTGTAGATTTTGTACAACATATTCGTTCATTTATATAATCATCGAGATATACAGGTTCCTAAATTAAAGATTTTTGAAAGTTTTTTGTTTATAGCATGCAAGGTTTTCAACCAAATTTAACGCCACTTCCAGGAAACTTGACACAGTAAATTAGAAACATGGTATTACAATTACAAGATAAATATATTCGATGTTTGATGAAATATGATTTTTTTTTAACACAATTCGGTTATAGGACTGACTATGATCGGTAATTGCTAGAAAAAACAATTTCTAATAAGAATAATGTACAATTAAATTTAGAATTCACTGTAAATGTTTAACATAAAATGATGCTTTTATGTAAATGCTTACAGTTGTCATCAACATTTTCAAAGATATGCCGCTTTAAGATGTCTTAAAATACTTTATGTATACAGTGTGATTCATAAATATCGAAACAATAGGCTATCTCTTTAAATATTGCTCCTAGACACGTACTTCCAATTGCAAAGTTTCATAAAAAAAGGTGCAAAATTTGATGAGATAAGTTGCAACTCCATTGGGGGTCTATTTGAGAAAATACAAAAATTAAATTTTTATATGGCCCCCGTAGGATACAATTTCCAATTAGGAAAATTTTTCTTATCCATTTCTGAATTAAACAAAAAAAATCCATCTTGATATCTGCAAAACTTAGGGAGATATGCTCGTTTTAATAATTCGTGAGGTTTCATGGGATCAGACACAAATTGAAATGCGTGTAATTCAAGAAACAATGTTACTGTAAGATGTCCGGGAAACATTTTATTTATTTATTTATTTATTTATAGAGTTAGAATTTGGAATTTTTTGTGATGATTAGCCATATGATTTGTAAACAGAATCACATCATAAGACTTCTTACAAAATAAAAAAAAAATTTTTTTTCAAAAAATGCAGAGTAATTTAAAATTGTTATAACTCGAAATATTATTTGTCGAATTGAATTTTTTCCTTTAAGTAAAATATTTGAAAAAGATATATTACAACTTTGAACCATTTATAGATGTTATTGACTTATATAAATTTAAAGATGAGAAATGCTGAAAAAAACTTATGATGCCGAAAAATGCATTTAAATTTTTAAACAAAGATTGGGTCGTAATAGAACGTTTAAAGACTTTTTAAAAGCTTCCAGGTGAATAAGTAACTCCTTCCTGTAGCTTCAATTTCTGATTACGATAGTTTGGCTCTCGGGTACAGATATTAAATTTGTTTAACGCATACCCTAGTTTCTCATACAAATCTGGTATACAGCGAAATTTGCAAAATTTAAGTTTATTAGAGATATAAATCTCTTTTATGCATTTTATGTTTCAGGTCGGGTTTATTGATATGACGCGAAAGAAAACCATTTTCATTGGCGATGCACTTAATTTTATTTAATTCATTATATAGACAGGTGTCTGTGCATATTTTAAATTTCTGCACAAGCCGAAATTTGTACAAAAAATTCCCATTTATCTTAAGATACAATTAAGATTATATTAAAGAATACTACATACATATTTATAAGAAAATTTTATAGTATATTTTAGATTACTATGTTTTCGCATGACCAAAACATAGCTGCCAAACCTCCCACTAATCTTCCGTAATATGTAGATTAATTTAAACCAGTTAACCCCTTTAAAACTAGAAATTGTTTAATGAATCTTTGACTTATTTAATTTAAATGTTCAAATCATTACTTCATTCAATTGAATTTCTTTAAAGAGTTTCTGGTTTGAACGTATTGAACCTGGGTCAAATAAACACACTTATAACGAAAGATTAGTGGGAGCTTGGCATCTGTTAAAAAATACGCAGCAGCAACTTTAATGATTATTTATACTATAAGACTTTTAAATTTGAATAAAGATTTATTTTAAAAAACAATGTCTTTTGGAATAAATGGAAAATAGGTTTAAAAACATCATAACTTTTGAAGCTGTAAAACAAAAAAAAAGTTTTTTGAAAATATTTCTATGTAATTTATAAAATATATTTCCAATGATTCTGTTAACAGAAGTTTCATTATCGCTATTACTATTTTTATAAAACTTATTGCCTTCCCGACACGTCCTGAGAACAATAAAGACACGGGACGGCATGGTCCGGCCAGCGAGCTGTGCCGATTACAACCCTGGGGCCAATCTCGGCCTCATGCAAACCTCTAGCATAGTTCTCAAGCAAGTTTAACGTAAAAATCTGTACGCTATTATTTTATATCTAAAAGTTAAGGCATTGTCTTAGATCGACTTTTAATAATGTGTAAATTTATGGTCGATCCCTAACTTGCATTGCAAATGAACTGATATCGCGTCTCTTATAGGTATGCTTAAGTAGTGTAAGTCACGAATTTTAAATTGTAATATCTCTGTGAATTTTGCAGATATCAAGATGGATTTTTTTTTGTTTAATTCAGGACTGGATAAGGAATAATTTTCTAATTGGATATTTTATCCTACGGGGGTCGTATAAAAATGTAATTTTTGTATTTTCTCAAATAAACCCCCCATGGAGTAGCAACTTATTTCATCAAATTCTGCACATTTTTTAAGAAAATTTGCAATTGGAAGTATGTGCCTAGGGGCTATATTTAAGGAGATAGCCTATTGTTTCGATATTTATGAATCACACTGTATATATATGTGGGAATTATTAGAAGTAACAACAACAATAGTACGAACTCAATGAAATATTAGTTGTCACGAGCAGCTCAAGGCGATGAGTTCACGCAGGATCAAGAAAAGCATAGCACAAGCAGTTGTTCGATAGATTTCGGATATGTTGTTTGGAGGAATTTTTATGCAATGCTTGGCAAAGATGGTATAATTATTATTTGTAGTGAGATAAGAATGTTTTGTATCATTCAGGAATATTGTGTGTAAATCCGAACTGTATTTGTTGTATGTTATTAAATCTGTTTTGTTTATATTATATTTGAAGAATATTTGTTGTGGCTAAAGTACTTATTACTTATCATAATCCCACAACAATTTTTGGGGTCTCGTTGCCGGGATATGAACATAAAACTGTCTTTCTGAAGTACTATATGAATAAAAGTTCCGTAATCAGATCTACGATAATATAATACTTAGTTCAGTTGAAGTTTAAAGAAGTTGAATGATGTCAGCTCTTAATAAAGCCAGAAAAGCAGACTTGTTAGCGTTATGTGATGAACTAGGTCTAGTTGTACCACAGAGCGCAAGAGTTATTGATGTAATAAAATTGATTACCGAATCAGAAGATTATGAAGAAAATTTCATTAAAGTTAGACTCGAAGTCATTGCCGCTGAGAGACAAGAAACGGAAAAAGGAAGATTAGAAGCAGAAAAGGAAGAAAGAAGACTGGAAAAAGAAGCAGATAGAAAATTAGAGGAAAAGAAAGTTGAATTGGAATATGAATTAAGAAAAATGGAGCTTCAACGCAATTTGAAAAGTGTGAGCGACGATTCTGCAATAGCTGGTTCAGGTAAGCAACCAGATTTGCTTAAATTAATTCCCCACTTTGACGGCAAAAGTGATAATAGTCTATATTTAGCATTATTTGAAAGACAAATTTCAAATATTTGAAAGACAAATATAATAAAAGAAAATTGGGTCACACATTTGTTAAGTTTAATCCCGTTAGAAATCGCCAATATTATAACTAGAGAGCCAGAAACATTGGCGAATAATTACGATTGTGTAAAACAGTTACTTCTTAAACGCTTCAAAATGACGCCAGAAGAATTTAGGCAGAAATTAATGTCACATAAAAAAGAATCTTCAGCCACTTGGCGCGATTTAGCATTTGAATTAAGAAATTATTTGGAAGAATGGATTAGCGGTCTTAAAGTATCGGATTTTGAATCCTTAAAAGAATTAATTGTAGTAGATCAAATTAAGCTGAGGTTACCTATAGAAATGAAAGAGCATTTTATTGATGATCTTCCAAAAATTAAAAATGTAGACGTATTAGTAAGCAAACTAGACGATTATGACGCGGCGAGACGTAATGTTAAAACAATGAATAGAATTTCACACCACTTTGAAGATAAGCCCGAAATAAGTAAAAATGAAAATTCACAATCTTTCTTTGATACCCAATACCAAAATAAAAGAAATACATGTCAAATTAGGTGTTTTAGATGCAACTCTCAAGGTCACGTAGCGTCTCAGTGTAATAATAGAAATAACAGTCAAACTAATGAGTTCAGTTGCGATTCCACCGAAAACCATCATGATTATCAAACGCGAAAAGAAATAACGGGAAATAATATAAAAGGAAAAAATGAAAATAAAGAAATATTTCATGAAAGTTTTGAAAAACGTGGTTACCGATACAAAAATGAAGTGAAATCATTTTATGCAAAAGAAAAGTTTGTTGGCATAAATCATAGATATCGCAAACAGTATAGGCAGTATGAAGACAGAAAAAAGCATAATATTCATGAATGCCGTAAACAAGACAGGGGTCAAAGTAGTCATTATTTTTGGAGTGATAGGAAGCGAGAACCCTATTTTACAGATAAATTTTATTACAAAAGATATGAAACTGCATCTCGTGGAAGAAATTATGAACGTATTGAGAATGATACCAAATGTAGCTATGTCCCTCCTGTTATTTTAAATGGTTACGGATATATGCAAAGAAGAAAAGGTTATGAAATTTGTTATTGTCCATGTCATTCAGAAGGTAAAGTGTATATGAAGAAGTATCCCGAGTTTTAATTTAGTTATTTTTGTTTTATTTGTTCTATAGTATTGTATAAGTTCATAGTGTAATATTAAAATTATATGATAAGAAGTATTGATCTGTCGAGGTCGCCAGAACGTCAGGATGACCGAAAATGTGGGAATTATTAGAAGTAACAAAAACAATAGTACGAACTCAATGAATTATTACTTTTCACGAGCAGCTCAAGGCGATGAATTCACGCAGGATCAAGAAAAACATAGCACGAGCAGTTGTTCGATAGATTTCGGATATGTTTTTTGGAGGAATTTTTATGCAATGCTTGGCAAAGATGGTATAATTATTATTTGTAGTGAGATAAGAATGTTTTGTATCATTCAGGAATATTGTGTGTAAATCCGAGCTGTATTTGTTGTTATATTATTAAATCTGTTTTGTTTATATTATATTTGAAGAATATTTGTTGTGGCTAAAGTACTTATTACTCATCATAATCCCATATATATATATATATATGAGTCATATATACTCGTCATATATATATATATATATGACGAAGTCGCAAAAAATATTTATGAAAGGTGTGACGTCGAGGGGAACAGAAAAGGCCAATAATATGTAGAAAAACATTTATTTGATGTAAAGCAGGCTTACAATACATTACAGTTCAACGTCAGAAATGATACGACGGGACATTTTAATAGGAATTGTTTAAATTTATGGTCGCGAAGGTCATTGCACAACCGTCACCGACGACGAAGGATTGCCGGACGCGTTCAAACATACCCGGTGTCCAACAAATCATAATCCTATAAAACTGTCTCGACGTTCCTTTGTGACGTTGAACTGTAATGCATTGTAATCCTGCTTTACATCAAATGAATGTTTTCTACTTATTATTGGCAATTTCGGTTGCACTCGACGTTACACCCTTAACTAAGGTAAAGACAGGAGAGATGGCGCGGTCGGAGAGATTGCGCACATAGTGGTTCGGGGAAAGGAATAGAGTGAGCGCGCAGCGATTCCAGGTAGTTGTACAACAACAGTACTAAGTGACTACTTGAAAGTGCACGTTGATTGCTTTGAGCATCTAATTAAAAATATTGCTATTTTGTTTTGTTTTCCAAAAGTAAGTGCTTGAATTTCCATAGCTATTCATCAGAATTTCTATACAATGTCAATAGTACAAAATATTTTTAACTTAAACGATTTCTCATAAGCTACTAATCTAGACTAACAATGTGAACATCAACGGTCCGTTTTAGTAGCGGCTATGTTTAAATAAAAGGCCGCGCAATCTCTCCTACCGAAATTGGAGAGTTTGCGCATCTTCTATTTAGGAGAGATGGCGCTTTGTTCCCATTAGTTTAAATGCTAGGAGCGATTACGCAGCTTATTGGTAAATCACAGCCCTCTGAATACTAGGCCTGATCGCTGATTCAAAATGGCGGCTGTCGAAGGCGGACTTTCTTTTTTCACTTAATAAAAGTATATCATGGTTGAGCGCCTAGGGAACCTCCCCCTAGGCCCTGCCCATGCCCTCTATTTGTCCCATAGGACCAGGCGAGGAGTTAGTTCCTGTTTTTCTAATCATTTTAGTTTACTGCAAGATTTTTCAAAAAGCTCAATCAATAAATTCATTGATTTGAGGTATAAAGACATTTTTTCATGAGGTATCAAGACATTTTTTCTTCTTTCCAGGTTTCCCAAGATTTACACAAAAATTCCAGAACCATATACTTTAATTATTTTGCAACCACAAAAAAATATGCCACTAAAATTTCTTTTGACAAGATGCACTGAATTCCATCATTCAAAAATATTTATAAAAAATTATCAAAATTATTTTCCATATATTACACAGTTGTTAGAAAAGGAAAAATTTTTTTATACATTTTTGTTAAGCATAATGACCAAGATTTTATGTAAAGCTCCATAGTTATGACAAGAATAACATATTGATTCAATGCATTTACACAAATTAAAAATAAATGAAAGGATAAATTTCAATATTTAAATTATGAAAAATACATGACATAAAAAATGATTCAGATATTATTAAGAATTTTAAATGTTCTAAGGTTGAATAGCACAAAAACAAATACCACATTTATTTATTTGTCAGTTTTTTAATTTTTCTCTTGTCTTCTTTTTCTTTATTAAAATTTTCTGTAACTAGTTTTGAGTAATTGTTTAGTAGGATCTTATATACAACTTGCATTACATTTTTTAAATAAATAAAGCTGTCATGGGTACAATATTTACATAAATAATCATCTATATCATTCACTACATTTTTAACATAAGGTTCACTAATGTTTAATAACAAATTCAGCTGATTTTCATGGGTGAGGAAAGCATTATAAAACTCTTCCAATAGTTTTTCAAATATTATGATGCACATAGAAGCAGTTTTAAATGTAAAAGCAGTAGGTCTTTTTAAAGAACCTCTATCTAAATTATCTATTAATCTACACTCGTCTGAAAATTCATATGCAAAATCATCATTACTAATTAGAGTTTCTGTACAATAACTACAAGTGATGTGTTTACAAGTTTTAAAAGCAGCATAGCCTGCAATGAAAAGTATGATTGGCACAATTTTTTTGTCAACTGGTTTTAATATATCTATTTCAAGATCTTCAAATTCGTCTAAATTTATTGATGAATTGCATTTATTATCTAAACTTTTAAATGAATATTTTTTTTTTATTATGAAAGAGCAAATTTTGAATTCTTATTTTTTTTTTCACTTTCAATCAACTGCTCTAGTGATATATAATAATTACTTCCAGATAACAGTCTGTAAAGACTAAATCGTTCTTCTAGGGGATCTGTTTGAAACTTGCCAAATAATACATAACTAATATTTAAATCCTTTAGAGCAAACATTGCTAAACCATACAGTCCATTGCAAGTTTGTTGGAAAGCATCAAAGGTTCTGTTACTTAAGCCATTATATGCACTTCCTCTGGATAAAATGGACCATCTATTTAACCAATTTAAAACATGTTTCAAAAATTTTAATTGGTCTTGTTCTACACATATAATTGCTTTAAAATCATCATTTTTAAATCTAGTATCCTTATTCAGTGATTTGACGTTTACTATGTTCCACCATTTTAAAATAATAGATAAAAAGTCACAAGTACCTTTAGTCTTATTCCCTCCAATTTCTTTAAGAGCATTGATGTTTTCATAATTAAAGATTTTGCATACCAAACTGACCTTTTGCCGCTCTATATTAGAAGGGTATAAAGCTTTATGGCTCAATTTATAACCATATTTTAACAATGACTGATTTTCTTTGGAGTACATCTCTATCAGCTATTACAACAGTGTTCTCATCTTCAAAGTCAGGATAATGGAAAATTAAATTTTTTTGATTAATCCAGTTGTTACGTATGTTTTTAAAAATATGAACAGAATCATAAAGCAAAAATAATGGAATATTAGAAGATGCTGTGTTGTGAACAGATTGGTAACCAAAAGGGTGTGGTTCAAAAAATGTAAATAAAGATTTGTTCACTTGGTTATTGTCTGCAATAATACTTAATGTACTAACACCCAACTCATGCAGCTCCATCAAAATTCTTTTTGCAATTTCATATAGAAATTTTCCAGAATTTTCATGAATTGGAACAATTGCTATTACATCTTTGTATGAGCCAAATGAGGATGTTATTGAAAACACCTGAGCTGTTTTGGCTAATTTGCTAGAATTTGTTATAGATAAGCCAGTTAACTTTCCACCTTTAAAAGATAATCGTGGGGAAATAAACACTTCATCTAAAAGTAGATTAACATATTTTTCAATTGGTGTGAGAACATTTAATCTTTTCTCTAAATAATTACTTTTTACATTATATGATGAATTACAAACATTCAATTTTGAAGCCAATTTTCTTAAATTACTTTGATGGGGCAAAATTAACAATTTTGTTTTCCTTATAGACTTATAACAAGTTGGGGAATTTAAAAATATTTTAAAAGCCAATTCAAGTAAGAGGGAAGAAAATCTGTATCTTTCTTTAGGTATGTTAATAAGTTGTAACTGCTCAATTAAAATATCTAACATAGATTGTTTTTCTTCATCTAGATGGCATTCTTTTAACAATTTAACTGCTTTTAAGAATTTATTTTCATCAGGAGCATTTATTTTATATTCATCACAAATTTTAATAATCGTGTCAACCTGATGCTTATTTTCTATTTTGTTAAAATTTAAACCTACTTTCTGAATATCAATTTTTTCATCAAGGCAATAAATTTGAAATTTTAAATCGGAACTTACCTTTAGAGATATGTTAATCCTAGGTACATCCGTTGAACATAATTTTAAAATAATTAACTGGCCATTAAGGAGTATGAAAGACCAATTGGCTACATTCTTAAAACATTCTTCCAAATATTTTTTTAGTTCATTAATGTTTTGAAGTTTTGAATTTGTTTCTTCAGATTCGTACGTAATAATACTTTTAACAATAACCTCTTGAATTTTGTCTTCTTCTTTTTCTTCTCGTGTTTTTCTTTTTTTGGGTCCCTGGATATTTAGATGGGGTGTCATTTCATTAATTATGCATGGAAATGCATCGGCAGTTAGCACTGGATTTTTCCGTGGAATTATATGTCTCACCCCATTTTTGTCAATCCATTCATCTTCCAATGAAATCATGCTGCTGTCAAAGTGCTTAATACAAATTCTAGCATTTTCCGTGAAGCTGAAATTCTCTCTGTGAATTCTTGACAGCCACAATTTCTTTCTTTCATTAACTTTAGGAAATCGGAAACAAGAAACATAAGGTGGCTTGTAATTTGAATTACAACCAGGTACGGAACATTTAAATGGCATTGCCTTTCTTAAAAAAAAAAAAAAAAAACACTATTTAAATAAAAATGACTTTTCAATATAGCGTGAAAACGATTTTATGCGATACTTGAGAGTTATAAAAACCAATAAGAGCAATAAACAACAATGGAACGCTGAAGAACAGTCTCAACGTCGCCTTCACTTTGAGTTTTTTTTTCGCTTCAGTTCATCCCGCCTGCACCTGATCACGTGATTTATCGAAGTTGAGTAAGCGATTCGGCCTAGTATTCAGGGGGCTGTGGGGAAATTTGCATAAAAAATGAAAAATTAAAATGGACTAATTTTAAGTTAAACACGTTATTAAGTTACATAATTTTATTTTGTAATATTATCTGGACTTGCTTTTTCTGATTCTTTAATTTTTTCCCCTTTAATTAAAATTTTTTAATCGTTTTTAAAATTATTTCCTTTTTCTGATTCTTTAAACATTAGGTTGAAATATTCACTCAAAATACAATAAAATTTGTTCACAAAAACCTTACAGCAATGTCATTTAAGTGTAATTATTATTGTTAACAATTTAATTGTAGTTATTATTAGTAACAATCTCTCCTACCCATGTGCGCAATCACACCAACCCTGTAAGGACAGATTGCGCAAAATAACTTTCTTGGTTTTATTACAACTGTTCTATTAAATTACAACATAACAAGGAAATAGCAGTGGAAATGCATAAAAAACAAATGAAGTAAAAATTATTCATGGTTAGTTTAGCAAAAAATTTATATTTAGATTTTTTATTGTTATTCTTTTGAATTGTGCGCAGACTCTCCTAGCTTTACCTTATTCTTGCGATTTTCACCCACAAAACGTGGTTTGCGGCCCCATATTCTATGCCAATTTTTCACCCTCTTTATACCTACTTTCATCTCTCTGAATTTGTTGGTCGAATTCGACAACACCCTGTATAAGATAAACCCAAAAATAAATGATAAAAATGTTTGCAAAACTTAAACTACTTGCTAAGACAGACTTTTAAACTTTATCTTTAAAATTATAATTTGAATGTCATTTGAGAAAGCATATGAAATAAATTAAAATATAATTCTGTGTATTATAAAGTATTTAATGTGAAACTGCATTTCTAATGTTCTCTGCAACTTACATTTCCAGACAAAAATCGAATAATGAGTAAATTACGACAAACAAACGTTTTCTTTTACATAAAGATAAGCAAACGAAATAAAATTGTTTTCGTCAAACACATTATTTATACACGATCCTTAGAAAGATTTCCAAAATTATTCAAGAAATTAGTGAAAACATTTTTACGAAAGTTACTGAGAAGTCATTAGTGTTCCTTAATTTTACTTTGAATATATGTTCTTATATTACATTAAATTGTGAAATTAATATTCGCATCAAAATGGATTTAACTTATTTCAAATAATTATATTACATATAAGGAAAAATTCTTAATTACGTCCATTAAAAATAACACCATAAAATATATTTCAAACAACTTGCAAAATATATACTAAAAACACTTTAATAGCTTAAAAGACGTCAAATATCAATTTAAAAAAAACTTTAAAATATTGACATGTCTCGATCAATTCACCCAATCATCATCAGAACACACAAAACACAAATATAATGTTCACAAAATGGAATGCATGATCAGTCTCTATAACAAAGAAGATGCAATGCCATCTATAATTTTAATTTTAACACCGCTCGTAGCGCCATCGGTAGTCCGCTTCCCATTATTATTCAACCATTCAACCCAAATATTTGAAATATGAAATGACAACGTATCGACATTTAATACTTATAAATTGTTCCATAGAAAATTTCTCACGCCTTGCATTCATAATATTAAAATTTTAATTGCTTAATAGGCGTATAGCCAACATAGTGAAAAAGTATCCAAGCCGTGACTCGAACCCGGGTCATTACTATAGCGCACTGACGTTCTACCATACATTTTTTTCTGGTAGAACGTCAGTGCTATATACTGCATACAAAATGCGGTAAGGCTTGGGCTCGGGTCTCTGAAACTATCGACGACCCCCTGTGGCTTCGAGGTCTATGTACGTCTCTGACGGCGGCGATCGGGGGGTTGGTGGGCTTGGAGACCTGATGCATTTTAAAGTCCTATGATTGAGAAGAGATATACGAAGTTTGAGAATCGATAAAATGCTCCTGTTAAAATCTTATTTTCTTTTATTTTACAGCAGCATAACTTTCTGAAAGTGCAATTTTCGAGACAACTTATCTGACTGTTAAAATATTTTTTAAAGCAGTTAAAAATACAAATGAGTCAATAATGGGAATAAAATATGGAAAAAATGTTTAACAATTCCTCCAAGAACCTACGAATTTGATTTTGAAAAATTACAACATTATATTTGCATTTTTGGCGACGAAAAAGTTATTCATTTATTCATTACCGTAGAATTACCTTTATTCATTACCGTAGAATTTTTCCCGGTGACGCTTGTCGAATGTCATAGCCGTCTGTTGTGTGTAAATAGTGGGTTGGATTTGTGACACCGTATTTGGCGACTTAACTCATTTTTGGCGTGAAATTAACAATTAAAAATCCAAAAATTAAAAATTAAAAGAATAATATATATATATATATATATATATATATAATATAATTTTAACAGAGAAATTGTATCGGTTCTCTAGTATTTATGTATAGGGCTACAAAATGCAACAGGTCTTGATATTAGGTGCGAGCTACACCAAAAGGGGTTTACTTCCCTCATAGCATGCATGGTCTCAGTGACGTCACTGTGACGTCAATGCGAGTCACAGTTGTCACAATACCTCTGTGACCAAAATGCCACCATTGAGTGAAGTCACATTGTGACTAAAATGTGGACTTCTTTGAAAATTATAAAAAAAAAAAAAAAATATACAAAGCTATTTCAAACATGTAAGTAAAAGTACATCGTAAAAATACTTTTCTAAGCAATTTTTTAATTTTTGTGACGTTACTTTGACGTCTTTGTAAATCACGCATGTCACGTCACAGCTGCGACCAAAGTACTAACATGTTGGGAATTCACACTGTGACAAAAATGTGAATTTAAAAAATCTTTGAAAATGAGAAGAAACATACATAGTGTCATCTTTACGCATTTGAGAGCCTTAGTAATTTATTATGCCTCTTGGAAAGTAATTTATATTCAGTTATTCATATATCTAACTAAAATAAAATTATCAGCATAATATATATATATATAAATCTTTTTAATTATGAAATTGTAAATTATCATAGAAACATACTTATTTATGAAAACTAGAAAATGTGATTTTTTAAATTTATTTTTAAACTTATTTTTTAATTAAAAAAATATAAATGTTTTATTTTTTAGGAAAAATTAATAATTGTGTTAAAATAACTTCAAAGAATTTTGTCAATTATAAATTACTTGTAATCATCGGAACTGGCAGAAAAATAATATAATGGAGGGAAGTGTTGTTTACTGTGAAGTGCTATTAAAATGTAGACAAAATGTGAATAGAGATAATCCGATATTTTCAGAAAAGCAAAGTTTCTTTTTTGTATGCTAGGGCTTTATTTAAATTGTTTTCGTTTCTTTATGGATGAAGTAGGTTATGAATATCATAAACATAAAAAAATAAGTAATTTGCTTCTGTTAGAAGGAAAATAGTATTTCATTTTATTTTATCTCCAGAATTTTCAATATAATTGTTATAGCTATTCTAGCCCATATTTGGAAAAAAAAAATCTCGACATTTTTAAATTTAAAAATTGCATTTAGCAAACTTGACATAAAATAAAGTGAAATAAAGTAAACGGAAGTCTTTCATTGTATCATCTGCAAAGCGTTATTTTGAAGCCTGAAAAACAACATATACATATTGAACGGCGGAGGGGGGAAGGAAGAAGAAAACATTTATTATTTGGTAAGAAATTGGGCAGCTGCTCATTATTTATAATATGGACTCGTCTATCGTCTGCGGTCAAGATAAATTGGAATAGTGGTTGTTTCATTCGGAAATCCGAAGGATTATTTATTCAAAGTGTTGTAAGCATAAGATGAATTCAAGTTTTGTTTAATTTATTTTCAAATTTTGAAGAATTCTAGCTGGGGAATTTCGTGGTAGCTGTGTTACATATAAGTGTCAGTTATCCGAAATTTCTTGCTGGAAAAGATTCCCTCTAATATGACATCATTAGCAATTTGCTAAAAATGGATAAAGGAACACGCGAAGATTTTTTAAATGGATATGCATTAAGATTTGGTAAGTACAAAATATGCTAAAATTAATTTCAATTTGTCTATACTTAAGAGTTATAAATTTACATTGTTTTAAATTAATTATTTGTAATATTTTTAATTCATAATGTAAAACGATATATTCTTATTTTATTATGTTTTAGGACTTAATAGATTTTTAAACATAAATATAAGATTTTGTGAATTTCCATAGATTTGTTTACAGGTATTATTTCTTATTCGTAATGTATTTCATTTTAAAGAGACTTGATCAGAATTATTATTAATAATATATGAAAGGTCTTGCATAAAATATGAGTTTTATTATTAAACATTAGGAATTAATATCTAATATAGAACTTTGCAGCATTACGATAATAACACGATGGCTATTACGTAAGGAAGTACTTGGAAATTTTAAATATTGAATAGACAAATTTACGTCTGAGGGATTAATGTAAAATAATTATAATTATATTATAGTAATAGGGCACTCTTTCCAGTAACGGGTACTTTTAAGAAACGTCTTTAAAAAATATGTTTTTAATTACTAGTTATCGTTATTATATTCCACTTTTTAAATTCAATGTATGAATGTATCTACAATATGTAACCAATCTCATTGTCACATTTCCACTTGTAAATGTAAATTTAATTGTACTAATAGAAATAAAGGAAAATACTTAAAATTCCAGCAATGAGCATCCACCATTCCAGTACTGGACATCCACTGTGCCAGTAATGGACTTCATATAAAAAAGTAATAGGTAATTGTTTTATAATTGCGTCTCGAATCTGAACTTAATGAAATTATACTAAATAAACACAATATTCGTTTTAAAATACATTTACCAATTAGGATATCAATAATTAATCAAATATTTATGTTAAAAATTAATTGTTGTTATTATCACAAGATGAATACTTTATGTATTTCGATAGCATATTTAAAATACTGAATTTTAGAGAAGTACATTTATTAAGATTACTGATACAATGATTTTGTATGGAGTTTAATATATATATGTTACGGTCAATATGATTAATCTGGTCATTAATAATAATAACCGGTATTATTAATAATAATCGGCCATTATGTCCGGCCATTATTATTAATAATGACCGGATTAATCATATTGACCGTAACATATATATATATATAATGAGAATCGTATATTTAAAGTATCTCCTCAGGAAATTAATATGTTTAACTTCTGTTTTCCGTGTACTCTTCTTAAAGGATGTTTCTTTTTTTTCCCTAGTTATCAAAATATTTTATTGTTCTCAAATCCAAAATAACTAATTTCTGACATATTTCTGAATTCATTTTTATTCGGAAACACATGAAATTGGCAGGTGTTCTTAATCAGAATATATTTAATAGAATGACGTTTTCCATTTTTTGGTAACGGCAGAAGATGTTTCAGAAAACACTAGCAAATTCGGTGTTTTGAACCGAATTTCCGACGCGCAGCGTCAGAAACGAAAAAAAAAACGTGACCGAAATTGATCGTAAGTATTTCATTTATCTAAAAATGGAAAACGCTATTCATTCCAAATCGCTTTAATAATCAGGCATGCAAGTGACCTGCGTTTAAATATTTGTTCATAAATGTGTCCGAAAGTTTCGTGATACTGAGCGAGGGGAAATATGGCAAAGTATACACAATTAAAAACTTCAATACTTAACAGCAAAATAGCATAGTTTTAATTATTGTCAATATTTTTGGTGGTTGCATAAAACAAATGGAAGTAGAAGTTAATTTTAAAAGTTTTTATTTGCGCAAGAGAAGTTCATATTATTGAAATATTCACATATTATTTTTATATTAGTATGCGTTTTTTACATATATAATTTTCTTGCTTAACGACTACATTAGCCGGTTTCCCAATCAGATGCAAAGTTTTAATTTGAATACGAGTTGCACAAAAAAAATTATTGCCGATCCAATCCTTATCGTCGATTTTATCGTGATTTGGTAAAATTTTGTTATCCGAATCTATGCGAAATCATTTATCAGGTTCGGTCGGGGTGAGGGCCAACAGATTTTTTGTTGTTGTTGTTGTTGGGTTAGAGTAAGAATACGGGTTGAATCAAAATATAATTTCAGTCAACCATCATTCATGTTCAGTCATTTTCAAGAAGTATATAACCGGATTCGTGCATGACTCTAGATCCCATCCGACATATGAAATTGTGTCGTATTACAATTTCTGATAAAATCTGGTTACTCGGTCGTATGCAAGATTCTATTCCGAACAAGACTTACAGTAATAACATTATACCCGACTCGGGTCAGATCGAGTTCACGAAAATCAGGTCACTCGACCAGTAAACCAAATCCATTCTGTAGCCAAACAAATCCAAAAAGATCGATCCGAACTTTCTGGATTGGATTCGGGTAAAATCTGGTCACCCGACCCGGTGCAGTGTCGTCACAAACGTCACAAACTTGTAGCATAAAAAAATGTTGAACCGAACAATCCGGATAGGATTCGGGTAAAATCTGGTCACCCTATCCGATGCAGATTCGTCACATTTGACACATTGAAGTCGCACGGTGACTTCACAAGGTAGTCACATTGTGAGGTCACAGAAAGCCTTGAAAACGGCCATAACGACTTCACATTTAGGTCACAGTGACTTCACATCGACGTCACTTGACGTCACGACGACTGTTACAAAGTCACAGTGTGACTTCACAGTGACGTCGCCGTGACGTCACCATGCCTTACGGGTTGTGAAAAGGAAATCGATGTTTAAAATGAAATATCTTTCCGTCATAAAAGAAGCACCTCTATTACGTTTTGTCTGTAGCTCGAATAAGATTTTCAAAGAAACCAAAATTTGTGCACTTATTATTTAAGAAAGGGAAAGGAGATAAGAAAAATAAAAGAATTTTCCGAGAGAGGGCACTGTAAGACTAAAGTTGCAACTTATAATAGAAAAAGTTAAGAGAGAAAAATAAACGCGTAAACACAGATAGATTATTTATTGCAAAATATTACAGTCAATGCGGCTGCCCTGATTTTTTTGGTTGCCGATGATATTCAGGTTCCACAGTAAGGTAGTGATTGTGAACTACATATTTCATTACCTGCCCGACATAAAATGCAACGCATCAGGATTGATGTTCCGAATTTTTCTGATATATTATCTGCTAAATCAGTTAGGTCTGAGAGATCTCCACAGAACATATTAGTTTTTAATTAACTTCAAAATCAAAAGCAATGATATAAAATTATGATACAGATCGATGGGAACGAATCTGTTCCATTTCAAAGCTAAGATTATTTCGTGCGATAACCATGTCAAAGTTCGTTTTAAAAAAAAGAAGAAAATTTTGGTGATATGATTAAATTTTAATTAATTTTATTTAGTTATGAACAGAATAAACTAAAAAATAACGATTATATTACCAACCTCAATCGTAATTCGCCTTTTGTCTCTTCAAAAAACACAGGTGCTATTTTCATTTAGCGACCTTCGTTTACCATCTGATTTTTCTATTTATGAAAACACACAAATATAGAAATACAAATGTAATTTTCTTTATTTATGTAAGCAATAACAGGACACTATTAAAAACAAGAAATGCTGACAACCATACTTCATATTTATTACTAGATGGAACCCGTCAACACTTGACAGAAAAAAAATACTATAACAATATCAGTCCGTTTATTTACATGTTTTATAGCTACATTTTTTAATAACGTGAATTAACCTATATTATTCACAACTAAAAAGAAATGGCGCATCTAGTATTTGCCGAGAATTAAATAAAAATCATGCACTCGTAACATCATAATTCAATTTTATATTTTAACAGGCTTGTTATATTTAACAAGGCAACTATAATTTGTGACTCATGCTGACAAATTGCCGTTATCATTATCTTTTAACGCGTTTAGATTTCGCCATTGTGAAGTTTGGTAATTTTTGAAATTCCATATTTGAAAAACGGCATAATCATTAGATTTGAAATGTATATCAAGAAAAGTACAATTTTTTACCTTTCTAACGCAGTTTGTCTAACAATTTTCTGACAAATACTTTTCGAGCTATTCATTTTTTCAGTAACTTCAAATGTTTCATTTTCCAAGATTAATCTGTGGCAACGATTAGCGACAAAGCCAGTCGTCAGCAACACGTAGCTTTTTATTAAAAAGGATACACAGATGAAATAAAACATTTACATAATGCAATCATAATGCAATGTCATTTTGTTTGAGATATCACACTGATATTTATTTATTTATTTATTTTTGTTCTGTGTATAAATATTTCATAAATAAAGGAGTCAAAGTTGAAGTAACTAAATGAATGAGTATATTGAAATAAATAAATGATTGCCATAAATAGGAAGATAAACACCACATGTTAGAGAATATATTTTACAAACTTGTTTCTGTAGACAATTTGAGGCATTATTGTATTTTTCTACTTTTAGATATTTTTTCAACCTGGTTAAGTATTATTAGATTTATATTATTAGAACGTAGCTTTTCAATTACTGAAAATCTGTATCTTATTCAAATACTAAATATAATTTCTTAAAATATATCATAATTATTCAAACTCATCCATTATAATTCATTGGAACAACATGTTGAAATAATTCTAAATCTTATCTCGTTATACTCATATTATATGAAATGCAAATTTCTCTCAAATTTGTAATATGAAGAGCCAAACAGCAATACAGAATTTTAGAAAGGAATTACAATTTAATAAATATTTACATGAAAATAAATATGTATATTGAAAATAATTATAAATCTTATCAGGTTATACTCGTTTTAAACGAAAATGACTTATTTATATTAGGAAACGAATTATTTATCTTAGGTAACGAATTATTTATATTAGATAGTACATTATCCAATAACTCAAAACCGAATTATGTTAATTTATATGTATTATAAAAAATCGAAAGAAATGAAATAATTTCATGATAAAATTCAGAATTATTTTGAATATTTTGTTGCAATAAATCATGAGGGAAGATTTTGATTAATTGAGATATATTTAAAAAAAAAAATTATACTTAGTATTCCAATATATTTATTTTAAGCTCATCTTAATATCGAAAATTAGTAGTACTTTCAATAACAGCTCGTTAAATGTAAACTAATACACAAAAAGACGCAATGTCTCGAACTAATTTTGAAAGATCTATATTTAACTCGTAACACAACAAATCTGCAGCAGTTTAATTTGAAATATAGAGAACTATATAGACATTTTTATATCACAGGAAACAAATGTCAATTGCAGACTTCAGGTTGTATATCAGAAAATGAAACAGATGTCGAACACCCTTAAGCTATTGATGCATCTACGTACATGTGACTTATATAAAATGTAAAACAAAGAAATCTGTCAAGTGCGAGTATAACTTGCGCTAAAAGGATTCCGTACATTGATTTTATTAATTACTATTTATAAATTAATAAACTCCTATGACCCCTAATTTTTTCATAATTTAGTTTCAGTAGATTTGAAAATAGAAGAGGGACATATTTTTCCTTCATTTCGACAATATCTCTGAAAATATAATATCTAAAATTAAAACAAATAAGTTTTTGAGTTCGATGTTACGAGATTTTTCAAACAATACCCTACACGATATATAAAAAGAAAATTTATTTTTCAAGTAACTTAATTAATATCTCGGCTACTTACCGACATGTGTTTTTCGAAAATCATTATCAAATATCCGTGAATGATTCTGCGTTGATAGATAGCTTGAGCGCCCGTCAACACCCCCGCTGACCGCATGAAAAGTAAAGTTTTTGTGTAACAGAAAAATACATTTTTATGAAAATGATTTATTTTACACATTACTAAAATAGACGTCCGATAAAAACATATGTACAAATGTATTAATAACTTTTAAACACAAGATATTAGTAGTACATAACACTTTCCACATACTATGTGTTTATCGGATGTCGATTTTAGTAATGTGTAAAATAAATCATTTTTCATAAATGTGTTTTTTCTTATTGTAAATAACAAAGGCGACACTTTCGTTTCCAAGTTTCTTTTACGGAGAATGTTATGTACTACCCGCATAGCATGTACAGTCACAGTGACGTCATTGTGACGTCACTGTGAGTCACGTACGTCACGTCACATCTGTGATCAAAATGCCACCACTTTGTAACGTCACACTGTGACCAAAATGTGAACGTCTTGGAGATCTAAAGAAAACGTAAAATAAATTTTAGAACATCTTATGGCATAAAGAAAATTACTTTTTGACAGCTTTAAAAAATTTTGCGACGTTGCAATGACGTCACTGCAAGTCACATAAGTCACGTAAAACCTATGACCAAAATGCCAACACTCTGTGACTTCACGGTGTGATCGGAGAATGAATTTGGAAAAAAAAACTCATAAAATATAGATTTGAATTATGTCATGTACCTAAATCATTAATAAAAATATTGTCACACACTATTTAAATATATTGAGTATTTCCAAAATAAAATAATAATTAAATATCTGTCTACATATATGAGGCAGATAATTTTTTGCAATTTTTATTACCATTTTCATGAAATTTAACAAAATATATAATATAATACACAGGTAAAAATCCTTAAATAGAAATTTAGTTACTTATCGAGTTATAAGCAATTCGTGTCACGTGACGACCAGTTTTTCTCCTGTCTTTCACTGTCACGTCGGATATTCAAATCAAAACGCCGAGTTTGACATTCTTTTCTGAAAGATCTTCTGCTTTTAACAAAAAATGGAAAAGGTTTTTCAATAACATAGTTTCTCAATAAAACCACGAGCCAATTTCGTGTATTTCCGTGCAAAAATGAATTAAAAACATGTTATAAAGTATGTGTCATTTCTATAGCAATTTATCCAAAACTGGCCAGTGCTTATTAATATCTCACCTCTATTAAATATATTGCTCTTTTCGATAGAGTGTAAAAAATGAAAAATTTGTACTTAGAAAATTTGATTGCAATTTAAATGTATATATCGAAATTACTTTATAAAGCCTATTAAATCAATTTTTATTTAAAATTTATCTTTACTTTTGACGTCTAAAGCAAATGCAATGGATTAAAAAATATATAAAAATGTAAATTTTCACAGCTCATTTCTAAGAATACAAAACTCTCTCATATAAAAAAAGAATATTATAGAATCATTAGAAGTTCATTTTTCAGCCATATAAATTATAAAGGTTTTGAAATGTCTTTATTTAAATTATTTTCTTCCTATATCATTTGCGGTAAAGTTGGAAACATCTGCTAGTTGTTATTTTGTTGTGTTTAAACAATACTGCGCGCGCATATTGAAGGCAGACGATTTTTTCACATTCGAAGTTCGGATTAGCGTGTGTTGCGTTCTTTTAAGGGGTCAGGTAACCTTTAAAATGTTCGAAATTTGAAATTTTTTTTATTAACTTATAATTAAATATGATTCTTTAGGAATAATTTAAAATAAACCCCATTCAAAAATTCACTTTAGAAGTGGAATTATGTCTAAAACAGTCTGAGCTTCTTGTATATGATCAAGGGACAGTTTGATCTTTGAAGTCAATTTTCTCAAAACGACGATTTTGGTCATTGCGCGCACGATTTAAGAAAAATGATTGGTTAGAATTTCATGAAATTTTGACTGAATGTCTTAACCAAACAGATGCACAAAATGACCTACGATTATGTTTCTCAAGTAACAAGTTTAGAATTTATGACTACTTTTGTAGTAAAAAAAAACTCGATATATCGAATTTCTCTAAAAAAATTGTTTTTCTCAAGAACTACTCATTTTATTTTTTTCATCGTAGGTCATTTTGAGAACACATTATATATGTACTCATTAAAATTTTTTTGAATGGTTTTAGCATTTCAAATGTGAAAAATCGTGCGCGCAGTACATGCAAGAATAATTCTTTTGTAAAAAAATTATTATATTTTAAAATAAATTTAAAAGCTTTATATGAGTGTAAACATTTTTGGAGAATTTTAATTTATAAAATAAACCTTTATTAATATGCATTTAAAATTTTATAATTCAAAGTCAAATAGTTACGGAGTTATGATAATTCTTAAAGAGGTCTCCTTTTCATGTATTTTGTGAGTTCAAAGGTTACCTGACCCCTTAAGTTTGTAGATTTATACTGTGTAAGTAAAATAACGTTTTAAAGTGAACAATCTCCATTTTAAAGTAAACCATCCATTTTAACATCTCCCTGTGTCTAGCCGGGTGCGTTCATAAGGCCTGAGTGATATTTGATTTCTCAGATCTATGAACACACCTCTTCTGCTGGAATAATTTGAAAATTATTGTAGTGGATTTACAGTCTAATTTTTCAATGAAAGGGAAGCAGATAAGGAGCATTCAATCCTTTACCTATCCCTTTACCTCCCGTAAGGCATGGTGACGTCACGGCGACGTCACTGTGAAGTTACACTGTGACTTTGTGACCGTCGTCGTGACGTCAAGGGACGTCGATGTGAAGTCACTGTGACCTAAATGTGAAGTCGTTATGGCCGTTTTCAAGGCTTTCTGTGACCTCACAATGTGACTACTTTGTGAAGTCACCGTGCGACTTCAATGTGACAAATGTGACGAATCTGCATCGGATGGGGTGGCCAGATTTTACCCGAATCCTATCCGGATTGTTCGGATCAACATTTTTTTATGCTACACGTTTGTGACGACACTGCACCGGGTCGGGTGACCAGATTTTACCCGAATCCAATCCAGAAAGTTCGGATCGATCTTTTTGGATTTGTTTGGCTACAGAATAGATTTGGATTAGTGGTCGAGTGACCTGATTTTCGTGAACCCGATCTGACCCGTGTCGGGTATAATGTTTTAACTGTAAGTCTTGTTCGGAATATAATCTTGCATACGACCGAGTAACCAGATTTTATCAGAAATTGTAATACGACACAATTTCTGATGTCGGATGGGATCTAGAGTCATTCACGAATCCGGTTATATACTTCTTGAAAATGACTGAACATGAATGATGGTTGACTGAAATTATATTTCGATTCAACCAGTATTCTTACCCTAACCCAACAACAACAACAACAACAACAAATCTGTTGACCCTCAACCCGACCGAACCTGATAAATGATTTCGTATAGATTCGGATAACAAGATTTTACCAAATCACGATAAAATCGACGATAAGGATTGGATCGGCAATAATATTTTTTGTGCAACTCGTATTCTAATTAAAACTTTGCATCTGATTGGGAAACCGGCTAATGTAGCCGTTAAGCAAGAAAATTATAAATGTTAAAAACGTATACTAATATAAAAATAATATGTGAATCCATTAAAAATTATAATAAAAGTTAATATTTCAATAATATGAACTTCTATTGTGCAAATAAAAACTTTTTAAATTAACTTCTACTTCCATTTGTTTTATGTAACCACCAAAAATATTGACAATAATTAAAACAATGCTATTTTGCTGTTAAGTATTGAAGTCTTTAAATGTGTATACTTTGCCATATTTCCCCTCGCTCAGTATCACGAAACTTTCTGACACATTTATGAACAAATATTTAAACGCTGGTTACTTGCATGCCTGATTATTAAAGCGATTTGGAATGGATAGCGTTTTCCATTTTTAGATAAATGAAATACTTAAGATCAAGTTCGGGCACGTTTTTTTTTCACTTCTGACGCTGAGCGTCGGTAATTCGGTTCAAAACACCGACTTTGCTAGTGTTTTCTGAAACATCTTCTGCCGTTACCAAAAAATGGAAAACGCCATTCTACTAAATATATTCTGATTAAGAACACCTGCCAATTTCATGTGTTTCCGAATAAAAATGAATTCAGAAATATGTCAGAAATTAGTTATTTTGGATTTGAGAACAATGAAATATTTTGATAACTAGGGAAAAAAAAGAAACATCCTTTAAGAAGAGTACACGGAAAACAGAAGTTAAAAATATTAATTTCCTGAGGAGATATTTTAAATATACGAAAGCATCCTTCGCCCATAGGTTTAAAATTAGCGAGGGCAGTAGGAAAGTTCACTGAAGAACAGCTTTAAGCATTGTCAGAGGAAACACAATTCCATGTATTCTGATACTCCGAAAAATGTTCTCATTATATATATATATATATATATATATATATATATATATATATGTTACGGTCAATATGATTAATCCGGCCGGACATAATGGCCGGTTATTATTAATAATACCGGTTGTTATTATTAATGACCAGATTAATCATATTGACCGTAACATATATATATTAAAATCCATGCAAAATCATTGTCTCAGTAATCTAATAAATGTAATTCTCTAAAATTCAGTATTTTAAATATGCTATCGAAATACATAAAGTATTCATCTTGTGATAATAACAACAATTAGCTTGAACAATTAATTTTTAGCATAAATATTTGATTAATTATTGATATCCTAATTGGTAAATGTATTTTAAAACGAATATTGTGTTTATTTAGTATAATTTCATTAAGTTCAGATTCGAAACGCAATTATAAAACAATTACCTATTACTTTTTTATATGAAGTCCATTACTGGCACAGTGGATGTCCAGTACTGGAATGGTGGATGCCCGTTGCTGGAATTTTAAGTATTTTCATTTATTTCTATTGGTACAATTAAATTTACATTCACAAGTGGAAATGTGACAATGAGATTGGTTTCATATTGTAGATACATTCATATATTGAATTTAAAAAGTGGAATATAATAACGATAACTAGTAATTAAAAACATATTTTTTAAAGAAATTACTTAAAAGTACCCGTTACTGGAAAGATTGCCCTATTACAGTAATATAATTATAATTATTTTACATTAATCCCTCAGACGTAAATTTCTCTATTAAATATTTAAAATTTCCAAGTACTTCCTTACGTATTAGCCATCGTGTTATTTTCGTAATGCTGCAAAGTTCTATATTAGATATTAATTCCTAATGTTTAATAATAAAACTCATATTTTTTGCAAGACCTTTCATATATTATTAATAATAATTTTGATCAAGTCTCTTTAAAATGAAATACATTACGAATAAGAAATAGTACCTGTAAACAAATCTATGGAAATTCACAAAATCTTATATTTATGTTTAAAAATCTATTAAGTCCAAAAACATAATAAAATAAGAATATATCGTTTTACATTATGAATTAAAAATATTACAAATAATTAATTTAAAACAATGTAAATTTGTAACTCTTAAGTATAGACAAATTGAAATTAATTTTAGCGTATTTTGCACTTACCAAATCTTAATGCATATCCATCTAAAAAATCTTCGCGTGTTCCTTTATCCATTTTTAGCAAATTATTAATGATGTCATATTAGAGGGAATCTTTTCCAGCAAGAAATTTCGGATAACTGACACTTATATGTAACACAGCTACCACGAAATTTCCCAGCTAGAATTCTTCAAAATTTGAAAATAAATGATACAAAACTTGAATTCATCTTATGCTTACAAGTTACAACAGTTTGAATAAATAATCCTTCCGAATGAAACAATCACTTTTCAAATTTATCTTGACCGCAGACGATAGACGAGTCCATATTATAAATAATGAGCCGCTGCTCAATTTCCTTACCAAAGAATAAATGTTTTCTTCTTCCCTCCCCCCTCCGCCGTTCAATATGTATATGTTGTTTTTCAGGCTTCAAAATAACGCTTTGCAGATGATACAATGAAAGACTTCCGTTTATTTTATTTTATTTTATTTTATGTCAAGTTTGATAAATGCAATTTTTAAATTAAAAAATGTCGAGATTTTTTTCCTTCCAAATATGGGCTAGAATAGCTATAACAATTATATTGAAAATTCTAGAGATAAAATAAAATGAAATAGTATTTTCCTTCTAACAGAAGCAAATTACTTATTTTATACGTTTATGATATTCATAACCTACTTCCTCCATAAAGGAACGAAAACAATTTAAATAAAGCCCTAGCATACAAAAAAGAAACTTTGCTTTTCTGAAAATATCGGATTATCTCTATTCGCATTTTGTCTACATTTTAATAGCACTTCACAGTGAACAACACTTCCCTCCACTGTATTATTTTTCTGCCAGTTCCGATGATTACAAGTAATTTATAATTGACAAAATTCTTTGAAGTTATTTTAACACTAATTATTAATTTTTCCTAGAAAATAAAACTTTTATATTTTTTTAATTAAAAAATAAGTTTAAAAAAAAATAAAAAGAATTACATTTTCTAGTTTTCATAAATAAGTATGTTTCTATGATAATTTACAATTGCATAATTAAAAAGATATATATATATATATATATATATATTATGCTGATAATTTTACTTTAGTTAGATAAATGAATAACTGAATATAAATTACTTTCCAAGAGGCATAATAAATTACTAAGGTTCTCAAATGCGTAAAGATGACACTATGTATGTTTCTTCTTATTTTCAAAGATTTTTTAAATTCACATTTTTGTCACAGTGTGAATTCCCAACATGTTAGTATTTTGGTCGCAGATGTGACGTGACATGCGTGACTTACAAAGACGTCAAAGTAACGTCACAAAAATTAAAAAAATTGACTAGAAAAGTATTTTTACGATGAATAACATGTTTGAAATAGCTTTGTATGGTTTTTTTTTATAATTTTTAAAGAAGTCCACATTTTAGTCACAATGTGACCTCACTGAATGGTGGCATTTTGGTCACAGATGTGTCGTGACAACTGTGACTCGCATTGACGTCACAGTGACGTCACTGCGACCATGCATGCTATGAGGGCTATAGATCAGCAGGTAACTTTCAATGTCTTCGAAGTTTTGTTAATAGTGCATGCTTAGTACTAGTACATTTAATAGTGCATCATTTAAAAGTTAAGATGTTTAAATTTTCTTTTAAAAAATCACTTGTATTAAATTTTATCTTTAATGTTTTAAAATTTTTTAAATAGACTGTTTGGAAAAAAGCTTAAAGTATTTACTAACAATAAGTGTTATTTAAAATGAGGAATTTATTTAATATTTTGCTTTTCTTAGTTCAATTTTCATAGTTATTCATTATAATTAAAAACATTGCAATTTTTAAAACTATTAATATTTGATTTGCAATTTGATAATTTCGTTGCTAGTGTAGGTTTCCAGAAATAATTTTCCGGTATATTTGAAAAAAATGTGACAATTTAATGCATTGAATAATTTATTTGTCGAGATATGTCAATGTTAGGTGCACAAAAATAATAAATATTGATGAAACAATAAAATAACTGTTTAGTTAAGGTAATTTTTCCAGTGGTGTTATCGAATGTTTTTACTGTAAAAATTGATATTTAAGTTCTGCATTTAGTATTCTATCTAAAACTATAAATAAAATAATTTGTAAAGAAAAATATATATAATTCTTTTTTGGCATTTATGATCTTAAGTTCTATATTTCATTTACAACGAAAACTGTTTTACTGCTTGATACAATGTTTATTATTTAATAATATCGCACAATAGGTATATCTATTATTTAAATTGATTCCTAATATAATTTTTTCAGAATGCTTATTTTAAAATGTATACTTATATTTTCTTTAAAGTTGTTCTCAAATCCAAAATAGCTAATTTCTGGCATATTTCTGAATTCATTTTTATTCGGAAATACATGAAATTGGCAGGTGTTCTTATTCAGAATAGGGTATATGTGCCATTAATGGACCGCCTTCCAGTAATGGGACACCTTCAATGTTTTTGGTTTATAAAAAAATAACCAATAAAAATTCAGCTTTTTTTATTTCATTAATATGCTATCTTTAAATTCTAGTTTTAAATACAATCGTAATATCAATTATCTATTACTTTTTGTGAGGTGTCCATTACTGGAATTTAGGGTGTTTTGATTTATTTCTGTTATTTACAATTAAATTTCGATTCACATTTTGAAATGTGACTATGAGCATGGTTAAATATTGTTGGTAGAGTAATATAATATTAAAAAATGTTGAATATAACAATTATAACTATTAATTAAAAAATAATTTTTAAAGAAATTCCTTAAGGTCGTCCATTACTGGCACATCTACCCTATATATAATCGAATGGCGTTATCCATTTTTTGGTAACGGCAGATGATGTTTCAGAAAACACTATCCAAGTCGGTGTTTTGATCCAAATTTCCGACGCGCAGCGTCAGAAACGGGAAAACGTGACAAAAATTGGTCTTAAATATTTCATTTATCTTAAAATGGAAAACGCTATTCATTCCAATTCGCTTTAATAATCAGGCATGCATGTGCCATGTGTTTAAAAATTTGTTCATAAATGTGTTAGAAATTTTCATGATACTGAACGAGGGGAAATATGGCAAAGTATACACATTTAAAGACAATTACAAAGACCTAACAGCAAAATAGCATAGTTTTAATTATTGTCAATATTTTTGGTGGTTGCATAAAACAAATGGAATTAGAAGTTAATTTAAAAAAGTTGTTGTTTGCACAATAGAATTTCATATTATCGAAATATTTACATTTATTATAATTTTTAATGGATTCATCTTTTTTTTATATATTAGTATGCGTACTTTATATTTATAATTTTCTTGTTTAAGGGCTTCATTAGCCGGTTTCCCAATCAGATGCAAAATTTCAAATTGAATACGACTTGCATCAATAAAAATTATTGCCGATCCAATTCTTATCGTTGATCTTATCCGGATCTTGTAAAATCTTGTTATCCGAATCTATGCGAAATCATTTATCAGGTTCGATCGGGTTGTGGGCCTACATATTTTTTGTTGTTGTTGTTGTTGGGTTAGGGTAAGAATACGGGTTGAATCGAAATATAGTTTCAGTCAACCATCATTCCTTTTCAAGCAGACATTCAATCATGTTCAAGAAGTATATAACCGGATTCGTGTTTGACTCTAGATCCAAGCCGACATCAGAAATTGTATCGTAACACAATTTCTGATAAAATCTGGGTACTTGGTCGCATGCAAGATTCTATTCTGAACAAGACTTACAGTAAAAACATTATACCCGACTCGTGTCAGATCGGGTTCACGAAAATCAGGTCACACGACAACTAATCCAAATCTATTCTGTAGCCAAACAAATCCAACAAGAACGAAAAATCATGCGTCAAGCATAGATTATGTAACACTTTCCAACGCTTCCAAAATAATTTTACAAATCATACCGTTTAATAAGCTAAAAAATAACATCTAAGTAATCCGAATACTTTTATTCAGCCCTGTATAGAGATTTGTATATATACTACATAGGATGTTAAATTTTAGTTCAGTTAGGAAACGCGTAGCACAGTTTAAAATTTTCCGTCTGGAGTTAAATAATACGGAAATGTGTTCGCGAACTTTTGTGCGTCCCTGTAAATGAACGATGACTGCTGTACACACACTATTCTGTAGTAAGCCTCTTGAAATACACCTTAGTGATATATATAAATTTCAATGCGTTTAAAAAAAGGAAACATTATTTAAATAAACCGCAGACGATTTTTCTCCATAGACGTAATGTAACAGAATTCTTTTGACTGTCCCTGTAAAGTAACTATAAGTGCTATGCACACCCTATTCCATATTAAGCTTCTTCTAATGCACCTTAGTGATATATATAAATTTCAATGCGTTTAAAATAGTGAAACATTATTTAAATAAACCGTCAATGATTTTTCCCCATAGACCGCAATGTAACGGAATTCTTTTGAGTCTCCCTGTAAGAAAACTATCAGTGCTACACATTTCCGTTGAAATAGGGAACATGCTATAGATAACGACTATAACATATAAAAATTGCAGAGCAATCCGAGCATATTTACGGGAGTTAGAGCACGGACAGACGGCAGACGGCCAGACGGCAGACGGCAGACGGCCATACGGCCAGACAAACCGAAGTCATAAACACTTTTCAACTAGGTTGGAAAGTGTTAAAAAGATGAATCCGAAGTTTCTGGATTGAATTCGGGTAAAATCTGGTCACCTGACGCGGTGCAGTGTCGTCACAAACGTCACAAACTTGAACCATAAAAAAAAATTTATCCGAACAATCCGTATAGGATTCGGGTAAAATCTGGTCACCCTATCCGATGCAGATTCATCACATTTTTCACATTGAAGTCGCACGGTGACTTCACAAAGTAGTCACATTGTGAGGACACAGAAAGCCTTGAAAACGGCCATAACGACCTCTCATTTAGGTCACAATGACTTCACATCGACGTCACTTGACGTCACGACGACGGTCAAAAAGTCACAGTGTGACTTCACAGTGACGTCGCCGTGACGTCACCATGCCTTACGGGTACTAATATCTTGTGTTTTAAAGTTTTTAAGACAATTGTACATATGTTTTTATAGGACGTCTATTTTAGTAATGTGTAAAATAAATATTTTTTCATAAAAATGTTTTTTCTTATTGTGGATAACAAAGGCGAATCTTTCGTTTCCAAGTTTCTTAAAATTATTTGAACGGAAAAATACGTTTTTCTTAAAAAATAACTTACCTAGGAAAATCGCTATAGTTTCCCTGCAAGGTTTAAATAAACTTCTGCTACTCCTTTTTTTTTTTCATATGTTTAGTTTTAATAGATTCAGAGATAGAGGGATGGAAACATATCTTCTACAGTGCATTTTCAACAATATCTCTGAAAATATAATACCTAAAATTAAAACAAATATATTTTTCAGTTCGGCATTACGAGATCTTTCACAGGATATCCCATACGATAGACAAAAGGAAATCTTTTTTTCAAGTAAATTAATTAGCCCCCTAAATTTTTCCTAAACATATTTGTGAATTGCTAGTAATCTGGAAGTATGTGGGTAAAAAGGCTTTATAACTTTCCCAAGTTTTGAACTTTCCAAGTCCCATAGTTTACGAGAAAAAAAAACTCTGACAGACGGACAGACAGACACAGGAATTATCCTATAATGGTACTGTACCCTCAAAATAATAAGATTATCTATTTTGCCCATTTTTATGAAATTTCAAGATGTACGTTTAAAAATTAAATAAAGAATTAACGAAATATAAAAATAAAATGAATAAACAAATAAGCTCTGTTATATATAGACTCTGAGGCTTTTCTATTAATTTAAAACAATGTTGAATATAACTCATTTAAGAAATAACTAAATATTTCTGAGAGAAAAATAGAGTACAATAAGAATTTTCCAAATTAAAGACGAAAAAAATAAAGGTTAAATTTATAAAATAAAAATTTTTATATGAAAAGAAAAGTTTTTACCAAACTTACAGAAAATATATGAAAAATTAGTTGCAGTGTAAATTATTGTTATACACTGGTGTCTAAAATTGTAGTCACAAACACAAAACCTATGATAACTGGAAAAACATAATTGGTTTATTATTACGTAGAGGTATTACTATGGGAAAGCACATCACAATATAACAATGTGGAAAAGATGTGAATAGTTAGTTAAGATACACGTTGCACCAAATACTGTCAAACCATGAGGCATTATATATCGGGAATGAATATAATGTTAATGAGGGTATCGAGAAATATTTGCCTCAATAAATCCCATTCTTATAAAAGCGTGGATTTGAGCCCCTGCAGGGACCAGGGAGTGGGGGGGGGATGACGCAGTGTCATGGTTTTTCCTAGATAACTCCAAACGTACTGTGTAGGATTGAGGTCCGAGACGTCTCTAGCCAGTCCATACGACGAATATCATCTTCTTCCAGAAAGTTATAGAGAATAGGAGCTCTGTTTGGCCTCGAATTATCGTAAATAAAAAGGAAGTTCGGACCTGCAGTACTTCGAAAAAACCTCACATGGACATCAAGGTCATTATCCCTATAGCTCTGTGTGATGACATTACCCGCATGAAACACATGCAGTGGTGTATGACTACCCAACATGATGCCGTCCTTTACAATGATTCCCCTGTCCTTAGATTGGGCTATTTTTCTTACGTTGGAGAGATGACAGAGCACCCCAGGTTCATTTCAACTGAAGACCCGTCGAGAATCATTTTGTGTACTGAATTTCGAATCATCAGTTAAAATGACATGCTCCTATTTTTGGTGTGTCCAAGAATAGTGCTTTCGGTTCCACTTCAAATATATCAGGGAGAGACATCACTTGACTCTGGACGTAAAAAGTATCTCCCTCATAGTCGTGAGTATACAGTTTGCCTGGAAATTCTTGTTCAAAACGCAGCAGCATGGTAAAGCACGTGAAAGCTCTGCAGCAGTCCTCTGTCGATGACGTCGTGCACTTTAACGTCAAGTAACAAAAATTATAATTTTGTAATAAAAATCTCTTATCCGAATTTTTCTATGCTTAAAAGGATAATGTTTTTTTTTCACAAATACGTATATTACGGACCTTTAATATAAATCTTGTCTATCAACATTACAAGAAATACACATATCATAGTATTATTTTTGTTGTCAACATCCCTTTTTCTAAAAAAATGTAAAATGCAGAACGATAAATGAGATACCATATGAAAGGATTTTGAACAGGCTTCTGACATAGTACACTCACATTTCGTTAAAACATGTTTTTTGATTAAAAATTACGGTTTATTAAAAATTAAATCAGCATTGTTTTCATAAATGAATTATTTTTCTAAAATCAGTGTTGCATCAAATATAAAATACCGCATTACCGCTCAACAATGATTATAAAAAAATAGTAAATAGTACAATAAAGATTAAAGTGGGATACTGTTTCTGCAGGGGTTTATTTTATATTTAAAATTAAAAGCAAAATCGAAATTTAAATACTCAGTTTTTCTTCGAAACATATGATGTCATCCTCTAATGCAGTTAAGATACGATTTATAATTTTTTTATGCCTTTGCTATATTCGATCAGTTTTTAGCGTAACTTTGATGGAATAAATTAGATGATATTTTGGCTTGATTAATGTTGATCGCAGATATGTTTAGTACTTAATTTTTCTTTAGAAATTTAAACCTGGATCTACAATATACTACATTGCAGTGCGAAATGTTCGCACGGGTCCACTGGTAGAATATAATGTTACAACACGTTTTTTTTTTTTTTTTTTTTTTTTTTTTTTTTTTTTTTTTTTTTTTAAATATACATTTTAAACTATCTTCTAAAGAAAAAAACTTAATAATTTTAAAAAGAAAAACATTTTTTAAATTAATTTCTTTTGTATATTTTATAATAATTTTATTCATTTACGCAAGTTTTTAAAGTAATAGTACAAATATAAATAAATATTTAACACATGTGAAAAGCAATTTACAAAACTGTTTTTAATCAAACTAATATTGAAGATTTAAAAACAAATAATTTTCAAAAATAGCTTTACAATTTTAAAGGATTTTATTCTGCCACGCCACCATATTATCTCTAGAAACACTGCTTAATTTATTCACTAGCTTAAATTCTATAGTCACGAGTAATCTGTTTTTATATTTATTTTACGTATTTCAAGTATAACAAAGATGACAGTGTTCTGTGGAAGATTGTGGAGAAATTTTCTTGCCATAAATAGAAAACATTTTACATACACAATGTCAAATTGAAAATTAATGACTTGGGATTAAAGCGTAGTTTAATTTTACCTGTCTTAGACACATCATTTAAAATAATTATTACGTAAGATTTTTGCATAATGCATTTCAGTAAAATACAAAAACCATTAGCTAATTAATTTTTATTAATATAAAAAGGTAAATTATTAGAGATTTAGTTTTGTGTACTTTATTCTAAAACGCTGCAAATAAATTTAAAATGCATATTTAGGTTTGCATTAAAGTCAAAGTTGAAATATAATTCGGATTTATATTGTTCCGTACTTGATAATTTCAGATATTCAAATAATAGTTTAAGCAAGCAGATTAACTTAAAAAGGAGTAGCCACTCACAGCTTTCGAAAAATGATTGACGGGATAGAAAATGTTAGCGTCAGAAATTATATGCACGTGTTTCAGGTACTTATTAAGAGAATGTCTAATGTCAGAAACGTTTGCATGCCTATTTGTTCTCTGTATGTTTCTTATGAAAACTATAACAACTTATGTAAACTATAGCATATTGAAATATAAACAAAATGTGTTTTTTTCTTTCTACCGTAATGTACATGTGTATGAAAATTTACATGTATGCTTAGATGTAGATATTGCCCCTTAAAAGACCTCCCACATTCTGTATGATATAAAAAAATTGTATTATCATATTTCGATTCAAAACATTAGCATATCAAACTACAACATTGACATATGCATTAGCATAGCAAATAATTGTGCTATTCTAACACACAATAATTTGATTTTAAGTTCTTAAGCTTTCCCCCCTTAATAATCTAGATCAGGGGTTCCCAAATTTTTAGACTGCCGTACAACTAAATCGAAGTTCATACTCCCATGTACCACTAGGTAACAAATATAAAATTAATATAAAAAACACTGCAAAAACAGAACCTATCTAAAACGGAATATTTCCCAGATCTTTTATGCTACCGTCTTAGCAGGTTTTACTGTACTTCAAAATACATTATTACATTACTAAATTGGTACATAGATTGACTGATTTACATTAACATTCAAATAAATTATCATCATTACATTTAATAATACGTACCATTTCAAAATACAGTGTTTCTGTTGAAAAGCAGCCATAATACTTAATAACATATTGGCCTACTGATTCAAACAGAGTAGCTTTATTGGAGTAATTCCCCACTAAAGTTAATAAGAAGGGCGGACTTGCTCTATCAAACACAGTTTCCTCATTTCTGGTTCAATATTAGCTAGGTTTAGTCGTAAGTCAGATTCGATGTTTAGTTTTATCCTGTATTTGTTTTTCATATAAAGAATTGAAGAAAAAGTGCATTCACTTAGATATGTTGTGCTAAAATGTAATAAAATCGCATTCTAAAATTTAAAAAAAATTCCTGGGTATCAGATTTTTTTGCGCACCAGTAGCCAGAGATTCGCGTACCAGGACTGGTACGCGTACCATAGTTTGGAAATCCCTGATCTAGATTTATATTAAAGTTAGAATTAAACGGTATGTTATATTCAATTCTAAGTATTGCAAAATGATGCTTTTATGTGTTAAACAAATTAATAGAGTAATTCCGGGTGAGATGCTGCAAACTTTTTTTTTTTTATTTTGTGTATAATATCCCATAGTGTACATAAAATAAAAATAAAATTATGCTAAGCTATTTAATGTTAAATATACAACATATGTATTGCGACAAAAAAAATAAAAAATAATAATTAGTATTTATTAATTTATTTTCTAAAATATTACATTCCGGCGCGTCACCCGTATATTCAGGGTGAGACACTGCACTTATGCGGGAGTTATGCCGTACTTGTCATAAGAACAGAAATAAATTATAAAAAAAAAATATTCAAACAAATATTCATATCTGGACTATAATTAACTATTTAAGAGCAAAAAAGAAACCAAATGAGTGCAATGAAACTAGTAGGTTCAAATCAATATTAGTCTCCCTACTTTGCTCACTACCAAAATTACCTACTTATTTTTTAAAGATTGGATTTTAATTGTTATTTCAGCTACCAACGTAACATCAGTGTATTAGACAAGGGAAAAAAAGTAAAACAGTGTTTACATTGTTTTGTTTGTGAATAGACCGGTTCTTTTTACCGTCATCTACACAAAAATGTTGAAAATAGTAAAATCTTCATGTAACCATATTTAACACATGATGAAACGAAGCTTATCATACTTCCTCTTAGTTTTCTGAACATTCCTTGCAAAGAACATCTGCGTCACATATGTGATCTAACTTTTCATAATTATCATCTAGACTTGCAGTTTTCTTCATCTTTTTACTTTTTAATTTTCCCTTTTTCTCCTTGGGTGTAGTAAACTTGATACTCTTTGAACATTCATCAATGTCTGATGAACTGTCGTGGGATCCTCTACTTGAATCAAAATTAATTTTTCAAAATTAAATTTTTTCATCTTTTTTGTCATTTTTTTGTCATTTTTGCAAGTCTAAAGAAATTTTCGAACTTTAAGAGGAGACTCCTCCCATCCCTCCCTTAGCGACGCCCCTGTGTACAAATATAATTTTGAAGCTATTTAAAACTTACATTGGGGGCCATGATCGAGAGACCATGCCTAACTTGGTTAGTCTGTGCAAAAAGAAAAGTAAAAAGTTAATAACAATTAATCCAATCCAGGAAACATAACATATCTTCAGTAACATAAAAAATAAGACACGGATAGATAAGTTTCATTTTTATTAATAGTGCAATCCCGTACAAAAGAAACTGCGGCATTTATACTGGATCGCAGTGCGGCATGTATCCCATTTTATACGGTAAAGACACCGCACATGACAGTTGTCTGCCTCGCAAAAGAAAATGGCGTAATCATACACACAGTACTGCAATACAGACACTACAATTAGTTTTGACTTCGAAATCATGCATGCATTTGCCGGATGCGGCGTCTCTCCCGGAATTACTGTATAGTATTTGAAACATTTCTCTGACAAATTAGACGAACTTTAAAGGATATTTATTGAACTCCTAGAAAAATATACAAAAATGCTCCGAGTTACAGAACACATCAAATACATTATACAATGTAAAAAAAATATAGATATCAAATCAGCGTTTGAACCTTTTATGATTCAAATATATCTGATACGGTAACTAATATGGTTCACATCTTATTTCCAGATTCCGCATTATGCACCGATAGCAAACTAACACCGCCTTCATCTAGAACGAATAAGTAGTTATTTTCTAAATCCCTCAACTAGAAATATAGATATCCGAGTTGTGCGAATAAAGTAAACAAATAAACTTAATAAACGAAATGATTGAGATAGGTGATGAAACGATACATTATATAATGAATCATTTGAATTACGAGAAATTATCACTTAATTTCTAGAATAAATTCATAAACTAGAATTATAGTTACTAAATTTAACCTTTTGTGTTCACATTTTTTGCAGAGATTTTTAAATAAGTTTTACCACGATAATAAAGGAAAACGCTCTAGATTTTGAATAGGGGAGACTAGAACTCTCCACCAAAGGGAACTAGAAATTATAAGGGTGACATGGAACTATAGCCACAATTTAGCTTCTAGACGCCAGTGGCAGAATTTTTTCTCAGTGTGGTAAAACTTCAACAATGGTTCACCATTTCACCATCCTATGGTAATAGGTAAGAACCAATAAAAGTAAGTAGTACTATGCACTTTCAATATGTGTCTTTACAGAGCCGTAATTTCAGACTGCGTCTTTAGTGGTTTGAACGCTGGTTTCAAATCAAGACGTTTTAGGTTCGATACACTGTTGCATCTTACCAGATTTTTGTTTTTCGTGTACCTCTTTAGAAACAGAATCCTGTTGATTACTATTTGTTATAAATGATAGATGTAAAATATGGGGAATTTTTAGCAATTTTATTGTTAAACATTTTATGTATTTTTTGAGGACAACATTTTAGAAGTTGATGTTTCAACCTATACAAATTTCTGGTTACATTAACTGTTCGAATAACAATTCACAATTTTATTATGCCAAATATTTGGCAAAATGATTTGATGATATGTTAAAGAACATATTTAACTATGCATTAATTTCAAAAGTCACTCAATTTCTCATTGTTTCTTACAGGTATATTCTAGACCAGAAACTTAATAGATCTTTATATGTATAATGTGCACGCAGGTGTAAATATTGTAAGTATTGGATGCATATTTATGTACCAGTGATCACAATAAATATTTTAATAATTGGGAAACACATTCTTATACAGATACATATGAGAGTGGGCTGATACGTTCTCAGCCTGACACAGAGATGGAACAAGTATGACCAAATGACACTGATGTCTGTAAAGTATGATCCTTTAGATGACATGCTGCCAAGTTTCAGACGCGTGTGTTTATTGGTTATTACTTGGCGATAAAATAAAATAAACAAGTTTTAACATTTTCTAAAAATGGAAAGAATTGAAGTTCGAGCTATCAAAAAATACTTTGTTAAAAAAGGTTAACACCCACGGACATACAAAGAGAGTTACATTCCACCTTAAAGGATTATTGTCCTTCATATTCGACGGTAAAAAAAGTGGGCTACTGAATTTGAACATGGTAGGAAATCAATTTTCGATGATGAACGCTCGGGACGTCCAAAATCCGCTACGACCGACGAAATCGTCTCAAAAATTCACAATGCCGTTTTGAATGATCGCCGATTGGGATACGCCAACTTGCTGACATTGCAAACATTCCGATAGACCACGTCCAATACATTTTACAGGATGTTTTGTGTATGAAACAGCTTTCCACTCGATGCGTGCCGCGTTTGAGAACATCTACCAAAAACACCAAAGAATGAACATTTCTCAAGAGTCTTCTGAAATGTATTGTGTTGTCAGTTGGAAAATAAAACGAAATAGTGTCAAAAATCTTGTATTTTCTTTGTCAGGCCGAGAACTTTTCGAACCACCCTCGTACAGGGCTGCACTAAAAAATTCGCACACAAGAGTATGCCTTAAATGTATTAAGTTGCAAGAAGACTACATTGAAAAATAACATGAAATTTTGTCAAAAATCTTGTGCTTTCACTGTCAGGCAGACAACTTATCAGCCCACCCTCGTACTTTTATATTTAATGAAATTTCTGTACTTTTTTGTTAAAAATGATCTTTTAAAATTGGATGACGTTGTTTGTTTCAGTCTGCATACAAATTTATGTCTAACACATTTAATGAAATAAAGTAATTTAAGTGAATTATTGTCAATGATTTGCTTGTAAAAATAAATGTGATGAAATAAATTTAATAAATCTGATGCTAAAATGTTTTCAGTTTGCCTTTGATTTATGTAAATAATATTTTTACATACAGTCGTTAGATCAAATATTTTTCATGGAGAATAGCCAAATGAAGAAAGGAAAAAAAATCCTTTAAAATAAGATACCGACATACAACATTCAAAATGTTGCTTAACTCAATGAATAATTCATGAAGCAGATATTTTAATGACGTAAACCTTCTATTCAATTTCAATGTTATTTACTAATTTTTCAGACGTCTTCAGAATGTAATGGTATTTTTCTGTGGTATTTATTTATAAAGTCAATTCTCAATATTATTTCCCCTAAATCATGTGAGAATTGAAATAAAATCAGACAAGTTTGATTTAATGACAACAAAAAAGTTAAATTATGAAACCTAGATTAAGTGGCACAAAAATTTAAATTTAGCAAAAAATGAAAATAAATCGCAGCATTTATTTTGCAATTGTAATAAATAATTTACGTGTGTGCTTTAACTTTTGTTTTTACATATCAACATCACATGTTAGAATAGGACATAAATTATTCACATTAAATAAATTTATATCTGTCAAATATTATTACAGGTTGTCCCAAAAAGTACTGTTGCATTTGAAAATTTAAATAAATAAAAAAACCACAAAGAGATAGAAATGGTTTCCTACATTCTACTTAAGAAACCAGCAAATTTTCAATCACATAAAAATTCAATAATAGTTACGAAGTTCGCCAACTGGGAATGTGAGATATCTGTAGGGAAAAGCAATCTAACAGATCTCCATTCTGTATTCCGCCGTCCACCCACTAGCGTGTGCTGCTCAGAGATTGAAAGTTGCTGTGCAGAAATGTTTTATTTGTTGCAATAATGTATATTTCTTTTCTTCCAATTTCACCGCCTAGACAACAGTATTGTTGAAGGAACAAGGCTCAGTTTTCAAAGGAAGTTAGTTTTCATAAAAGTACCGAAAAGCGATGTAATAAAGCATCTGATTGGAAAATGTAAAAGGACTAGGGATGCTAATGAAGATCGTGTTGGAAACGTTGCACACCCGCGAGTGGCAGTTAAGAAATGAAGGGTGAAGAAATTCAGAAAGTGATCCGTTCAAAGTGTTGCAGTTCAAATTTGACTACCACATATGCCCACGCATCATAAAATACTCCACAGTGTCCACATTTTCCATACAGGATTCAAACCCGCCAACCCCTTAGTGTTGCTGCCACTAATGCACGCGAGACGCTCACGAATAATATGCTGCAGAAGCTGAATGCTGGCGTAATCGACATGGGAAACCTTTGGTTCTCCCATGAAGTGCATTTTTCCCTGGACGGCTTCACCAGTAAAGAAAAGTGATGCACTTGGGCGACGGAATATCCACATGTTGGCGTAGCATTATCCCCGCATTCCCTAAAAGTTATGGATTTGGCTGCGATTTCCTTCAAAAGCCTTATTTGGCCATTTTTGTATGCAAAATGATTACTGGATATTTGTGGCAAAATGCTTTGAAGGACCTCATGAAAACTTTGTGATTCATGCAAGAAAGTGACCGTACACATTTCACGACTGAAGTCTCTCATTTCCTCAAGGAACGTTTCGAATATTATTGAAAACGTACGATGAACTCTGTCCGCCAGATTGGACTCGTGTGGGGTGTACTTGAAACACGAGGACAAAATCATCAAATAATAGATGAACTGAAAACATGCATCTCTGCTTCAGGTAAGACCATTCCTGCGATAACGCCAGCCCAGGTTTCTGCGAATTTTGTTCTCACATTCAAGAACTTTTTCATGATCTTCACGGTAGCTATATCTCAAGCACTAATACATATAATTTGATCCGACTTCGGATTATGTTAGACTTTGACATAAATAGACGCTGATTACGTTTTGGTGTAACGTAGGCCTCCTCTAATACAGGCTAAATCATCAAGCATTTTGATGCCCACTTACTGTTTGTTACAAAATCGTTAAAAATGGACGGTTGTTTGGCATAAAATTGTTCTTATCTGTCAAGGAATGGATTTAAAATATTTAGAGTCCATATAAATGAAAAAGCGTAATAATTTGTCTATAAATGCTAGAAGAATACATCAGGATTGAAGAATTTCGCCAAATGCCACGGCAACGAGATCACTTGTATACAATAAACCGGTCCTTTGAGTCCGATATAGTATATTGTACGCGATAAGACGCCAAGTTAAGAGTCCGCTTGAGCAATTAAATGGAGGCGTGAGTCAGCCCGAGTTCTAGGAGCCTTAGTCCCCCCCCCCTTATAAAAAAAATGTATAAACCCTAGTTATTGGGCCTGTACGTGTGTGGATGATAAAATGTTCGATAAACACTCGCTCGTTATTTAACGCTGTTTCCAAATAACTATACTAGAATTCACCACTTCAATAAATTTGTCACACTGACTGTATGAAATGCACTCACTAAATTACACAACACTTTAAATGAACTTGCTTTGGCATAAAATTGTTCTAATCTGTCAAGGAATGGATTTAAAATATTTAGAATCCATATAAATGAAGAAAGACGGAATAATTTGTCTATAAATGCTAGAAGAATACATCAGGATTGAAGAATTTCGCCAAATGCCACGGCAACGAGATCACTTGTATACAATAAACTGGTTCTTTCAGTCCGATATAGTATATTGTACGCGATAAGATGCCAAGTAAGGCGTCCGCTTGAGCAATTAAATGGAGGCGTGAGTCAGCCCGAGTTCTAGGAACCTTAGTGTAACCAGCCCAACAGGTGGGTTGCCATGCTACTTTTTAGGTGCGTTCGTAATTATATAAATACGTAGCACCTATAGTCGTCGTTTGGTCTGTCCGTCTGTCCGTCCGTCTGTCTGTCTGTCCGTCTGTCTGTCTGTCCGTCTGTCTGTCTGTCCGCATATAACAACGCAAAAACTACCCAACCAAATGGTTTGCAATTTAAAATATATTATCTTTGCAGAATTTTGTCGAGACATTTCACATTTTATTAAAATCGAATCAAAACATTAGGAGATATTAATAAAAATATTTATTAAGAAATTTGAATTTTTTTTTTTTAAATCGGTGCTTTTTTGTTATAGGAGCTTCCGAAGTTTAATCGTCAAGCGACCGAGATACTTATTTTATGACAGAAATTAATCTGCAGACGATATAATTCATTTCACAGAATTAAAAATCATCAAGATCTGAATATTTATATAACTAGCTGATACATATATATCTGAATATTTATATAACTAGTTAAGATATTTGTATGAACAGTGTCATAAAATATATACTTAACTAGCTGTTTAACCCGTTCTACGCACGGGATATCATGAATTTAATTCTAAAACGTGCGCACGAACGCACCACGTTTGTAACGTTTGACGTACAATTTCCAACTTGTTCGTTATATTTACGATAACTATATCTGAAGAGCTAATGCACAGATTTTCCTCAAACTTCAGATTCAGTTTGACGTTGACATAAGTTGTTGTTCATTAGGTTTTGGTGTAAATATCCCAACAGGTGTCGTCGCTATGCTGCATTTTTTCTGATTTACGCAATTTTAGCGATAGTCCTATCTGAAGAACTAATGCACGGAATTTAATAAAACAGATTTAGTTTGACTTTGATATAAATTGGTGCTAATTCGTTTTTGGTGTATTTGAAACCTGTATGAGATCGAAGTTATGGGAGTGGCACATCCGACCAGATCTTTTTTGTTTGCTAATAAAATACTACAAAGTTAAATACATTAAATAAAGCAATCATCATATTTGTACGATGATTCCATCAGCAGATAAACATTTTTTATGTTGTACTGTCAACATTTTTTATGTTGTACTGTTTTTATGTTGTACTGTACCCGTAACAAAAATTTTAAGTTCCATTTATCTCAGAATGGATTTTGTTTACAATTTGTCATGTTTAAATGCATATAATATCTAAACTTTTTTACAAGATATATGTATGAAACTTCGTACAGAGTTTTTATGTTATGTTTTTAATACATTTCTGTGAGGATTTTTAATTTCATGAGAAAAAATTGAAAATACAGTTCTCAAAGTAAAAATCAGTCTCAAACATCACATTTTTTCCCTTTTAAATTCATTATAACATTTACGAGTAATATTTTTATAAATCCTGCACACAAATTAGCAAGAAACCTTTTCTGCACATAACAGTGAAAATAGTAATGCAATCGGGCAAGTTCTTCATGAGTTATATATATATATATATAAAGTAAGTTTTAAACAAAAAATCAAAGATTTCAAAAATTTTTAACTGAAAAGTAATTTTTATATAAAAAAAAAAAAAAACATTTCTGAGGAAAAATATTTATCTAGAAATGCCTATAAATGAAAAAATAAATTGACTCCCGTAACCCTTTAACTGTAACTTCTTAAATATTTCGATTTTTATCTAAACGTTTTATGAATATTTCTAAACATTATAGGGATTTGAAAATTTTTAAAAAGAAAAAAAATCCTGAATGGTAACTTTAAATTTTGACATTTTACTTGAATACATAATTGTTTTTTTTCTTTCAAATAAAATTCTTTTTTTAGGTATTGGGTTATGTAAAATATAATTTAAAGGAAGAAAAATGGGTTTTCAAATAGAAATTATATCTATGTATGTCCTGTTCACCGTGCAGTATGTTTTGTATTATGAGATACCTGTTTTGGATTCCCTAAGTACAAAAATATGATTTGAGTAAAAATAAACCATTGACGATTTTTAATCCCTTTCCCATCACAAGCCAATAGAATTATAACATTTATATAGCTAAAAAAAGGTAATTAGTATCTACTAGTAGGTGATTTTATTAGCTATAGTATCTTGCACATTATAAATTTCCATATACTCCCAATCGATGAAATATTATTAAACCAATATCTGACTAAATGTTTATATGTGTTCCCACCAAGTTTTATAATGTCCCTATTGTTATACCTTGTCATGTAGTACTTAAAATAAAATTATTTAACCATTAATAAATGTTTTTGAGCACCTAAAATAAAATGTTTAAGCTTATAGCACATCTTTTATAAAATACACATAGTTATACACATACATTTTGAATATGTTCGTGTTATGTAAATTTTAAAATTTAATAAATTATTGCTTTTGAAATATTGTATTGTATTTTCTACATATTTGTTTTTCGCAGCCTTTATTAATTTTAAATATTAGATAATGTCAGTCATTAGTTTCGATAAGCGGAAAACAATTTTTTAAAGTTATTTTCGACAACGATTATCGTAGAAAAATGAACACCATAATAGTTAAAATTACTTCTCACATTTGTGAAAGAAAATTAATTTTTCACCTTATTATCTTCTGAAAAACTGTGTAATTATTCAAAAGTTTCATTTCTATACACTGCCATCTCTATAATGCATGTTTAACTAATTTATATTGTACATGTCTAGCGTAAGCAGTTAAGATGATATGCTAAAGAAACATTATTTAAAATTAATTGAAAATAATTTGCATGTAGATAATTATTTTAAATCAATATTTTTAATATTACATAATCTTTCTTCCTGCATTTTCGTTCTTTTGTAAATAAAATAAACGGATTTTTCTCTGAAAAAAATGTAAAAATAATTTAACCCAATTATTTACGTCAGATATCTAATAATTTGCAATACTTAGTAGATTATTATAATTTATTGAAATAAAAATTATGACTTTATATGATCATTATCTAAACTCAACAAAATTCATTAAATCAATATGTTTTAAAACATTTATAACGTTAAATTTTAAATTATTTCTTTAAAGTAAGTATTCTGTTTTAAATAGCTAAAATCCAAATTCACACTTTCATAAAGTTATAATTAGAATAAACATTGAGTAGCGAAAAAGTTAGAGACACCCCTTATTTCTAAGTAAACTAGTCCGACAGTGTCGTAGAATGACGTAACAACACAGAGTTGATTATATAAGGAACTCTCAGCATCGTATGATGTAGGTAGCAGGGAAGTTACTGTAAAAATGGGTAAAACGAAATATTTAAGTGACTTTGAACGAGAGATGATCTTCCGTGTAAGAAGAACTTGTACCAGCATCTCTGAAACGATGACTCCTTTAGGATGTTCTCACCAAACAGTATTTCGGGTGTTTAGAGAGCGGCATTTCAGAAAATAATCTTGAAGCAATGAGGACCATTCTGGTTGTAAAATTTTAGTAAATGAGAGATGTGAAAGGCGAGTAGCACGCGTAGTCCGCAACAACAGAAGGGCAACAGCGCGCTAAATTACAGCTGAAATCAATGCCGATGCATCACAAAGCATATCCAAACGCACAACTAGACAGGCTCTGCAAAGGATAGTCTTTAGCAGCAGGAGACCATCAAGAGTGCCTTTGGTATCACAGAAAAATAGAAAAATGCACCTGTTGTGGGCGACGAAATTTTTCATTTGAAAACAGCCGTCTGGTCTGATGAACCTCGTTTCTTGCTCCATCATGCAGATAGCAGGATAAGAATAGGGTGAAAACAGAACGAATTCATGCACCCCCCCTGCCAAATTTCAACTCTTCAGGCTGGTGGCGGTGTAATTATGGTGTGGGGAATGTTTTCCGGAAGTACACTTAGTCCCTCGATATCTATGGACATACCTCTGAACAGCATAGCTTACCTCAACATCGTTGTCTATCACGTGCACTCGTTTGTGTCTTTAATATTCCCATATGGAGATGGCCACTTTGAGCAGGACAATGTTCCTTTCCACCGTGCTCGATCGATCTTAAATTGGTTTGAGGAACATACGTCAGAATTTAACCAGCTTCCATGACTAGCTCAGTCCCTTGACCTCAGTCCCATTGAGCTCTTGTGGGACGAATTTGAAAGAGAAATTCAAAATTTGGAAACTCCAGCATGCAATCTAACTCAACTCAAAGGTGCCATTATGGCAGCATGGGCCAATATTCCTCAGCAACGGTATCAACAAATTGTTGAGTCCATGTCAACATGAATATGGGCTGTGATCAGAGCTAAAGGTGGATCAACTCGTTATTAGAGGATATCTATATTTTTTTGGCCAATCAGTGTATAAGGAATAATTTAATTTATTTGTTTGAAATAAATCAGCATTGACATGATCGTATCTGAAAAGTTTTAAGTATTTAATTTGAAATGTTGCACAATAGCAAACTATATTATTTTATCTGTTGTAATATGTTATTTTTGCCACTTGTATAATGATGTATCTATTAATAAAAATGATATTAATCAATAATCTAATAGTATTTAAACAATGGATGTAATAGTTGTAGTAGTTTGTAAAATTCAAATCTAAAAATATAACTGAAATATTGTGAAACACCGATATATTATTCCACTAGTATTAAATAGCTTTATTTTTTTCTTCTGGGTCATACGCAGTATACTATGTATCACTTATCTGATGTTAAGGAAAGTTACCCTCCACTTAAAATCAAATGTAGAGTGCAGGGACAACCTTTGAAATAGGTTCTGATTCCCCATTTTCTTCAATGCCTGTAAAAATGTTTTAAAAAATTAGAAGGTTTTGCCCTCCTTTAGAGCAAACAGTAATTATACTCCAGTCCTTTACTAGCCATCCCATTGGCATTGTGGGAGTGAAAAATGTAGATGTGGTGTTCCAATCAAGAACAGAATATTTGCCTTTACTGGTAGTTTCTGAAGGAAACACAAATTTAGCTGGTCGTAACTGGATTGTTCCACTGGGCCTCATGAATGCATTTGACTCAAATATGAATCACAGTTTGCATAATGTAAGTGCCTGTCAACCCACATTAGATGATCTTCTAAAAAAATTTAATGAAGTTTTCTCACCAGAATTGGGGTTGGTTTAATGAGTCAAAGTTCACCTTACATGTAAGAAGGACACAGTTCCGAAATTCCTCAAAGCCCGTCCTGTCCCGTATGCCTACAAAGAGAAAATTGACACAGAAATTGATTGCCTCATTGCAGATGGTATTTTAGAACTTGTAAAAACCTCAGATTGGGCAACTCCAATTGTTCCGGTGCTAAAACAAGATGGAAGAATAAGAATCTGTGGTGATTTCAAGTTGACGGTGAATAAAGCAACAGACCTGAACAATATCCCCTTCCAAAGATTGAGGACTTGTTTGCTGAAATGTCAGGTGGTACGGCATTCACCAAGTTAGATCTTCGGGATGATTATTGCCAACTAGAACTGGATGAAGAGTCGAGACACCTGGTGGAGATAAATACTCACAGGGGCCTTCTCCGTTACTCGACTTGCTTTTGGCATTCCCTCTGCTCCTGTGATTTTCCAAAGAGAAATTGAGAAGATTTTGCAGGGGACAAAAGGAGTTTCTATATATTTAGATGATTTGCTAGAAACTGGTAAAGATAAAGAGGAACACTTACAAAATTTAGAGAAAGACTTTAGCCGTCTACAAACGGCAGGTATAAGATTACACCCTGAGAAATGCGAATTCCTGAAATCATCGGTAGAATACCTTGGGCATCACATAGACAAACGTGGACTGCACCCAGTTGAGTCAAAGGTGAGAGCAATTGCAGAGGCACATGAGCCAACAAATGTTGATGAACTGCACTCGTTCATGGGTTTAATAACATATTATGCCAAGTTTTTACCGAATATGTCTACCTTGTTAGCACCAGTGTACAAGTTGTTAGAACATAAGCAGCCATGGAATTGGGAATTACCACAGAAAGAAGCTTTTAATAAAGCTAAAGATGTTTTACAGAACTCTTCCTTACTCGTGCATTTTGAACAAGACAAAGAAGTCATTCTGGCTTGTGATGCAAGTCCTTATGATCTTGGTGCGGTACTTTCACACAAAACACCAGATGGCGACCGACCCATTGCGTTTGCTTCTCGCTCCCGCTTACAAAAGCGGAGAAGAATTACAGTCACATCGAGAAAGAGACTTTAGCTTTAGTTTTTGGAGTGACTCGTTTCAGGAACTACCTGTTAGGACGCAAATTTACTTTAGTCACTGACCATCGCCCATTAGTAACCCTATTGTCTGAAGATAAACCGGTACCATCAGTTGCTGCAGCTCGCATACAACGATGGGCCTTAACCTTATCTTCATAAGTATACAAGATTGAGTATCGCAAAGGGAAGTTACATGGAAATGCTGATGCTTGCAGTAGACTTCCGATAAAATCTGAATCTGTAGATCCTCCAGTGCCAGACGAGTCAGTCTTACTTATCAGACAGTTGAACGATAGTCCACTGACAGCACACCTAATTGAAAGGGAGACAGGCAAGTGTCCTGCACTGAGTCGTCTGAGATCACATATTCAGAATGGATGGCCAAAGAAAGTGTTAGAAAATTTACAAACCTTTTGGCACATCCAGAATGAACTATCAGCGGAAGAAAATATCATTCTTAGAGGTTCCCGTTTGTTTGTCCCAGGAAAATTTCGCGAATTCGTTTTGGATTAACTTCACAGTGCTCATCAAGGGATTAATGCAATAAAATCTCTCGCTCGATCACATGTTTGTGGGCCTGGTATTGATCCGGACTTGGAAACAAAGGTTCGCAGCTGTGTACACTGCCAAGAAAATGCTACAGCTCCCCCTTCTACACGAAGCTCTTGGCTTGCACCTGACAAATCTTGGGAAAGAATTCACATTGACCATGCAGGTCCTGTGGAAGGTCATTGGCTATTGATTTTAGTCGATGCTAAAATAAAGTGGTTGGAAGTGATTCCTGTTCCTAATACGACAAAAACTTCAACAATACTGACTCTGCGCAATCTTTTTGCACGCTTTGGATTGCCACAGAGTTTAGAATGTGACAACGCACCTGGATTTCGTAGTGATGAATTCGCTTATTTCTTACGTCTAAATGGCATTACACCTATAAAAACGGCACCCTACCATCCAAACTCAAATGAATTAGCTGAAAGAGCGGTGCGCACTGTGAAGGCTACGATGCAGAAAAACAAGGAAGGACGCTTTACGGAGAGGCTGGCTAGATTCCTGCTGAATTTCAGGAATACGCCATCAGCATCAGCAGGCATATCCCCTGCTATGGCTATGTTTGGACGCCCTCTTCGCACCCGCTTAGATCTAATTCGAGATTCGGGTAGCAAAGCTTATACAAAAGCAGAAACCAATGCAAGGAAATTTGCAGAAGGCACTCCGGTTTGGGTGCGCTCTTTTAGCCGGGGCCCACAATGGGTGGCTGGAACTGTTATTTTCCCAGTGGGAAATGTGATGTGCAAAGTCAACTCCAGTTGGGGAGATTGGTCTGGGCACATTGACCAACTCCACCAGTGACATGATGGTGCTAGTGACATTCCTCTCGCTCCACAGCTGCCAGCTCCGACTGTTCTTCAGCCCGAATTCTCAGAGGACTTAACGCCGGCTGATGTTGTAAGTGCGGAAACACCAACTGTGGAAGTGCAAAACAGCCCGGTACCCCTCTTCTGTCTTCACAGGTAAGTGTTCGAGACAAGGAGAACAGTTCGCATGCAAACCCTCTTGCACTCTTGCCACAAGTGATTAGGCAGGACCCAGGAACCCCAAAGCTCAGACGTTCAAATCGCCCAAGGAGGAAACCTAATCGTCTGTGATTACGGACATTAGAACTCTTTTGCAGTGCTGTTTATTTTGAACTGTTCCCTGTGAAAGAACTTTTTAATATTTGCTCTTAGCTTTCTTTAAGAAGGAAGAGAATGTTATAATCCGATTTGTTTGATTTTGAACTGTTCCCTGTGAAAGAACTTTTTAATATTTGCTCCTAGCTTTCTTTAAGAAGGAAGAGAATGTTATAATCCGATTTGTTTACATTGTAACTCACTAGATGGCGCCACAGGCGCTTGTAAATGTTTCCTGGTCGTGATCGACGATCTGACCCCAGTCTCATGCTAGCCGCGATGTATGCAGGTTGGATCTTGGATCCACTAATAAACCTATTTAATCTTTATGCATCCAGTGTAATTCTTAACGTAACTAACTACTAGTAATTTAAGAAACGTTTCAACGTGAAACAAGATGCAATCGGTACCAATTTAATTTAAGAAACGTTTCAACGTGAAACAAGATGCAATCGGTACCAATTTAAATACAAAATGTTATATTTTTCATTCGTTCAAATTTTGTTCTACAAATAAAATTGATGATTTTATGATTCTATAAAATGCGAAAAAAAGAGGAACTTTATAAATAACTCTTAAGACTCGATCAATACATATAACAACTGTTACAATTTCAAATAAAGATATCAGGATCGGTTTTTAAAATATGGCTTCTTGACTCTTTTATGCATTTTGAAAAAAAAAGAGAGAGAGAGAAATAATATCACTGAGTATTAAAGAAAAGTTTGTAATTCATATACAAAATGATTTTACTAAGACTAACATACATGTTAGCTTTTGTTTAGTTTTAATGAAAAATTTAATAAAAGATAAAATGATTAATTATGGAAAATATAAAAAAAAATGAAAAACTTAATTTGTTAATTTCCGTTAAGAAAATTACAAATTTAATGTTGTAAAATTTGGTGTTTTCATAGATAGAAAAAAAAACTATTGCTGCCCTTATTATTTTATTGATTACTAGCTGATTCGGCCGGTGTTACTCGGTCTCCTCGAAAAAACAGTACGAAACGCGAAAATAATCTAAAAATCTCTGCACGAAACCCTTCCTCTGCTACCCCTTTCGTCTGTCGGAAAGCAAGTCCGAAGTGCACGAATTCCGAAGTGGAAGTAAATTAATTACAACTTTCTATGGATCATTTGATTCACGGCGGGTCACCTTTCGGCCAAAATTAAGAAAAGTTTCTGTTCGATTTTCACAAAATTTACATTTTCCGAATCGATGACGTGAGTCTCGAATCGATATCTCCAATAGTTTTCTTAATACAACAAATAACAAAGCAGGTTCTGGTTCAGGTTCAGCTGAGTGGGGTCGCCTACCGATTGGCTAAAGCTCTAGAATATCCACTATCCATGGACCCTAACCAAGAGGCAGGATCCGGCCAAACCCCTGAAGAAAGCCAGCCAATATTTAAAATATTTATACAAATATAAACAAATACAAAAGAGAAACAAAATGAAAATATCAAATAAATTTCACTATAGGTATAAATTGAAATACAGAGAGTCAGCAAAGTCACTAAGCTTGTATAGGAGCAACAACTGCTGAATTTTGAAATAATAGCTGGTTATTTTCTATCAGTTTAACACATTCTATTATATTATGAAGGAGATTGTTTCGCATTGTAACGTATTGGAACCAATTGGAAAAGGGAATTGCAGTAGGCTTTCTAATATGATATGTTGACGTTAGCGTGCAGTTCAGCAAATAACATAATGATGTTCCACAATGTTCACAGACACATAATGGATAAGGAGAATTGTCAAAAAAGATGTAGGTACGAAGGAAAGGGGCCATGGTTTGTCGCGAAGATGTAGATGTTATGTGATGTAGTAATAAATTCTCAAAGACCGAAGGTAAATAACAAAGCAAGCTAAAGTTACGTTTAACAGGTTTGATTTTCTAATAGAAAAAGTCGTTGCCATCGGCCAAAAGAGAAATAACCGCTTTTTTACCGCCACGTACCTTGGCGTTTTATATATAGTGTAGCGGCTAGTTCTGGCTTCGCTCGTGTGAACAATGTGTCGATTACAATGTATGGTATGGTTGAGTAAGTAATTTGAAAAATTGTTCAAAATCGGATAAAAGCGGGAGTGAGACAAAATTGCAATAATACAATTTTAAACTTTAAATAAACTTTTTTAAAAATGTATTAAATATTTTTTTCTGTTTATGCACATACTGAAATTGGTAAATTTATTTTAATATAGCAGAAAGACCCGGCTTCGCTCGAGATAACTTTTGCCTAACGGATAACAAAGTAAAAATGTAATATCCTGAAAATACGCCGATTATAATAACGCTTTTGCGTTCAAAAACCGTCAGAATGACAATCAGAAAAAAAAACGTTATTTTGATGCAATTATACTAAATACCTCAGATTTATAAAGGAATTTTTTTTTAATTATTTTTAAAAATGTTTTACGTGGAATATCTAATAAAAAATCCAAAATAGTTATCTTATTCGTCTAATCGTCCATAATCGGGTTCATATCAGATGAATCCCCTTAGTGGGTAAATTTCTAAAATTGCTGAAATGATTGTTTGACTATTTTTTTGTATATTTGTTATCCTGAATTTCATGCTCCTACCTACAACTGCTGCTGAGATATGGCGAAATGATCTAAAACCTTCGATCCCCTATTTAACCACTTTAGGGGATAAATTTTGAAAATCGCTGAAATACGTGTTTTACTATTATTTTAGTAGATTTGTTATTCTGAATTCCATACACCTACCTAAAACTGCTGCTCAGATATGGTGAAATGAACTGAAACTTTCGACCCCTACATTTAAAGCTCTTAATGGGTGAATTTCGGAAATCACTGAAATTAGTGTTTAACTACTTTTAGTAGACTTGTTTTAATAGCTTTACAAGCTCTACAAGCTATAATTTTAGTAGATTTGCTATCTTAAATTTCATGCTTCTACCTAAAACTGCTTCTGAAATATGGCGAAATGGACTAAAATGTTCAACAACCCCCCTCATGGGGTCAATTTCTAAAATCGCTGAAATACGTGTTTCACCATTTTTTTAGCAGATTTTTTATCCTGAATTTCATACTCATATCTGAAACTGCTACTTGGATATTGAGAAATGACCTAAAACGTTCGACCCCTCCTATTTAACCCTCTTAGTGGGTGAATTTCTAAAATCGCTGAATTACTTGTTTAACCTTTCCTTAGTAGATTTCTTATCCTGAATTTCATGCTCGTACCTAAAACTGCTGCTGAGAAATGGGGAAATGACCTAAAACGTTCGACCATATGGTGAAATGATCTCAAAACGTTCGAACCCTTTTAATACCCTTCTAGGGGGAATTTTCAAAAATCCATCCTTATTGATTGCCTAGGTCATAACAGCAATTTACTGACCAAATTTCGTGATCCTGACTTTAGTCGTTTCAGATGGGCGTTGATGAGTCAGTCTGGTGTTCTCTCTTTATATAACTGCCGAAACGCAAGTTGAGGCTCTCTGTGGACACCCGAAATGTTTTTGGTTTCCGTCTGTTTCTCTGTCTGTCTGTTCCGCGATAACTGCCGTAAAAATCATCCTATTAGGTAAATTTTTGGTGGGTATGTTGGTGAGGTACCCGGCATTAGCTGTATAATTTTTAGTTACATTTGGCTCATTCGTTCGAAAAAAATGGAATATTTCTTTTTAGGTCATAATACTTTCAATGGGAAGTCACACGATTCTTTTAATTTTAACTTTCACCGAAAAGAAAATATCGCATTGGGATAATTGGAAATGCTAAATTAAGGATGCTAAATTCACGAAATGGAGATCTTAATTTAATCTAATCGCTTTGAAAATATGCTAATATATTTATTAGAATTTCAAAATTAATTGTATAAATTATTGGGAAATTTTATGCATTAATTTCAAAGATGTAAAGCTCTTTAATTTCTCATTTTTTACAAAAATTCCCAAAGCATTTTTTCTTTCTCTTTCATTAAATGGTTGCTAAGCGACTATAATTCCAAGAATATCAACAAAGAAAAATTTAAATGAATCGCATTATGTTGACGCGAAATTTTATTAACAAAATAGCTAATTTTCGTGTGATTTAAGTTTTTAATATGTTTTTTTTAATGAAATAGGTGAGAATTTATTTTAACTACAAAAGAAAGATTACCAAACCGGTTTTCCAAATGAAAATGATAAAAACGTTGAATGTGTAAATTGATTATAGGTTACATAAAAGGAATTTACATTTGTATAAGTATATTTTATACACGAAATTTTATTCAATTTCAGCAATATGTGATGTTTAGTGGTTAAAATATAAGTATTCTTTTAAGGATAGGATAAAATCTCTTGTACAAAGAGATGGTTATTCTAATGAAATTAAAATAGTAAATACATTCAGACATATACTCAAGAACTGAAATAGCACAATTACTGGAAATTGAGAATATAAAATTAAAGCGACAAGGGGGGAAAATGTATTGTTATTCTGAAAAAATATAGTAATAAGTAGTTTATCCTATCATTGCATAGCGTTGTGTTTAATGCGGTACTTCTAAAATTTCTGGAACTTTCGATAAATTTTATATTCTTATAAATGAATAAATAACTTTAAAAAATTGAATTTTAGGATATCAAATATTATGCAGATAATGTTAAAAATGAGTGAGATTAATGAACAATGATTTGTAGAGCTGACGTTGAGGCCTCTGATCTGTAGATTTACTAGTAGTATAGATTTGTTGGTTTTTGCTTTTATCCTTTTAAATTATTCAGTTATAGCTTTTAATTTACCATATATTATTTGTATCTAGTCCAAATAATTTCCTTTTAGAGCCTTTGCTTACTGATGCACAATAGATATCATTTACGAAAAATTACGAATTATATTATTTAATTCTAAATAGAAACATTTGATTTTGTTTGAATTATTCATGAAGCAGAACATTTGCTGATACTAACTATGCACTTAAAAGATAAACAAATGTTCGATCATATTCAGCATGCTAAAATTAATAACATCTGTTATTAAAGATCTCCAGCCAATTTTAAAATCATTTTCTTTTATTGTATTTGGCTAAAATTAAATCATGTGTTTGGAAACATCTGTTAAAAATATACGAAATGAGAAACGTTTTTAAACAGCATTTGAATCTAATGTTACAATATATCGAATTCTATGAAATAAAAACTACTGTATCTCATTTTTTTTTAATGCATCCACTAACAATTTTTTATATATTCATTCTTTTAATACAAACATTTTCCTTTATTTAATTTGAAGTATCTATAATTTTTTTTTTAAATGTCATCTCATGAAGAAATATTTTACGAATTAGATGAAATTTTGTGTGATTTCAAAGATCCAGATGATGAAGTAGATATCTTTCGGATTATCCCAGACCTTGAAAAATAGTATAGCAAACTCCCTCAAATCCGTCACCCTAAAATCCGAAAATACCTAAAATCCACACATGGTCTCCGATATAAACAATGAAACTTACATTTAAGATGTAGATGTAAAATTCAAGTTTTTAAATTCTTATATCATTCTGTATACATTTTAAAATGTAATTCTGCTTCGATATTTATATAACAATACAATAAATTATATTTACCTTGTAATATTATATGTCTTTTTAAATGCTAAAATTTGTAAATTAACAACATAATAAATACACAGTAAAATAACTTTTATTAGGTTGTTTGACATGTTTCGGCGCACACCAAGCCATTTCAAAAAACAAATGAAAATATTCTATAATTGCACGGTCTTTGAAGTTATTATTTAAAATGCTATCATTTAATTTTCATGTACTTTAAAAAAATTACGCACGTTATCTTTACTTGGTTGTTCTTTTTCATATATGTAACCATAGAGTATCTAAGAGCCACAATATTGGTAAGTTAAAAGATGCCGCATCGTTACATATTGTATTTTTGCGTGTTAGTATCTCTATGGTTTCTCTTATTATGGATGGATAGTATAGACTGGAAGGAAAAATTATTTTACTTTCATTGAAATTTATTTGGATGGTTTCTTCTTGATATAATCTTAGCAGGGCTGTGGTTTTTCTATTATACTTAATATCAGATATAGGCTCCTTTTTTTCTGTAACTAAATTTCCTGCTGGTCATGCCAATATCGTAATTCTTAGATCCGTCTTCTTTAATAAAAGGTATTTCATACTCTCCTGAATAATTCTCAAAATTAATTGGGTCAATTTTACTGGGTTAATTTTTTTTATATTCTTTAATTTCTGAGGGAGTTTAACTCTTAAGCAGATATTTAAACGTTTAAGGCTATATTTTAATGTTTCAAAAAAGCTTGGATAATATTGAAGAGTATAAAGTTTGTATTTTTGCGAATCAACTTTTTTTTTCTGGTTCCTCATTATTGGCGATATCCATGATTAATTTATTAACATGATGTACCTTAACACAATTATTACAAGCAATTTTACAGAAATCATCTAATTCATTATTCAATTTATTTTAAGTACTTACTGTAAAGGCCCGTCTTATAAAAAATCTGTAGGCTGAAATTTTGTATGTATATAGAGAGCATGCGTTATTTGGTATGGTAGATTGGTTAGCATACTTTTCCGGAAAACAGCTCTGTCGATAGATTTATTTGTTCTGGTTAACATTACATCAAGAAACGGAAGACTTTTATTAAGTTTAATTTCAGTTGTAACTTTAATGTTATTGTCAATTGAGTTTAGATGATTTATAAATATTTTAATTTCATCAAGACTATACTGCCAAATTATAAAAATATCATCAACAAATCTGAGCCAAGTGTGAGGCGTTAAACCAAATGTGCCACAAACTTTAATTTCCAATGGGCGAAGAGTATATTCAGCTAATAAATCTGAAATAGGTGATCCCATTGGTAAATATTATAAATATTTGTAAATATCAAAAGTATAATAATAATAGTATTATAATAATTAGTTAATATTATATTAAATATTATAAGCAGAATCACGGAGCCCCAATGAGATCACCTATTGCAGGTTTATTAGCTGAATATACTCTTCGTCCATTGGAAACTAAAGTTTTTGGCAACAACGGTGTAAAAATTGAAAACATGCGATGTTTAGAAGTTAAAACAATTACAGTAGTGAAAATTCCAAAACCGAAATTTTATCGTCAGGTGTTGCTAAATTCAAAATGACGTCAGCGTTACGCACAGTTACGTTTGTCATTTATAATGTATATTTTCGTTTTTCTAAACAATTCCATAATTTTTTATTCTATGTGTTTACTTATTCTTTCATTATTTAAGATTAGAGAAAACACCTGAGTTTGTACTGTAAAAACATCTAGGTGATACATAGCCTTTGCAAATATAGTATTATTTTAAGATTTATATAATTTTGAATGTATTGCTTGAATTTTTAAAAGCATTTTTTACGTAAGATAATGTAATAAATAATTCAGCTAAGTAGTATATGTTATGATATAAACCGTTCGTGGCAAAATAAATAATAAAAATAATTAAATAAACTATAATAAAACAAATCAAAATAGTCTCAATTTTCTAAATTCTAAAATAACCTGAATATAAAAGAAATTGATTAAATGTGATTTTAAAACATCTTTTACCATTTAAATTCTCAAATAATTGTTTGAAATATCCACGAATCTGCAGTTTTAAAAAAATTGAAGAATTTTCGTAAAAAAAAAAAATATATATATAAAAATAAATAATAATAATAATTTAGTCCAGAGTTTTTCAATGTTTAATTTATTTCTCCCTATAATATTTGATTTTATTATTATTATTATTAATCTTCATATTATTATTATTGTTATTATTTATATTATTATTATTATTATTATTATTATTAATATTATTATTATTAATATTCATATTATTATTATTGTTATTATTATTATTATTATTATTATTATTATTATTATTATTATTATTATTATTATTATTATTATTTATATTATTATTGTTTATTATTACTATTTTTTTTCTATCGGTAATGAATATTGTTTTCTGTAAGTGATTTTATTTTTTAACAAGTGTATTTGTCTTTTTCTTTTTCTTTTAAGTTTTTGCTCTTAGTAAATTGTTTAACTGATTGTGGAAATGAAAAATTCTCTATTCTAAAAAGGTCATTATTGAAAATGATTATTATTGTATATTATTGTATTATACAATATTATACAAATATTAATGCATATTATATTTTATTAATACTTTAAAGAAAACTGATTTTACTTTTAAGGAAATACGCACACTTTGCTTCACCTGAAAAATCATGCTCCTAATAAAATTCTATCAAAACATTTTTTTTTTCATGATTTTCTCCCTGTATATTTAGAGGAACATTTTACCTTTTTAGGGTCCCGTAATTAAAACGTAGAAACGGAGCCATTAAAAGAAAAATAAGGCATTGATAAGAAAAATAAGTTGGTGATAGACACAGGATCACTCCTGTGTCTATCACCACCCTTTTTCCCGTAAACTTTGGGGCGTGAAAAGTTCAAGCTTGCGAAAGTTATAAAGCCTTTTTACACACATATTATCAGATTATTAGCCATTCAGAAATATCTTTACGAAAAAAATTAGGATGCTAATAAAGTTACTTGAAAAAAAAAGTTTTCTCTTTGTATATCATGTGGGGTATCGTAAGAAAGATCTCGTAATATCGAACTCAAAAATATATTTGTTTTAATTTTAGGTAACTGATTTTCAGAAATATCGCAAAAGATGCACTGCAAAAATATCTCCCTTCCCCCTCTATTTCCGAATCTCTACTAAAACTAAAATTATGAAAAAATAGGGGTAGTAGGTGTTTATTTAAACCTTGCAGGAAAACTATACTGATTTTCCTAGGTAACATAGTTTTTCAGGAAAACGCATTTTCTGTTACAGACACACTTCCGGCGGTCAGCGAGGGAGTTGACGAGTGCTCGAGGTATCTCTCGACGCAGAATCATCCAAGGATATTTGATAATGATTCTCGAAAAAAGTTTAAGTAATTACCTGAAATATTACTTAAAAAAAAGCTTTCTTCTTATATATCGTGCAGGGTATCTTTCGAAAAACCTTGTACCATCGAACTAAAAAATCTACTTGTTTTAATTTTAGGTGTTATGTTTTGAGAGGTATCGTCGAAAGTATACTGGAAAAATATGCCCTCCCCCCTCCTATTTCGGAATCTACTGAAACTAAAATTATGAAAAAATTAGAGGTAGTAGATGTTTATATGCGCGGGTTATACTCCTACTTTCCCGATTATTTTCCTTTCAAATGTATTTTATTTACTTTTTCTGTTTAAATGTAATTTTATTAAGAATTTCTAACATATCTCTAACAAAACAAGAATAAATGTGGAAATAAATCATTAATTTTATATGATAAACTAGGGGGCCTGCCCCCTGCGAGCTACGCTCGCCAACCCCCGCTCAGACTTCGAGGCCTCTAAAAACATGACAGCGTGCTATATTTTAAAAATATTGGTAAATCTGTAATTTGGTTGCCATGCTTTTAACGTTTTAATGGGACATTTTTGATTATCATGGCCTCATACACAGCTGTTGCGATAACTGACGACTGTTTTCGGGATTGATAAGTAAAATCAATTACAACTTGAAAACCAGCTTGTATAAAATGGTTAGGTTTAAATTTTGGCTACCTCTCGGACTTTTATAACAACGATCTGTATTCTATTCTTCCTTTGCGTTTAAGGATGAGAAAAATTCCATCTGCTTGTGAATAACATTAAGAACCACGCTATTGAAAAGTACTATGTTATAGACATTTTCAGTAACAGGTTTTAATTTTCTCTCTATTTTAGTGCGCCATCATGCATATTTTCATGTTATTTTAAATATGTAAATTATTTATTTTAATTAATATGTATATACGAATTTTCTAATAACTATTTATCATACAAAATTAATAAAATATTTTGTGCATGCTTGCCTGCATTTATTCAGCATCAATTGATGAGATATTTAAACAAATTTGCTATCCGTGATAATAATACACCATGTTATGTCACTTGCATATTGTTCATAAGAAAATCGGGTACTTTTCCAGTATAGGATCCTTTGCTTTTAGGTTTGGCGTAATTCGAGCTTCAAAAAGGGATAGATTCGTTAATATAAATAGATTTGTTGCCAAAAGTTATGAAAACAAACCCAATGAACTTTTGTTGCTTTTCTATTATAGGGGTCTTGACGCTTTTTTAAAATGCTTGGCGGAAAAAACTAAGCAGGATAGAAAACCAAGCGGATAGAAAACCAAGCAGGATATTTTATTCTCCTTCCGTTCAGTTGGGCAATTGTTATTTTATATATTCGTTTCAAATATCCGAATTAGTGATTTTATAAATTCGTTTAATTAAATTTTACAAAAAAATAACAAAATGATATCAATAAATAATAATTACTATTAATTCCTTTTCCCCCCTTTCTTTTGCGTTTACATAAATGACGTCATTTGGACGAATTCATTCAAAATATTTTCAGTTTATAAATTAAATTAAATGCTGACAGACGATTGAATCCTGACGATAGAAATGTGATTTTTTTTTTTAATTTTCCTGAAAAACATAAATTTAATCACAATCTTGCCTTCATTATCGATTGAAATAAAAGATAAATTCAATTTCAATTTGAAAATGACGAATAAAAAGAAATCAATAATCCCTATCGGGATCCTTTTCAATTTTTTTCCCTTTTTTGTCACAAAAAAACTGAGTAATTAGTTGCCATCATTACAGAAATGTCATTAAAATTAGAAAAAAAATTAATATCTCGAAAACTAATTCCAATTTCAAAATTCTATTACCAGTTTTGACATCCTCGGATTTTTACGGACAATTGGTATTAATTTCACCATCAAGCGTTTAATATTTTATTAAAAATAGCCCTGAAACTTAATCAGTCGTTTAGTCAGTCGTTTCATAAAATCGTTTCATAAATTCGTTTCATAAAATCGTTTCACAAATTCGTTTCATTAGGATTTTATATATATAGGGTAGATATATTCTTTAAATGCTTTCAAAATTAAAAATAAATGCATTTAAATTACTATTACATGATACGGAGAACTACTAACATTATATAGCAGTATAGTGAAGATATAAATTGGGGGAAAAAGTTTATGGATAGCATCTTTTATAATAAAAGTAAAATAACAAATAAAATTCGAAACTACAATGTAATCTTTATATCATTTAGCTTGTAAATCGTTTACTTGATGGAAATGGCGCTATACTTGAATGTCTTTGGAAGATTCTTGGTGGTGCTTTGTAAGCCTTTATCCAACATTTTTGTTTGATGGTATCTCCTTCTTTCCCGGAACTAATGATCTTTCAGATAATAGCTTTTAAGATCCTATTGAACGCATTCAGTGATTAAACTGTTTAAATTCGGAAACGAGTTTGCAAGCGAAAATGCTTCTTTCTCAGCGCCAAAGTGTTTCACATTTTCTAAACATTATTCTAACAAAAGTCTATTTTGTAATGGGGCTAATTTAAAAGCAAAAATACAGTATTTTAATATATGTTCGCATATTTTTTAGACAAATTTGATAAATGATTTTAAAAAATGGAATTATTTTAGAGGAAAAAAATTTCTGGCAACAACTTATTATGTGTAATTTATATTATCGTCTGATACTTTCAAATTTACTCTTATTTCAAGATTACGCATGCAAAAAAGCTGTGAATGGGAATATGCTTTTTTTTTCGAACAGAATTATGCTAATTCGACAGTCAAAGATGATTGGAAAGCGCATAATATAAAAACTTTTTAGTGCGAAATAAACATAACTATTGACTGGAAAGTGCTATCCTAAAATCAGTACGTATACATAGTAAAAAGATACCACATGAAAAAAAAAAAAACAGGGAAAAATAGAGCCAATTTCAAGGCTGAAAACGAAGTTTCAATTTTAGGATTTATAACTGTCGAAGATATATCTTACAATGGGAAAATAAAAATAAGAATATTGGACAAAAATGTTTCGAAACGTTATAGTAAAAAAACGAAGACGAATATGAAAAAAAGAAACATATGAAATTATTCCGAAACTATTCAAGTTTTACTTACATACATTACAGGTGTTCTATGTGTGAACCCTTGGTCACACGGCATACATCCATGCGATAGTCCAGTTCCTGCCATACTCCATTTCTTTAAATCTGAATCAGTGGTGTCAGTTCAACGGGCCTTTCGTAATAATGATAAAGATTGAGCAGAGTTGTAAAGCACAGTGGTTAAGGTCTGTGGTGTGACTAAGTATATAGCACATTGAAGAAACAGTTTATGTAGAAATCAGAATTATATTTATTCATTCAACTTGAATGTCAAACTTAAATAAAGATATATACATAGACCTCCAGCCATTGCTGGGAACTTTGGTATCACATTATAGCAAATAAACATTCAGAAAGGGGGTTAACTGTCCTTCCATCACATCACCACACCTTCCATGGAGTTGTTTCACCCTAGATATATACTTACTCCGTACCTCAAACTAGAATAAAATATGCATACAGTTACAGTTAAAAGAGAGTGCCTTTACGACCGAAATGCAAAAAGAAAAACCGGTTCGGAACGATTTTACTCCCGAACAAACCACTTGACAGAGAAAGGGGGACAAGATTTTGTCCAGATTTCCAACATGCGGCCCCATCGGTCGTAAAAACTTCCTCTTTCTTTTCATAGTCAAAATCAAAAATGTTACAAATGGCTCTCTGAAATTTTATATACAGTAGAGGTTTTGTTAGAAAATCAGCCTTATTAACTTTAGAACTTACATGTTTTAACTCAAAAACATTTTCATTTATTAATTGGCGAATAAATTGACACTTTATGTCAATATGCTTAGTTTTAAAGTTTTCTTGACTATTTTTAGAAAAATAAATAGCAGATTCATTATCACAGTACTGAACTGGTTTTATTTTATCACATAAATTAAGTTCATTTAAGACATTTGCATACCACGTTAGTTCTTTTACACTTTCAGTTAATGAGATAAACTCTGACTCCATAGAACTAAGTGCAATGCATTTCTGCTTTGATGATTTCCAAGCAAACGGAACGTTACTAAAGTAAATTATATAACCACTACTTGAATGTCTTTTAGTAAGGTTACATCCCCAGTTAGCATCAGAATATGCATATAAACTTGAGGATTTTACATTAGACAGGTTTATTTTATAACTTTTTGTAGCAAAAACGTAATTCATTATATCTGCCAATATCAACCAATGTTTATATGTATAACCATTACAAAATTGTGACATTATATTTACAGAAAAACTAATATCAGGTCTCGATCTATTTGATAAAAATGACAAACAACCGATTAATGATCGGTATGGATATTTTTTCATCAATTCATTTTCCACAATTTCACTTTCGTTAACCTTATCTGGTAAGATACAGCCAATTTTAAAGGGTAATTTAACATAACTTTTAGGTAAACCTTTATATTTTAATTCTAATCTTTCAATGTAAGTTTTTTGATGAATAAATAATGAATCAGCAATAAGTTCAAAGTTAACACCTAACAAATATTTCGTTAAACCTATTTCAGTAATTTCTAAGCTATTTTTTAACATATTAGTTACAGATTGCAGTATATTTTCATTTTCAGCAAACAAAACTAAATCATCTACATAGACAACTAAAATTGCATTACTTTTTAGTTTATATACACAGTTACACCATTTTAACTTACAAAATCCTAAATTATGTAGTATATTGTCCAATTCAAAATTCCATTCTCGGCCACTTTGCCGTAAACCATAAATAGATTTATTTAACAAACAAACTTTATTTTCGGCACCTTTCATGACAAATCCTGGTGGTTGTTTCATAAATACAGTTTCTTTTAAAGACCCATATAAGTAAGCTGATTTTACATCTAATTGAATATGATACCAATTTAACATAGAAACTAATAAAATAAACATTAGTTTTATAATTGAAAAATTTACAACTGGTGAAAATATATCATTAAAATCGATACCTTGTTTCTGTTTAAAACCTTGAGCTACGAGACGTGCTTTGTACTTTTTCCCATTTTTTTCTATGTTTTTAATATTATAAACCCATCTGCTTCCTACTATTGTGGCGTTTTTGGGTGGATCAACCAACCGCCAGACCTTTCTTTTACTCATGATTTCAAGTTCTTCCCTCATCGCGGCGTTCCATTTCCCTCTTTCTGGGTTAACTTGTGCATCCTCAAACGATTTAGGGATTTCCGTATTGTAAGTTTCATGTTGGAATATTTCACTTAAAGATGAATCATCCGAATCGCTAGTTGAAGGTTCATTTAAAGTTTCTAGATTGGGATGAGTAGTTTTAGGTTTAAAGTCAAATTTATCCGGTTCATAAGCGATTTTATTTTCTTGACAATATTTTTTAACATCATTTAATGATCTCAGTCTCTTATTTGTTATCGGGGTATAATAATACACGTCAATCCTGTTACTTTTAGTTCTAGGTCTTTCAATTCTTTTCCATTTTGAAATATTTATAGAAGTTAAAGTTATTTTACTCCCCCTTTTCTCTTCGTCTTCATTTAAACTTACTCCTGGTAGTTTATGATTAAGATCTAGAGTTGCGTTACTTAAGCCATTTGATTCAACTTGAGATTCATTAAAATTCAATACAATATCCTTATACTTATTTACTCCAAATAATGTTTCTACCCCCTTTTTGGATTCATCTATACGCACATGAATAGTTTCTACAATTCGCCTTTCTTTTGGCATATACATCCTATATCCTTTTGTTTTCATGGCATAACCAACTAAAATACCGGGTAAAGCTTTAGGTTGTAGTTTATTTCGTTTAACTTTAGGAACATTAACAAATGCTAAAGAACCAAAAATTCTTAAATGTTTTACCGAAGGTTTGAATCCTGTCCATAATTCTTGGGGTGTAAGACCTTGGGTTAAACTGTGTTCGGTTCTATTTTTTGTATGAACAAACGCTAAAAGAGCTTCCCCCCAGAATGATGGTTTTAATGCGCTATCATGTAACATTGCTCGAACTGCATTCATTGCTACTTTATTGAAATTTTCAGCAACACCCACCTGTTCTGGCGTATAAATGGAGGATCTTTCTATTTGTATACCCAAATCAGTTAACAATTTCTCAAATAATTTATGAATAAATTCTAACCCATTATCAGTTCGTACACTCTTTAATTTTTTACCAGTTTGTCTCTCAGCTTTCGCTAAAAACCTTTTAAAGTATTCAAAAACTTCCGTTTTATCCTTAAGTATATACACTTCAGTCCTTCTAGAATAATCGTCAATTATTGACAAAAAGTATTTCCCCCCTCCTAACGAGTTAACTGAGCTAGGACCCCACAAATCCATATACACTCTATCAAGAATTTGACTAGAAATGCGTTTATACTGATAATTCCTTTTAAACGAATGTCTATTAGATTTTGCAATTACACAAGATTCACACATCTTATTTTTGTTTTTACAGTTAATATTTTCAATACCTTTAACACAATTATTTTTACTCATTTTTTCAAGTAAAGGCAAATTTGTATGACAAAATCTACGATGTATAATTTCTGCATTTAAACTAGTCGAAAAGGCAAAATTTTCACATTTTGAAGCATAACCTTTAACAATATACAATTTATCTACTCTAGGTACAGTAAAACAATATCGATTAAATTTATCATACACAATCATTTTATTTTTTCCCCATTGAATGTGGTTTCCTGCAATATCGATGTTGGATCCACCAATTAAATTTCTTCTCATATTTGGAGCATATAAAACATTTTTTAAAGTTATTTCTACATTACCTTTTACATCTTGTATGGTGAAGTCAATATCACCTATATCCAATACTTCCGACGAACAGTCCTTGTCTCCAATCAGCACTTGTTGGGGGGGGAGGTCCTTGTAGGTTACAAATAAACTCCTGTCATTCGTAAAGTGAGAAGTAGCTGCTGAGTCCAGAAGAAATTCAACAATTTTCTCATTTGAAGACATTAGGGCGGATTCCGATTGCCTTGTAGTTTCACTGTAGAAAACTTGCTTCTTCCCTCTATAGTTTCTCTTTTTGAAACACCTTGTATCTGTGTGACCAGGTCGTTTGCAGTAACTGCATATTAAACTCGGCCCCATACGAGTAGCTGGTGAAGTACTAGAGCATCGAGAGGGTTCCAGGTCGCTTCCACTACTTGAAAACCATGGCTTTTTACTGGTTACGAAATTCTTCTTTGGAATGGTTGGTCTATCAGTAGGATTCTTAAACTTGGTTGTATAAGCATCACCTACACTGATAACCTCTTTACTTTCGTCCTTACGCTTTAAACAAATTCTTCCATATTCACTAATTAACTGTTTAGAAACATTTTCCAATTTAAATTCTGTATCATCTAACCTGTATAACATTTGAACGAGATTATCACATTCTTCGGGTAAACGACGGATTAACTGGAAGCATACTAACAATTCTGGCATATCAAAACCTGCATCTTTGATTTGAAACCTTTTTTCTTCAATTCTCTTGCAAAATAAACCGATGGTTTCCTCTTGCGAGTTTAACTTCATTTCAAAAAAATCATCCACTAATCCAGCTAAACGTGCCCGTGACGTTGGTTCGAAGTTTAACTTTAGGATATCCCAGGCAACTTTTCCGCTTTCGGTCTGAGCGATTAATATCTGGAATTTCCTTTCGATGGATTGATAAATCGTAGTATAAGCTCTGCGTTTACGCCATCCAAAATCACTTTTCTCTCTATCAGATGCATCCTCTTTACATGCAATATCGGGATTCGTAATAAACTCCCAGCAATTCCGATCTATCAGTACACATTTGACGTCGAGCTTCCAAGAAGAGTAGTTATAATCCGACAATTTCGGGAAAGAATAAGTTAACTCTGGAACTTGTGCCATTATACTTTTTAAGCTATATATATTTCATCTAAAACACACCACACTGCATCTATTTGACCTTTAGCATAACATGGCCCCTTAACCATGATAAAGATTGAGCAGAGTTGTAAAGCACAGTGGTTAAGGTCTGTGGTGTGACTAAGTATATAGCACATTGAAGAAACAGTTTATGTAGAAATCAGAATTATATTTATTCATTCAACTTGAATGTTAAACTTAAATAAAGATATATACATAGACCTCCAGCCATTGCTGGGAACTTTGGTATCACATTATAGCAAATAAACATTCAGAAAGGGGGTTAACTGTCCTTCCATCACATCACAACACCTTCCATGGAGTTGTTTCACCCTAGATATATACTTACTCCGTACCTCAAACTAGAATAAAATATGCATACAGTTACAGTTAAAAGAGAGTGCCTTTACGACCGAAATGCAAAAAGAAAAACCGGTTCGGAACGATTTTACTCCCGAACAAACCACTTGACAGAGAAAGGGGGACAAGATTTTGTCCAGATTTCCAACAAATAAATATCGAAAACAGGGACCAACTGACATAACAATTCATGTGTGGTACCGGAAATTTAAAGAAACGGAGTATGGCAGGAACTGGACTATCGCATGGATGTATGCCGTGTGACCAAGGGTTCACACATAGAACACCTGTAATGTATGTAAGTAAAACTTGAATAGTTTCGGAATAATTTCATATGTTTCTTTTTTTCATATTCGTCTTCGTTTTTTTACTATAACGTTTCGAAACCCCGGAGGGAATTATGAATGACCCTGCATTATTAAGAGAATGTGTTACATCCAATATTTACAGAAAATATGCTATTTTCTTTATTTCAACAACTTTTGAAGGGTGAAACTGCATCAAAGCAAAGCTACCGCTCATATTTCAAAAACTACCGCTGTATTCGTTAAAAACATTAAAAACTGACACAGGTATTGCATTTATACCTTTCAACATATTCCTAGGAAGTCACCTGACGTTTCTCTTATGGTTTATTGTGCATTCGGTCTGCTGAAAAGAGCTCTTTCAAAGCGCAAAACCACCACGATGGATCGAATCTGGAAAGTTTTTAAAGAGGCATGGGAAGCAATAACCCTGTAAATTTTACAAAAAACCTTCTACCATCGAAAGCATTACGCAGAATTGGAATCAAGAAACAAGATTATCATATAGATTATTTCAGAAAGCAATATTCATATTTTAAACGTTAAAAAAACAACGCCGAAATCGTCTAAAAAATGTGCGAACACCCTCTGTATAACAGGCAGCTTTTGTCTGTAAAATATTTATTTTTGTATTATACGATATTAAAAATTTCATAAAAATGATATTTTATGTTGGTGCTTCATTTAGTATATGTAATTTATAATACGTGTTATTGTTTTAAATAAATCTGATCGCTTGTTTTTTTATTTAAATTTATTAAAACAAAATAAAACTTTAAATGCTAGTTGGTTGTAAATGATTTATGGAGATAAAAAAACCCAAGGCAAATCTGAAATCATAAAGAAATATTTTTCTCATTTAAACATTTGTAGCTGCGTAATGGAATTTTTACATGCAAGAATAACAATATAATATTAATTTTAACGTTAATATTAATTTATCATGCTTGTCTGTAGAACATATTTGTTGAAAATGAAAATATTTTCTTGACCATTGATACAATCTGTAAAACTTACATTCCGGGTTGAGAAATCTGATTAATACACTGCAAAAACTACTCAAAAATGTTTGCGAAAGTCGTTAGCAGCAAAAGAAACTTTGTTCTTAGAAATGCTACTTTAAATCTCGAATATATTTTGGCTTATAAGGTTTCTACAGATAAATAATGCTTTTCGGAGTCATGGATAACTTGGAACAGATTACTATTTATTTCCGTTCGTGATTATATTATAGTTTCTTAGATTGTATTATATTTTCTTAGATTAAGAAACATTTTTTTATTGTTTTTTTACATTGAAGAAAATGAATGTAAAAAGGGGGAAATATGATACGATGGAAAGGATATTGTTTCATTCTTCGAAGATACATTTTAATGGGCCAATAATCAACCCTTTGTGTCGCTGCGATGCATATTCAACATACCCGAATATCAATGTTACTTATATTGCAGACTCTAAAAGACAATTTTATTTATTGCTGCTATCTCCAAACGTAGCAGTTAATATAAATTGTCCGTAGAATTCTCAACACACGGTGATACTGAGTTGTTTTTATATGATATATTTTAATTTATCATTTGAACAGGTTTCCATCGTTAATGCTAAAATGAGCTTTGCAAAATTAAAAAAGCTGGAGACGTGCAAAAATAGATTTTTTACAAAGGTATGTTTGTATAATTTACAATTCTGTATTAAATATTAAAAATTTGACACTATTTATGAGATGTAATTTACTGTTTATTTTAGATGTGAAAAAAGTACCTTTTAGTTAATAATTTTGTATGTTCTAAATTTATTTCACGCTTAAAATGATGTCTTTTAACGTCTGTGTAAATATGTTTAAAATCGGAGTTGTTGAATTAGAAAGGATTGAATATCAGGCTCACAAGTAGAAAATACACTAAATAGAAATTTTGAATCTTTAAGGGAAATTTTTAGGTCGTTATAAATGAGGGCGTTAGAATGACATTGGATTAAGTCAAAAATCCAAACCTAGATAACCATATTTTCACTGAACGTATATTAATTTTTGTTCAGTGTGATAGTCAAATAACTCATAGTTCACTTAGGAAGTCGCTACAGGGCAAAACAATTTGAACCACTTAATGTAACGGCAATACGACGAGTTTCACAAAACACTTCATTTATCAAATTAATAAATATTGACTTACTCCACTGTCATTCTAACCCCCTCAAATGTCGGTTTCAAATCAAGTATAAGGAGCATCAGTGAATATCGAAGATATATAGGGTTAGAAAACAAGTGTGTTTCCATAAATTATCAAACAGTTTCTAGTCGCGATATTTTTTTTATATCGACGATGTGTAAAATTTCTTCAGATTCTTTCCTGACAAAATATTTGCTGTCAATATACAGAAGTATACAGGGGATAAGATTAATAAAGATCTTGTGACAGTGGTTATTGGAAGCAATGTAGACTGCGCGGTAAAAAAAAAAAAAGAAAAGAAAAAAAAGTTTCTAATGATGTTAAATCTCGGAATACTCGCAGCTTCCCCAAAACGGAGAGTTTGCTCTTTCAATATGAAAACTGAGACTACGCTTGGATGGCAGGAGACATCTCTCTTTCATGGGTGTACATCGTCTGTCTACAAATGCAGAAAGAGATTAGGATTGTTGTGCTGTTTGGTAACAACTACCCAGCAAGGGGAGTTTGAAAACCGAGACTACACTTGGAGACACTTGGACTACACATCTCTCTTTCATGAGTGCGCAGCGTCGATCCCCAAAGGCAGAAAAAAATTAGGATTGTTGTGCTGTTTGGTAGAAAATACCCAACTTACCCCAAAAATATCACTTGTTTACAAAACGTCAGCTTTATATTCGGAAAGTGTTCTCAAACCTTTGCAACCAGGAGTAATTAATGTCCTGAAACAACACTGTTAAAAATAATCTGAAATTCACGGGTATTTTTTCCTGAATTTCACAGAAAAAGTCCCTTTTCACGACAAAAGGGCATTTTCCGTTAAAAACAGAAAATTTCCTCATATTTTCTGAAAACAACAGAACAGACGGAGAAGAAAGTGGCCAACGGATCTATTCCGTTATCTGCTGCATATTTATTTTCAATGTTTAAAAAACTGACGTGTTGCAGCACAGAAAAACTAAAAATTCAATAAATTAAAATTTCGAGTTTATTTAAAAGAACAAAATAGTTCTTTCGAATTAAAAAAAGAAACACTTAATTTTCCAATGCTTTTAAAATTATTAACAATTTATTTTTTAAAGTTATAAAAAAATATTCACACATAAAATATATTCTAAACAAATATCGGTACTTTTCGGTTAGCCGGGCGCCAGTCAAATATATATATTTATATATACATATAAATACACATATATATACATACACACACATATATATACATGTATATATATATATACTTATATATACACATACATATGTGTGTATGTATGCATATATATGTATATATAGATATATACATTTCACTGGCGCCCGGCTAACCGAAAAGTACCCAAATATCTTTATATATATATATATGTGTGTGTGTGTGTGTGTGTGTGTGTGTGTGTGTGTGTGTGTGTGTGTGTGTGTGTGTGTGTGTGTGTGTGTGTGTGTGTATAATAGTTACATTAAGTGGGAAAAAATCGATTTTACTCAAAAAAGCAACAAACAAAATTAATGCTTTCGAATTTAAAAAAATAACAAATAATTTTCTCATTCCTTTGAAATTATTCGCAATTTGATTTTTAAAGTTATAAAAAACACTCTCACTGAAAATATATTCTAACCGAACACATTTAAAAAATATATAATAGTTGAAAAAAATCAATTTTCTCAAAAATGCAAACATACTTTATCAAATTTAATTCAAAATATAATATTCATATTTTGCATCTAGCAATCAAATTAAGAATATATATAATTCATGTTTTAATCCTCCATTAATACTAAAGATTTCAGTCATAATCTTATAACAAAATATCCTTCCAATTAATTTTAAAATTACTAGGTTTCTAAATCCCAGATTGTTTAAGTTCCAAGCCGCGATTTGAAGAAATATTTTATCATCGTTTCAAACTCGTAATCTAGCAAGGGCCCGCTGGTCATTCGGTAAAGCACTTGGCTCAAGGCGCTATCGTCTCGGGTTCGAACCCCAACGTCAGCCGGAAAATATTCTTGAAGTATGTCAAATATTAAGTACTCCCGTTATAGTCAACAGATGGCAGCACAATCAGAGAGGTAATATTTTTAAAACCGAGGTCATTCAAAACGGAAAGTTACCGTTTGTTCAAACAGAGATTTTACTTCTGTTATCTTTCAAAACGGAAAGTTACCGTTTCTTTAAACGGAGGTTTTCTTTCTGTTATTCTTCAAAACGGAAAATCTACTAACAGAACGGAAAAAGTCCGGCAACTTTGCTACCAGTACTTTTGCCATGAATTAACGGATTTATTTTTAACAGTGAACATTACTGAAAGCCTCTAGTAAAACGATTCCTCAAAATCACAGAAAACCATAGAAATGTATAAATCTGCATATGTTAAATTGCTTAATGCAATTTTGTATCTTATTTCAGTTTGGAAAATAATTCATTTTATTAATTCAGCTCAATTTTGTAAAATTTTACCTTTAATTTCTCCTCATATATATATACATTTTTCATGTTAATTCAATTGCTTCTTTAATCTGTTTTTATATAAATTAGTATTGACCCGATGTCAATTATTCCGGATTGTTATTAAGTGCGTTCGTAATTATAGTCGTCGTCTGGCACATCCGTCCGTCCACATGTAACAGATCAAAAACTATCCAAATAATTGAAATTTAATTGAAGTTTAATATACAGGGTGATTTTAATGAAAGTACCACTTTCAAAATGCTGTAAAAAAGAGCCACTGGTCAAAATGACTTCAAATTTGAACTGAATATGCTGGAAGAAAGGAGAAACGGTATGGCACAAGGAAAAAAAGTTCTAAAGTGTATTAATAGATGCAGCATTAAGCGGCATACTATGCAAATTAAAAGACACTCATTCGCAATTAAAAACCGTATCATTATGTGCATTTTATGTGGTTTTTGACTCAAGGACAATTAATAACCGATTTTTTCCATCCAATGTGGTACGACTTTGCCGTAGTGGATGTGCTTTTCACTGACAGTACCACAATTGTTAACTGATTTGGAAGTCATTTTTTCCGTTAAACAACCGAAACACTTATGCATATTGAACAGTAAGGTTGGTTTACTGTGCAATTCATGCCAAAGCCGTCGTAATTTAATTAAAAATGTTACTTGTATCCGAATCCAATTTCGTTATGCTTCTTACAGCGCCATCTATTGTTACACTTTGGAACTTTTTCTTTTTTATGCCATACCTTCTTCCAGTATATTCAGTTCAAATTTGAAATCATTCTGACCAGTGGTCTCTTTTTACAGCATTTTGAAATTGGGACTTTAATTATAATCACCCTGTATATAATCGTTGCAGAATTTTGTCGAGTAATTGCAAATTTTATGATAATAGAATCGAGACTTAAAAAGATATCAATAAAAGTTTTATTCATTCTATTAAATCCTATCCTACGTAATTAATTCAATGATATCCCATGATAGGTAATGATTCTAGGTTGCCATGGTTATTACGTCCTATTTAAGATAGAGTCATATTATTTCCGTATTATGGAATTTAAAAACCGAACTTGTATACTAAAATTGTTTAATTATAGCAATCCTATAATCTGCCGACAGTTTTTTGAATACATGTTTCCGGAGAAATAGATACTAAATGACAAAAAAATCTAAAATTTCAAGTTCCGAAATTTTTAAAGCTAGGCTTAATTTTCCCATTGAAATTTTCAGTAAATGTCTATAAAAGATAAAATGTTGCCAACTTAAAATGTACTTATTTTATTACCGAAATTAATCACATCATAATAACAGACGATATAATTCTTTTCACTGAAATAATAGCAGTACGAACACACCTCATTTGTCACGTTTGACGTACAATTTCCAACTTGTTTTTGTTATGTAATTGATTTACGGAATGTGTTACAGTGTTTGGTTTTGCATAAGTTTAATAATTGTCTAGTATACTGAATTTATAATTACTGTTTTATATAATTCATTTATAGTAGACTTAGCTTTATGTTATTTTGTATGCGCGACTTCTGAAAAAGGTATGAATTTTTTAAATGTTTTAACTGCGCTTTCATATCCGAAGTTAACAAGGTTCTGCTCGGTATATAGTATGCTACTTCTGGTTTCATGGTATACTTTTTTTCGATTTGTTTATCTTATATATATATATATTATATATATATGAATATGTGTCGTTATATTGATTTTCAGAAATTATTCATTCTTAATTCAAAATATTTCGCTTGTAGTATCGTGATGGATTGGGTAATTTGAGTAATGTATTTTATACTGAACGGCTTATTTTAACTAACAGAAATCAGCTAAGATTTAGTTATTTTGTGTGAGATTGCCGTTCATAACGTAAAAAAAAATAGAAAACAAAAAAAACTACAACATTTACTTACCAAAGCAATATTTTGAATATGCAAAATATGGAAATGCATTGAGCAATTTTCAATAACTCTTAAATAATGTTAAATGATGGATTATAAAATAATGTCATGATTTAAAATTATAATAATTTAGATACATAACATAACATTTGCCATTCTTTGAAACCCAGTCATTTAAATTTTATGCTTCTCATATAATTCAATCCATCCGCTTTGTAGCTATTGCCAAAATATCACTTATCATTTATAAAATAAAGAAATAAATAAAAAAACCTGCAAATAGCTTTGTATTAAAGCAAATTATTACATAATAAATTTCTCTTCCTTTACAGAAATGTTCAATATTTCTTAAATAATATTAAATAATGGATTATAAAATAACGTCACAATTTAAAATTATAATAATTTAGATACGTAACATAACATTTATCATTCTTTGAAACCCAGTCATCTAAATTTTATGTTTCTCATATAATTCAATCCATCTATTTTGTAGCTATTGCCAAAATATCTCTCATCATTTATTAAATAAATAAATAAATAAAGAAAACCTGTAAATAGCTTTGTATTAAAGCAAATTATTACATAATAAATTTCTCTTCCTTTGCATGTTTTTATCAGTTTTGAGAAATGTTCAATATTTCTTAAATAATATTAAATAATGGATTATAAAATAACGTCACAATTTAAAATTATAATAATTTAGATACGTAACATAACATTTGTCATTCTTTGAAACCCAGTCATTTAAATTTTATGCTCCTCATATAATTCAATCCATCCGTTTTGTAGCTATTGCCAAAATATCACTCATCATTTATTAAATAAAGAAATAAATAAAAAAACCTGTAAATAGCTTTGTATTAAAGCAAATTATTACATAATAAATTTCTCTTCCTTTACATGTTTTTTATCAGTTTTGAGAAATGTTCAATATTTCTTAAATAATGTTTAATAATGGATTATAAAATAACGCCAAAATTGAAAATTATAATAATTTAGATACGTAACATAACATTTGTCATTCTTTGAAACCCAGTCATTTAAATTTTATGCTTCTCATATAATTCAATCCATCCGTTTTGTAGCTATTGCCAAAATATTACTCATCATTTATAAAATAAAGAAATAAATAAAAAACCTGCAAATAGCTTTGTATTAAAGCAAATTATTACATAATAAATTTCTCTTCCTTTACTTGTTTTTTATCAGTTTTGAGAAATGTTCAATATTTCTTAAATAATGTTTAATAATGGATTATAAAATAACGCCAAAATTGAAAATTATAATAATTTAGATACGTAACATAACATTTGTCATTCTTTAAAACCCAGTCATTTAAATTTTATGCTCCTCATATAATTCAATCCATCCGTTTTGTAGCTATTGCCAAAATATCACTCATCATTTATTAAATAAAGAAATAAATAACAAAACCTGCAAATAGCTTTGTATTAAAGCAAATTATTACGTAATAAATTTCTCTTCCTTTACATGTTTTTTATCAGTTTTGAGAAATGTTCAATATTTCTTAAATAATGTTTAATAATGGATTATAAAATAACGTCAAAATTGAAAATTATAATAATTTAGATACGTAACATAACATTTGTCATTCTTTGAAACCCAGTCATTTAAATTTTATGCTCCTCATATAATTCAATCCATCCGTTTTGTAGCTATTGCCAAAATATTACTCATCATTTATAAAATAAAGAAATAAATAAAAAACCTGCAAATAGCTTTGTATTAAAACAAATTATTACATAATAAATTTCTCTTCCTTTACATGTTTTTTATCAGTTTTGAGAAATGTTCAATATTTCTTAAATAATGTTTAATAATGGATTATAAAATAACACCAAAATTGAAAATTATAATAATTTAGATACGTAACATAACATTTGTCATTCTTTAAAACCCAGTCATTTAAATTTTATGCTTCTCATATAATTCAATCCATCCGTTTTGTAGCTATTGCCAAAATATTACTCATCATTTATAAAATAAAGAAATAAATAAAAAACCTGCAAATAGCTTTGTATTAAAGCAAATTATTACATAATAAATTTCTCTTCCTTTACATGTTTTTTTATCAGTTTTGAGAAATGTTCAATATTTTTTAAATAATGTTAAATAATGGATTACAAAATAACGTCACAATTTAAAATTATAATAATTTAGATACGTAACATAACATCTGTCATTCTTTGAAACCCAGTCATTTAAATTTTATGCTTCTTATATAATTCAATCCATCCGTTTTGTAGCTATTGCCAAAATATCACTCATCATTTATAAAATAAAGAAATAAATAAAAAAAAACTTGCAAATAGCTTTGTATTAAAGCACATCATGACATAAGGAATTTCTCTTCCTTTACATGTTTTTTATCAGTCATTTACCCTAACGTGTTATCGATTTTAATATTACCCTAATTTCTTTCTGCGTTATATTCGATTTTTATATTACTCACAAGGTAGTGATTTGTAAAACTACTTTAATAAAGTATACATATAAAATTATACATATTTTTATTACTAGTGGAAAGTCAAGTTTTAAATGACACTAAATACATAAGATAATATATTTTTTTAAAAACATGTTTAAAGATAACGATTTATATTTATAGAAATATTTGATGGTTTTAGTTTTCTAAGGATAAGTATAATCAATAATTTTCGAAAAATAAACAGAAAATAGAATTTTTATTTATTTTATTAAATTAATTAATACTTTGTTGGAAAATATTCAGACAAAGGAAAACATTTAAATGTTTAAGTGGAAAATAATTTATCTGAATCCAGAAAGGGAAATATATTTATTGTTTATTTTCTATGAAATTATTATTTCCGTCAGAAAAAGACATCGTTCATTCTGCTAAAAATTCTCATTGCATATTTAGCTTTATCTAAGTGGGAGTAACTGTGAATCTTATATTTGTCAGTTATAACTGAAAAATGTGTTTAAATATGCAGTATTGAAAAAATAATTATCATCAACCTAATCACGTTTTTACTGCCTTTAGCTGACAATTGGGCTATAACGTTTGATAAAATAATTATAATTCAACAAACTGTATTGTATAATATTCTTGATTAAATTATCTTTTCAGTTTTCTTTTATGGTATTACTACGAAATATTTGGTGTTATGACCCATCAAACTTCAAAAAAGCATTTTTCCCGAAAGCTGTCCACAATTTTGGTCACCGTTGTATATATTAATATATATATATATATTCATATATAACTAGTTCCCGGCTAACCGAAAAGTACCAACATTTTTTCATGACTGAAAGAGTTATACTAAACAAATGTACATATCTTTGAAGAATACTTGAAACATAATATGTCGTAATTACACCCAGAAAAAATTTTTTTTGAATCAACAAAAATGTTCAATTTTAATTGAATTTTGCTAAAACAACCAAAATGTACTCAACAAAACATGTTTTGTAGTTTTAATCAATTAATTTTTTTCTGAGTGTAAAACCAATGTAAGCTATCATGAAATAAATTATAGAAAAGGGTCGATTAGTCCCATTCAGGATAGGAAGATTAAGGATACATTTAATTGCATCGCTAAGAGGTAAAAATTTGTTTTCGTATAGCTGGTGGTGTTTTGTTATGGACGGAAATTCGCGCGAGAGGTGCAGGATGAGGCGATGATTGCATTCCGTGTGGATCTTTCAAAAAGAACCTGGCCCATATATATTCAAATTTAGAATAAAATCGTAGAAATTGCCGTAGGGTTAATTTTAACTATCATTAACTTATCAAGTTTTTGTATTTTTTGTTTGCATTTTATTAAAACAATGCATATTAGTAGTATATGTAATAGATTGAGAAAATTAATTTGTACCTCAAAATTATAAAATGCGAATTTTAAAATATAAATCAGAGTTCAATTTTCACCAACATTTTTTACTGTGCCGCGTTCCATGGCATGGAAAAATAATACAATTTTTAATAACATATTATTTGATACAAAATGTCGGACCATTTTCCAAGCATTTAGGTGCAAACCAAATTCCGATACGACAATTATTTAATGTTTCGGGAATTTTCGAAATGATAACGGCCATAAGGAACTCGTATTCAATATATATATATATATTATTGTGCAAAAAATTACTCTTCTTTACATATCATATGGTACACAACGCTCTCTGGTACCTCAATTTATGATTTTTTTTATCAATATTTATAATTTGAACATACTTATGGGTCTAGTCAATGCTTTTTGCTTTTGCCACAAAACATCCGACATTTTTTTGAAAATCACCCATTTATATGACGATGTGTTCTTTTTTTTTATAAACTTTTAAAAAGTTAATGGACTTGTATACACAAAAGCTTTTTATATTTTTCGACGCCGAAGTAATTTTGCATTTATCCTGCAATAAATAATTAAATCCTGTAAATATATTTTATACTATATTTGCTTAAAAGGTTATATACATTTTTCATTTAAATTAAATGTAGTAATTTAAATTTGTAAAAAATTACTTTTATATGTAATTCAGTATTAATATAAAAGGTTCCAATATATTTTGAAAAAGTAAAATAATAAATACTTGTTTCTAAATAGCAATTTTTGTTTTTGGCATTAACAATAAGTTTTTAAGTCATTCTGAAGATTTTTAAAGCATTTTGCGTCAGAAAGAAATGATTTTAGAAGCTAAATTAAAAAAAATCCTAATTTGTACGTTAAGGAAAAGCATATTTTTTAACATTATTTTCATCTTCAAGATAAAATATTAAACTGTATATTTGGCAACATAAAACATTGTACATTTCATATTTAATCGGCCTTTAAAAAATACATATCTCTGAAAATTAAATGTTTTTTCGTTTTAAATTGTATTGCTCATTCAGATGTAATTGAGTGATATTAAATTTTCTGAATTTATTCAGTTAAATTACATAATGTAACTTTACGATTATCGTATATTCAGGAAAGCGTCCTTTACGTAAAATTACCCATTCATGTACAACAAAGAAAGTGATTTAAGATAAGTTTCAAATTCTTTTCTATAAAGGATAATGCCAGTTAATTTTCTGAATTATTCATCAGGTCAGCCTTTTAACCGTACAAAAGCATTTTCCAGAATACGCAGCTTCTATTATACCATTTAGAGGGGTCGATGCTAGTAAGAATTAAATAACAGCTGTTAATATAATCGATGCATTATTTATGAAGTCATGTGGAGCTAATATATATTTCTGTTGTTATACCTGTCAATATTCAAGAAACGAAATTAATGAAAAAGAGAGATTATAATATCTGAAAAAATTATATTCTCAAAAATGGATTTCGTTTTGTTTACATTTAAAACATTATTCATCTAATATGACACACAATAAGTCTTAGCATTTTATTGTATATAATCAATGTACTGTGAAATATTTCCTAAAACATTATAAATCATATATATTAGACTAGCAAGCCATTTTCCTGATTACAGATAATATCGAAAACGGCTGTAACTTTTTTTTTTAAAACATGCCTCCTATACAAAACTGAATAAGCGAAGACGATCTAGATATGTCCCGAATTTAAGAAAAATCATTTTGATAAGGTAAAACAAACTTAGCACTGAACATGCTGCTATATATCAACAACGGCTCAAATGATTTTCACAAAACGTGGCTACTATAATAAATCTATCACGAGAAAATGATCTAGCTATCTCCTTATTCTAAGGAAATTTATTTTGAAAGGATAAAAACTAATACAATACTTGAATTAATGCTATAAATCAAAAACAATTCAGGTGAATTTCATGAAATAAGCCTAGTTGGAATATATCTAAACCATCAAACTATGTATCGACTTCTTAAAAATTTGTTTTGATATGTTTCAGCATTCCGTTATCGAAATCCTCGCCAACAGTATTGGCTACTGATTGTTAACTAGATTAAGGATGATTTCGAAAATGGCGCTAACATTTTGACTTCTATGCTAATTTGACAGCAAGAAAACAGTCTATGTAGGTCCCGAAGTCTATAACAATAATTTTAAAAGGTTGGAATAAACTCAGAACTGAAATTGTTGCTATAAATAGAAAACAGTCTGGACAGTTTTCAGTCTTATATAGTAATTCAAACACTGGACAACCATTTTTGTAAACATGCTCTTTGATAGGTTTAAATTAATTATTTTGTCGTTATTATTCCGGAATCAAATTTTTCACCATGATCTGAACCACCATTACAGACGAAATATGTAACATAAGTCGAACTTTACGTAAGTCTGCCGCAATTTTAGGTGCCAAACCTAATCGCCTGTTTAGTTTTTCCATAGACAATATTAATAATGACGAATGATGCTCGAAATCTTGGATTTACTGTTGTCGTCCTCTTGTCTAATACAATCTTGTTTAATACAAAACCGGAAACATGTCCGTAAATAGCGAAAAGCTACAGAGCCTAAATTTTGAAGACACGGCGTTTGTAGATGATAAGTAAATGTTCTATGTTAGTGATTAGTATTAAGAATGTGATGAATTAGATTAGTATTAACACAAATAAAGTTATCACCAACCATACTTCTGTAAAGTTCTCTTTTACAATGTTGAGGAGAGTTCCATAAGCGGGTATGTCACCAATCAAAGGAACTTTTTTGAGCGTGGTCTGGCACATATCTTATTTAATTTTTGCAACCTGGTTTGTTTTAGACGATTATATAATAAAGATTTAAATAAAAATAATTTATGTATTATATTATTTTATGTTCGCAACGTATTATACTGGTTATGTCTGCAATATGTCTACATTTGGATACGAAATTTGACAGTTTACTTAGGGATATTAAAAAAAATTAAACTGGAAAAGCGTCATTTTTCTTTGTTTATTTCAAATATTTTTTTTTAAATATATTTTAGTAAAATTAATTAGTTTTGTGCATTTAAATATTTTCATAAACATTCTGTACATATGCTAACATATCTTGATAAATATTTGCGCTTATACTTTTGCTACGTTTACAACCACTAGAATATTGTTACAAACATCGCTATACTTTTATGCCATAGTGATACACCCTGGTGCAAAACGAGCAGCCGTTTTGAAAACAAGAGACTTTTCTGTCAAACCTACCACATTGTTACCGAAATTGTTCATGTTTCCCTCCAACGTTTGACTTGGACAACGACAGTTTAAGAAGAATCAATTTAATTTTTAAAATACTTGGAGAATAGCACTCAAGAAATCGTATTCATATAAAAACGTTTATTTTTATAAATGATACTCCAAATTTCTTAATATTATTAATTAATTGATTTTATTTTTTTTTTGTATGGAAAGAAGTATCGAATTCTTCATCAAAGAACAAATATAGTATTTACGTACTGGAGAAATGTATGACAAAAAATCATAAATGCTTCCGGGACAACATTGAAAAAAATAAATATAGAATCATAGATTTAAAAATAAATGTTCAAGAAACGAAATGTTAGCATTTGTTATTATTACTTTTGGAATCTAGAAACAACATTTTCACGTAGAAGTAAATACTCTTAAATAATAAATAATAATTTTTTTTCAATACAATGTGAACGTAGCTATGCTTCTATGCAGCTATTGAGTCTATCCCGGTACTCAAATATTATTCAAATATATATATGCATGAAAACAAATCGAAGAATTTATAAATTTCAAGAAAAGAATAACAATGTTTCACAACCACAAATGAAATATTTTTTTATTTTGAGTACAATAGTTTTATTTATTTATATTATTATCACTTTAATATTCGTATTGACGTTCTCATTAGAAGTAGCTACCGAAGCAATCTAGTAGCGACTGTTTTCAATCTGTCGAAATAAAATTTGAGCTGTCCGTATTTAACATTTTGCTGTCGAGAATGTAGCAGAAAACACGAATCAAGCTCTCATGCAGATGGCCACAGTGAACAAAAATATTTACAGAGTGAGGTTAATACAGTGCGTTCTATAAACGACATTGAAACGTTACTTAAAAAGCGACGATATGGCTATATTGCTATGTTGATTTAATGTACGAAAATATCACTTAATCGACGCAAAAATGAGCAATGTAAAGAAAAAATGAGAACAATCAGGCAACACGCTATTTTGATCAGTCACTTTCAAACTGCTTTTTAACTTTAAAGGGACATTAAATGCTGGAGATTTGGACAACAATAACGTATGTATTATTAATTAATTACACAAGATGGGTTTGAAATTTATGCATTTAATTTAAAAAAAAAAAAAAAAAAGAACTAGAAGAAGCCATTACGTTTTCGTGTCTTTTAAATTAGATTGGATAAGGAAATCTGAAATCAAGGTAGATGATAATGTTACCGAAATGAAGTTGAAACGAACGTTGGGAAATTACAGCTATTGATTACTTATGACTTACGTCGCCATTTCTAGTCTTTTAGATACCACTTCAAATCCATTTAAAGCTTATTATTCTGTAGATCAGTTTGAGATTCAAAAGAATCAGAACGCCCATTAAATATTTTTGATATTTTGTGAATGTTACGTTAATCGTGATAACTCCATTCCTCTCCGTTAACACATCATTCTTGTATGTCTAATTTGATAAAACTGCAGCTCAAATGTTATTCATAATTTTAAAATGTATTGGACACTAGGGCACCGATGTGTTTGTTTATTATCCCCATCTAACAAGAAAACACACAGCCCATAACCGTGCGTGTAAAAATATTAAAATTTTAATAATTATTATAATGAATACCTGAGTGAACACACATAAAAAAAAATCATTTTCTTATTTAGCTACATCTAGGTGCGGAATGTAAAACAACCATTTAATGAAACAACCTTCTCTTATCTCTCGACATAAAATGGAAGATTTTTCTTCAATGATTTGTTTAAAATGATTATCTGTTAATTTTAATTTTTAACATTGATTTTCTGTCATGGTTGTAACTATTATTAGGAGACTAAAACACTTTAGACCGAACAGACACACATCATTAATTAACCGCCACGAATTTCCTGTTTCGTCATTAGTGGATCTGGTTCACCAGGACGAAGTTTTTATTTATTTTGATCTAGACAATGAAAAAAAAAATGCCTTCTTCCGTAAAACTGTGATGTAAAGAACATTCTTCATTTTGTATATTTTAAGCATAATTGGTCACATGTCGTTTTTCGACAAACAATGTGACTTTTTTAAAATTCATATGGATCCCAATTTCATTCCTTTTGAGCTACGTTCAATGCATGTAGACATTACAAAATGAATATTTGTTTGTTTTCAAAAGACAATGACAATAAAAAGAAAGAAATATTTTTTCATCGATATATACAAAAAATAAATACTTCCTGTTATTAAAATATTATCAATAACTTGATTCTTTTCACTACTTTCCAAATAATTTGAAATTTTGCTGACATAAGAAATATCTTCAAACAAGAAAATACACAACAGAGAAAATTACTTTTCCGTACGTCCGGAAATTAGTCACGTTTTTGCTGAGCTATCGATATAAACAACTAGCAGTATCGTAGAGTAGCATACGTTTTGTTAAAAAATACTTGAAACACATAATTTGAGAGAAGACATTTTTAAGTCACATAATTTTTTCTTACGCGTCAAAGAACGTTATTTACTCATTTATATATTTAAACAACATTAGCTTCATAAAATTAAAGTTTAAAGAATTGCATTTCAATTCTATTTTAAAATGTTACTTTATGTGGGAACATCGTATATGTAATTTACACTCTACGCTATGTTAAATACTTCAAATATAATTAATATTATTTTTTATAACTTCAATGAGAATCCGTATGATTGTTTGGTAAATTACACTTTAAATATCAAAAGGAAATCACAAAAAAGAAATTTCTTTGCACGTAGATATCACACGTATGCATCATAGATCTTTGCTCTCTTTTTAAAAAGCCACATATAGCCTATTGCATTAATGGATTTTTTTAATCTCTTCTATGGCCTGAATTATTTCGTAGTGCAATGTACTCGATTGTCCGACTAAATTTGCATGGCTGAAAACTAATATTTAATTGAAATCATGCCGTTTTAATTTCCGATCTTTAACCCTTTAACGGATAAAGCACTTCAATTGCTAAAATGTTTAAATAAACTAGATGGAACCCGTCAAAACTTGACGCAAAAATACTATAACAATATCAGTAAAATAAGCTTCTTTATTATTTATGAAGGGGTGCGTATAAAACAGTCTTTCAAATATTTTATTAAATTTTTTTCCCCAGTCAAATACAGTACTATTTCCGATGCAAACTCCAAACAAACAATCCGTAAATAACTGTGTAATGCAAATCAGTTTGACATTACCACCATATTCCCCACGGCAAGAAAAAAAAATTCATGGACCAATGAAGTATATACAAATAGATAACACATGGGCTGATAAGTTCCCGGTCTAATAAAGAAAACACAACTTTTTAACAAAGCTTTATAAATTTATGACTTTATAACTTTATAACTTTAATAATAAATAATAATAATTTAATAATAATAATAATAATTTAAAAATAATAATTTATAATAATAATTTAATAGTAATAATTTTAAAAATAATTTTATAATAATAATTTTATAATAATAATTTAATAAATGATTAATAATAATAATTTAATAATAAATAACATAATTTTATAACGAAAAAGCTCCAATCAGTGCTCAGAACTCGTTGTTGTTTTTGGTCAAAAGTCAACACGCGTGGCAGCCACGTTGACAACAGCTTTTTCATAGACAAATGTTCATTTAAAATAAAACCTACACGTTCTTTGGATATCTTCAGAGTCTGAGCTATCTCCTGCAACTTCACTTTACGGTTCCCCAAAACGATTTTGTGGACTTTTTTTATGTTTTCCGGAGTAACCACCTCTTTTGCGTGGTGCATCACTGGTGTCCGTACGACCACGTTTAAATTCAGCAAACCAGTCAATAATGGTTGATTTACCTGGTGCAGTGTCCGGATAACGCTTATCTAGCCAAGCTTTTGTTTGAACGGTATTTTTTCCCCATCAAATAACAATTCTTGAAATTCTTGTTATCCATTTTTTTGTTTATCAACAAAGTCGTTCAACTAAAACCACTCTAACGTTTTATCCACACGGCGAATCGTCATGGCATTTTTTCTACTACCTTTTAAAGGTTAGTATTTACTAAAAAAACATCGGTTCGGCGATTGCAACGCCATCTGTGTGCCAGACCGGGAACTTATCAGCCCATGTGTTATTCCTACGTTCATATCATATTCAGTAAATAACAGAACATAGTAAATACAGCACACATCTCCCCCCTCCCTGTGATAATGCAACCGAATGAGCTCCTATGCGCATGTGCATTGCATCTGCCCAAAAGCACACTCGAAATTCGACGTTAAAAAAGTTTTAAAATGATTAAATTAAAAGTTTTAAAATGTCTTCTTTAATCATTGTTCGTTTCAAATCCATATCTTTTAAAACGCATCCATTGTTTTAAGCTAATCAATTTTTATGCGAAGATTAAGAAGTTTTTTACAGTAATAAATCTATCTGCAGATGAGGGAAATTTTAAATGTTTTCAAGTGTAATTTATTTGTATGGTTTCTTCGGTTCCTTGACATAATCAGGATGATTATCCCTTTTCCATCACAGTCGGGGATATTTTTCCTCTTATACAGTTGGCAAATGTAAAAAAAATAAAAAAATGCAATTCCTAGCATATCCTGATATTTGATGGAACATATTAATCAACGAATTCAACATATCAATTTTCTGTTCGACATAAACTAAAAATAGTCTTTTTTTTTTTTTTTTTTTTTTTTTTTTTTTTTTTTTTTTTTTCTGACAGATTTTTGTTTAGCGCTAAAATGTTCTATCTTATGGATAATCTGATCTTATGATTTATCACTTTTTTTTTTTAATTATTATTCACTTTTTATGATGGTTAGGGAAATCTATTTTCAATTATGGCAACTTTCCCAGGGGCTATTTTACGATATTGAAGTAAACTGGTGGTCATTGATAAGATAGAATTGAAAAACTTTTCATTCTTGAAAATTATTTAAAAAGTCGTTAAATTAATCGGCAGTTTACAAATAAATTTCAATCGAAAGCTAATTTTTTTTCTAATTGATGATGTAAGAATTGAAATTGTAAAATGTAGTAAAAAATAGAAATTTGTAGTATTTCGAAGTGATGTAAGCGCGATGAAAGCTAAAGCGATAGCGCGTTTTTGTCACAACTGTTGTACATTTCTAAAATTTGCCACTGTATTTTAGCTGGCGTCCAAAAGTGGAAAAACATTTTTTGACATCGAAAGAGAAATTCACAGTGAAAGAAATAGGACTTTGCGCTAATAAGGAACTGTTAAATGAACTTATAATAAATCTACCAAAATAATTCCTATGAAATTTTAGTCTTACATTGTTTATTCTAGCTAAAAATACAATAATTATTTCAAGATTTTTTTCTACCATAACACTATTTTTAATAACTTTAAATTTCCTGAAATCCTTTACTTTTGTGATTTTTTTTTATTAAAAAAGGAAATCTTCTATCCTATAATTAAAAAAAAAAAAAGCAATTGGAAACATGTAATCAAGGTATGCAATCAAGATGAAGAAATCAATGACGGCTCCAATTCTAATCTTTATAATTATGAATGCAAAAATCAGTAAAATTATGTCATGTTAACACAATCATATATATTTTTCTCTTTAGTTTTATCAATGTTAAAATGCACTTCAAGCTAAGCATAACGTCATTTTCACCGGCGCAAACTTTTCACACGTACTTCATATACCTTACATTAATGCTTAAACACCATGCACACAAATATATATATATGTTGTATTTAATTGTAATGAAAAAATGGCATCAACAGAGTTATAATGCATAATGATAAAATAAACCCAATGGACAATATTCCCGTGACGTTACAATAAATATGAATTTTTATTCGTTATAAAACACGCGGATAAGTATTTTTACCGAAATTTAACTTGCAAATTAACAAATTCGGCCTTAAAACCGCGTGCTTTTAATATTTATTATTTCTCTTTTATTCAACCACAGAGTTTAGAAAATAAACTCTGTGCTTCGGAACAGTAGGCGTTATCCGATTATGACGTCATTAGCAGACGTAAAAGTTTAATTGAAAATTACGGTTAATTAATTAAATTTTCGAACAAACGAATGCACGATAACAGATCTGTGTCCAAACATCTTTCATTTAAAAAAAGAACGATGTAATTTGATGCAGTAGTTTGTTCTCACGGATTGTCGAAAGAAATCGCTTAGCGTTTTAAATATATAGATAATTGACACCGGAAATTATGAAGAAATTTATTTGTATATAACAAAAAAAGCGATATTTCACATACATAATAAATGGAAAACATTTCTATTAAAATTCTGCAGTCAATGTTGAATTTCGTAATTAAAATTTTGTGGTTTCGTGAGGAAACCAATGTCCGTTAAAGGGTTAAAGGACTTCTCTCCACCACCAACTATGTTCTCACTGCTCACAGAAACTGCATTTTATTCGTTAGAGTCCATTTAAAAAATGAATGCTCATTCAAGTGATAAAATGTGTGTGTTTTACATTAAAATATTGTTGAGGAAGCAATCCTTGTTACACCCTTATAGAATGTAAGCAAACAACAATGCCAAATATGAAAAGAGTGAAGATTATGGATAGTGCCCAGTTGCTTTTTTAAATGTTTTTATGTAATAAAACATGTTGTCTGAAACATACAATGACATGAGCCAAACATTTACAAGGGTAAAACAGTTGGGGTATTTATAGAGTTTTTGTGAATACAGACTCTTATGAATACGGACTATTGAGTAGACGAAACAAGCTTTTTTATTTCGATTGAAGGAAAATGAAAATTATGTGAAGAGACAGGAATTACATAAATCCACAATAGCAAAACATTGTTTGAATTGCAATCATCACTTTAACTTTTCCGGAGCTAAAAGTATTGGAAAATGCAATCCGGTATTTGATCTGGACAAAGAGGCTCATCATACTTTTTACGAGGCTTATCATAGTCATAATTATACACATAGTCATAATTATATATCTGAGAAAAATGACACTTTCAAATCTGAGTAAATCGATGTTTTCATTTTGTTAGGAAACTTTTTGTTTCAAATAAGACGACCCAATGCTTTCAATTCTGAAATACCAGAAGTACTCAGAATATTGAAATATGGACATACTCAAAACAGAGCACATAGAGGTCAGTTCATACTCATTTTTGAAACATGGACAGACATACTCAAAATTGATTAGGGTCAATTCATACTCATTTTTGGAACATGGACGAACTGAAATATGAGCACATAGAAGTCAGTTCAAACACATTTTTGAAACATGGACATACTCAAATAGGAGCACATGATGTTTTAATCTTGAGTGTGTGCATGTGTTCAGAAATGAGTTTAGATATGTTTCAAACTTGAGTAATTCTGATTCGGAGCCATTTTGACTATGCGACATACTCTGATTTGAGTATTTTTTGCTCAGTTTTGAAAATGTCGTTTTTAGAGTGCAAATTCATAGTTAATAACATGAGTAGCACACCTTTTCTCTCTCTTGTGCGGAGGGATCTTGTGCAGACATACCTGTTTTTTCGGTGTTTCCATGTCAGGTACGTCACTTCTGCTTTTTTGTGGTATACAGTCTTTTACAAATTTATAAGACCACTCAGAATTTCACATCTTTTCAACAAAAAACAGTTTGAATAGTTGTCAGAATAGTTTGAATTTAAAAGTAGTTATATGAAAAGAAATGACTATATAATGCTTATTTATCTCAGGGAAAGAAAGTTGGAATAACTTTTTGTTTCATGCCAGACAATTTAAAGACCACTCTTATATCCTAATAATATTATAAATCTGATTGTGTGCAAATGTTAGGCTGAAGCCAGCGTCAAAATGGAGCATTTAATGATCCTATATCTTTGCATATAGGTTGATTATAGCCCTCGAATGAACATAGGCTGGTTTTTGTTTATTTTATTCAAATAATTTTCTTAATAATTCAAAATTTCGTTATTTTCATAGAGAATAAATGGACATTTTTTCGTATAATATTTTAAAATGGTTAAATTTACTTTACCGTTGCTAATACTTTATCGTTGCCAAAACTAATTCAAAACCAGGAATAATAATTTTTACTTAACAATTTAGTTTCAAATGAAAAATTTCCACGTGAAAAAGGAAAATGAAATAAATTATTTAAGAAACAGAATATGAAATGACGTCATATTAGAAATAAAACTTGAGTTTTCAAATATTTGATAATAATACAAGGTGCATAAATACGATAATAATACAAGTTTTCAATATGCGTAACCATATCAAACAGGCGAATATGACGTCAAACATCAAAAATAAAGCGGATATGCTTTGATTCGTGAAATAAAATGATCTTGAGTTTTTTTCTTCACTTTTTTTTCTTTTTCTTTTGTATGGTAAAAATACTTGGCGTTTTACCGTCTGCGTACGGCTAATATAACTATACCGTATTTTTTATTTAAATTTTAAGAAAGTAAAAAGAAGTCTCAAAAGAAAATGGTTTGCAAATGTCAATAATATGCTCCGCAAAATTATCCATGTCGAAATTGATGTCATGGATAGCGAGAAATAGTTATTTTCAATCTTAAAACTGAAAGAAATAACTCGATTACCTAAAAAATATGACGAATGGTAATAGTTCCATTTTTGTTGATAAAACCTAAAGATTTAATATTATTCCGTTAAAGTAACATAATTTCCCCTATGCCAGTATTGAAATTAATTGCCTGGAAAAAAAAAATTTAACAAGAATTATGTCATTAAAAGGGATTTCTCTGGGGAAGAAGAGACGTCATATTTGAAATAAAACGGGAATTTTCCAATATGTTTTAAAATGAGTGTGAATCAATTCCTTACATTAATAAAACAAGGATTAGTAAGTATAGAAAGTAGATGAATTTCACGCCCTATTTATAACGAAAAATTTAAATGTTTTTATCTATACTGATTATTAAGCATGAGTATCCGTTATATGCAGATGAGAGTTTCCTGCTAAAAATCACATCATAATTTTAAGAAATGGAAAATGGACAAGAATCTATTATATTAAAATCTGACCGTGTGTTTGTATTTCGCAACTACTCCTAGACTGTCGAACGCAACGCGATTTACTTAACACCGGTCATCATTGATCCGAGGATGTCACACAAACTCTCAGAATTAAAAAAATTAAATTAGATGCCAAGATTTTTTTAATTTATATTTATTTATTAATTTATTTATTTATTGTAAATTTTAACGAAGTTTCTCTAAAAACGAAAAGTCAATTACTCCATATTTGTGTATAAAAAAGGAGGAATAGAACAGATCAGTATATTTTTTGCACTATTTGCTCATTAAAACTGAAAAACAGAATTTATTATCACTTTGAATAGATGGTGAAAACAAAATCTTGATTTCAGTAAATTATCCGAAAAATAAAAACATATTTTCACATATTCAAACTTTATGAATCAATTTATTCTGGAGAACGAAAATTGCCTGTCAACATACTGTCATTTAAAAAACAACATTTGTTTCAGCTATACATTAAACCAAGGAGGCAGAATTGAATTTAAAGAAAAAGCATATACTATTTCCAATTAATGTTTTTTTGAAGGATGGCTCTTAAAACGTTTCACAACGGCGTTAAAAGTAAAATTGTTTTTCAGATAAAATTGACATTTGTTTTTACCCAATTCGTCTATTTCCACGATTTCATTTGGCCCTCCTTTTTGCATTGGTTGCAATTTCATTTTCGCGATTATTTGGCACAAAATTTCACTTTTTTAAGACTGAGTTATGTCAAGGTCCTTATAACAAAAAATACCTTATTGTCTTCTATGAAATGTGATAAATAGTTAGCTAATTATTAACGTTTTTAATTATCGGGAGTGAAATATTTTATTTAATTAATGTATTTATTCTTCTTTTAATGTTGCGTAAACAAAGTCACGGGTAACAGCTAGTTATTAATAAAGCAAACGATTTTATTTTAAACTCAGAGTTTAACTGTAACCTAAACAATCTTTAAAATTTAAAAAGAAGAATAAAATGCAGAAATTCTCAATTGTATCTGATTCTTTGAATTGATTAATTAAATGCCTCGTCGGAGTGATCTGTCTGAAATAGAAGTGAGAAGAGTGTGGTTCTACAAAGGAAAATGAAAGTCTGAACATGAAATAAGTAAGATTCTTAATCGTTCTAAAACTGTGATTCATAATGTTTTAAGTAAAAAAAAATGTATAGAACGCAATTTATAGAACGTACAATTTATAGAACGCAAAAACGATCTGGTCATAAGAAGAAATTATCAGATCGTGATAATAGGCGAATTGTCAAACTGGCAACGGAAAAATACCAGTCGACTCATAAAATAGCTCAACAGATAACTAAAAAGGTATCACATGCAACCATGTGACGAAGTTTGAAATCTAATGCTGGTGTTATTCGTCGCAAGTTAGAAAGTAAACCACTACTACTGAAATGACACAAAGACGCTCATCTTAAGTGGGCAAATAATGTCATGTCCTGGAATATATTGTCTTCAGACGAGAAAAAAATCAATCTTGATGGTCCAGATGGCAATAATTACTACTGGCATGATTTAAGGCAAAGATCTCGCGATTTCTTCAGTAGGCAGATGGGAGGCGGTTCCGTTATGGTGTGGGGCGCATTTTCATAAGCAGGAAAATACGATCTCCAAAGAGTTGAAGGGAAAATGATCTCGAACAGTTACCAATGGATGCTATTTTGATATCTGATACTCTTCGGACAACTTTTAGGAGATGCAAAATGTAAGTTTCAACAAGATAATGCTCCCAGTCATTCATCGAAATCAACAAAAGAGTGGCTTAAAAGAGAAAAGATTGATGTTTTATCTGGGCCAAGTCGAAGCCCTGACCTATACCCCATAGAAAACTTGTGGGGTTATTTGTCTCGCCAAGTGTATGGAAATAACAAACAATATCATTCAACAAATGAATTAGAAATGGCTATTATGGAGAAATGGGAAAATGTTCCCGAATCGTTCCTTAAAAAAAATTAACTCTATGCCAAATCGTGTGTTTGAAGTTATTCAGAGTAATGGTGGAGAAACATCTTACTAAATTTGAGAAAACTGTCTTTCCCACAGGTGCACTGTTAAAAATAAATCCGTTAATTCACGGGAAAAGTACTGGCAGCGGAGTTGCCGGGCTTTTTCCGTTCCGTTAGTAGATTTTCCGTTTTGAAAGATTGAAGAAACGGTAACTTTCTGTTATGAATGACCTCGGTTTAAAAAAAAAATTCTCGATCTGTTTGTGCTGCCATCTGTTGACTATAACAGGAGTACTTAATTTAATATTAAATACTCACTGGTACAGATTTCCTGGCTGCCCTTGGGGTTCGAACTAGGGATGACAACGACATGAGCCGAGTGTTTTACCTCACGACTAGCGGGCCCTTGCTAGAATAGGAGTTTGAAAGGATCATAGGGGATTTCTTCAAATCGCTGCTTGGAACTTAAACAATCTGGGGTTTAGAAACCTAGCAACTTTGAAATTAAGTGGGGGATATTTTGTTATAAGATTATGATTGAAAAATTTAGTATTAATAGAGGATTGAAACATGAATTATATTAATTCCTAATTTGATTGTTAGATGCAAAATATGAATATTATATTTTGAATTAAATTCGATAAAGTATGTTTGCTTTTTTGAGAAAATCGATTTTTTTTCAACTATTATATATTTTTCAAATGTGTTCTGTTAGAATATATTTTCATTGAGAGTGTCTTTTATAACTTCAAAAAGCAAATTACGAATAATAGCAAAGGAATGAGAAAGTTATTTGTTATTTTTTTTTATTCGAAAGCATTATTTTTGTTTGTTGCTTTTTTGCGTAAAATCGATTTTTTTTTTCACTTAATTTAACTATTATATATATATATATATATATATATATATATATATATATATATATATATACTAAGCTATTTGTTTAGAATATATTTTAAGTGTGAATATTTTTTTGTAACTTTAAAAAATAAATTGCTAATAATTTTAAAAGCATGAGAAAATTAATTGTTGCTTTTTAAATTCGAAAGAACTATTTTTTTCTTTTAAATAAACTCGAATTTTTAATTTATTCAATTTTTAGTTTTTCTGTGCTGCAACATGTCAGTTTTTTAAACATTGGAAATAAATATGCAGCAGATAACGGAATATCTCCGTTGGCCACTTTCTTCTCCTTCTGTTCCGTTGTTTTCAGGAAATATGAAGAATTTTTCTGTTTTTTAACGGAAAATGTCCTTCTGTCGTGAAAAGGGACTTTTTCTGTGAAATTCAGGAAAAAAAACCCGTGAATTTCAGATTATTTTTAACAGTGTGGTTCCATAATAGTGTAACAGTTCTTTTGGACACTTTTTTGCTGTATTGATGTTTTATTTTTTCCGAATTAATTCCTTTGTGTAAGTTGCTACATTTTACTAAAAACTTGATGTACTAACATAGATTATTCTTTATTTTGATTGAAATATTTTTTTAATTACCTAAATAGCAAAATATGTTGTGGTCTTATACTTTTGTAACAGACTGTATAAAGTCTTTCAATTACCATTTTTAGCCACTTCACAAGCGAGTACTCCATGCAAAAGTTGAGCGGGATCTTTGAACATGTTTAATCTGTTTTTTATTTTTATTTTTATTGTTTATTTATTTATATTTTTACTTTACAATGATGAAGCGGTTCAGAGTTTTTAATTGAAACGGCCGTATATAGTATATTGTTGTTGTAGTTAAATTTGTGTGATTTAGTCGATTATAAAAGATTGTTGTGCATGCGTTTTCATTAGCTTATAGATCGACGATCAAAATTCGAATCATGTTATTACTTCTGTCCAACTAAGATCTTTGTCCGTGGTAATTTGCATTGCAACGGATCGAACACTTGTTGCGAGATTATGTTTTTTGCATTGTAGATTGGAGTATGTACATAGGGAACTTTGTTAAACTTCGGCAAAGTGTTCTTTTTCAATACATACATTGAACATCTTTATAATAATATGAAAAACTACTAAAATTTAAATATGGTAGGTGTTAAACAACGTTCTGCAATTTACATTTAACATCAATAAATTGTTCTTTAATTCAGCAGGAAAAATCAATGAAATTCATTAATTTGTTTTTTGTTCATTATTACAGAATATTTTTAAATACTCATTGTCTATAAACTTTCATGCAATATGAGATACAACACTTAAAAATATATTTTCGTTTGAATATAATTTTTTTTCTTGAAAACTCCGTTATCTTTGTTAGAAGAAACTTTCGTACATAATTAAAATTTCAGAAAACTTTTGTTCTAATGTATTTCCTTACTGAGACTTAATTTACAGCATTTCTATTAAAAAAATATTGGAACTTACTCGCTTTTTTTCTTCTCATAATATTACGTTTTACCGAGATTGCAGTCTATTGTTTTATGTTTGTTCTTTTACCTTTTTTTGTACTCGCTTTTCAATTTATATCCTCTTTCATCTGAATCAATTGCATTTTATCTTCGTTTCCATTTTAATTTAGAGCTTTTATCAGATGATGTTTTCTTTTTTGTGTTTTACACATAGTTTCCGAAGTTGTATAAAGTAGAAGTTTGAATGTATATTTTTTAAGGTAAAGAAAAAATTCATTCATTTAAATAATTTGTATTCAAGAGACGACTAAAATTCCAATGGGAAATATAATTCGGCCTTATTATAATATAAATGAAATAAGAGCATTTAATTCGATTGTGAAAGATGTTGTAAAAGCAACATTTTTCCGTTTAAGCATATTAATTAAATGATTTTTGCGATGAATATTGTGCATGGGTATTCATCAGTTTATAGATCGACATTAGAAATTCGAGTCATATTATTACTTCTGTCCAAATAAGATCTTTGTCTGTGGTAAATTACGTTGTAACAGATCGAGCTCCTGTCGAGAAATTGTGTTTATTGCATTGTAGATTGGAGTATGTACATAGGGATCCTTGTTAAACTTCGGCAAAGTGCGCTTTTTCAATACATACATTGAAAATCATTATAATAATATGAAACACTACTACGATTTAAATATGGTAGGTATTAAACAACGTTCTGCAATTTACATTTAATATAAACAAACTGTTCTTTAAAACAGCAAGGAAAAAGCAATGAACTTCATTATATATATATATATTTTCATTGTTACAGAATATTTTTAAATGCTCATTTTCTACAAACTTTAATGCAGTCGGAGATATCAACTCTTAAAATATATTTTCGATTGAATATTTTTTTTTTTTAGTTTCTTATTTATTTTCTTGAAAACTCAGTTATCTTTGTTAGAAGAAACTCTCGTGCATAATTAAAAGACATTTTGGAAAACTTTTGTTCTAATGTATTTCCTTAATGAGATTTAATTTACAGCATTTCTATTTAAAAAACTTTTTGCAACTTACTCGCTTTTTTTCTTCTCATAATATTACTTTTTACCGAGATTGCAGACTATTGTTTTATGTTTGCACTTTTACCTTTTTTGTACTCGCTTTTCAATTTATATCCTGTTTCTTCTGAATCAATTGCTTTTTATCTTCGTTTCCATTTTAATTTAGAGCTCTTATCAGATGTTTTCTTTTTTGTGTTTTGCGCATAGTTTTCGAAGTTGTATAAAGTAGAAGAGTTTGAATGTATATATTTTTAAGGTTAAGAAATACTTCACTCATTTAAATAATTTGTATCCAAGAGATGACTAAAATTCCAATGGGAAATATAATTCGGCTTTATTATAATATAAAGGAAATAAGTGTATATAATTGAGATTGTGAAAGATGCTTTAAAAGAAATATTTTTTCCGTTTAAGAATATTAATAAATGATTTTTCCGATGAATATTTAAAAAATAAACCCTTCTGACAAAACTGACATGCGTAATGTATACAGAGTGTCGCAAAAATCCTCGACACATTTTAAAATTCAATAAAAGATCAAGTAATTAGAGTACTAGAGTGCGGTTTGAACAAAAATGCTTCTTGTTACCTCAAATTTTGTTTTAAAAAAAGTTCCCAAAATTCTCGTAGATGGCGCTGTTTGTGGAAAGTTATAGAGAAGGCAGAATGCTTTTATATACAACAATGGCGAAAGCCGCACAGTTCGTATGCATAGTCTTTGTCCAATCTATGGCAGCCCACATTCCAGAACTTAACAATATTCGCCCTCCCATTCACCAGAACTTAACAATATTCGCAATTAGACGAGTGAGGATGGATAGACGAGTATAGATCAGTTTCAACCACGTGATCACCAGCCCACCAAAAGTTATCAACCAATCATAATCGTGGATTTGTAGCCTGTATTACGAGTCAACCGATCACAATGCACCATCTTTGATGGGCAAACAAAAAACAAACCTAGTTGCTAAGGTGGTTGCTAGGGTGTGACGTCAGTTGAAACTGATCTATTAACTTCTGGAATGCGGGTTTCCATAGTTTGGATAAAATCTGTGCATACGGATTGTGCGTCTTTTGCCATTGTTATGTACAAAGACATCATACCTATTCGATAACATTCCAGAAGCAACGCCATCTATCAGAAATTTTTAGAACTTTCTTTATTATTATTTGCTTAAACAAAAGTTCAGATCATATGAATCTTTTATGTCTAAATCGCAATCTCGTACGCCAATTGCTTGATCTTTTATTGAATTTTGAAATGTGTGAAGGATTTTTGTGATACTCTGTATATTTTTCAAACAAACATACATGTACCAGAATGTTTCTTTAATAATAGAAATTAAATAAGAAACACATAGGAACAAGACATACTATTCGATTATTATATTAAAAAAGTTCTGCATCCATTTCTCTATATGGCTTTTCGCTCGAAAAACCTAAAGATATAAACAGTTGTTGCAGAATTTATTTACCAGTTATCTGTAAGTGACTAATGAAATATAAAAACTTCCGAAAACAAGAATTAATGAGTATGTAGTATAAAAACTATCTAACGTACAAAAATATGTATTTTGGCAAGTTCTAGTGTGGAACAATTAACAAACATTTCACTTTTATATTTGTATTAGTTTGTGGATTATAGTGGTTACAGTATTTTAAAATGTTACCCGATATATATGTGTTCTAGCAGCAGCTATTAATACGAACTTTCATATTTTTATTTTTACACAAAAAATGTGTTTGCGCAATCAATAGCAGTTGCTCGTGTAATCTATCTGTTTAAACAATAGTGTAATTAATTAAAATTATAAAAATGAAAGAAAGTAAATGTGGCCAGATTTTAAATCTTCATATATTCATTAGTATTTAGTGAAGTCTCCAGAAAAATATGTCAATGGGTTCATTAATATATATATATATATATATATGTAGATAGATAGATAGATAGATATAGAAAACTTGAAGAAATTTCCATTAAATCGTCAAATACTGGTGCACATATCCCAATTTTTATGAACAAATCCAGTTTTTTTTCGAAAAAGTTAAAGAATTTCTGTTACAATAAGCATTTTACTAATTGTGTTTATATGTTTACCATTTTTTTTAAATCCCTGCTATATATCTACAAATGAAATCATTTCATATCTTTAAAACGATCTCAAACCGTAATAAAAATTTAGATTAAATAAAAATTTTACAAATATATTTTACAATTGGAAGTCTTCTATAAACAGAGCTTTTTTTAATATTTGGTAACAAAACATTAAAATTTTTAAAGTTACAGCAACCATTCAATGCTAAAATGAAAAAGCGATTTATAGTACGGCTGAAATCTCAATGTATACCAATACTTAATTTGAGGAGAGTTTCGTTCTATTAAAAAACATTGAAATATAATTTTGACATGCAGTGTTTTAAAGATTTCTTCAATAACTGATTAATATTTTAAAATAGATTAATTTAGTTTTCTAAAAATCAACTTTATAAATAAATACTGGAAAATAAAAACTGGAAAACAAAAATTAGGTGCTATACACAAGGCAATAATGATTGTAACTTCATCTCATATTTCGATTTAATTTCTTAAATTATTTAAACCCTAACTAAAATAAAGAATTACATCAAAAATAGTAAATTGCTACTTTAAGCAGATAAGCACATCGAAGAAATAAATTCAATCTTGTGGCGGGCTGTGAAAAATACGATAAGCGTTAATGAGCAGTGAAGACTTTCATTCTGAAGTATATTAATGATGTGATTTCTATGGAATACTAACCAGAAAGCGTATAGATTTCCGATGAGACAAGAAAAATGACGAACTGGGGAATTACTAGGCAAAATGCTGACGGGAAATTGCATTTAATGTATATATATATTAATAAATAACGAAAAATGATACTGCATTAAGCATCATTTTAAATATTTCGTAAGTTGGGTACATATGAGGGAGTTAGAATGACAGTGGAATAAGTCAATATTTAGTAATTTGAGAATTGAAGGGTTTTGTGAAAATTGCGGTATAGCAATTGCATTAAGTGGTCCAACTTGCTTTGCCCTCTTAGCGAGTCCCTAAGTGAACTATGACTTATTTGACTGTGACAGTGAACATAAATTAACCCCGTAAGAGCCTACATCAGTCATGCGAAAAAACGCCCAAGCTAATGTTAAGTCTATGGGAAGGTTCTTGCGCGATTTCTTGCTCGCATTTTAATGTTTTTAAATGTTTTTTTCTGCATAGGATAGCTGAGGTCGATCTCTAACGTTGTTAGTTTTTACTTTTTTGATTTTGGTTACAGTTTTTTTTTTTTTTTTTTATAAGCGAACATTTTCAGTTTTGGAACCGGTTGGAACCGGTTCTGAAAGTTAAGGTACCCTTATATAAAAAAAACTGAAACCAAAATCGAAAAAGTAAAAACTAACAACGTTAGATATCGACGCCAACTATCCTATGCAAAAAAAAAAATCATTTAAAAATATTAAAATCCGAGCGAGAAATCGCGCAAGAACCTTCCCATAGACTTAACATTAGATTGAGTGTTTTTTCGCATGACTGATGTAGGCTCTTAAGCACCACAACGTACCTGTGTACGTCATGAACACCTCTATCGGTAATACCAGGACGTACGTGCGCACATGTTGCCAGTTTGGCCTTTTTTAAAAATTTAAAATTTTGAATTCATACCAGAAAGTTATAGTAGTAATTTGTATTTTATATTGTGACAGACTTTTCGTGATTGCATAAATTAAAATTATTCTTATGGAATTTCCGGTGTGAATTTTGTATTTTTGACGAAATGTAACATAGCTAGTATTCAGCATACTATTGACTAAATTGAATATGGTGCTTAACCCCTTCAGGGGCAAAGGACTCTTGTAGCTAAAATATTGAAATGATTGATTGACACCAGGATTCACGAACGAATTTATTTTAAAATAAGTAAAAGATTTTCTCATGTACCTTATAAATTCAAATTCTGATTATAAAATTCAGGTGTCATTGTTGCATTTTGGGATTAAAATTAAGTGGTATATATAATATACCGGTGACCTTCAAGTGGTTAATGTGTTAATATACGTTCAGTGAAAATTTTGGCATCTAGATTTTTCAAATTTTTGACTTACTCCACTCTCATTGTAAATACCTCATATTTTATCATAGATTGCTTTTTACTTTGCTGAATAATTATTGTGTATCTAAAAATATACATCTATGTTTTTTTGTAAAATATAAGTTGAAAATAAAACATTAATAAAGTCTAAGTAATTGTTAAGAAGTTAAAAAATATTCTTATATAATTCTAATATAAATAGGTGTCAGTTTAAACTTAAACATACTTTTATACGTAATTACGTTTTCCCCTTTATATCATATATTTAAAAGGAAATTTACTACAGTAATTGAAGTTATTATGTGTTAAGAAAATTTACAATAAAGAAAGTTTCCGAGAATCGTGGAGATAGAACGTCGGAAAGCAGTCTTTTGTGCAGAAAAGTAAATTATCAAATATTCTGAAATTCATTTTGAAAGGGGAAATAACTTTTATCGTTTTCAGATAAAATTTCTAATAGTTAATAGGAAATTTTTCGAAAGTCTATATTATAGTTAATGCAAAATAAGCAGCAGGGTAAGATAAATCTATGTTCGAGAATTTTAAACTTCCTATTGATTTTATTCTTTAGGAGTTTTGTTAATTATTTTTGAAAGTTTAGTTTATTATATGAAGCTGAAAAAGTAATCCGGTATTGAGGAATATATCTTCGGTTGTTTAATTTTTAGGTGCGTTCGTAATTATATGAATGCGTAGCACCTATAGTCGTCGTCTGGTCTGTCCGTCCGTCCGCATATCAGAATGCAAAAACTACGCAGCCGAATGGTTTGAAATTTAATACATATAATTTTTGCGGAATTTTGTCGAGTCATTTCAATTTTTTATGAAAATTGAATCAAAACATAAAAATATATTAAAAAAAGTTTTCTTCATTCTATTAATTCCTATCATACGTAATCTATGTAATAAAAGCGCAAGTCATGTGACTGAGGAAAACAAATACGGACTAACCACCTCTTTTTTCGCATGCCAAGCAGCCATTTTTATTCAAAATTATTTTTTCAAATAAAATTTCATAAAAGTTGCATTTTTAGAAAGATCGTTCAAAAAAATTGTTTGCTTTACATTAAAAAATGTATAGATTCAATGGCGGTAATCAATCGCAAAGCCATGGTGAAATTTGCAGCTCTGTCTGGTGTCGAAAACAAATTCGCATCTGTAAGCATGGCACACTTAATTATAAAAAAAAAAGCATGCTTATTTCGCTCAAAATAGACGATATAATTCATTTCACTGAAATAATAACGATATTTTTGTACATTTAAAACTAGTTATAGTACGAACGTACCTCATTTATCACGTTTAACGTACAATTTCCAACTTGTTAAGAAGTAGACAGAGAACTCTGTATTCTCTACGTATTCCTTGTTTTCATTTCTATCATGTCAGGATCTAAAGTTCAAAATTCATGTATTTGGTCTTCCCGATGATGGTTGTGGAGTTATAAGCCGAAACTGTTGGAAGATAACTTTTAACTACGTTTTTATTGCATTTGTACACTGTCTTTAGCAAAGAACAAGCACAATTTCGTATTATTTATGTTTTAATATAATATTCAATGGTGTAACGTCCATCTCTAAGATTTTTATTTATAGTAACATCTTTTTTTTATGTTTTTATCATCTTTTAAGTAATAAAACACATTAAATTTAATTTTAATTTTTGAGTTTTTTAAGATGATTTTTAGCTTTCTATTCATTTATTTACTTTAAAACATGTATGTTCACAGGTGTGTTTCGGATGACAATACGACACTTCGATATTTTTAGAACTGAATTATAAATAAATAGATTAAGTTTTACGCATTTTTCTGTTAGCCCGCAAAATATTATTTAGGGTCAGAAGTATAAACCAGTTACCACAACAATGGATTTTAATATTCACCCAACCATGCTCGCCAAATACGAAAAATAGCTATATGAATAATAAGAACAGTGCCCAGTTAAAATGGTGGCATTGAGCTCACAGGCTATGCACACCAATTGCATATTATCTTATTTCACAGAATAATGCCGCTCGAAACATAAAGAAATCGACAATAAACCTGTATACCAAATTTGAAGAAAATCGGTTAATTCTGCATGAAATACCCATTTAGCTAAATTAAGGACGATTAGCCCCCGTTCTTCCCTTTATACTTAACCAATGAACCCCCAAAACTAATCAGGGAAGAGCTGTATCAGAATGAACCTGTATACTAAATTTGAAGCAAATCGGATAATTCTGCATGAAAAACCCATTTATCTAAATTAAGGGGGGATTAGCCCCCGTTAACGCCTTTATACTTAACCAATGAACCCTCAAAACTATTAAGGGAAGAGCCTTATCAGAATGAACCTATATACAAAATTTGAAGCAAATCGGATATTTCTGTCAAGAGTTAACGCATTAGGTACATACATACGTACAAACATACGTTTTGCATACAGAACCTGCGCGAACATTAGCTCTCAGGCTTTGGTAGCCTGCGAGCTAATAAAAATGTTAGTGTGTACTATTTTTTTAAAAATAAGGTTTTATCGTTTAATAGTTCCATATTATTTAAATTATTATTATATGCTGACAAATCAATTTAGAAATCATAAAAAATGAAGTTTAAATAATGCTTGTTTTTCTGTCCTGTAATCCATATCTTAAAAAAGAATGAGAGCAAAATTAAATTAAAAAAAAATAAATTCCATAACTTGCGATTTCTAACAAACGTAAATAAAAGCGGTGAATCTTCTGGTTCGGTGTCTACGTCATATTCACGAATTGTATCAGAATAGTTTTTGAAAAATCATGGATTTCAGTCCTGAAATCAGATTTGATTTTCAAGATAAATATTCGATACTTATAAAAGAATAGGTTTTCTTTTGAATCTATATAATAAAAGGGCAAAGCATTTGACTGTCATCAACAATTCCGGGATGACCACTTCATATGTCAAGCGTTTGTAATTTTTTGAACCATTGTTGAGTCCATTGTGATTGTTAATTTTGTATTGTTGCACCTTACACACAAATATTGTTACATTATCATTATAAACCATGTTAACACTTCTGAAGATTTTCTAAACACAAAAGTGATTCATTCATCGTGAACGTTTACAATATTAAACCATGGAGGTAATCGTTTACGATGTAGCCTGGTGCAAAAAAATGCGAATGAAACCGGCAGGAAAGGCTGCCGTGCATGACGTCAAACGGTCAGAAACACGTCAAAGATAGTGTTTGAATATCTAAATAGGATCCCTTTATAAATTTAATACCTGAAATATATTTTGGGTTTTGCAATTTGTTTGTTTAACCATTTAGTAAAAATATTTATTTTATGCATAATTTTATGCATTGTATACATATTAATTTCATGCTTAACATTTATTGTATGCATAAGGTTCTTAGGAATTCAAGGGCCCGGTGTTATTAGGGGGCCGCTAGCGGGAATTTGCTTGCTAATTTTCAAGAGAGACATTCAATGCTTATAAAAGAAAATTTTATTCTTTTGAAAAAAAAAATATTTTAACTTTAACATTTTTCAGATGTATAAACAACAACAAGCAGGTTGTCTCCTCTTATCGCTGACAAATACCTAAAGCTATGAATTTTAGACATTTATTTACATTTGCATAATTCTTTCAATTTTTGTTGAATAATTAAAGAGTCACTTACATCAAAATATTTAATTGTGTTAAAATTACGAAATTTAAATTCTTGCACCGTCTATATTACAATAAGTTTTATTTGGAAAAATATTCTGTAAGAACTAACAAGTAAAATTACTTCCATTTACCATTAAAATTTTTTTTTAATGTTTAAACATGGCAATCGCTAACAATTGCAACTTAAATGACCCATGAATTGAAGGAAAATTTTAATTTTATTCGCTTTTACAAAAGTAACTCTTTGACGTAAATTGCTTTCAATATAATAGATAGATGAGAGCATTTGAAGAATTTTTGCAAATTGAATGCATCTAAAAGTTTTGGTTTTGATTTTGGTAGTTGCTAAGAATTAGAACCGACGCACTGTATAGTAAAAAATCCCTGGCGGCTCGGCCTACAGGCACAGGTAGATTTCGAAGACGCAGAGCGTGGGGAGCCTGTTTATTGGGAATTTCAGAATAAATGACCTTTTTGGCATGGTTTTGGGTTCTGGGATTCATGATCGGCGTAGATCTGCAAAAAGTTTTCAGAAATTCCAACATAGGGGAGAATGTCATAGGGAGTATTTTTTACGAAATCTACCTAAAAGTTTCTGCTATTCCTCAGTTATTAATATAAAAAGAGATTTAGTAAAATGTTTGCTGTTCTTCACTCAGTTTAATTTAATTAAAAACATCTCAGGCATGAGTTACTGAATTACTTACCACCTCGTTCTCGAATTTTAAAATAAAATCAATGAAAACAACCATTGTTTTAATTGTTATAATTAAAATGCTATTCAAGATTGAGCAAAAAACTCGCATACCTTGCCGATTAAGACATAATGCTAAAAAATAAAATATACCAATTTTAAAACACTTTTTTTGCGATTAATTTAGAAGCTTCATATGAAATTCGGGTAAGCGAGATGGTTACCTTTTTTTCGTTCATTCCTGAGAAATATTCAAAGTTAAGTTGGAAATTTAAAGTTGGAATTTAAAGGCTTCGTACTTACATTTATGATCACATATTTTTATGTAATTTCCACATATGGATAGGGAGAAGCTGTATAAATAGATTACTTAATTCCTACACAAATACGATATTTGTAATTTGCAAAAATAAAATTAAAAGGCATGACATTTATTATTTTTAATTACGTAAACACATATACTGATTTTTTTTTCAAATTTATATCTTATATGTATTATTGCATAACTTTACTTTTATGTGGTTGAATGAATCTTTAGTATTTTTTGTTCTTTTTCGAGAATGCAATGATTTGAAAACACAGGAAATAATAGTTGACTTTATAAATAATGCATCACATTCCGTGACATTAAATTCTGACAGCTATTGAAAAATTGGTTACTAATAATTTAAGGGGAATTTTTGTCGTTAAACTATATGCTTCATGAATAATTCATTGAGTTAAAAAACATTATTTTGAATTTTAGATAAATGCATCTTTTTCCAAATGACATTTTCTCATTTTCCTAATTTGGCAATTCTCCAGATAAACATTTGTTGTACATTTAGTTTTCTAAAATGTTATTTGTTAAAATAAAATACTAAGAAACACCATTTTAGTTTAGGTTTTCTCAATAGATAAATTGGATTTATTTTAATAGGAGAATATTTACAATTATTCATTAAAACTATTTTATTTCATTCAATGTCTAGGATGCTAATTTTTATGAACATTGAAAACAAAAATTTGTTCGGGTTTAAAAGAACATCGTTTTTTAAATAAAGGAACATGAAAACTTAAGTTAAAAATAAAACTATATACAGGGTGATTTTTTTTGTGAAAGTAAAACCCTATAACAAAAAAACCCCTGATCCAAATAACATGGAATTTCACCAGTATGCTCCCAAAGTAATGGCAATTTTTTAGGTGTGGCTAAATTAACTTAAAATCGCACCGATAGATGGCACTGTAAGGTAACAGAAACAAAGAATATCGCCAGTGGGAGAAAAACAATGGACGGAACTTTGAGAAACCAACTTCCGCAGGCCTTCTGTCGTCATTGGACCTTTCTTAAATTCTCAAGTGTCCTAAATTTCCTAAGAGCAGTTGCGGCACTGTCAGTATTCTGATAATGCAGTTTCACTAACAACGCACGGTCCGTCAATGGCACAGTCATTGCGAGGATATCCGTAGAATAATGACCACGAGGTGTGCGTCCTTCATGTTTTATCATCACTGTGAGTGTGTCGTGCGCAAGCTCGTCTCTCGGCTTTACTGCATATACAGCACCATCTGTCGGTGCGGTTTTAAGTTTTTTTAACCATACCTAAAAATTCCCATTGTTTTGGGAGCATACTGATGAAATTTCAGGTTATTTGGATCAGTGGTTCTTTTGTTATAGGGTTTTACTTTCACAACTTAAAAAAAAACACCCTGTATATTGATGAAGTATTATTTAAAAATGTTAGAATAGTCTAGTATGAGCAGGTATACGGAAATCTTCAAATAACTGCAATATTTTAGTACCCAAAAGCACGCATTCATAGTGCAGTCAGTCGGTAAAAAAAGAGAACATCCATACATTTTAGTTGGCAAGTTCACACAGAGAAAAACAAACTGTCTAAAGTTTTATAGACGAAAATAACGAATATTTTCTTAATTTATGTATTATGAAATTAATATTGTAAATAATATTGTAATAAAGAATGTTGTAATTAATATTGTAATAAGTATTGTAATCTTTACAAAGATTGATCGATTTGAAGAAACATTAAATATGCAAACCTAAAATGTAAGCTCATTATGCAATGTTTTTAACCTATGCCTAAAAGCTGTCCACATTGCAATTGGTTTTGCAAGTTTTAAACATAAATTTAATATCAGGAATTCAAAATTTTATATTTTCGTAATTCTCAAATGTTTTCGCTGAATGACGTTCCGTTTCATATCCTATGGTACAATTAATCGAAGTATCTAAATAGGATGTTAAAATTTTGTCTTCGAATTGAAAATTTTTAAGTTCGTTACAATTTTTTTATGGAGATACCACCCTAATTTTATTTCATAACATACATTGTACGATGACACATTTTCCAATCGAATGACTACTTTAAATATTTTCTTTAACTCTGGGGTATTATAAGATCACTCGTGTGTCTCTCTTGTCAATTTTTCTGATGAACTATGGAACGTATAAAGTTCACACTTGTGATAACTATAAAGGCTGTTGACCCACATATTACTTGGCCATTTGCAAGTATTTTTAAAAACATTTAGTGTACTACTTGAAAAAAATGTATCGTGTGGGGTATCGTGTTAAAGGTCTTGTAACACCAAACTCAGAAAATATATTTCGTTTAATTTTAGGTGTTATATTTTCAGAGATATCGTTGAAAGTGCACTAAAAAATATCAGCCTACCACCTTTATTTCCGAATCTAATGAAACTAAAATTATGACAAAATAGGGGTAGTAGGACATTAATTAAACCTTGCAGGTCCTAGGTCACATAGTTCTTGAGATAATCGCATTTTTACGCGATACTAACAAAATTTACTTTGCGGGCACTCAGATGGGGGTTGACGGGCGCTCGAGGTACCTATTGACGCGTAATCATTCAAGGATTGTTTATAAAGACTTTCGGAAACAAATATCGGTAATTATCTGAGATATTAATTGAAAACCTGTCTAGAAAAACGCGGCACGGCCCAAGAAGGCGACATTGTACATTTGCGACCTTCTTTCGAAAAGCACTTGGTACAATGCCATGTTTAAAATTATTACAAGGCCTTTGTTTTAGGAAAGGCGAAATATAGTGGTAAATTATCAACGTTTTTCGTTCCAGTTGAATTAAATTACTGAAGAAAATTATTGAAAAGTAAATCATAGAATAATTCCATGACATTAAAAGCTAGTAGTTTTGAGAAAAAATTCGCTTAATACTCAATATATATTTCAATATATGTTTAATATGTATTTATAATGAATAAATATATATGTCACAATTTAGACTCTCCAATTTGATTAAGTTGCAGTCGTAAAAGCTTTTAATAAACATTCACAAGACTGAAACCGCAACAGGTTTTCTGTGTGGTAGTAATTCACAGTTCACGCACAATTAAGTTGAAAGTAAAAGACTTTATTTACATTTGAAGACGTCACTTCAGGAGGAATGCTCGATAGATTAAAACTACACCGAAGAACCAGTACATTCCATTGCGACACTCAGCACTCTCCACAAATCTCTTCCCTGAGACTCACGATGTCTATCCAGATGAGTTGGATGTACACGTTTGGCACTAAACACCCATAAAAATATTTTAGAACTCTACATCACTGGATTATACAGGACATATGAGGCAATTAGGCGCCGATAAAAGTTTCACTCCTTCCTTTAGCTACCGCCAATATTCAAATTCTCTGCGGCACTCAGAGCGCGCATCTCGTTTTAACTGGGCTTGCGTAAGATTACAAAACTCGTCACATAACCTTTTTGTTCCAATCATAGTCGTTTTAAAGTGATTTTATTGGTATTTCCTATGCATTAATTTTGAAGAAAATAGACTTCCTAGTGCTAAATTTGTTCTAGACATTTCTATAATTTCGCCCGCAGATCAATGAAATATATGCAAAACGAAATATCTGTTTTGAGATTGTAGTTAAAAATAGCTTCGAATTTAACGCGCAATAAAGAGAAAAAAGAAAATGAATCCCTGACGCGGAGAAAAAAAATATGAGAGCATTTTTAAATATTGTAATAGGCATTTAATATTTAATGGTAGGATGTTTTTGAAAGAAATAGGGTTTCTTAGAGCGGAATAATTTTAAGAGATATGACATTTTAGCATTTAAATTAAGAATTTATAGCGTTTTGATATACACGGGAAAAATAATGAATTTTAATAGTAAGTTAAAAATAAAGTGTTATTTAAAGAATAAATTTCAGTATTCAGCGCCATTTTTAGATTTGAATAATTTGGAATAAGTATTATTAAGTAGGTTAAGTTCTTATACCTTTGCATATGGAGATTGATTTTTTAATTTAAGATGGGGTTTTAATTGAATTAATCGGAATTATATATGGAATACTATAAAAAAGAAAGAAATATAGAATAAAAGTTAATTATGGCGGAATATAATACATTTTGTAATATATAATATATATATTTGTTATATAAAAATTTTATTTCCTTCGCTTATCCACCGCATTTATTTCGCATTATTCCTTTAAATTAATCTAACTTCTGACATAGTCAGTATTTCCTTAATTCTTAAAAATATTTATTCCTATTTAATGTCCTTTTAAAAGTAATAACACGTATATTAATTATTATCTTATTTCAAATCTTAATTTAAAACTTTAAGTTCATTCGTAACTTTTATCAACTCCCCAATCTATAAAATTCTGAGAGACGCTTGTGTCATTTCGTATGCTTTTAAAAGCCATTTTATAAAAATATATATTCCATGCTTTGCTTCGCGCGCTGGGTATTTTTCACGTCAAAATCAATGCGCATCTACGATGGGGATTATTTCGTGTTAAATCTTTTCCCTCGCACCTCATTCGCTTAGCTTAAATTTGCCTCTCACTCATTGGATCGTGCGCTCGTTACGTCGTTGTCAATAACCCTACGTGTGGTTAACAGAACGCGCTAGCAAGCATTTGGAGAGCAGATTTTTGTCGTGTTTTGAAGTGCTGACCAAATGGTTATCTGGTGTTGAAGTAACATAGAATTTTCATAACAGCTCTTTAAGATCTATTAAATGATGTAATGAGCTATCGTCAAGCCTGAGGGCCTTTATACCGGACACTGTGGGAACTGTTGAGTTTTTTTAATGCAATTCCTGATTTTAGTTCGAATTATTAGCAATAGACATCCAATCATCAAAAGGAGAAATCAGCCCGAATGGATTTGAAAAACGAAGGTTAAATACACGGAGTGGGTCTCATTCGCCAATAAAACCTTATTCAGAATCGGGCGCTAAGAACACGATTGCATTAGCGAATGAGACCCACTCCATGTATTGCACCTCGTTCCTTCGCATCCATACTGGGTAATTTTAGTTTTGGCCTGGATTGCACTCCTATCGCTCGTAGCGCCATCTATTGCTGGTAATTTGAACTAAAACCAGGAATCGCAGTAAAAAAACTCCTGACATCTTACATTACTCTCCTGCAAGAATTTTTTAAAGATCTGTCACCGTTTGGAAGTTGTTGAATTTTAAAATCAGTCAGTCTATTTTCAGACACCCGGTATATATATTTTCATTCAATCCATCATGAATGACAAAAAGTCGATTATAAAAATAAAAAAAAATGTGCGCATTTGTGATGATATGATTTAATAAAATTTATCATTTTATTTATTAAGTTATACGTCGGAATATATGGATATCTTTATTTCTAAATACGTAAAAAAATAGTATTTTGATAAAACAAGACTACTGTTTCATTATCAAACTGTCCAGAACAGAAACTCATGATGATATATAGATTTTATTTTGGTTCACAGCTAGACTTTTTTCTTTCCTACTCATAAAACCTTAGAGCTATCAAAGGTCCCAATTGTTAATGATAAATGATGTTCAATATTTTTTTTTTCTATTTTATTTAGACGTAGGCAATAAATAACAACTACATGGTTTCAAGTCATAAGCAAACAAAGTACACTTTATGTATTTTTTTTTCTTTTGGGGAAAAAAAATGTTAAGTGATTTTTATTTTACAAGCAATTTATTATTGATTGTACGTAATAATTTTTAATGTATACTAAATGAATTATATTAATCGTTTATACATATTTTGAGAAGATATACCATATATTCCGGCATATAACGTGCACATTTTGTATAAAAAAATTATCAAAAATTATTGGTGCGCGTTATACGCCGGTTATAAACGTAAATAATTAAAAAAAAAAAAAAAAAAAAAAAAAAAAAGATGGTTATAAGGACTGCAATTTCTAATTTAATGAACATGCTAACAACAAACAAATTAACAAAAAAAGCAATCCTAGCAGAATGTAATGATAAATGTAATAATTATTTCATTTAGCGATAATCTTTATTGTATTTTTTGCTATGAATGTGGCGTACCTATTGGACGTGTTACTTAAACGAACCGTCATTGAGACAATATTTGGGATAAAACATACATTTGTTTAAAACAATATTGACAAGGTCAATGCAGTAAAGATCGAATAACTGATTTAACGATTATCAACTCTACTTTAGAAAGTACAGGGCTAGCGAAAGAGAGGAGAGGGTGCGGTGTTAACCCCAATAAATGCACTAAGTCATCAATAAGCTTTCGCAAGATGGCTACTCTAGCCGTATTTAAGGAAATCTGTTGCGTAGAAGATCACTCAATACACTGAAAATACTCTAAATAATAGAGTATTTTCAGTGTATTTTCAGATATATAAATAATTTCTTTGAAAAACGTCACTGTCACTTTATTCACTTTACGTCAATGTCACAAATTCACTTTATTCAAAGTACTAAGATTAACACCTTACAAAAAGGGATCGCTTTTACACTGCAGAAATCCATTTCACTTTTAATCTATGTCAATCATCGCAAAAAAGACAGGAGGCTTGATTAACTCCCCCAAAGCTGCCTTGTACACTACAGCGAGGCTCCGCAAAATACGTGTGATCCAACTCCTACCAGCGTACTTATACTGATCAGTCAACCACAGAAACCGCATTAGAATAAAACTGCATAGAATAACACCAGAGATAAGATTCTTGGAGATTCAATAATACTTGCGGAAGTAAAAGAAATGACAGAATAGTCTCGTAGGAATCGGACACCATGCTCACACACGATTCATTTAATCATTGACTAACCTCATACAATAGTAGATTTCACAATTCTCTACAGCGCTTGAAAGAAAGTGTTTCTCAATATATTTTTCTTAAACACAAATGTCGAATAAAAATGTTAACTGAAACAAGTGATGGTCGAAATCATTAACTTTTTTTGTTCGAAAATCAATTTTAAATTTATTAATAAGAAAATCAGATAAATTGTAATTAAAATAAGAAAAAAATGTAACAATATATTTCACAGTCAGACAAGGCAAAATTTCTTTTCTTGTTACTAAAAAAAAAGGGGGTATTTGAGCGCATACACGTGCTTGCCTACTTGAAAAATACCAAAACTAAAAACGAAAGCTGCGAAATTTGAGTTGTTTGCTGACCCAATAAGAAACAACATTTAAACATACATAATATATTCCAACAGACATAAAATACAATTTAACAAACATTTTTCCTGAAAATACAAAAATAATTTTGATAAATTTTGATATATAGTAAAATTATTTCTAAAAATTTCACAAGTTATTTTGAATATCCTGAACAAAATCCTGCACCATTTGTGAAGCCACTTAAAAGTTCCAAAAATACAACCAAGTCCTTACTTCTTTCGTATTTCTACAAACAAAGTGCACTTAAAAGAGGAAAATACTGTTGTCTCCTAATTAAGAATGATGCCTCACATCTCTGGCTAGCTTCAAATTTGCGGAGGGACATTTTTTGTTCGAAAATGTTTTAACGAAAGATCTCACATGTAAAAGTTAAACGCTGAGGCTACTGTCGACGGCATTGCTTGAAGCCATGTGCTAAAAGGTTGTCTCTTGCCGGTCCTGAAGTCCATATGGTAATGTTGATGACTATGTCCTAGCTGTCTATGAATATGTCCCATTTGTCGATGAGTAGGTCCAGGCTTTCAATGCGTAGTCTCAGGATGTCGATGACTAAGCTTAATCTGTCGATAACTAGGTTTTCGATAACTAGGCTGAAGATGATTCCTTGATGCCTGTCTCAAAAGGAGGTGCCGATGGAATACACCTTTTTAGTGAAGCACTGAAATTGCGTTTAATAGGTATAAAGCTTTGTTGAGATAATAAATTAGGAATTTCCGCATTATCATGCAAGAATAATTTTCTTTGATAAGGAACTTAAATACGTGTTTCAAAGAGGCTATACCTAATGACTGTATTGCACCCCTTTATCCTGAAAATAAAACGCAAAAAATCTGAATGAAATATCACCAAAATTTATGAAATAATAATGTTTTCAAATGGATATTATAGAAAGTAGTGGGTTAAACTTATACGGCTCTAATCAGGGCTACACTACATACCGGGCTAGCTCATTCATTATGATGACGCCACAAAAGGTGGCTGACTAGGAGGAAAGACATACAGCGATTGGACCAATCGCTGGTCGCGGTCAGCCACCATTTGTGACGTTTTGAGAGTGAATGAGCAAGCCCGGTATCTAGTGTTGCCTTGCTCTGATGCAGGCATCAAGCATAGTGGATAGGTGCAAATTATGACATAAATTTAAAATTAAAAAACAATTTATACAAGAAATAACAGATAATAAAAGCCCGCTAACAGATAAGTTTATTTTGGAGGTTAAAAATATTTGCTTTCTAAAATTTATAAAGAGGATAATACAAAAAACTTTTGTATATGGTGGTATTAATAGAGATATCTTATAATCAATTTTTATTTTCATTTGGTCTTAATGAAATACTATAATCAATCATAAAATATATCAAATGTCAGAGTCTCTTTTTAAGTAATACGAATTCTATGTCATATAGAAAGGAGAGAGAGGGAGGGAGAGCTATCCGAATTTAACAGATGCTTAGATGGGGCGTGGTTAAAAAACGTTTGGGAACCACTGATCTAGACCCATACCTTCCAGAAACAAAACCAAAATATTGAGGATACGCGGAAGACAAAAATAAAAAAAAAGTTGGCAGCAAACTGAAAATCAGTTTTTTCGTTTATATATAGAGTAATAAACATTGTTTTGATACATTTATGTTGTATTGGTCATTTATTAGTTACTTGTTTTATATATGGTCAAATTAAAAAAATTTCGAAGTATGAATGTTGAAACAAACATTCATTATTTAATTATAATTTATTCAATATTCTGTGTATTAAAGTTATTTTTATAATTTAAATTATTACTAAATTAACTTATAAGTAGTTCTATAATAATTAGTTCAATATTAAGTATTTGAACTGTCAGTAATATCATCAATAATCAGCTGCAAGGTTGCCGTACCAACGTGTAAGTGAAAAATGCCAGACTGGATGTCATCCAGATGTCTTAAATGGTAAAGCTCATGGTGTCTTATACCAGGGTATCTGGGTTCGATCCCCAGTCTGGACACATTTTTCACTATGTTGGTATGCGTTGTTTAGCAAAGTGAAAAATAATTCACATACTTTGTCAGTATTACAACATATAAATTATTACGCGTTTGTACAACCTGAATTTTCACATATTTCAAAATATTTAGGATCTAAACTTGAACGCCACATTACTTTTAGTAAATGAGGCAAAGCAAATATATGTCTTCCATATATTAATATCTATACTAATATTATAAAGGAGTAAAGATTGTTTGTTTGTTTGTTTGTTTGTTTGTAGGGGGTGATCTCTGGAACTACCGAACCGATTTCAAAAGTGATGGTGGCAAATTGATGATGACAACCCCTGCTCCAACATAGGCTATATTTTATGTCGGTGCCACTACCCCAGGGGGGTGCCGGAGCGAAAAACGTTCTAAAATTGCGATCTTTTCTATACTGAATCAGCTAGAAATTTGAAATTTGGCGTTGTAGTTACTTATAAGATGTAAATGCTCTCTAAGAACAGGAGCAAAAAACGTTCTAAAATTGCGATTTTTTAGCTATCAAACTGGCTATCAAGCACTGAGAGCTTGCCAGCTGGTTCTGTATGTATGTATGTACGTACGTAATGCGATAACTCTTCATAGAAATATCCGTTTTCCTTCAAATTTTGTTTATAGGTTCACTGTGTTAAGGCGCTTCCCTGATTAGTTTTCGGGATTGATTGGTTATGTATAAAAGGGGGGGACAAGGGGCTAATCCCCCCCCCTTAATTTATATAAATGCGTTTTTCATGCAGAATTATTCCGTTTTCCTTCAAATTTTGTTTATAGGTTCATTGGGTTAAGACGCTTCCCTGATTACTTTTCGGGATTGATTGGTTATGTATAAAGGAGAGAACGGGGGGCTAATCCCTCCTAAATTTATGTAAATGGGTTTTTCAAGCAGAATTATTCCGTTTTCCTTCAAATTTTGTTTATAGGTTCACTGTGTTAACCCTTTCAAAGGCAAAGTACTTCTTTTACTAAAATGTTGAAATATTTGAATGAGACCAGATTTTACGAACAGATATATTTGAAAATTATTAAAAGCTATTCATTGCGAATATTATAAAAACAAAATTTCATTAAAAATTTCTGTGTGCCTCTTGGCAGTTTGGAATTAAAATTAAGCGTTCGCGCCTTGCAAACACCGCCCTTGAAAGGGTTAAGGCGCTTCCCTGATTAGTTTTTCGGGATTGATTGGTTAAGTATAATGGGGGGAAAGGGGGGTGCTAATCCCCCCCCCTTAATTTATATAATCGGGTTTTTCATGCAGAATTATCCCATTTCCTTCAAATTTTGGTTAAAGGTTCACTGTGTTAAGACGCTTCCCTAATTAGTTTTCGGGATTGATTGGTTAAGTATAAAGGGGGGATAATCCCCCCTTATTTTATATAAATGGGTTTTTCATGCAGAATTATTCCGTTTTCCTTCAAATTTTGTTTATAGGTTCACTGTGTTAAGGCGCTTCCCTGATTAGTTTTCGGGATTGATTGGTTAAGTATAAAGGGGGGGAACGAGGGGATAATCCCCCCTTATTTTATATAAATGGCTTTTTCATGCAGAATTATCCCATTTCCTTCAAATTTTGTTTATAGGTTCACTGTGTTAAGGCGTTTCCCTGATTAGTTTTCGGGATTGATTGGTTAAGTATAAAGGAGGGAATGGGGGGGCATATCCCCCTTATTTTATATAAATTGGTTTTTCATGCAGAATTATTCCGTTTTCCTTCAAATTTTGTTTATAGGTTCACTGTGTTAAGGCGCTTCCCTGATTAGTTTTCGGGATTGATTGTTTAAGTATAAAGGGGGGGGGAACGGGGGGCTAATACCCCCCTTAATTTATATAAATGGGTTTTTCATGCAGAATTATCCCATTTCCTTCAAATTTTATTCATAGGTTCACTGTGTTAAGGCGCATCCCTGATTAGTTTTCGGATTGATTGGTTAAGTATAAAGGGGGGAACGGAGGGCTAATACTCCCTTATTTTATATAAATGGGTTTTTCATGCAGAATTATTCCGTTTTCCTTCAAATTTTGTTTATAGGTTCACTGTGTTAACGCGCTTCCCTGATTAGTTTTTCGGGATTGATTGGTTAAGTATAAAGGGGGGAACGGGGGGCTAATACCCCCCTTAATTTATATATATGGGTTTTTCATGCAGAATTATTCCGTTTTCCTTCAAATTTTGTTTATAGGTTCACTGTGTTAAAGCGCTTCCCTGATTAGTTTTTCGGGATTGATTGGTTAAGTATAAAGGGGGGGGGGAACGGGGGGGGATAATCGCCCCTTAATTTATATAAATGGGGTTTTCATGCAGAATTATTCTATTTGCTTCAAAATTTGCTTATAGGTTCATTGGATTAAGACGCTTCCCTGATTAGTTTTCAGGATTGATTGATTAAGTATAAAGGGGGGGAACGGGGGGCTAATACCCTGCTTAATTTATATAAATGGGTTTTTCATGCAGAATTATCCCATTTGCATCAAAATTTGTTTATAGGTTCATTGAGTTAAGACGCTTCCCTGATTAGTTTTCGGGATTGATTGGTTAAGTATAAAGGGGGGAACGGAGGGCTAATACTCCCTTATTTTATATAAATGGGTTTTTCATGCAGAATTATTCCGTTTTCCTTCAAATTTGTTTATAGGTTCACTGTGTTAACGCGCTTCCCTGATTAGTTTTTCGGGATTGATTGGTTAAGTATAAAGGGGGGAACGGGGGGCTAATACCCCCCTTAATTTATATATATGGGTTTTTCATGCAGAATTATTCCGTTTTCCTTCAAATTTTGTTTATAGGTTCACTGTGTTAAAGCGCTTCCCTGATTAGTTTTTCGGGATTGATTGGTTAAGTATAAAGGGGGGGAACGGGGGGATAATCGCCCCTTAATTTATATAAGTGGGGTTTTCATGCAGAATTATTCTATTTGCTTCAAAATTTACTTATAGGTTCATTGGATTAAGACGCTTCCCTGATTAGTTTTCGGGATTGATTGATTAAGTATAAAGGGGGGGAACGGGGGCTAATACCCCGCTTAATTTATATAAATGGGTTTTTCATGCAGAATTATCCCATTTGCTTCAAAATTTGTTTATAGGTTCATTGGGTTAAGACGCTTCCCTGATTAGTTTTCGGGATTGAGTGGTTAAGCATAAAGGGGGGAGCGGAGGGGGCTAATCCCGCCTTAATTTATATAAATGGGTTTTTCTTGCAGAATTATTCTATTTGCTTCAAAATTTACTTATAGGTTCATTGGATTAAGACGCTTCCCTGATTAGTTTTCGGGATTGATTGATTAAGTATAAAGGGGGGGAACGGGGGGCTAATACCCCGCTTAATTTATATAAATGGGTTTTTCATGCAGAATTATCCCATTTGCTTCAAAATTTGTTTATAGGTTCATTGGGTTAAGACGCTTCCCTGATTAGTTTTCGGGATTGATTGGTTAAGCATAAAGGGGGGAACGGAGGGGGCTAATCCCGCCTTAATTTATATAAATGGGTTTTTCATGCAGAATTATCCGATTTTCTTCAAATTTTGTATATTCATTGTAATTAGAGATTTACCTGATTAGTTTAAGGGGTTCATTAGTTAACTATGAGGGGGTAACGGGAGGATGACCCCCCACCTTAATATATTGTTTATTTCTTTATTTTTCGATGGGCTTATTTCAAATTCTTTGAAATAAGAGTATAATATACAATTAGTGTGAATAGCCTGTGAACTCAATGCTCTCAGTTTAACTGGGCAGTTTTATTTTTATTTTTTGGAACCACGGAACCGATTTCAAAAGTGATGGTGGCAAATTGGTGGTGACAATCCCTGCTCCAACAGCCTCTTTAATAAAGAACTATGCGTTGCTGACGACTGGGTTTTTCGCTAATTTTTGCACCAGATTAATCTCGGAAAATGAAACATTTGAAGTTACTGAAAAAATGATAGCTCAAAAAGTATTTGTCAGAAAATTGTTAGACAAACTGCGTTTGAAAGGTAAAAAATTGTATTTTTCTTGATATAAATTTCAAATCTAATGATTATGCCGTTTTTCAAATATTGAATTTCAAAAATTACCAAATTTTCCAATGGAGTACCATAGCGAAACCTTCATGCGTAAAAAGATAATGATAAGGGCGACGTGTCCTGACGTGTATATTGGCTATAGCACGAGTCACAAATTATAGTAGCCTTATTATTCTGTTAAAATATAAAAGTTATTTATGAAATGTCAATATTTTGTTTGATTAAAGGTTGTTTAAAAGAAATTGACCAGCGTAGCGGGCGTAGCTTGCTAGTATCTATATATTTTTTAATTATCAAAATAGAAAATTCGATGTATGTAAATTAACGATGAACTGTCACCAACCTCAAATGTTTTAGTAAGAAACACCTTTGACAAGTAATTTTATATAACATCTCTACTCCAATAATAAGGCGAAGAGACTTCTAAAACAATGTTCGTTATCAAAACATGAAAAAGAATAAAAAAACATATTACACATCACGTTCCTACCTTGTACTGTCAATTTAGCTCCTTCCAACCAGCGTGTTTCTATGTCAGACGACAAATGGGATTAGCAGAAGAAATATGTGTAAAGACGGGCGAAACATGTAGCTAATCGGGTCCAGATAAATTAAGCGAACACGTCATGTAATAAAGGGGCTTTCATTATTTAAGCTCTTAATAGAAATTTCCAGTATAGAGTTTATGAACTGAAAACTGCGATTTGCTTTAACGGTTTTTTGCCAATGTCTGAAGTGATTGAGTTTTAATAAATAAAGATTTGTTTATGAATATTGAATAAAGTATGGATGATGGGAGTGTTTAACTTTAAATTTTAATGTATTTATCATTAAAAATATATGTATTTATATCTCTATTACTAATGACTGTCTTTCAATATTCTTCACATTAACAGAAACTTTTAAACATTTTTAATGATGATGGAATGCTTTTTAGCTCACAGACTATCAAAGCCTGAGAGCTTATGTGCCCGCCGGTTTTGTATGTACGTACGTACGTATGTATGTATGTACGTAACGCGATAACTCTTCATAGAAATATCCGTTTACCTTCAACTTTTGTTTATAGGTTCACTGTGTTAAGGCGCTTCCCTGATTAGTTTTCGGGATTGATTGGTTAAGTATAAAGGGGGGGGAACGGGGGGTGATCCCCCCTTAATTTATATAAATGGGTTTTTCATACAGAATTATTCCGTTTTCCTTCAAATTTTGTTTATAGGTTCACTGTGATAAGGCGCTTCCCTGATTAGTTTTCGGGATTGATTGGTTAAGTATAAAGGGGGGGGGAACGGGGGGGCTAATCCCACCCTTAATTTATATAAGTGGATTTTTCATGCAGAATTATCCCATTTGCTTCAAAATTTGTTTATAGGTTCATTGGGATAAGGCGCTTCCCTGATTAGTTTTCGGGATTGATTGGTTAAGTATAAAGGGGGGGAACGAGGGGGCTAATCCCACCCTTAATTTAGGTAAATGGGTTTTTCATGCAGAATTATCCGATTTTCTTCAAATTTTGTATACATATTCATTGTAATTAGAGACTTCCCTGATTAGTTTAAGGTGTTCATTAGTTAACTATGAGAGGGGGGGTAACGGGGGGATGACCCCCCCCCCTTAATATATTGTTGATTTCTTTATTTTTCTCTTATTTCAAATTCTTTGAAATAAGAGTATAATATACAATTAGTGTGAATAGCCTGTGAGCTCAATGCCCTCAGTTTAACTGGGCAGTTTTCTTTTTATTATGGAACTTTTACCATGTTTTGAATGATGTCTGATAGTAATATTGGTGTATTCTTTCCATGAATAAAGTTTTTAGTTTAAATTTATGTAATCATATCTGTTTAGCATTTACGACAATATAAGTCAATGTAGCAGATGAATATTCACGATATATCCATATAAAATTATTATATCACAATATCAATTACTCATATTAGCGTATTCATGCAAAATTTAACGTATGTATGGACGAGGGCCGTGGAGGTATTACGATTTCAGTTCCTGCTATTACATTATGGACAGATTTCATTTCTGGAATTTTCTTTTCATACAGAGACACATCTTGTGATGTCAAGTGCAGTTCATTCTTCTTCATATCATATCTTAAAATAAAAATGTCTGACACATTGGCAGATGGAGGAGGTCAATTTAAAGTAAAACTGCCATTAATATGTATTTGGCAACTAAAAACTTAAGTTTTCCTCCTATAATTTTATATGTTTGTATGCTTTTTCTTTAACTTATGGGATTTGAAATAAATTCTTCGAATTGCAGATGGAGTTCAAATGTTTTGTAATGAAAAATTAGGAAAAAATTGAATATCTTTTTAAAAAATGGAACGAAATTAGTGTATGCTACATAATTGTATATATTGTGCAGAGTGGCCAAGATAAAAGAAGCCCGGTATACAGAAGTAGAAATACTTACTAATTTTTATTTAAAAGTAGTAAATACAGAATATTATGAATAACAACACCTTCTGTGAGTTATTGAATGTTCAGTATGTTGTTATTCATAATATTCTGTATTTACTACTTTTAAATAAAAATTAGTAAGTATTTGTACTTCTGTATACCGGGCCTTTTTTATCTTGGCCACACAGTATGTATTTTAGCATTATACCATTTATTTAAAATGAATTTTATCCAATTAATGAAGTTGTTTTAAGTCAAATAAAATTATAATAAGAAATATCTTAGAAACATTTGGATATAGAAAGCTTGGTTCCCGTTCAGAAAATGTTAATTATATTTTCTCAAATTCATTTTAAAGAGAAAATTAATTTCTTGTATTGTTTTGAGATACATTTTTGACTATTTCAAAGCAAAAGTTTCGAAAGTCAATTGATAATACAAACGAATCAGCAGTGTTGGAGAAAGCGTAGTTCTCGCCATTCAAATTGATTTATGCAGTGTAATTTTGTGTGAGTATTTTAAAAAGTAACGTTTATCATATCAAACTTTAGAAATACTTAATATTAGGAAATATTTCTTCGCTTTTTTAGATTAAGAGAGACAGAATATGAGTTTAAATACAATCTGTCGTGATGCTGTCCATGATAAAATTTGTGCAACAACATCTCAAGAGTTTCAGTAATGTATTTGCATACATTTACTTATAATTTACTATTTTAATAACAAGTCTTTGATGAAATAATACCCTTATGGTACAAAAGATATTATTAATATATAGGGTTATCGACAAATTTTCCCCATTTCAGACAGTTCTAGAATGCTTTCTGTTGATGAAAATTAGACAAAATGTGTACAACAAATATTTTAAATTGTGCGCTTGAAATATATTACATAAGCAAATTGTATACCCAAATTAAGCAACAGATAGCGATATTACACGAATGGTGTTTATTTGCAGAGGTTGAACAAAGAAAACAGCATTCGCGTTACCGATGCGCAGGTGATCAGCCTTCATTTTCCCACAACATGATTTCTTCGCACCTTGATTTTCCCCCCATGCAACTTTTGATTATTGAGTTTTTTGAAGGACACCGTCCACTAGAGCAAACCTTCATCTGTGCCTGATCTTAAGGACAGCATTTTCTGGATATTTTGCCGGACTCATTACGTTCAGCTGTTAAAACTATGGTTGTTGCGATTACAGAACATTCTTTAAAAGGAAGGGAGACATATTGAGCAGTTTTAGTAATACATATTTAACATTTATACGTGTAAGATATTCAATATATATGTGAGTGTTCCAGCTCCACCTATTGACGTGACTTTAAACTGTTTAAAAAATTTAATGAATAACAAGAGCATTATTTGAATTATCTGTACTCCAAATTGTATCTCATTTGGAACAGTAGAACGCACTCCAGAGCTTTCTGAAGAGGAAAAGTACGTCTTGCTAATACTATATGTAAAACAAGTGTCCTAAAATAGACTGACTGATTAATTTCAAATTTAATAAGTTCAAAACGGTGACAGGTATTTAAAAAATTCTTGCAGGAGAGTAATGTAAGATGTCAGGAGATTTTTACTGCGACTCTTGATTTTAGTTCGAATTATCAGCAATAGATGGTGCTGCGAGGGATAGGTGTGCAATCCAGGCCAAAACTAAAATCTCACAACATTGATGTGGAGGAAGGAGGTCCAATACATGGAGTAGGTGTCATTCGTTAATGCAATCTTGGTATTAGGGCCGGATTCTGAATAAGATTTTATTGATGAATGAGACCCCTACATGTATTGAACCTCCTTCCTTCACATCAATGCTTGTTATTTTAGTTTCGGCCTGGATTACACTCCTATCGCTCGCATCGTCATCTATTGCAGATGATTCGAACTAAAACCAGAAATCGCATCAAAAAATCTCCTGACATAATACATTACACTGTTGCACGATTTTTTTTTTATTATTTGTCATCGTTTGGAACTTATTGAATTTTAAAATCAGTCAGTCCGTTTTCGGACACCCGGTATATGTATATGTGTACATATGTATATATATATATAGAGAGAGAGAGAGAGAGAGGAAGAGAGGTATGTACAGGGTGTCTTTTAAGTTAATACTTATTTTAAATTGCATCCTAAGGAGTAAGTATGTAACTTTAACATGTATCTGTGTAGTGGTCAGAAGTACCGCGCTACAAATAGCGACAATTAGTCGCTACATTTTCCAGTAACTTGTAGTGTTCCAGTAATTTATAGTGTGTAGTGTATTACATGCTACGGAATGTAATGTAGCAAGTAGCATGATACAAAATATCAGTAGATTGTAACGAACCTGATGCGACTTTTTTACGCTACTGCAGAAAAAAAAAACTAATGTGGTATTCTAAAATTTACGTGATCGTAACTTGTTTCTTTTATATAAAACCTGTTCTGCTCAAAAATTTTCGAATCTCAGCAGCAAATCTCAGCTGCAGTGTTTAGAAATGCTTCACATGAACTCATATATTTCTCTATTGAAACTTCCTGGTACAAACAAATGCAGGCCCATCAAATAGATGAATTTTCTTGCTGGAAAAACTTGTCTACTACTTACTCGTTCTTAAGATTTCATATTTTAATGACTTTTTTTATTTTATTTTTTAAGTTTAGAATTGCTTTATTTACAGATATATTTATAGTTTTCATTTACTAATTTTCTATAGTTGATTGTAACTTTTTTGGATTATAAAATTAGGCAACTCAATATAATTAACTCTCAAGACAACTCTAAAAAATTAACACTGTGAGTGTGTGCCGTAAAGTTAAGTAAACACATTTATTTGTAAATAGATTTCATCGGTAATTTTTATTTTCCCACTACAATAATTATTATAAGAATAGTAAATAAAATTTAAGCAGCGCATGGTTAATGCGCTTGTTGAGAAATGTATTAAATACAATACCTGTCCCTCATTATGTTACTCGTTCAAATATATAACCGTGCTTTTGTGCCTATCGGAAAAACAGCTGTAGTTTAATTACATTTTTGATGTAACTATATTCAAGTGTTTATTGTGTTACGCATATCTATCTTAATTTGAATAAGATGATAGTATGTGTGTAAAATAGCATTTTGGCGACAATCACAAAACCTTTTCTGGTATTTTAACTTTCTTATATTTTAATGGCCTGTTTTATATCGCAGATATTTGATTGTATGCAGTCGCGATATAACGAAGGGTCACTGTATTGTGTAATCCATATACCCAATTTCGAGTGTATATTGAAGCATTTTACAAAATCTGAAAGTAGGGATATAGTGACTACCTTTGAAAAGTAGTATGTTATTCCTACTTTAATGAAGCTTTTAATACAAAAAGTAAAAAGCTACCTATCGCAGCCGTTCGGAGGAAAGCAATTCCAAAAAATGTCCGTATATTTTCATCGTTCATGACCACCAGACCCCAAAATCACCCTCCGTTTAAATGTTGATATATATATATATATATAAACCGCTTTGGATGAAACTAAGCGTGTGTATTAAGCTCACCAATATCTCAGACGAGTTTGTTGGCCACCTTAATCTAAATCTTGTTTCAAAATGGCGGCCACTAAAAGATTTAAAATTCAAAACAATATTTAAAAAATACTAGCTGATCCCCGCCCGGCGTTGCCCGGGCCCGTAATAATAAATAAATAAAAAAACACATCAAGTTATTTTATATCTTTAACCCGATTTTGTATGAAATTATATTTTTAAATGAAAAATTCGCGAAAAAATATTGATATTTAGTGATAAAAACGCTCATTTTCTTGTTTTTATTTTATTTTTATTTTTTTTTTTGTTTACTTAGGGTCGTTTCATAGTTTTAAAATAAAAAGTTGTTTTTGTCCGAACTCTTTGAAATCTTTATTGGTGATAAATAAAACAGTTTTACAGCCCGTGTAAAAATTTCGTGAAAAAATAGTGTTATCTAGTTGTACAAAAAATGTTTTCTTCTCACTTTTTCGTTTGTTTGTTTGTTTTAGCGTCGGCTCCTTTAACTTAGCAATAAAAAGAGAGTTATCCTCTTCCGAACTCTCTGACATTTCAATCGGTTATAAATATAACTGTATTCAAACTTTTTTTACATTTTTGCGAAAAAGTATGCATATTTAGTAGTGAAAACATGAATTCTTAAAAAAAATATTTAGCTTTAAACTTCAGAGCAAAAATATATTAGAAGGACTATGCTTTCAATGCAATGGTATGGGTTCTTCCCTTTTTGATCAACCTTTTTCAATCTCCCTAAGCTAAACAGGTGAGGGTTGGGTTAATCAATCAAGTTTATTGTTTCTGAGGGTAGAAGCCTTCAAAAAAAAAGTTGACGCCTGCGCAAAGAGACGATTTTTATGTGGATTTGATAGAATGCACTTTTCATTTTAAATATATTGATTGGAAATTCAACTTTATTTTTTGTTTAAGTACTAGACCTTGATACAAGGATTCTGGATTTTTTTTTTTTTTGTTATGCCTCTCTCTTAAAAACTGGCTGAGATTTAAAAAAAAAAAAAATCAAGGATTAATTTATGAGTTTTAATGAAAGAGTTTTCTCGCAAATTATTATTATATTTCATTGTTGTCATTTTATTTTCCCAATTATACGCATAAAACTATACTCATATCCGTTACCACCAATTTCTCGCCAAACTTGGCGACTAAAGTCAGCTTTCATAAATGAAAGCAACTTGGCTATAGCTTAATAATTTGGCGAATTTCTTATTCAAATTCAGTATTAACAAATCCTGTGAAATCGGGTTCTTTGAATTTTAGCTTGTTGCTTTCGAGTAACATTAGCTAAAATTTTAAAACAAAGGTATGGGAAAGCTACCTTTTCCTCCCGATATAGACTGGAAATACTTTTTTAAACAGGTAGTTGCAGATGTAGTTTTACATTTTCGTTAAAGTAGTTGTAGCGGTGTGTGTCAGTATAATAAAAAATCATTTTTTCAACCTATGAATTAGAGAATAGAAGCTTAAGCAGACATATAACATTTGCAAGTAATTCCCATTAAAATTCTACATAACAACCAGAGGTGTTAGAAGACTTCTGTAAATCATTTGATACGTTAACCACAGCTTACCTTAAGGCTGCTCGTAAGTGAACTTTTAGATTACCCTTGCTAATGTCAATCCTATGGGTGTAGGATGTTCGTATATTTATACTATCAGGAAATTATTATTTTTTACGTCTGTTTTCGTGTACACTTTTTAAAGGATGTCTCTTTGTTTCTTAGTTGTCAAATTCTTGTAAAATATATACTTAATTGTATATGAAGTGTTTAATTCTTATTCAGTTTTGCTAAGATTTTAACTCATAAAATAATAAATTAAGCACATATTTTAGAAATATTTTGACAACTACACTGTAAAAAAATGGTGTAATGTTCCTGAGAAAACCTGTGGCATCTTTCTGCCACAGGTTTTCCCAGGAATTTCACCAAAGAAATGCCAGGAAACTAACACAAGTCAGTTACACACAAAACATATGGAACTTTACACAGATCACCGATCACTCTTTTACAATAATTCCGAAAAGTTACACACAAGTTCAAAAGTGTACTTGAGAAAACTAAGGAACGTTACCCAGAAAACGTATGGAACGTTTCGCAGTTGATCAGTAAATTCCACTTTATCAAGTATTCCGAAAAGTTACACAACATTGTGGAAGATGTTACACCAGATTTCTCAGTATTCTCGGATCAGCAGAAATATTCCGAGAAAACCCAGGAATATTGCATAGTAAACGTCAGAAACATTACGCAGATTTTTACAGTGTAAAAAAAAAAGACATGCTTTAAGAACAGTACACACTAAACAGAAGTTATAAATATTAATTTCCTGAGGATATATTTTAAATATACGAATACATCCTACGCCCATAGGATTAACATAGCGAGGGGAATCGGGAGGTTTACTGTCGAGCAAGCCTGAAGGAATCGTGGATGAAAGATAAACATGTATTAGATTTAATACATATTTTTCGTTACTAATACTAAATTAATTTTCGTGATATATATGCTTATGCATACATTTTCCCGTAAATGAAATATGTTCATTTTGCGTTTGATTTGAATGCCCGTTATTGGAACTTCTGTGTGTATTTTACTTTGTTTAACTTAACCTGTTTGTTGAAAATATTAATGCAAAACTTGCCACTAAAAAGTTCAAAAAACTTATTGTCATATTTATTTTTCAACTATATAGTTCCCCTAAGTTCATTTGCATAAGAATAATATAATTTAAACTAAATGAAACTCCCGATAATTTACCATTTTTTTACTAATAAATTTTAACTGTCAAGTAAAAATTTTATTTTACTGAAAACTCATTACAGAAAAATCACACGGAAACCATATTTTAAACGATTTATCTAAAACATGTAAAATTAAGCAAAATTTATAAAACAAATCATTATTTTTTTCAGTTTAATATAAATTATTTTCTGTTCATTTAAAACTGTTTCTATAACAAAATCTTACTCGTTGTTGTTAAGCATGCTATAAATAACGTAAATTTTAAAATATTCACTTATGACTATAGAAATAAGCGTAAATATGCAATTTTTCTACGGATAATAGGAAGAAAATTATATTCAAAGCAATTTTCAAACGTTGATTTACTATTTATCACTGGGATTATTTTGATAAAAATCAATCTTGAAAATTGCTTTTCTCAGTTGATAAATACGTATTTTTTTCTGAATAAATGAAACATTTAAAAAAATGAATAGTACTAATATATAACATCGATAAACAATTAATTATTAAAAGGTTTTTAATGTTTTCTAAATTTATTAGTTTTAAATTTATAATAGTCGTTTTATTATGCTTTATGTTTAAATTTACAATTAAATGTAATTAAATGTAATTTACAATTAAATGTAATTAAATGTAAATTACAATTAAATGAAATTACAATTAAATTAAGTAAATCATTTGATGAAATGAATGTTGCGATATTTTTTCGAGCATTTTTGTGACACTATGGAGCTTTGCCTCTAACAACTATGCTCGCCAACACCGCTCTGACACCATAAACTCTAAAAACAAGCTAATTCAATCGGATTAAAAAAGATTACGGAAGGTTGAATTATAATTAACCGACCAGTGACGAATATTTTGACCGACTTTAATATTAAATATCTCTTACAATAATTCTTTGATTTGAAAACTGTCTACTTCAGCAGATTTATCGAATATGTCTCTGTAAACGACCAATGTTCATATTTTTATACGCAATAATTTTCTGAATATTAGTTCAGAAAGACCTCAATGCACAAAAATGTATTGACAGTGGAAGCGACGACTGTTATTATTATTATTTTTTTAATATAGGAAGATAATTATACAACATTTATTATTATTTTATTATACATAAACTTTTTAAATTTTTAATCAATAAATTGAACATTTTCAGAAAAAAAAATCCTACTAAAAAATTATTTCCATGCAATTTGTATTTACTATTTGCTATAAACAGATAATATTAATTTCATTTGTAATTTCAAAGCATGGTTATATTTATATGTTTATAGTGTGAAAATGTGCTTATACGTGTAATTACACCAAACTATTTATAACATTTCTCTTAATTTGTAATTGTTAAATACATAGCACCACATGCACTTCTGTATTGACAAAATGTATAACTAATTGATTTATTTAAAATTTTCGCTATTTATGATATTTCAAATAAACTTATGCGATATTCTCAAATGATTCATCAAGAACATGACAGAAATATTAGAATGTTAGTAAATTATTGTAATTTAGCAAAAAATATATTCTGTAATATTTTTAAGATGTTGAAATTAAATATTTGCAATGAAAGAAAAAATGAATTAAGAACAACATTTTTAAACATGCAGTTTTGACAGAAACTCAATTTTTATATATATGGATTTTTACTAGAAATAAAGCTTTGATTATAATCTATTTTATATAATTTTTGAGATATTGTTCATTGTTTTATGTTTGATAAAAGTATCTATCTTCCCCTAAATCAAGAATAAAGTATTTTGAAATGGGGGACACAAACCAAAACAGAAAATGCCTGCAGCATATTTTAAACACTCACTGAATACATATTTATGGAATGTCTATGGAAATAATCGAAATCTATTACGATTTGATATGTATCTATATATGTGTCTCGCCATTTGTGAATATAAACAAACTCAATCAGATATCAAAACCGGTTTTAATGTGCTCGATTTATTTTACGATTTTATTTTCCAATTTTGTATCGCTTAGAGCTCTTTGATTATTTTTGGTAAGTACAATCGGCGGTAATAAAAATGTAAACCTTTATTTTATATTCTTGGTCTATAATATATTTGTATTTTTCGTCCGATTATTCAAAGTAGTCCTTATTTGTACTGTTATTTACAGGCGAAAAATATACATTAATTTACGAACTGAAACAAAATTATGTATGTGTTCTTATTTATTTTTCTTATTACGGAACTTCTTTAGATAGTGCGCTTTAAACTTTAAAATTATTATTTTTTTAACTTTAAACTTATAATAAAAAATACACTTGCTTTAATTTATTTTTAAAATAAATGATTTATTTATATAGAGGATTTAAAAAATGGAATATATAAATAATATATATATATATATATGTGTGTGTGTGTGTGTGTGTGTGTGTGTGTATATATTTCAATTAATTTAATCTTAGAAACGTGGTATATAATATCATTTTTTTTTATAAAATTAGGAATTTTTAAGAAAAAGAAATTATACATGCTAAGTAGTAATTAATAATACATAATTACTCATATTATTCTATAAATCTGGTGTTCATATTTGGCGTGTTATTTTCTGTAAATATCGTTTTAAATGTTCGCGTTTAACCTTTTCGGATAAACTATTTAAAATACATAATTTGTAAAAATAAACTTTCTAATTCAGAAAAGCTTCATTTATATATTCCTCTTACAGAAATCTTACAAAATCTAAAACGGCCTAACGTTGTCAAAAATTAATATGAAATTTGTATTTTATCCGTATATATTTTTATGTTCTGTTTCTTTTCGAAAAATCGTATCTTGAAATTCCTTCTAAGAATGACAGAAAAACTGATCTTCTAAATTCCTTGACGTTTTACGTCAGTCACATATGGTTGCTTCAATCTCTTGAGGGTTCTTGAAACATGTTTCACTTTTCGGTTACATAATCAAAAAATATATATATTTGGCAGCTGTATCTTGTGATATAAAGATATTTGTGTCATTCCTAATACATGCTTTTGAGATAAAACTTCTATTGCTTTATGATTTAATTAATAAATAAGCTTAAGAAAAATTTTTTAAGAAATCTATTTTGCATTAATTTATATATTTATATATTTTATAGATTGTACGCATATATTATACACACATACATACATTGAGTGCCCCAAAAATTAGAGAAACCTCTTATTTGAATGTAAACTAGTCCGACAGTGTCGTACAAAGACGTAAAAACAGAGAGTTGCTTATATAAGAATTTCTCAGCTTCATACGACGTTAGTTAGCACGGACGTTACTGTAAAAATGGGTTAAACGAAATATTTAAGTAATTTAAACGATGCTTGATCGTCGGTGCAAGCCGAACTGGTACCAGCAATTGTGAAACGAATACTCCTTCAGGATTTTCTCGTCCAACAGTATCTTGGGTATTTACAGAGTGGCAGTTGAAAAAAATAAATCTTCAAGCGGTAAAAAACATTCTGGTCAAAAAAAGGCTTGTGAAGAAGAGAGGTGAAAGGCGTGTAGCACACACAGTCTTCAGCAAAAAAAAACAACAACAACACCCTAAATTACAGCCACAATCAATTTATGTGCATCACAAAGCATATCCCAACGCACAACAAGACGGACGTTCAAAACATGAACTTTAGCATCAGAAGTGCCTTTGGTATCACAGAAAAATAGAAAAAGACGCCTGTTGTGGGAGAAGGAATGGCGTAACTGGTCTCTTTAGGACTGAAAAAAGTCGCCTGGTCCGTTGAATTTAGTTTCCTGCTCCATCATGCAGATGACAGGATCTTAATATGGCACAAAAAGTACGAATTCATGGACCCGTCCTCCAAATAACAACTCTTCAGGCTGGTGGCGAATTATGGTGTGGGGAATATATTTTCCTGGAGTACACCCGCTCCCTTGATATATATAGACACAACTCTGAACAGCACAGCTTACCTATATCGTTGCTGATAACGTATATTCCTTTATTTCCTAGGATGGTGCCTTATGGAGATTTTCACATTCAGCAGGACAATGCATGTTGCCACCATGCTCGATTGGTCTTAAATTGTTTTGAGGAATATAAATCAGTGATTAACCTGCTATCATGCCCAGCTCAGTCCCTTTACCTCAATCATATTAAGCATTTGTGGAACGAAGGCGAAAAAGCCTTTCAAAACTTGGAAGCGCCACCGTCCAATCTGACCCAAATTACAGCTGCCATTATGTCAGCATAGGCCAACAATCCTCAGCGACTTGTTGAGTCTATGCAAAGAAGAATATCGGATGTTATCAGAGCTAAAGCTGTACCAACTCGTTAGTAGAGGGTGTCTCTAATTTTTTGACCACTCAGTGTTTATAACAAATACTTTTTTATGCATTAATCCTTCTGTATATATTTGTTTGAGAAATTTATATTATAATTATAATGAATATTAAGTTGTTATTTAAGGTGTTGATTCATAATATTCTGTGGTTCATGAATTGCAGTTATACATAGTACTATTTTTAATGGTAATGATAATAAATTTTATTTTTTATAATTTTTTTCCTAAAGGATTTTTTAAATATAAACTACGCAACTGATCGAACGCATACGAATATTTTTTTACATTAAAATGGTAGCTTATTTGTACACACAAAATATATATCCTTGGAACATATTCGAGACGTTCATAGTACAATTTTTATTGTTATGAAAGAAAATATTTATTTATATATATTTATAAAGCATGGCAAACTTCATCAGACATTATATTTTAGGAAAGAGAATAAATCACGCATCGTTGTTTCCAAAATATTCCATTATTAAAAAGCAGTTTTGTAGTTTTCTAAAAAAAAATTAATAATGTTGGAAAATATCTATTTATAGATATTTGTAAAGCATACCAATCTTCATCAGACATTATCTTTTAGGAAAGAGAATAACTCGCGCATAGTTGTATCCAAAATACTCCATTATTAAAAAGTATTATTGTAGTTTTCTGAAAAATGTTTAACAATGTTGGAAAATATCTATCTATATATATTTGTAAAGCATACCAATCTTCATCAGGCATTATGTTTTAAGAAAGAGAATAACTCAAGAATAGCTGTATCCACAATATTCTATTATTAAAAAGTAGTATTGTAGTTTTCTAAAAAATGTTTAATAATGTTGAAAAATATCTATCTATATATATTTGTAAAGCATACCAATCTTCATCAGACATTATCTTTTAGGAAACAGAATAACTCACGCATAGTTGTATCCACAATATTCCATTATTAAAAATTAGTATTGTAGTTTTCTAAAAAAAAGTTTAATAATGTCCTTAAAAATACATTTATCAGCACTTTATAAAAACACAACTTTAACTCCATTACAATAAGATTATAGTTATATTAAATATTAGTGTAGTACTTAATTATTTCAGTTTGCTTTATGTAACACTAAAACCTTAACAATTAAACACTAAAACCTTTCCCGGAAATTTACCTATCTACCAATATAATTCCTATAAAATTTGTTCAGAAAGTCGAAGCACTTTCAGCAGAAAGTCGTGTATAAGAGTTTAGAATAAAATTGACATATATGTATTTTATATTTCTAATAGATTGCAAATGTTAGTTATTACTCTTAATATAGCTTCTGAATTAAAAGTTTTATTAAGAAATTCATAAGAAATTCTAAAAAGTGTTTAGAAAAAGTTTAAAGAAAATATAAATGTAATATAGACATTAGTCAAATAACTACAATTTTGGTTTTTATCTATGAAAATATCTATTTTCATTAAAATATTAAGTATTTTCATGAGGGACAGCAATTTAGAACATTAGGAAATATGAATCTTTCAAAAGAAATATTAATTATGCATGCAATAATTAAACCCTCTTCCGAATTGATGCCCTATAGGTATTGTTTTAATTTTAATTTATGTCACAGAGAAAGTCCAAATAATTAAAAAAATGTTTGCTCAACCCTTTGTATGTATACATAGTTTTAAAAAAATGACTATTAATAGGTTCAACGAAAAAGGTGTCCTTGATTTTAAAAATAAAAGTGCACAAGAAATATGCAGTCGATCGGTACGAAACCAACGTCAATTTTTAACACATCTGAAGGGGTTTTGGTAGTGGTTTTTGTGTTGTCCTTGACGTGACTGCAAGCATTCGCCGACGCCACTTCGTGACGCGATGTCATTTCACTCATCAGTCATTTCACAGCAATCATGGTGAAAACATCTGAAAAACATTTTTTACGTTGAAAAAAATACGGGATTTGCAGCAATTACGGTAGAAAATTTACGCGGCATTAGCGACTGAAACACCTGACATGATTGAGCGCACCTGGAAGGAGATAGATTCTATCGCTTAAATGTTTTTTTTATACCGCTAAAAAGGCCCCTACCTGCCCAGCATGAATGCCTAGCTTGACGGGTTAGTTCCTGGGTGCGGGGCGGAAATCGCCTGATCACAGCATGGCTGTGATCCACCTGACTGTAGATTTTTTCACATCGCTGCTGTGCTTGCTCTCTTGTGGTTTGCTACAGTTATCTTTGTTTGCCGGTTCAAGGTTTCTGTTTAACTTTGTTGAATTGACAGATTTAATAGGTCTCGTAATTTAGAACCTTGATCAGGTGACGAGACCCTCACCTGACTAGGCACCCCCAGAGGTATAATTCATAGGTAACTTGGAGGGCTTTGCACCCACGACGGATTTTACATGCACCAGGCGCCATTAGCGTACATAGATTTACATATTTACCATGTCTGTTGGCTTGTCACGTTCATGGTGGGTTGTCGCTGTAGTGTTTTTATCGCCTCTTTTATGGGCTGATTTCACTTCTTGTTGTATTTGTCTCTGTCTCTGGCGTTTTTATAGGCTCACCCCTGTTGTGGGTTGTTTTTGTCTATCATTCATTGGGTTTTTGTCTCTTTCTTGATATATTTTTACCTCTATCTTGTGCTAGAGCTGGTTGTCACATTTTGAATCTTGGTTTTCGTTTGAGAGTTTCACAAGTTATTATGTCACTATCGTGGGTTTTGTCACGTTGTAACTTTTGTTACTGGTGGTTGTCACATTGTAACTTTTGTTACTGGTGGTTGTCACATTGTAACATTGTCACATTGGTGGTTGTCACTCAAATGTTTGTCAAGCAACAGGGAGTGCTCATATTGAAGTTTTGTAAGTAATGTAAAGATAAAAAATAATAAACTCACAGGTTTTTCCAAACTAACAGTATAAAAGTAAATGGTTTAACTTTATCAAGGCCTTAGCTATTTTAATTCGAAATCAGGGACAGCTTTCTCGAACACCTTGTATATGCAATCTATAAACTTTTTTAGTAAAACACCTTATAAATTAACGAATACTTCGATAGATAATAAACATAACAAAAGTATTATTTAATATAATACAATAAAGAAAAATCACACATCACTCGTAGTTCACGAAAAACGTTTCATAACTAGCTGAAAACTAATAAGTAATTTAATATTGTCACAAAATGAAATGAGACATCTAAATAAGCAATATTAAAAACACTTAACTCAGCAAAAATCTATTTTTAGGAACTGCTGTCCATATCCAGTAATATGTGCCAATTATTTCCGTATGTATATGATCTACAGAATTTATATACGATACCTAATACAGTTTAATATAGGCAAGTTTAAAATTGCACAGCGGAAAACAGCTAGTGCACCTCAGTGATCTTTTTAACACTTTCCAACCTAGTAGAAAAGTGTTTATGACTTCGGTTTGTCTGCTGTCTGTCCGTGCTCTAACTCCTGTAAATATGCTCGGATTGTCCTGAAAATTTTGTATGTTATTGTCGTTTTACTATAGCATGTTCCTTATTTTAATTGAAGTGTGTAGCACTTTTAATTTTTTTACAGGGACAGTCAAAAGTATTCCATTACATTACACTCAATGGGAAAAAATCGTTTCAAGTGCATTTTGATGATGCTACGTCATTTAAAACATAAATAAATTGATATATAATTATGAAGCGCATTAAAACATGCTTTTTGTAGAATATGGGGTAAAGCATTTATTATTCATTTACAGGGTCAAACAAAAGAATTCTTTTATACATCGTTCTATGGGGAAAAAATCGTTTGCATTGTAATTTAGTGATTCTCCACTATTTCAAAATAATGAAAATTATATCCATTACTGAGGTGCACTATAAATTACTCTCTTGTGTGCATTGCGTTTATTTACAAAATATATAGGTTACACTACAAGTGCGATATTTACAGTCTATGTGTGATAAGTGCGTTTTCAACTTTGGTTTGCATTTTTAAGTTTAACTACCGTAATTTCCGGCGTATAAGCCGCAGCTCAAAGAGTCGTTTTTCGACCCAGAAATTTTATTCAATAATTGTAGTTAAATATTTACAGCGATCTTTTAAGTTACATTTTATAAAATAATATTTCTGGGTCGGAAAACGACTCTTTGAGTTGCGGCTTATACGCCGGAAATTACGGTAAATTTTTTCATAGTACGCGTGTGTTTATAAACTGGGTTGATCATATACAGAGCTACACAAGGGAATTCGTATGTATTACAGACTATGGGAGTGAATTACTTAAGGGTAGTTTTTAATTGTGCTTACGCATTTAACTGCTGCACTATATTTAGTAGAATAATAGAAGTTTGTGGAATATAAATAAATTCATATACAGGACTACGCAAAGAAAAAGAAACATTGTCCCTTACGGTTGGTAATTGCTGCAAGTGAGTTTTAAGTTGCAATTTAGCTTAATAGGTGGTGTATACAAAAGTCTTCAGATAATATACATGGCTATACAAAAGATTTCGACTGAATTTCCACTGATGGTTGAAAATTGCTAAATGTGAATATTCTAACTGAACTAAATTTTACCATAGTATATATCCACATCTTTTGATCATATACAGGGCTGCAAAAATTAATTCGACTACTTTTTTTGACACTAGAAAGTAATTTCGGAAACAGTATTTTTCAATGTGTTACATGTTTTCTAAACTGTTTACTTGCAATCTTCTTTCACTTTATTTAACAGTGAACTTTCGTTACAGTTTTGTGGCTTTGTTGGAAAGTGTTTCATAATCTATGCTGGACTCATGATTTTTTGTTCTTGTTTAAATTTTATTGTGTTTGAAGTTTCATAACATCATTAAAATGTTCCACAAATGATAAGATTTTAAAATATTTTACATTCTAATCTTTATCACTCTCCATCTATCTAAAACATTTAATCACTTATAGATTTATGAAACATTTACACTATTCAATAAGAAATGTGTTCATAAATTAAATGAAACACTGTTCAAAGCTATATTTGCAATAATATTCAAAACTAAATATTTGATATTTTCGTCATTTTAATAGATATATTTTTTAAATATTTATTAGCAGAGCAAATAAGGATAATTAAAGTTATATAATATATAAGTTAAAACTTTACTTGTCGTTTTAGAAAATGGGAAAAATTAAAATTTCCTTCGCGTTTCGTGTATATAACTTACATAACATCATTAAAAATGTTCCACAAATGATAAGATTTTAAAACGATCACTTTTAGATTTATGAAACATTTTCATTATTTAATAAGAAATGTGTTCATAAATTGCATAAACCACTTGTCAATGCTTTATATGCAACAATATTCGAAAGTAAATATTTGATTTTTTCATTATTTAAAAAGCTTTTATTTGTTTTTATATTTATTGGCAGAGCAAATATGGATAGTTAAAGTTGTGTAAGATATAAGTTAAAACTTTAGTTATCGTTTTAGCAAATGGGGAAAATTAAAAGTTTCTTCGCGATTCGTGTATATACCTTTAAATGAATTATCAAAGAATAAAAGTCTTTCTTCTCTCTAAATTAACGATTAACTGACATCATTCACGCATGTTTAAGTAATGTAAATTTTTGAAAAATAAATTTACCAACATCTGTTCTCAAATAATAACTCAAAGATAATTCCAAAACATTTTTCGTTACCAAAGCAGCAAAAATAAATGGCGTATTACAAGTCACGTTCCTACCTTGAACTGTCAATTTAGCTCCTTTCAACCACCGTGTTTCTATGTCAGGCGACAATTGAGATTAGCGGGAGATATATGTGTAAAGACGAGCGAAACATGTAGCTAAAACCGTCCAGATAAATTAAGGGAACACGTCCTGTAATAAAGGGGCCCACATTATTTACGTTCTTAATAGAAATTCTGACAGTGTAGATCTGACAGTGCATCTCTAGCATATAACAAGGTTTACGAATAGAAGACTAAGATTTGCTGTTAAGCTTTCTTGTAGGCGATTGATCTTATTGAGTTAAAATGAAAAAGATTTGTAATGCTTTTGTTTAGTCAATTTATGATAAAGTATTTTTGATGGAGATGTTTCACTTTCAATAATAAAATATGCAGTTTTAATTTTTTGGAATCATATGAGTGTAATATTTCTAACAGAATAAATTAATAATTAAGAGATATGAAGATAATGTAATTATGCTGCATTATGAGAGTATATATGCACATCTTTGATTGTGTACGGGCGTATAAAGATTTAAAAAAAAACATAATAATAAAGCATGTTTTTCTTGTAAGTTTGTATTTTCACGTAATGTATGAATAAATTCTGGCAAAAAAATAATATTAACCAAACAGAATGTAAGAAAATGTGCATAGAAACGTAAAAATGGTTCTGACAATAAAATAATACCCGTAGGATTTTTTTATAATCAATTATATTATTAGAATTTATTATAGAATTGAGGTGAGGAGCAGGTGTATGGAAGTGTTTTAAAGTAAAATACTTTAATTTTCTGAAAGAAGATAAAATATACGCTCATATAGCTGTATAATGGAAATAGACTTATTCCTTGGTTTTAAAGACTCCAAAATATGAAATTAGAGCTTTTATATACATACCAAATAAATATATTTTAATGTACACCAGACAAATTATATTTTTGTGTATTGTTTCGTAAACAGTGGGTACTATATTTACTTATATATATAAAAGTATTGTGTGCCCATAAAGATTCTTCAATACATTCTTACAAATGACTTTACAAAATAAAATAATTTTTCTAATTAAAATTTATTAAATTAAATTATATCTAATTTATATTTATCCAATTAAAATGTTATACTGCGAAGATTACTATTAAAAAAACCAGCTACTGTAAGTATTTTTCAGTGGATGACCAATTATTAGAGCCACCTACAATAATTGACGATATTTCATTTTAGAAAGTCATAATTAACTGTAAATGTACTTATTTGTTTATTTTTATATGAAAGTATAATGTCCACCGTTTAGAAACATATAGTAGAAAACATTGTTAATGCCATATTTAACCCCATTTAAACTGTATGAATCTATTTTGTACTACTTACTCTGAAATACCTTTTGAAAGCCATTTTGTTCATTTATGGTTTTGTTGGGGGGTTTTGTGAGCAACACACACACACACACACACACACACACATATATATATATATATATATATATATATATATAGAGAGAGAGAGAGAGAGAGAGAGAGAAAGAGAGGGAGATAGATAGATAGATAAAGTGTGTGTGAGAGAGAGAGAAGGAGAGATGTCAAATCTTTAATTGTTATTTATACTCATATTTTATCTAAAAAATTTTAATTTTTTCCATGTGTATGGTGCAATTTCTTTCCCCAGTGCAATAGTGGGAAATAAAAACGCATTTTACAAATACTGAAGGTTTCAGGAAACATAATCTCTAAACTCTTGGATATTTATTTAAATAAAACAAATTGACGCGAAAATAAAAAAAATATTTATATATTCCTTTATTCCTAAATGAAATACAAAATGCTATTTACACAAAGTGGATATGATAAACTGATCACCTACTGTAGTTTACACTTGTAGGACTTTAGTAAATTAAATAGCATAATGCATTACAAGTTATTTAATTTAAGGTTGTATCAAATTATATTTCAGAATATCGCTAAGCAAAGTATCTAGTATTTCGGCTGCCACTAAATATTACTGTTAAGTAATTTACCAATTTTTAAATTATCTTTCGTTCCTATCGTAGAAAGAATATTTAAAATGTTTGTATTTTCAGCAATATTTTCACTTTTTAATTAGATTTATTATTTTTAATGAATTTTTTATATATGTCAATATTTGGTGTACTATACTTTCTAGATACCACTTCTTGTTTTGAAAAATAATCGAATCCAGATACTATACATAACAGAAATCCCAGATATAGCATTTAAATTACTCATTGCCACTTCTCCTGAAATTATATTTTTCTACTTTGTCAGGAAGAATAACACATATTACATATGTTTTCATGTATAAATGTCGGAATGCCGGTGGTATAAATGATGTCTGCTATATGTTATCTGTTATTATAACTGGAAGTCTATATTTAATTTGTCACATATTATTGATCTAAAAAAAATATGTTACTTACAAGCATCACTGCTCTATGTCAGGGACACTATGTAGTTTTTTTCTTCTAAAGATTGCTTTCTAAATCTCTCTGCTCAAAGCAAAATGAATATTTCTTGTATAAAAAAAATTCGTTAACATGCGGAAAGAAATTAACTAATATTTTTGAAGCTTTGAAATTGAGGCATATATGCTAGAACACGTTTTGTTTTTACCTTAATGGATAATAACAAAATGCACCATTACATTGTTCAATAACAATAAACTCCAAATCAGCGCAACACACATATTTAGATTTTACAGATTCGTTTTTTTTTTCTTTTTTTTCTTTTTTTTTTTTTTTGCAGAAAAATTTCGATGATCTTCAGTAAGCTATGTATAAGATACGGCCAAAACAAACATTATTGGAACCCTTTTGTACAGAAAATAAAATTAACAAAATTATGCTAACTAAGTATGCGGCCACTGTGATCTCCATGTCATAGTGAATAAATTCGGATTTCTGAGAGATATCAGGGCAAGATCCTTTTTCCATAACAGTACGGTAGGCTTTTGATTCTGACTTCATCTTAAAGAATGATAATCTCAAGGAGCTTGTCTTTTCGATAGAAATCTTGAGGCTCAGGTTATATTAGAAAAATATACTGGCCTGCTCGAGTCTCAGATATTGATTATATCACACTTCTTCCGTCTACCTTGAAAGACAGATCTATACATAGATCTCCACTTTTAATGCATTAAATAAAAGGTACACTGAGATAAATGACACTTTCAAATCTGAGTAAATAGATGTTTTCATTTTATTATGAAACTTTTTTTTTCAATTAGGACGAACCAATGCTTTCAATTCTGAAATTCCAGAAATACGCAGAATATTGAAACATGGACATACTCAAAACTGAGCACGTAGAGGTCAGTTCATACTCATGTTTAAAACATGGATATACTCAAAAATGATTAGAATCAGTTTAAACTAATTTTTAACACTTTCCAACCTAGTTGAAAAGTGCTTATGACTTCGGTTTGTCTGGCCGTCTGGCCGTCTGCCGTCTGGCCGTCTGGCCGTCTGCCGTCTGGCCGTCTGCCGTCTGCCGTCTGTCCGTGCTCTAACTCCCGTAAATATGCTCGGATTGCTCTGCAATTTTTATATGTTATTATCGTTATCTATAGCATGTTCCCTATTTCAACGGAAGTGTGTAGCACTTATAGTTTTTTTACAGGGACACTCAAAAGAATTCCGTTACATTGCGGTCTATGGGGAAAAATCATTTGCTGTTTATTTAAATAATGTTTCACTATTTTAAACGCATTGAAATTTATATATATCACTAAGGTGCATTAGAAGAAGCTTAATATGGAACAGGGTGTGCATAGCACTTATAGTTACTTTACAGGGACAGTAAAAATAATTCCGTTACATTACGTCTATGGAGAAAAATCGTCTGCGGTTTATTTAAATAATGTTTCACTATTTTAAACGCATTGAAATTTATATAGATCACTAAGGTGCATTACAAGAGACTTACTACGGAATATTGTGTGTATAGCAGTCATCGTTCATTTACAGGGACACGCAAAAGAATTATCTACTGTCTGTTAACAATAATTCCTGGAAGTGCGTTTTAAGTTACTGAACGCGATTTTAATGTTAACTTGCTTTTTGTCTATTACGTGGTGTGTATAAATTCTGTAGATCCTATACAGGGCAGCACAAAAGTTCGCGAACACATTTCTGTTTATTGACAAACTCCAGACGGAGAATTTTAAAATGTGCTACACGTTTCCTAACTGAACTAAAATTTAGCATCCTATGTAGTATATATACAATTCTATATATCCTATACAGGGCTGAATAAAAGTATTCGGATATTTTTCCGAATATTGTATATGTTGGAAATTCCTGAAATTATGTTTTTAAATATGTTATGCGTTTTCCAAATTGTTTACTTAGAAGTTATCTTTTAGCTTATTAAACGGTATGATTTGTAAAATTATTTTGGAAGCGTTGGAAAGTGCTACATAATCTATGCTTGACGCATGATTTTTCGTTCTTGTTTAAATATGAAAATACTCAAAAATGAGCACATAGAAGTCAGTTCATACTCATTTTGGAAACGTGGTCTTACTCAAATAGGAGCACATGATGTTTTATTCTTGAGTGTGTGCCTGTTTTCAGAAATGAGTACATACATGTTTCAAACTTGAGTCATTTTGATTCGGAGCCATTTTGACTATGCGACATACTCAGATTTGAGTGTCTTTTGCTCAGTGTTGAAAATGTCGTGTTTAGTGTGCAATTCTGAAAATGATATTTTCCATGTCAGTCGTTCATAGTATTTAAAGGCAATTATGTGAATATATTACATCGAATAAAACGTATATCCCTTGTTAAATATCAATTACTTTAATATTTTTCCTAATGAACCCCAGTTATTCCTACTCAACAAACATGAACTTAGGAAAAAACATGGAAATATATTTTAATTCGCTTTCTTAATAAAATTTATTAAATTTTGTTACTAATGAACATTGCATAATTTTACTTATTATGCGATCGATTCATAGAATTGTGTGTATACATGTAAATCTGTTTTTTGTGTGAAATATAAAAATTTCATGAATCATAATTGTAATCGGTAAGTAAGAAGAATAGGAGAAAATTATTTTTTTTTAAATATAAGTTAAAATATTCTTATAAAGCAAAATTAAAAAGAAATGTAATTCATAATTCCCATAAGGCTTAGATATGAGATACTTTTTTAGAAATAGAAAAGTAACTTTTCTTTAAGAAAAATTAAATATATTTTGTATTAATGTCCAGATTGAAATATAATTATTTAATTACTTTTATTTTATTATGTGTATGTGAAAAAGAAAAGTGTATCTTTTTCATCATTTGAAAAAATAAATAATTAATAATGTATTTTTTAGAAAACATTATAGTAAATTAATTTAATTTTTTTTCTTTAAACTTCATTTATTTCATTAGTTTATAGCCTTAAATTTGTGAAGTAACATGGCTACAACTGATATATTTATTTCCACAGGAGATATTTTAATCTGTAAAAAATCTCAAAATCTCAATTTTAATCTCAAAAAATGTTTATACATACTTTTATATTCCTTTATTTAATTTTCTTTTACTTTATATTTTTCGAATTTTTCTTTACTTTTCAATATACATTTACCTTTTTCTTTTCAAATTTATAACACAAATATTAAATATTCAATGTGCATACGGTTCATTATCCAGTATATTAGTTAAAAAACCTTTAAAATAACATATGATTTTATACTGAAATCATAATTGTTAAATACATGTTTCTTTTGAGGAATAAAATGTTTATCATCCAAAATTAAATAATAAAGCATTGATAGATCGAAATCCTTGATACTTATGAGAAATTGAAAACAGAAATGCCTTATAACAATCTTGTTCTGATAATAGAACTCTTTCAACAAATGTTTTTTCATGTCAAAGACAACAAAGATTATCAGGAGATGTACGTAATCACAAATCCAGTGTTATGATCTAGGTCTATGTGTAAGGATAAGTAGTACATGAGTTTTTGCATATTGGAACAAATTAACTTTCTTTATTCTATTAATAATAAGCTAGAAATTGTATATTTGGAATATAACCAAAACGTATGATCACAAATGTAAAACAGATCTCGTGACGTGATTAAATAATCACCATATAATTGAACTTACTTATGTGTATCGTGTGAATAATTGATGCTTTTTTTAAGATAAAATTTTTTTGATTATCTTTTTTTACTTTGATTTTGTATGATGCAATTTTTTGAATTTTATATTGTAAAATGTAAATGACATATTTTACATATTGATCACTGTAAACAAATTTTTAATTTTTAGTATTTTTGAAAAATTAGTTTTGTCAAAATAGAATTATTACAAAACATATCTAAACATTTTAAATTAAATATATATATATATATATGTTACACAAAAATTTTATTTCGCAATATTCCCTTAAACTATTCTAATTTCTGATATATTCATTATTTCCTTATTTCTTAATAATATTTATCCCTATTTAATGTCCTTTTAAAATTAATGACACGTATATTAATAATTATCTTATTCCAAATCTTATTCTGAAATTTTAAGTTCATTCGTAACTTTTATCAACTCTCGAATCTATAATATTCTGATAGACGCTGGTTGTCATTTCGAATGTTTTTTTTAAAGCCATTCTTTTTATTCCACGGCTCGCTTTGCGCGCCTGGGGTTTTTCACGTCAAAATCAATGCTCCGTTGTGTGCGGGATTCTTTCTTGTTAAATCTTCTCCTTCGCACCTCATTCGCTTAGCTTAATTTCGCCTCTCACTCATTGGCTCGTGCATTCGTTACGTTGCTTTTGTAACTTTCCGCACGGTTAACAAAACCCGGCAGCAGGCATTCGGAGAGTAGATTTTTGTCGTTTTCTGAAGTGCTGACAAAATCGTTATCTGGTATTCTGTGACTTACAATTTCTAATCAGCCCTTTAAGATCATTAAATAATCTAGTGAGATAATGTCAAACCCGAGGACTATAAGATTACACCTTGATCCTGTGGGAACTGTACTGGCATCTCTCTTGTTCATGAATAAGCAATTTATCTGGAAACTGGCTGAATATTATTGGGGAAATTCTCATTGCGTTCCATCATTGCTTTACTTCCTCGCCATGATTCTTGACCGAGCGACTGCAATAATTCATCTCTGTAACCAACTGCCATTTTCTCGTGAAATTTTAAATCATCCTCGTAAAAAGCTAACATATATATATATATATATATATATATAAAACATAAAAATTATAAATTTATTGAAAATGTTCATTTTTAAATTTCAAAAAAAGAAAAGACTAGCAACATGTAAATATATATTTTTTTCAACAATTATTTTGCATAATAAATGTTAAACTAAACATGCTCCATATTTATGCATCTAACATGAGATTAATTACTCTTTTTTGTGTAAAAGAATATGCATTACATTAAAATTTGCAAAAGCTAAGCATAAAAAAACACTAAAAATTAATGTTTTAACCCGACTTTGTACCAGTATGTTACGATCCATTAATTTTAAATAATGCTTCCTGAACACATTACATTAACCGCTTTTTTCTTGACATACAACTCATAAATTATTGTAAAATAAATAGAATGGTTGACGAGTACAGAAATGAAAATTTTGAATAATTGTATAGTTTTTCAACTGATAATACTACGGACAATTAATTTTCTTTTATGAAAGAGAAGAACCATTCTGGATATTATAATGTTAATTTTTAGAATATAACCTTTTGCTTAAAATAAGTTTTGACAAATTATTTATTTTTATATAAAGAGAAAAAAAAAATCCTTCCCAGATCAACCTTAAAACATTTTATAATAGAATCATTTTAAAATTTATTAGTTAGCAATTTATAAACAACAATGTATAGGAGTATTTCAAATGTCTACTAGCTTTTTAACCAGTTCTATGCACGGGAGTTCATGAATTTAATTCTAAAACTAAAATTAAAAATAAAAATCAGTACAACCAAATGTATCTATGTAATATGTAGAGAAATATGTTTCTACTACTGTGCATTTTTTTAATGAAATTTAATTTATCATGTTGCTATGGCAGCAGACGATAAAGCGATATATTTGGAATAAGGGAATAAATAGAATAAAAAATTTTGTTGATGTTTGTGGTAAAATGTTTTTTTTTTTATATTTAAAAAAAAGTTAATAAATAAGCGAAATTAAACAATCTCATTATTTGCATGCGAGGTAAAATAATTAACGTAATACTCACTTCAGCTTCTTAGTATTGCACCATGGCGTACGTAATATGTATATCTCACATAGCAGTAAACATTTAGAACTGATTAGAACTCGCGCAATTACGGGTTGAACATTAAAAAAGGCAAAAATTCGTCAAGAACATAAAAAACAACAAAAAATAAAGCTGTTTCAAAATTTCGAATTTTTTCCCTAATCGTTCATGGGCCCCCTACCAGCAACCCGTGTGCCAAATTTTGTAGTCCTGCGCCCTGAGATTTCCGAGTTTTTGAGGTTACATCGATAGATACGCGGGGTAGATTTTAATAGGATAGATTTCATTGGATTTATTGAAAATTGTAGAACATAATAATTATAGAGTACATTAGTTAAAAATGCGTTTTAGAATTCGTAATTGAGAATAAAATAATTAATTACATTCATTTATTCGTGCAGAAAATTATAAATAATTTTGTAGTTCGAAATCTATACTAATAAAACAACGAGTTTGTCAGTCTTTCTTTTGTGTACACCCTAACGCTTGTGTGGGAAAAAGCAAGCGCTACAACATTCGGCAAGAATGTACTTCGAGGTATCCACGAGAGCTGCTCGAAGTATTTTTTATTTTTTTTTAATTAAGCACTATTTAGATTTTTAAAAATAATTTTTACGTTATTTTTAATAGATTTTTTTATTAGGTATTGCTTTCACCATCTGCATCTTTTTTCTAAATGTCGCCCAATGTCTGTCTTTTTAGCACATAATAGAATAGAAACATGCGCTTTCAGAAAATGGTTATCTCAAAACTGTAACGCAATTGCCGTAATTTAAATGATTAGTTTAATTTTTTTCAATCAAAACAATTTTAAGCATGTAATGTTTTGCTTTTAATTTCAACAAGAACGAAAAATCGTGCGTCAATCATAGATCATGAAACACTTTCCAAAACTTCCTCGTTTCATAAGGTGAAATATGAAGTGTAACTGAACAATTTGGAATGCTTATAACACATTTGAAAATCCAATACCAGTAATTGACGTCAATAGACGGAAAAGTATCCGAATTCTTTTGTGCATACCTGTATATGATAGATTTGTATATATACTACAGAGTATGCTATAATTTAGTTTAGTGTAGAAACACATAGCGCAGTTGTAAATTCTCCTTCAGCAGTTACCGTTAATAAACGGAAATGTATTCGAGACACTTTAGGCTGCCCTGTATATTATTTACAGAATTTGTGCACATCAAGCAATGGGCAAAAACTTAGTTTAATTTAAAAACACGTAGCTGAAATTAAAGCGAGCATTCATAATAAAAAGAAGAAAATTTTTTAATGAACAAATTTCAAAGCTATCACCTTTACAATATTTTCCTGGATCCTTTGAAAGATTAAAATAGAAACTTAGAAAATGTAATGTCTGCCTTATCACAAAACCTTCCACAAAATTAAAAAAACATAGTACGTAGAAAAATAGATCAAATAGAAACTGACCAGCTTTCCGGTCTTTATGAAATCCCATTCACCATGCAGATGAAACAGTACAATAATAAATAGGAATGACAAACAGGAAATTTAAAACGAGAGTAAAAGAACATATGACAGAAGAATTAATACCTTAGCTAGACAACATAGAATCGAGCCGTTGCAGATTGACTTCAAGAATAGTAAAATAATTTTTCAATCAAGAGTTTATTTCCCATCCATTATACGTGAATCAATAGAAATATATTTGCGAAACGATAACATTTGCAACAAATTGACTTATTTTGAATTACCTAAAATTTGGCACGCGATGCTTTAGAGATGGAAAAAGCAATAAAAATAAATAATAATTTTCACGTTTTCCAGTTTAACCAATTAATGCACCTACTTTCATTGGACATGTGATCTCGTGATTTATGTTTACCATTTTCAAGAACTTTGCGAGAATACTTTATTTATCATTTTGATCTGAAGATGTCGAACTTAGAGTGAAGGAAACATATGTAATATATATTAAAAGGGTATTTTTAAACGTTTTGTGTTATGTTTTTATCACTTTGAGCAATAATTATACTTTCATTTATTAAAGATTAATTAAAGTAGCACATATGATAAAAATGAGGTGGGCGAATAAATTTAACTTTACACATTTAATTAGGATCACAAAGAAAAAGAACGTAACATCACATGAACACAATGCAGAACTACATATACAGGGGCTAATAGTAGTACAAACAAAACTTACAAATATTGATGTCGCTAGCGACTGGAGGACTTACGATTCTTACAATTATTTTTGTGGTGCTGCCATCTACAACCTACTTTCTGAAGTAAAAACATCACAAGTACTACAAAAGATTTTCAGAAGTATTGGATTGCTTTCCACAATTACATGAATTTTTAAATTGTGCTCTGTGAAAAACGATGAAAAATGATTTTTTTTTATGATTTTTTGTACATTTTATGTTTATGATTACAATGTGATTTCTATTTTTAAAATTCACCATCTTTCCATTATATCGGCTATTTATGTAAAGTCAAAATTAATTTAATTTAATTTTTAAATGAACCTTCAATCCTATTTCCCAATTGGGAACGTTCACCTCTAAAACAAATATATTGTTATTGCAATATTTTTGGTAACACTAGAAATCTCAATAAAACATCTTTATAATAAATTAATATTTTTCTAAAAGGTGATGGAAATTTACTAATAAGTTACTGTCATTCAGATATTTCATCCCGCAAATGACTGAATTTGTTTTTAATTCTTCATTTTAATTCCATTGTTTTTCATTGTATTATTATTAGTGAAGTCCGTCATACAACACTTAGATTAGTCTGATTGGTATTATTAAACTTCCAATTTTTAAATATATGCTTATGTATATATAAGTCCATCATAATTACATATCTTTCTTAAATAACCCCCCTCTCTATTATACCATTTAAAATTTATAAATATTAAAATGCTGTCACATATGTAAATAACTATATCATGTGTCGATCGATGGTTCATAATAATATCATGTGTTAAATATGCATACATAATATTTTAAATTCGCTAAAACCCCCATCAGATAACTTTCTAAAATTTAAACAGTGTATTAAATTTAGATAATTTATCGTAATATAACTCTTTTATATGGCGCCTGGGGTAATAATGAAAACTAATATCATTTTTCGCTGCACAAAAATCAATTTATCGCTATTTCTGATAACAATAAACCTCGATAAGAATTTCTAAAAGGGATTTTATTGCGTACGCATTGGCATTCTAGTTTATGTTTCTCTTCAACATCGCTCAGAGCATTTCGTTTTTTAAACGCGGGCAGGAAGTTAGTAAATGCCAGATACAAAATTGAAAATTTCATTTTTCCTTCGCTATTTAAATCATATTTGTGCATTCAGAGATATATTTATCAGACCATTTATTTCTTATATTTATAGCGCTGTGAAACGATAGAAGTTTTGCATATATAAGTTTGTTTTAAATAAAACTTTTTATATTAATATTATCTATTTTTTGTTGTTTTTTTTCTATTCGCGCAATTAATCGTTCGAATTTATATCTCTTTTTCTTGGGGTGTAAGAAAAGTATTTATCTATTGTTAAATGTTATAGATCCACTAAGGGTATTTGATATTTTAAAAATCAGATATGTTTAAAATAAATTGCAGAAAAAGTTATTGTTTATTGTAATTCCATACTTGTATATTGAGCGGATGCAAATTAAAAGCGTAAAATAGTCCATTGTACTCTGTACAAAGTAATAAATAGCCAGACAAAATCTCAAACGAGACACCTACATATCGAGCAAAGCTAGCTAAGTTTGGAACGATAATTATAAGTTAACGATCTGAGGAAATATCCATCTTCTTTCTATAAAAATATAAAATTCTGTGTGTCTCTTTGCTGTGTTTTAAATAAATCGCAATACGCTCAGCTGTGAAATTATATCTGTAGTTATACAGTATATTTAGTTATGCATCTCGAAGCCCGATTTTGAATTTTTGTTACTAGATTTTTTTAATGCGATTTTTACTATTTTTTCTCACGATTTGCGGCGATTTTACTACATTAATAAAAGGAAACCACTTCCAATCTTTTAGCCCAATATAGTAAATTTTGTTTTCTTTTTATTACAATTTATACGGAATTCGTACAGCAGTTTTTGAATTTATCGGGAATTTCTTTAAGGGATTTTTTGAGATCTATCACGTTTGTTGGTAGCAACGTCACAGAAGCAACGTCGTAATGGACTTTCCGACACCATTGTTCTGCTTCTAGATAATGCTCACACGCTCATTCAATGCAACTATAAATTTCCTTCAAAATATTTCATTTTAGATAGATTGTAAACACACACCCCCCTCCCCCGCCGCCAATACTTGCTTTATAAATCTTTCAATGTGGGATTTTACTATGCTTGGTGAACTGATGAAAAATTTGAGAGTCGGACAATGACTTGAAAAAGACGTTTTTCAAATGTTTCTCGGAACAACCTTACAATTTTTACGATAACATTACTGAGAATTTGGTATTTATATGTAGTATTATTAGTATTTTAGAAGTATAGAAATATTAATATTAAAATATACAATATATTTGTTGTTGTTATTTTTTTTTTGCAAAAAATTATGGGGTGTATTTAAGTTTCGTTTCAAGTTTCGTTAAGTTTCTGTGTTACTATTTCATACCAGATAGAAGAGTTTGGATTTTTTAATAAATACCCTTTATACAGTGTGATTATAATTAAAGTCCCACTTTCAAAATGCTGTAAAAAAGGAACCACTGGTCAGAATGACTTCAAATTTGAACTGAATATACTGGAAGAAAGGGGACAAGGTATGGAATAAGAAAGAAAAAGTTCCAAAATGTATCATTTGATGGCCTGTAAACGGCATAACGAATGGATTCGGCTACAATTGACATTTTTAATCGAAATACGACGGCTTAGGCATGAGTTGCACAGTAAACCAACCGTACTGTTCAACTTGCGTGTATACTAGTATGTATTATAGTAAATTATTCTGATATATACAGGGTGTTTCAGAAAGGAATCCCCAACTTTGAAATGAAATAACTGTGAAACAGAAAAGTTAAACAAGTGGTACGTTGGACAGACAGGTGTGGAGTTTGTTATATTCTGGTTTGCAGAAATAGTTCCAATATTGGCTAATAGATAGAAGCACAAGCACATGAAGCCTTAAATAGTATTCAGAAGTACCGAAAGTTCATTCGTGAGTCTGTTTCATTGCTGACATGTGTAAGGGAGTTATATCAAATTAGTTATTATGCGGAAATTGAAGAAAACCATGTTGTATACCTCGAAGCAATTCCTAAAATACCACCTATTAAGTCCAAATCCGACGATGACAAAGCAAAGCATTAAAACAATAATGTTAATAAATGTCCGGACCAGAATTCAATTCATAATTTAATCAAGAAGTTTGATCGGACAAGGCATTGTTGCCGATGATTTAACCGGAAATGTGGGATGCAGCCAATCAGTCATGATACCTCAAAAGCAGTTGAAGAAATTGTTAAACGTAGTGTTCGGAAATCCATCAGACGAGCCACTACTGAAACGGGATTCTCAATAGCCACTACGTACAGAAAAGGGCATGAAGCTGCTTCTCTATAAAATACAGTATCATCAAGCGATCACAAATACAGCTCTGCGACTAAGAGGATCGCAAATGAGTTACTCCAGGTGATTGATGAGAGTAAAATTGATGTCGGCACCGTATGGTTCACCGATTAGGCCCATTTTCATTTAGAGGGATATGTGATTAAACAAAACTGGCGAATATGAGACACTGAAAACCCGTTTGTGTGTCTTGAAAAAGCACTACACTCAACATAACTTTAGAGTTTGGGCTGGACTGTCCAGTAAAGAGAACATTTGGTCCTTTTTCATGAAGGAAATGATTAACTCATTCCGATATATTGAAATTTTATAGCAATTTGTTGACACATTTCAAGCTCTAGAGGATGCACCAGAGATTTCATGCTTTATGAAGAATGGGCTCACCCACACCGTACTACTGCAGTGCTTGAGTTCCTCGAGGAATACTTCAGAGAACGAGTCATGGCTCTCAATTATCCCCGAGTGACAAGCATTGGTATGGACTGGCCTCCATATTCCCAGGATCTCAATCCATGTGATTTCTTCTTGTGGAGCTACTTGAAAGACACTGTTTACTCTAAGAATCCTCAAACGTTGGAACAGCTTGAACAATTAATCTGTGATACATGCGAATCCGTTTCAGTAGAGACATTGCAACGAGTAACTTCGAACTTTACCCTTCGGTTTCGTCATGTTATTGCTAAGAAAGATGATCATATTGAAACCATTGTAATGTCATTTGGCCTCTGTTCACGAAGAACAATTTCAAACAGAATTTCAAAGACAGTGTTCTGTGATTGCAGCGCCTATCATGTCCAATCTTGGAACTATTTCTGGAAACCGGAGTATAACTCATTCCAGACCTGTTTGTCCAACATACTACTTGTTTCACCATTTGGAGTATTTTCTCAGACAACCTGTATGTATCCTGAACCCAAACATGCCAACTTTCTTTTAAGAAAAGTTCTTTGAAACCAGAAATTTTAATTAAAATATTGAATCAAATATGTAGCTCATAGAGCGAAGACCAATTATTATTGAAAATTATAAATTAAATCTCCTGATTTCATATATGTTTATTGACTTGAAAGAAATATTAATGTTGGCAGATATGTAAACAACATTTTAGTGGGCAAAGTAAAGAATTAATTAACATGTAACAAAAGGTGCATGAAAAATTCATTCTTTAGCTTTTAATGCACTATGCTGTACATCAAGCAGAAGCAAAAATAATTTGAAAAACTTTAATGTAGATACATTTTTAAGAAAAAAACAAAAGTTTGAAAATGAAAAAATTTATTTTTTATAAGAATAATTTATTATCTGCAGTTTAAACGAACAGTTTGCTATTTTTCAATCTTCCTCTTCATATTTTATGTCGCATTTGCATAACAGCCAAGAAAAGCATTTTTCATGCTTCAGATATATTTAGACTTTATTTTTAAAATACTACTTAGAGTGATAGTGGATAAGACATGTGATTATTTGTACGTGCTGTCATTTGTTTATATGTTCACATATAAATTTTTGTTATCATATTTATATTTATACTAAATCATTTTTCAAACGTAAAACAAAAAAGGCGATTTGTGAAAATATGTAAACATACATAGCCATCATATAATAATATGAAGTAAATGATTTTAATAAAAAACACTAAAAATTCCGCTTCGAGGAACTTTTGCAAAACAATTCTTGTTTTTCAAGTAGATATGTTTTTATTCTATAAATTATTTATAATATAATCCTTTATGGAAAGGTAGTCATCGAAGCAGAAAACATTATCAGGGAAGTCATATAGAAAAAATAAACAAAGTGGGTTTTTTTTTCAGAAATAACACATTAATCACAAAAATCTTCAAAACAAAATAAAACATGAAATTAATTTTTTATTCAATGTTAAATAATGTGTAATTTTTCAAGGAATCTGACTACTTTTGAAAAACTCCAAGCATGCGGGCTAAGAAAGTAAGTACACTGTTAAAAATTTCCGTAAAATAATAATGCATTGACTGTAAATTTTACATTGACTTTACCATTTTTCTAGAAAATTGTCGAAACACCGTTAATTTATAAAGATTTCATTCGCCCAGTGATAAAAAAATCATCGTTTAGCAATTATTTATGAATCTGGTACAATGATTGTAATTTTACATCTATCGTAAACTACATGGACCAATGAGAATGCTTTCTTCAAAATATCTGGTTATCTGGAATGGCAACTTCAGGAAATTGTTTGTGTTTGTTTACACGCCGTGCCGACGCCGAGACAGAATCTTGTAAGGATGCACCAAAATTGGTACGATTTTAGTGATTTAATGTAAGTTACATTGCTGTTTTATAGTTTTATGGTATTTATTTTCATTCAACTATGTTTATATATTAAAAAATTACGCTTTATATCGATCTGTATTACAAGATCAATCTTATTTACTCGTAATAGATTTCGAAATTTATAAGTTTTCACTTCCTAGTTTGATAAAAACCGTTTCCGGTATAACTTTTTTTTTTTTCTCTAGTCGTCTTTGATCATTATTATTTAGCTGAATTGATCGAATAATGGGTCTATGATGCTTTGGTGACTTGGTTGAACTATTTTATCTTGATTGGTTGTTTTGAGCTTCTAAAAGTAAAAATTTTTCAAAATCATATTTTTTTATTTATTTTAGTAAGTAAAGGTTGTAGATAAATAAGATAAAACAGCTGTTATGTAAAGCTAAGATACTTGTTTTTATTTAACTTTAAAGTTAGTATGTTTAAAATAAATCTAGTATAAACAATATTACTATGATTATTTATGAACTTCAACATGGGACACAGTAGTCCACAATCCACTCTGCTCCTGTAATGCAGAATGTTCAAAATATTTAATAATTGCTTATTTTCTATAAAGAAATATTGTTTTAAAGTAGTAAGAAAAATAACAATTTATTTAACATAGTAAGAAATATTTTGTTTTGCATTTACTGCCTTTGAATAAATATTAGTGTGAATGTAGTCTAATTGGTGATGATTCTATTCAAATAAGATTCATGAGATGCAAATTGAATGGAAATCAGTTTATTTTTCCCGAAACTGTGGATGAATCTGTTGTTGATGTCAATCATTTCATAATGTTGCTTCCAGACCCAAAAATATTTCAGGAAAATTCCAGGTTCAATTTTACTCATAAGTATTTTGGAATTTCATTTGCAAATTTTAATGTGCGCTGATTTTTTTTGTACTTAAGTAATAACTTCAACTAAATTGTTCCTGTATTAATCTGTTATTATTTTCAAAATATAATGAATTATTTTGTTTTTGTTTCAAAATGTTACTTGTAAATTTATATTACTATGTTATCTTGGGGTAAAGGGGAAATAAAAATGAATTAGATTAATAAAAAATAGATTTATATTGTATTTCAGATAATTCCTAATAGCGATCCACTGTGCCCCACTTTTGGGACACACTGGTCCACTTTACGGGTGCATATATATCTCTATATATATATATACATATATATATATATATTTTTTTTTTGAAAAATATACTGAAAACTATGTTCTGAGAAAATTATGATGAATGTATTTAAAGGCTTAAGGAATATAAAAAAATATTTTCATGCAGATTGGGTTGCCCGTTAAAGAGAAAAAAAATTAACTGAAAATTGGTCCACTGTGTACCAGTCTACCCTATTAGAAAACAGTAGTTTGGTGTGAGCTTGGAAATAACACCAACATTGGTGCGTGGCTGAAACACATTTGTTCTGAATTCGGAAAACACAATGTTTTGGAGTGTAATATTAAGAAACTTAATGAATACTATATATGTATGACATTTAGCATCTATAATAATAATGAGTTTTTCAGTGTAATTGTACCCACATTAAAATAATGTAGATTACTTTTACGAAAACTTTTTTTATTTAAAAAAAAAAAAACGAGACGAAAATAATAAGTAGCTGTAGTAGATCAGTAGCGCCATCTGTTAGAAAATTAAAAATTAATCTTCTAAACGAATTTATATACTGGGTTAGTACCTTGTTCGTACATTTAAGAAATGGTTAATTGTTTATGAACTGTCATGCTAATTCATTTCTAAGTATACACCATGCTGGCATTTTTGGCAGTCTATCTGTAAAGTTTTGTATACTCACCAATAGATTTGAAAAATTGTGCCTGAATTATAACCATTCTTTTACTTAAGTGCAGCATTTTTTTAGCATACAATGTTTCAAAACCAGGGTCGCCATTTCACAATTTTCTTGGGGGGGGGGAGAGGAGGACTTTTCTTTGACGGCAGTGGCATAGCCGAGGATGAGGTTCAGCAGGGCTGTAAACCCTCCCCCTCCGAATGAGAAACGTTTACTAAATCATAGATACAAAAGAAGTAAACGAATACGAATTCGCAAAAAAAGATGAAAATTTCCGTCTTAGCAGGTATAATTTCAAGATACTATGAAAGTTTTCTGTTATAGGAGGCTTGGTTACCTTTGTTTAAATGTTGCCTCTAAGACTGTTAAAACATTCTTTCTATATTGGACCTCTGAAGAGCATAGCTGTTTTACAATGAAACTTGTGAAAACAAAACCTGTCTATGACAGAATTCTTCTCATCCGAAAAAAAGTTTCGGCGAAAAAGCACCAAACAATTATACCTACTAAGACGGCGAAATGTCTAACATTTAGGTTTTTAATAGTCCTTTTCAACTAATTCTTTGCCGGTTTTACTGCAGGGGTGCCAATTCAAGATTTTTTTGCGAGGGGGGCAGGACTTTTCTTTGAGGGATGGGGTGTGAAATAGTGCATGGGATTGCACAAATCACACACAAAATAAGAAAATCCTGCACAATAAAAAAGTTTGTACATGATTTTGCCCTCTTAATTTCTTTTGCAGAGAATTTTTTTAAATTTCCGTGAAAGTCTGTGATTTTTATTTATTTATTTTATGAAATTATGCAAAATTAGCTAATTTTTCAATTGATCGCGAAAGCATAGCGAATTTTCCCAATTGGACGTAGAATTAAACAAATTGTTAGTTGTAAAAATCACTAATTTTCTCGAACTGCCATGGAAAAATATGGAGAATTTCGCCAAAGATTGTAGAAATAAATAGCGATTTTTGTCATTCGGTCGCAGATAACAACATTCATTCGCATAAAAAAGTCAAATTTTTTCAATCAGATTCGAAAAAAGATTGCAAATTTTGTCAAAAGACTTTTCAAAAAATTGTGAATTTTATGTAATTATCAAGGAAAAAAATCCCGGATTTCATCCAAAGGTTCTGCGACAAATCACTAAATTAGTCAAACAATCGCACATAAAACAAATCGAGAATTTCATCAAACGATCACGCAAAATAATCGCAAATTTTGCCAGTCAGTTTCGAAAAACAAATCCTGAATTTTAACAAACGATTGTAGAAAAGGATCGCAAATTTTGTCAAAAGGTAGCAGAAAAAAAAAAGCAAATTTCGTAAATCGGTCAAAAAAAAATATCTTGAGTTTCGACAAATGGTCACGGGCAGGGCTTTACAGATGCGGTCGCCAGGGTCTACCAAGTTATTTACTCTTTTGAGGCGATTTCTGTAAAAAAATTGGCATAATCCTGCATATTAATCCTGTTAATTTTTGATGACAGGGAGGGATGTTAATTTGGATGTATAATTTATTGGGTTCTGGGTCTGAGCTCGATGCAGAGAAAAATTCATTTTTTTTTTTTCAAAAAAAATTTAAAAACACATAAAAAAAAGCTAAAACATTACAATTTTTCAACTAATAAAACTTTTATAAATTCTTTAGTGAAGTTAATTGTAATTAATAAAATTAAATAACTTCTTCTGAAAATTAAAATAAATGAATAATTTTTTGTGTTTTAAAACAAATATTTATGAAAGAAATTTTGAAAAAGGAAAATTTTAATCAAATAGTATTTATTTGAAGTTATATTTGTGTTATCAGAAAGGGGGGAAAAACATCTAATTCAAATGGTGGCAACTCAGCAAGAATAATTTTCCTCCTTTTTGTTATTTCGCAAGGAAGTTTTTAAATGCACCACAGCGGGTTATTGTTTTCTGAGATTGTAATAGAGTCCTGCATGGGTCGGGTTCGGGTTGTATCCAACCCGAACCTGCAAATTCCATTTGAAGTCAACCCACAAGCCACAACTGACATGAACCCAACAAAAAAATTTCCTCAACCTGCAACCCGACCCGAACCCGCAAGAACAATTTTCGGCGACCCGCAACCTGACCTGAACCTGACATATTTCAACCAGCAATGAAAGGACAATAAATCATGTTTTAATACTATTATGAAAAGTCATGTACAATTATATCTCTAATACAAATTTTATATATTATAGAAAAATGGGCAAATCTATATTCTTTAATATTCAGATATAGTGTAACCTCTGAATAGCAGATACCTCAAGATCATTGAATAGAGTCCTGCATCCGATCGAGTTGTTTCTATCTTTTTTCCTGGCTGGGAGGACTCTAATTTTCTTTCTGCTTATCGGGTTCATCCTAGAATGATTCTGTCGGGTCATGTATGTTTTTTGAAAGTCTAATTGTTGGGAATTTCACAAAACATTTGAACAGAACTATGTTTTAGATGAAAATAAATATGTATTTTAATATGAATAGGTATATATATTCAAATTACTTCATGAGAAAAAATAAAATGTACAAGAAATGTAATCATAGATTGTTCTTTTTTTACAGTGCAGTTAATAAACATTTTTTAATTTTTGTCAGAATATGAAAATATTGCAAACATTTCATTTATGATACTCACAAAAACACATGTATTATATTTGTGATAGTTATGAGCACATACACATGCTACATGTGTGTAGATTTCGAGGTGCCCCCTATTCCAAGGTATAAGCATACAAATATATGTGTTAAGAATTGAAAAAGTGTTCGTTAAATAGTCTGCTTTTTGGGAGTGTCCATTATGGAGGTCTTATTGTATATATATTTAATCTGAAAAAATACTGTGGACCAGACTTGTATAAAACCAAAAACTTCTTGCACACATAAATGTTGGGTCAAAAACTTTCTACAAATTAATTTAATGTTTAATAAAATTATGTGTTATTATTTTGACAATATGAATTAAAAACAGTAGTTTAAAATACTTATCATTTAAAATTAATTAATATTAATTAAAGAATAATTATTTTGGTTAAAAAAAATAAGATAGCCCAATCCTTAATATTTTGAGCTCTTCGCAAGTGCCTGTTATGTCACAACAATATCTTTCATCTTTAAACTGTAAATTGTATGCAAACAGTAAATAAATCGTACATAAAATTGGAATATTTTTTATTTTTTGGTATTAAAACAAAAATTATGTTTTTTTTTTCTAAAATGTTTTCTGCAAAGTTTCGAATTTTGCAGAAAATTTTCCACGTGCATGTGCGAATATATTATACAACTCAGCTGTGTATATTTGAAAAAGCAGGTCAACCTGAACCCGACCTGCAAGAGTCAAAACCCAACCCGAAACGCAACAAAAAATATAGCAGCGACCTGACCCAAACTGCGTGTGAGGTAAAAGCAGGTAAAATGACCCAATGCAGGACTCTAGATTGTAAACATACAGGATGTTCCTAAAATTTTGGAACAAATTTTAAGGCAGGATAAAACATTTTTTGTACAGGAAACCAACATTGCAACTTACTTATTCCATCCAAACTATAGGGCATCTCACTAGAAAGCTGAACCAGAATTTTTGGTAACAACTTTAAAATAATGAAGATATTTTTGTGAGAATTTCTTTGTAATATATATATAACTTTGCTTTGTATGAAATATGATGACATCATTGGAAGGGACTGAATTCTGGTCTGTGACATAATATATGTGCTGTCAGCTGTATTTTGAAGGATAGGATGTGTACCTCACTGTTTGGATTTGAACTTTGGCAATTTACAGCATTCTCATCATGTCATCCTGTTTCACAGAAATTAAAGTAAGAAGTTTGAAAACCTCGTTACATTATTTTTATTATTGCTAAAGTAATAAACAAAAATCCAAGTGATGCTTATAGTGAGATACACAATATATTTTTGACTGAATAAGTAGATTTCGATCCTGGTTTCCTGTAACAAAATCTCCTTGTCTTGATGCAATATAACTACCCCTGAAAGTTTGTTCCATTTTGTTTAGAAACACCCTGTTTGTGAAAAAGCAAGAAACAGAATATTACCTTTAACAGATACTATTCAGGAACTCACATTTATACATCATTCCCTATTAATTGTCTTCTTTTACAGTTAATTTTCTTAAGTGTCACTTTTAAAATATCAAATAAATAATGTCAAAGCAATATCTTTTATTTAAGGGATTTTGTTTGTTAATTCAAAATATCTTTATTTATTCATAGCTAAAAATAGAACTTATCTAAGATTTAATTTTTTTTTCTTTTTTTTAAAAGTAATGGGTTTGGTCCAGTATCAAGATATTCGACCAATTCTAATATTTGAAACGGCGAGTACTTTGATATTTGGCCTAGCCAAATAAATACATCGAATATTCGGTACTTTTATGTTAGCCGGGCGCTGGTGATATATTTGTATACATGAATATATATATGCGTATAGTATATATCACTGGTGCCCTTCTAACATAAAAGTATTAAATCTTCAGTATATTCCAAATAAATAAATAAATAAATATAGATAAGATATACTGCATATTGGTATTATCAGTGTTGACATTCTTTTTAAGGTTCATCTTACTTTACCTCTGATGGATGATGAATGGTGGTGCTGTTCTTCATGGAATTCAAAAGTTCTTTAGAAAAGTTTTTTAGGAGATAATTAAACATTTTAAAGATATATCATTATTTAACTTTTAAAAATATATAAAATTTAGGTCAAGATATTTTGTGAAAAGTATGTCTTGTGAGTTGTGGTACAAACTCTCTGAAAATATCAATAATTAATCCATAAAATCAATATATTTTAATATATTACAGGGCTTGAATTTCAGGGCGGGATTCGCGCCGAAAATTTTGAAATCCCGCCCAAAAAAAAGATCGTGGGCGGGAGCCTCCCGGCCAAAAAATTTCACAATTTTCGGAGATTTAATTTACCTGCAACCGAACGATAAATTTCGTGATTTTTTTTCCCGCAACCGATCGACGAACTTTGCGTCTTTTATGCGACTGATCGACGAGTTTTGCGTTTTTTTCGCGACAGATAAACGAACTTTGCGTGTTTTCCGTGGCAGATCGACGAACTTTTCATTTTTTAAGCGACTGATCGACGAACTTTGCATTTTTTCTGCGACTGATCGACGAACTTTGCGCTTTTCCACGATCGATCGACGAATTTTGCGTTTTTTCTGCGGCCTATTGACAAAATTCGTGTTCTTTCCGCAATCGATCGACGAAATTCGCGTAATTTCTCCTTTTTTTTTTCTTTCGACAGATTGACAAAGTTCGTAATTTTTCAAATTTAGATTTTCTTCTGTGCATTCGACTGATGAATTTCACGATTTATCTCCGCGACCGACTGATGAATTTTACAATATTTTCCCGCGACTGATTGACGAATTTCGTAATATTTTCTGATGAGCAATCAACGAATTTCATGTTTTTTTCCTTGACTGAAAGACGAACTTTGAGAATTTTTCCGTAACCGATTGGTGAATTATTCGGTTTCTTCTGGTGACAGATCGATGAAATTCACTATTTTTTTTCCTCGCGCCTCACTGAAAAATGTCTTTTTTTCCGCAAATGACTGACGAATTTCGTGTTATTTTCTTGCGACCGATTAACAAACTTTGCCATTTTTTCCCGAAACTGATCGACGAATTTAGCGATTTTTTTCTATGAACATAGACATAGATAAGGACTTCTAATAAAATAGCCTTTTGAATAAGAAAATCGTTTCTCGAAAAATGTTTCAAATACAATGTCTGTGTAGAACAGTTGTATTAGTTCATCTACCTCTTCAAATCGTGTCTGCTTGACAGCCATCATCTGGTAGGTATAACAGATTTATTCTATGGTATTTATCTGCATTGTTGTTTGTAGGTGGCGTTACCTTAGCACAGTTGTACACTGGCTGCCATGATGTCCCAAAGTCGCAAATCGATATTAACGCTATTTCGTTAGAAATCCTTCTCTATTTCTGTTCATGCGTAAGACTAATTTCATTATCTTATTCCCTCAACCAATTGACTAAATTCACAATTTTTTCGAACGACAAATAGACATTTTAAAGATTTTTTTCCTGCGACCGAAAAGAGGGAAAAGAACAAAAAAGGGCAGTAAGAGCCACCGGTCACTGCACCCTGTTAAATTGGCCTACAGTCAGCACTAAACAAAAATGAGATTAGAAGATCTGCAAAGATCTTATTACTTTTACTCCTTGAAGTAAAGGAGTAAACTTTTTAACCCTTGTGAAAGAGTAAAAGTCTACCTTGTGAAAGAGGCTTCAGCACCCCTCAATCAAATAAAATCTAAATTCAGAAATTTATTTAACAACCTAATTGTTAAGGGTCCCTAACACATTTAATGGAACTTGAAAAATACACTGCATATATAAAACTTAACTTTCTTCCCTTTTTTATAATAAAAATAAACATTTTACATAATCATTCTCAGTTGACTTAATTTTTTCAATGGTATTTTGTCATGTCTGCATTAATGTAATTATTTAAATAGCACGTAAAATAATAGTGGGGTTTAAAGATTTTTTTTTCTCCCTCCCAAAGATTATAACTACCCTCCATTTAAAAATGTTGGTAGGGAGTCTCCCCTCCTTGGAAAAATTGAATTTCAAGCCCTGTATTATATATTAGGTATTTCGTTTCTAGAGGTATTGAGAATTTTGCTAATTCTCGACACTTATGCTAGTCGTTCAAAGACACTCACAAGCTAATGCTAAAACAATGGCAGTGTTCTTTACAAACTTCTTATTTGGCTTTCAATATTTTTAAATTATTATTATTATTTATTTTATTTTTTTGCATAGGATAGGATGTCTGACTGGGTATCTTTTTATTATTTTGATTTTGTGTAGTACAGTTTTTGCTTTTCATTAAGAAAAGCAAAAACTGTACTACACAAAATTTTACAAACTGTACTACACAATTGCAGTTTTCAATTTTGCAGTGGTTCCAAAATTTAAAATATCTGTAGAAAAAAAAACTACAAACAAAATTGAAAAAAAAAAGTTATACCATCAAAATAAGATATCACATGTAAAAATAAATAAATAAAACATTGAAAGAAATGCAATCAAAAAATTTGTAAAGAATGTTGTCATTTGGTTTAATATTTTACAAGTGTCTATGCATAATTAAACATAGGTTTGATTTTTCTTTCATATATATTTTTTAATTCATACTTTTCTGAATCGAACAAAACAAATGGCATTAAAATATTCAAATTGAGCTGGATAATATTGTGTATTTTTTTATATATCATATTTTTCTAGTTGTGCACACTGTTTGTAAAGAACAAATCGTTTGCAGAAAGATTATTCTTTTGCACAGAAATGTATAAAAGGATCATATGTGCAATCACCACCTGTTGTTTTCTCAATTAAATGAGAGAAATTTTATTTGTCGCCAGGGGCCGATCCAGGTAAAATTTGGGGCCTATTTAGGGCCCTTCACGAAATTTCATTTAATAAAACAATTTATCAACAACTGTCTGTTCACAAAAATCCATTTAATAAAACAAGACCCTTCACAAAATTGATTTAATAAAATTAACCCTTCACAAAATTCCATTTCATAAAAACATTCTTCATTAATTGCTTTTATTTTATTATGTTTTAAATTTTGCTAACAAAACAAATTCACTAGAAGGAAAAAGTTTAGCAGAAGGACTTAAAGAAGTTATTATTAATAAATGTTTAGTTTGAATTTGAGTAACTGGATTTCATATTTCATTACAAAATGTTATTTTTCATATAAATATAATAAATTTTACAAAAATAACTTTTACTCTTCATGAAATGGGCCCCAAGAGCGAAACCCTGCATCGACTGCTGGTTGCAGTTAGAATTTTATTTTTAAGGTTTATCTCATTTAAAATGCATTCTAAATGCAACAAATAAAGTTTGCATTATTTATTTGACAAAAGTGTAGGTGAAGATTTTAGGTATGATCTTTTCATATATATCTGTGCAAAATAAATTATATTTCTGCAAAAGATGTTTTTTAAACAGTGTAGCAAAAACACGATTTGAAAAGAATGTGTGCGAAGTTAAAAATCAATTTGAGCTTGTGTTAAAGTACTTACTTTTTTGACCGGGTTCTAATTTGAATTTTTTTCATGCCATTTGTTTATTCGATTCAGAATTATATAATTTAAAAAAAAAAGATGAAAACAAAAAAATTTATTTTTGGAAAATTTAAAACAGTGAGTCCCCTTAAAAAGTTAATAGATAATTTTTTCAATCATAGACTTTGTTTTCATTATGAACAACTAAATAGTTATTTTTTTTCATTATAATCATCGATTAATAAGTATATATCAATGTTTTCATATTTTTTAGCATGTATGTGACCACACATGATTTAGCTATTTTTGTAAAAAAATATTTGGACTAGTATTTCTGTTAAAGTTTCTAATTTCTTCCAACCAATCCTATCTGTTGGTTCCCTGATATTCACTAAAAGTTTTTATAAATTTTTAGACAATATATACAATATCATTATTGGCGATTCAAGTGCTTGAATGTGCCATCTGATGGAAAAAAGATGTAACTTCTCGCTTTCAGAAAATCCTATGAAAGCCCATTGCATTACATGTATTTTTAATTTGTTCATAATGATTATTTTTTTGCTCAATTTCAGATTTCATGTGATATATTAATGTTCTGTGTTTATATGACAATTTAAAAATTATCGAATTTGAATATCTAACACTTTCATATGCGTTTACAATAAATAATGATTTCAATGGCACTTTAGCGTTAGTTGAACATGCATCATGCCATGGTTAAAGGTTCAATTTTCTGATACCAACAGGTGTGATTAGCGCCCTCTTTAGGCCTTTTCAAGTCTCAATTATTTGCTAAAGAAAACCATCGCATTAAAATAAACAGTTGAACAGTTTAATTAGTATTTATTCAAAACAAATGTTATGACAAGTATTAAAAAGTACTACATGAAATAAAGTATGGAATTTGTAACTATCAATTTCAGTAAAATCTGTGTAATTGAAACCAATTTGATACTGAAATTTTTTTATGGTTTTATATAAAATTTTACCCGCTAATATAGAAACTTGAGCAACAGAAATTTCCTTCAGTCCTGTACGATTTCATCTTGGTAGGTTTTACTATTTTCTGCAGTAGCTTCATCAGCTAGTTTATTTCTGTATTATTATCTTGCTTACTGTTTATTGCTTGTTGTTTTATTTAGTTACATAAAAAACTAACTATAAAGTTTTGATCATTTCACAACTAAATTTCTTAATTTTTAATGAACTACAAAATTTTGTAAAAGTTGTGTATGATATATGTATGCAAGGTTTGGCAAATGCGAATATGTCGCTATCGGCAACAAAAATATTTGAACTGGTGACTATTTTTATATTACTTTCCAAAATTAAATTTTAACTAAGTTAAAGAATTAAAACGAATACTTGATATATTGTATCTATAGAAATAGTTAGTTTTTGTTGATCAATTTATAAGCATTTTGAGTGTCAATGATTAAATAATATGCATGTGGGAGGGTAATTTTTTTTTTACCAACAACCAGTAATTTTTGCAGGTTATCATTTTTTCCCTATTTACCTGGTATATGTGTGTGAGAGAGACTGATGATAAATTTGGTTTTGTTTATACCTAGTGTGTTTTTTAAAAAAATTATGAAAACCAGAAGTGGATTTTGGCATAAATGGGGTTCTCTGTTGGGCCCAATTGCAAAATTTCATTTATTAAAAGTGAAAAATATACAGAATTCCTCTATTAAAAAGAGGCGCTTCATATAATTTCATTCCAAAAAAGCATACTCTTCATAATTTTTTTATTTTAATAAGATTTGAAATGTGATGCTTGTATCAACAAATGCTTAGATAAATACCTGCATAGTCAATAAAATGGGACATGATTCATCAGAAAAATCTGATTGATAGTTAAAATAAGTCTGTTTTCTGTATCGCTAATGATTCTGATGCTAGGTTATATTCCATTCTTATTTATTTTTGATATAAAATGCAGATAGTCCAAGACATTTTGCATACTATACTTTGGCGATATATTGCATTCCATTCATGCTCAGTTAAGTTCAGACTAGTGAGCAAGCTGGCCAATCCGCTTGTAAAATATCTATTTCTATGGATTTTTATATCAGAGATTTTCAGAGCATTGCTACCTATTATCAAACAGTGTGGGATAAGTAGTATTTCTAAACAGATTTACATGCAGTTCAAAGGCCTTATCTCCATCTGACCTGTTGCAGAATCACTATTGTACCAGTGAATGAGATGCAATTTAAACAAGACCCTTTGGAAGATGGAGTAAGTTATACAGAAATTATTGGTTCTTGCAATGCTCCATATTGTTGTGGAAAATTGTACAGATAGTGCAGAAAAAACAAAACAAAACAAAAAACATGCAGTTCTTTGCTGCTTTTCCAGAGAATGCACTGCCTAAAGTATTTATTGAACAAAGGGTTGTGCTTTCCATTAGTCATTTCTGACTTTTTCATTGTTGTTCTAACTTATAGCCTTAAAATGATTTTATGACAACTTCTATTTTTGTATTTTCTTAAAAATGTATATGAATGCTTATATCCATGGTAAATGCATTTAATTTTTTTTTAAGGTACTTAATGTTGATCAACTCTGTGTGTGGAACAGACTACAGCAAATCAAATAGCAGCATTCATGCTATATATCGCCAAATCTGTTTATTTGTTACCTGTGTTAGTTGTTGCTATGCATATATTGTAATGTATTGTATTAATGTAATTTATATATTATAATAAATGTATTTCTATATTTTAATTGATTGTTTTGACTATTTGTGAATCACATTACTCTTCTTTTTTTTTTCTGGATACATGTGCACCAATATTTTTACTGTAGTTTAATCAGATTGAATTAATTTCTAAAACAATAATTAAAACCAATCTTGTAAGTGATTAAAAATACATTATTTTATGTTCACAATGAAAAAAAAACTATTATAAGTATTTTTAGCTAAGCAATCATGAAAAATATTTATCAAAAATACTTAACTATCTTCTTATTTCTGAATTTAAATCTTCCAATATAAATAGCTTGATACTTAATGCAAGTTGTATTTTAAAGCATAAGGAAATATATTTTTACTGGGAAGTTAATTTATAATACATTTCCTAAATTTCTTAAAATATTAATCTAGCTAGAATGATTGTTTACAATTTAACTGTACATACAAAAATTCAAAATATTTATGATATACTCATTGCCATTGCATATCTCATTTTTCTATTGTCAAATAAATTTTTAACATTATTTTCATCACTTTTTTTCTAAATATGAATGTAATATTACTGTTATAATTTTAATCAGATTTTGAATAACTTTGAAACAATCAATAGTCTTGCTACACCTATATTTAAGTAATTTTTGGAGTAAGTTGCAAATATTTAGAAATTATTTAAATTTTTTACAGATATATTAAGTTTGTTAAATGAAAAAAAAAATAACAAAAAATGGCATGGTATTTTTCAGTCATTGTAGTTATTCAGAAATATTTCTCATCTAATTATTTATACCGTATTTTTCAGCCCATAATCTGTGGTTCAAATAATTTATTTTAGACCCAGAAATTGTATTTGATAAAATACTAGTTTTTTGTTCTCGAAATATACATGACTTCAATTATTATATAAAATTTCTGGGTCTATACTGAATTATTTGAGCCGCTGACTATACGCCGAAAAATAATGTATGTAGAACTTTTGCTTGAAAAATATATAGGTATGGCAATTTCTGTATTCATTCTACATCAGCCAAAAATCTAAATATTCATAATTTATTTCACTAAAAAAATATTCTAAAATTTATATACTCTCTACTGATTTCTTTAAAATTCCACCATATATTCATATATGGTTCAGTGATAAATAATTGATTTATCGAAAAATATTTTTATACCAAGTTTTGCAAGAATAATGAAACACTATTGTTTAATATTGAAGAAACTGCAAAGGTTTTATTTGTTGCACAGTGGTAGTTTTAAGTATGTAACTTGGAAAAAAAAAAAAAAAAAAAAGATAAATTTATATGTTTTTTTCAAAAAAAAAAAAAAAGAAAAAGAAAAATTCCTATTTCCATGTGAAGACAAATGTCAGAGTGTCAGAAGTAATTTATAAATTTTGGTCAGTTATTTATTAGTTTTATTTTATTTGTTGAAAATGTATGTAATCTTTAAGTATAAATTTAAGTTCTTGTTTAATAAATAAAGGTAAAATAGGAAGCCCATATAAAAATGTTCATATATTATATGATCAAGGAAGTCCAGTTAAGTACAATAATGAATTTATTGTTACATGACAAAAAAAAAAAAAAAAAAAGGCTTCTGATCAGGCATAATCAACATTATGAATTATTATAAATGTTATATTTTTTCCTATTAGTATCTATTTATTAGAGAAGAATTTAAATTTTGTTTTAAGATGCTATACATTTGTAAAGAATAAAATTAATTTAATTAGTAATTGGGTACATTTTTACATTTATTTGTGATATTTTTATTACATGAAAATATGACTTTTTATCTCCCATTTGTTACATACAATTATGATTTTTTTGTTTTATGACTGTAAAAAATATATGTATGATCTTTTAACAGTTATTTTAAAATATGGGCATATAATTGTACATATATATTTTAAGGTCATATAACAATAAATTCAAAATATGGTTAATTCACCATTATCTAAATTTATAGTCAAATGACCGTACATATATGCTTTATGGTCATCTGAAACTAAACCCATAATATGGTTAAATGACTGTATATGTATATTTTACGGTCATATAGCAATAAACTCATAATACGGTTGTGTAACCATTTTCTAAAAATATGGTCAACTGACCGTACATATATATTGCACGGTCATATGCCAATAAACTCATAATACGGTTATATGACCATTTTCTAAAAATACGGTCATATGCCAATAAACTCATAATACGGTTAAGTAAACGTTATGTACTGCTACGGTCAAATGACCATACATATATATTTTACGGTCATATGACAATATATCTTTAATGCGGTTAAGTAACCGTTATCTTAAATTACGGTCAAATGAACGGCCGGTTTGCTGCCGTTCAAATGACCGTTTTCTTATGATGAAATTTTTAACAGTGTAGTTTTTCTAATATTTATGTATATGCGTCCCCAATATGTGAAACAAGTGACCTTCTAAATAGGAAACATATTTCATGTAATGTAAACAACAATTATAGTGATTTTGAAATATCTTTTTTTTTTCATAAAAAATATTGCATATACATTCCATTTCACAAATATAGAAATTAAAACTTCACTGTTAAAAATTTGCAGCAAACTGTCCAGTCATTTGACCGTTTTTAAAGAAAATGGTTACATAACTGTAATTTAAGTATATTTTGACCGTATTATCACATTCGTTTTTTTATCGCCTTGCCTTACTCCGGATCCGAACCTCTTAACTCGCCATTAGACGATGCATGTTCGATCCCCTACACTAACTGCTCACATTCAACGATTTGGTTATAGGCAAAAACATCAATTACAAAAATTTAACTGGAATTTTTCTGTTTTCTCTCAAATGAAAAGAAGCATTCTCGTTTGTATTTCTTCGAAGAAACATTTCCATTTTTTACATTCCACGAGTAAGAAAAAAATAAAACTTTTCCGTTAATTACAGGAAAATTTAAAACTTCCCCTCAAACTAGAAAGTTTCTGTTACAATACATAAATTTCGAATGAATTTCATTTACAGGGTATTCTACATGATTTACAAACTTTTATACATGTTTATAAAGCAATATTTTATAACGTATACCAATCTTGCGATTACGGTAAAATAATTTTCATATATATAATGCATCATCTAAAATACGGAAACATTTTTTAAATAGTAAAACATTCATTTCTTGATATCTATTAATGTACTCTAGTCGGTTGACAAACTTTTATATACGTTTATAAAGTAATATTTTTTTATGTAGTATACCAGTTTTGCAATTACAGTAAAGTAATTATCAAATCTTTAAAACATCGTGTATAATAGTAAATATTGAATATCATTTCAAAACGTATATAATTTTAGTTTGTTTGAAACACTATTTAAATATCCACTATATAGTGATAAAGGTGTGCTAAAAGTTTTTTTTTTTTTTTTTTTTTTTTTTTTTTTTTTTTTTTTTAAGGATATATTAATACGACAGAAAATATGTTCAAAATCAACACAATATTACTTAAACTATTTTTTAAAAAAATTGCTTAAAATTGTTATTTATCATTTGTATTTCTAGAACCAATATTCGAAACTTTTTTTTTTTCGTAAATCATAATTATATATCAATCTTTTTTTTCCCTTTTAAGAAGTTCGGACAGAAGCTTGAAATGAAATCCATAGCTGTTTTGTTAAATATTTAGTTTCACTTTTATTCTAAAAAGAAATAATTCAAACTATATATCATTAAAATATATAATTAATTGAAGCATATAAAAATTATTCTATAGATAAATGATTTTTTATACTATTAAATTATTATTTATATTTTTTAATAAAAGATTGCACAAGTAATGTTCGAGCAATTAATTTTCATAATTTTATATTATGCAAATTACCACAATTTAATTATTGTAATTCTTTAGTATTATATATCTACTAGGGGGCCTGCCCCCTGCGAGCTACGCTCGCCAACCCCCGCTCAGACTTCGAGGCCTCTAAAAACATGACAGCGTGCTATGTTTTAAAAATATTGGTAAATCTGTAATTGGGTTGCCATGCTTTTAACGTTTTAATTGGGCCTTTTTTTATTATCATGGTCTCATACACAGCTGTTGCGATAACTGACGACTGTTTTCGGGATTGATAAGTAAAATCAATTACAACTTGAAAACCAGCTTGTATAAAATGGTTAGGTTTAAATTGTGGCTACCTCTCGGACTTTTATAACAACAATCTGTATTCTATTCTTCCTTTGCGTTTAAGGATGAGAAAAATTCCATCTGCTTGTGAATAACATTAAGAACCACGCTATTGAAAAGACATTTATAGACATTTTCAATAACAGGTTTTAATTTTCTCTCTATTTTAGTGCACCATCATTCATATTTTCATGTTATTTTAAATATGTAAATTATTTATTTTAATTAATATGTAAATACGAATTTTCTAATAATTATTTATCATACAAAATTAATAAAATATTTTGTGCATGCTTGCCTGCATTTATTCGGCATCAGTTGATGAGATATTTAAACAAATTTGCTATCCGTGATAATTTTACACCATGTTATGTCACTTGCATATTGTTCATAAGAAAATCGGGTACTTTTCCAGTATAGGATCCTTTGCTTTTAGGTTTGGCGTAATTCGAGCTTCAAAAAGGGATAGATTCGTTAATATACATAGATTTGTTGCCAAAAGTTATGAAAACAAACCCAATGAACTTTTGTTGCTTTTCTATTATAGGGGTCTTGACGCTTTTTTAAAAAGCTTGGCGGAAAAAAACTAAGCAGGATAGAAAACCAAGCAGGATATTTTATTCTCCTTCTGTTCAGTTGGGCAATTATTATTTTATATATTCGTTTCAAATATCCGAATTAGTGATTTTATAAATTCGTTTAATTAAATTTTACAAAAAAATAACAAAATGATATCAATAAATAATAATTACTATTAATTCCTTTTCCCCCCTTTCTTTTGCGTTTACATAAATGACGTCATTTGGACGAATTTATTCAAAATATTTTCAGTTTATAAATTAAATTAAATGCTGACAGACGATTGAATCCTGACGATAGAAATGTGATTTTTTTTTTTCAAATTTTCCTGAAAAACATAATTTAATCACAATCTTGTCTTCATTATCGATTGAAATAAAAGATAAATTCAATTTCAATTTGAAAATGACGAATAAAAAGAAATCAATAATCCCTATCGGGATCCTTTTTAATTTTTTTCCCTTTTTGTCACAAAAAAACTGAGTAATTAATTGCCATCATTACAGAAATGTCATTAAAATTAGAAAAAAATTAATATCTCGAAAACTAATTCCAATTTCAAAATTCTATTACCAGTTTTGACATCCTCGGATTTTTATGGACAATTGGTATTAATTTCACCATCAAGCGTTTAATATTTTATTAAAAATAGCCCTGAAACATAATCAGTCGTTTAGTCAGTCGTTTCATAAAATCGTTTCATAAATTCGTTTCATAAAATCGTTTCACAAATTCGTTTCATTAGGATTTTATATATATAGGGTAGATATACAGCGTGTCCACGTATAACCGGACCGACCTTTATTTTTGCAACCGTTGGTCCTAGATGCATACTTCCAATTACAAAAATGGTTTAAATAAGGTAAAGAATTACTTTTAACTGGATTTGGGTCAAGAAAAACATTTATTAAAAAATTACGAAAGTTAAATATTTATACGGTCCCCCGGTCCTATAAGTGATATTTAGTAAAAATTTACTGTGACACTAACAAGTACGACAAAAAAAGTCCCATTCATCTAACATTAAATTTGACCGAATAATAGCTGTTTAAAGTTGGAGTATATTTTTTGCTGCGAAATAGGGGTCATTCACAAATGTAGTAGAAATATAAATAATCGTCAGATATATCAAAAAAATAGTTGAGAGAAAAATTAACATTGCAATCTAATATAATTGTGAAATCTATAATCATTCTGACATATTAATGCAAAATATACAATTTGTACTGTACATATAAGAGGATAAAAATAACAGAATTTTTGTTAAATAAAAGGGTGAAAAACAACAGCCTAAATTCTTTACAAAATGATATAGATTTTAAAATGCTGTTAGATTACACTGTCTTTCAAATTTTGGGTTGTGCCATGTTTTTTATCTTTTGAAAATTGATTCTTATGGACTTTTTAGTGCTGAATCCGAAAATGACATTCATTTTAAATCATCACGTTAGGATTTTTCTCAAATCGCAAATTTCAAAGTTAAAAAGCTCAAAGTTAAAATTGATCCCCCCTCCCCTCCCAACCTCATCGGACCCCTGAGCTGTTTAGCTGCAAGAAACCCAGTATAAGCCAAAAAATTTAATAAACTATTGAATTAAATAAAATTAAACTGAATAAAAAAGTCTTACATATATTTTATAATATCAGATTTTTCGCTGTTTTTTCACCTTGAAATTTACGATTTGCGAAAAATCCTGATATGATAGTTAAAAGTGAAGGTAATTTTTTTTTATTCAGCGTTAAAAAATACATAAAACGTAATTTTAAAATTTAAAAAACACAACCATCGCAGGTTTATGTTATCTAATCTAAAACTCTTTCTTAAACTTGTTGACGATAATCTATCCGAATTTTTTTTGTGTTATCATCTAATATAAGTTTATATAAGATAGTAAGCGTCGAAAATCATAATAATATTACATTGCCATCGGATTTAAGTCAGTATGTAAAATTTAACTTCGATCGGACATTTGAAAGTGAGATAAACTTCGAGTACAAATTTTAAACTGGAAAGACGATCGTTGCAAGTTAAATAAATCCTTATGAAAATAAGATAACTTTTGTTAAAAGAAATCATAGCCTCAAATCTTTTCAAAATAAAACATATGTTAAAATACAATTATTTTAATTAATCTGAAACTTAACTAATAAAAATTAACTCAATCGTAATAGTTGTACGATTTATTTCAAAGCGCAGATACCTTGAAATAAGTTTAAGTACTTTATATACGATCCCTGAAAGCATGGCCGAAATCATCTCTTTTTAGATGCAAAAAAGTGGTATGAGTCATGCATTTCAAAGTTTCAGAACTCGGTTAATTTTAATGTTAGATGAATGGGACTTTCTTTGTCGTACTTGTTTGTGTCACAGTAAATTTTTACTAAATATCACTTATAGGATCGGGGTACCCTATAAAAATTTAACTTTCGTATTTTTTCAATAAATGTTTTTCTTGACCTAAATCACGTTAAAAGTAATTCTTTACCTTATTTAAATCATTTTTGTAATTGGAAGTATACATCTAGGACCAACGGTTGCGAAAATAAAGGTCGGTCAGGTTATACGTGGACACGCTGTATATATTTCTCTTACTTGGTGCGGAAATAAGAGTACTTTCTAGCTACTAATTTCTAGCTTAGCTTTCAGAGCTCAGACCAATGAACAGTCTAGATTGGGTAATACTACGTTCAGATCGGATAGTTAAGATATCTTAGACCGTCGAACTCACTGAGGGAGTTTCAGAAACTCACTTAGTGAGTTCGAACTTTCTATTGCTAGATACAGGAAGTACCACTCACTCTGATTGGCTCTGGAGGCCGATTGGCTGTTGAGGTTGCCTTTAACATGTGCGCATGCGCATATTCTATGTTTGTTCAGATCTCGGACACGGTGATGTTCAGTGAGTTATCTTAGGTGAGTTTTGCGGTGTGGACAGGTATTCAATTCCAGGAGGATACCACCTCAAAAATGGTAGTCTAAGATATATTAAATGTCCGATGTGAATTGGGTATAAGATCAGCTCTGCCTCCAAATCCAATATGGCGGTCAGTGTGAGAGCAGTCAAACTCAAACTAGCAAGTATTAAAAAAAATAGCATCTACTTAATCCAAAGCGTTTGAGATGATTCATAAGTTTAATTATGAGTAATATCCTTCATTTCAAATGAATTCTCAACTCTTATTTAGAATTTATTTACGAATTTCAGTCACACAAAAAGCGGAGCGAATAAAAATAACAACTGTTTATATCGCACCTGCTGCTATCTGTTGCTATCCTATGGAGTAAAAAATAATTTATTTTCCAAAAATCCAAAATACAATGATTGATGATATATATAAACTACCTTCCTATTACGTAGGGGTTTTTTTTGTTTTGTTTTTTTATGAATTTAAGCCGTGCTATACAATATTATAGGTGCAATGAGTTTTAAACTAATTGGCAAGTTAGATAATTTTTTGATAGTATTTAAATGATTTATTCCCATTGGTAGCACCAACTAAATGCATTTTTAATCGTGTTTTCAACAAAGTTACCATTTACTTTTTTTTACATTAAAAAAATTGTCAAATTCATATATTAAAATGATTTACGATAGCATTCATTCTGGCTAGAATTGCTAAAAAACGTGACGAGCGAGCGAAGCGAGCTGGGACAGCGTAGCGTTAACAATGTGAATTGCGTCCAAATTCACGAGGGTTGGGGAGCGTTAGCGAGCTGGGGTTAAAACCCCCTAGTATATATATATATATATGTGTGTATGTGTGTGTGTATAGTTAGTTCATACAATACTGATAATTTTCAAATATGTTTTTCAGTCCATTTGTTTAACATTTTTCTCTGTCTTCTTTCATAAATATTACTTTTATATGTGATACAAAACGAAAGACTGTTGGAAAAATTATTTTGTTTGTATTTGGTGTTGCAATTGAATAAATTCTTAAAGAAATATTTTAAAAAAAAATAGAAGAGATTAATCTTTAAATATGAAAATGTATTTTGAGCAGCATACCGGAAAATACGTAATACCATTCATAAAAGTAAATGCAATGAAACAAGTTTTAATTTTATAACATTTTTGAAAAATGTATGAATATCTAACATACTCTTTAATAAAAAGCTATGCGTTGCTGACGACTGGGATTTTCGCTAATCGTTGTCACAGGTTAATCTCGGAAAATGAAACATTTGAGGTTACTAAAAAAATTAATTGCTCGAAAAGTATTTGGCAGAAAATTGTTAGGAAAACTGCGTTAGAAAGGTAAAAAATTGTATTTTTCTTGATAGAAATTTCAGATCTAATGAATATGCCGTTTTTCAAATATTGACTTTCAAAAATTACCAAATTTCACAATGGAGTACCATAGCGAAAACTTCACGCGTGAAAAAATAATAATAACAGCTATGTGTCTGCACGAGTCACAAATTATAGTAACAGTATTATTCTGTTTAAATATAAAAGTGAATTATGATATCACGAGTGCATGATATTTATTTAATTCTCGACAAATATTAGATGCGCCATTTCTTTTTAGTTGTGAATAATATAGGTTAATTCACGTTATTGAAAAATGTAGCTATAAAACATATAAATCAATGGAAAATTGTAAACGTAATAGTAAACCGTATTAAAAAAATGACTCAGTGAAATAAGTATCCGTTTTTATGTTATTTTAGGATATTCCAGGTAAAGGTACAGATTACTTTAAAATACAAGGTTAAATTCACCGATATATTTCGTTTGATTCAAGGTTCTTTTGGAGAAACCAACCAGCGCAGCGGGCGTAGTCTGCTAGTTTTAAATAAAGGAGTAATAAAAAAAATTACAATGGAATTAAGTTTATTCTTTATAACTTATAAAGTAATGCGAATTATTGAAAAAAAAACGTTAAACCTAAAGAAGAGAAATAAACTTAACTATTAATGAATCTTTTAGAATGTGGAAAAGTAGAAAATATTAATTAAAATTACTCAATTTTATTTTATTAAAAACAGTCTCTTTTTTGGAAAATAAATTAATCGAGCAACTCTATCGGTTGTTCAAAATTTATATAAAGCTTTCAAATTTATATAAGGCTCTTCAAATTAACATTTCATTTGTTATTTTGTAATTTACATTTAAAAGAAGGAAACTGAGAATTTTAATACAAATAAAATATAAGATGTGAAAATAAACTCAAAAAAAATTCACAACAGTGAAGACATTTTCTATTGTGAATTGTTAAACTTCCTTTTTCTGAACAGATTCTTTTTACATATACATAATAGTTGTAAAAGTGACTTTCATATTTTCTTTAAACACACCGTCAGATTCTAAGATGGGTTCCTTTTGTTATGCAAAAAGTAATCTATTTTTCGATTTCTGAAAATTATCGAGTTTCAAACGCAGGTACTTTACGAATATAAAGCTTTTGAATTTCGAATGAAACCGGTAAAATTTTACTGATATTGAAAAATATTCGACGCATAAGGTTTTTTGTATTTTTACAACAGTGTTACAAGATAAATTGTACAATGTTTGCCTATTTTCGTTCATTCGAAAATAATATATTTTTTAGTGCAGTAACTTTAAAAGCTCGTTCTTTTTAAAAATCTATTTTCAGAAGATTTAAAACGAATCTCGGAACAGTATGTTCTTTGGTAATTAATTTGCTGTTTCATGCATGGAATTTTCAGATTTCATTAGCATAGAAAAAAGCTAAACTTAAATAATTGTTATTATGTGTAAAATGTAGACAAATATCAGTGGTTTTAAAATTAAAAATTTGCATGTAATACAAATTTGGCAAAAAAGTGAATTGCAAAAGTTATAAATAGTTACAAATTACCAACCGCGCAAAACATCTTACAGAACAATGCATGGAAAATAAAATTTTATGAAACTGCTTTACATTGGTTATATAATAATTTGATGTAATAATGAAATACGAAATAACAGTAACTAAAAATGTGTAAACATTGCTTTAAATTATGTATATTGTGAGACAGAGAGACAAACCGATTTCAAACACTTTTCAACTCTATTGGAAAGTGTTAAAAAGGATTGAAAATTAAAAATGGATTCTTTTCAATTAATGTCAGAAGTTTAAAAACATTAAATATATATACATATTTATTAAGCTACACATTTTGAAATCAATTCAGGGGCTTTATACAAATAAATGTAAATATCAAACCAGTAACCAATAACGATAAGTTAGCTTTTAAAAAGTGACACAAACTAAACATTACTACAAAAATCTCGTCTGTGAGAAAAAAATGAATTTGCAGAAACGGAGCTTCTGTGGAACATGAGCAGTTCTCTTACATCTAAAGAATGAAGAATGTTACACCACATGGCGGAATATTTTTCTGATGCGATTCTTTAATGACAAGCCACTTTTCTACTAGGTTGAAGAAACTTCTGATAAATGTGCTGTAGACGACACCATGCAATAGTTTGAATGAACTGAACGACTTGGAAAACCACTAGCTAGATTTAGAGACCGAAATTTTCAAATTCTGCGCTCGTACATTATGGGCTAACAGCAGTTCTTGCCAAACGCGAGTGGTTACGGAATGCCACATGGTGTTGTGTTTCCGAACACAGCTAGGGCAAGAAGAGTTTGCTTGCTTCGTTACTAAAAGCTTTTGGATACCACTACTGTAATCTTCGTTTTCTTATTTGGCAGAAATTTTTCGACTATATAGAGGAAATATGTTATTATGGAAAAAGTAGCTTTTTTGTTCCTATTTTTAGTTTATTGTGTCAAAAAATCGACACTTCTAACTCGTTAAGATGTTTCTCTTACTATTCTAAAGTTTTGGCATATCCTGAGTTGATACACTAATTGTCATTCATTAAAAGTTGTTAAAAGAAAATTTATGCTTTTTATAAGAAATGAGTTTTCGCAAAGTGGAAATTTATTAGTCTTTGTGGAAGTAGGAGAAAAATTTCATTAAATTTCGTGCTAATACGCATAATTGCTATATTTCGGCAAGAAGAAATCTACTCGCAATTCATATTAGTCTTCCCATAATTTTATATACTTGTATGTTTTTTTTTTAATTTGCAGAATTTCAATTTAAAGTATGTTACTTCGAGAAGTAGTTCAAATGCATTTTAGTAAAACCTTAAAAACAAAAACTAAATTGAAATGTAATACGTTAGATTACGTATATTCTCTTTAAAGTTAACATTTATTTAAAACGAATTAACTAAATTAAGTGAAGTTTCTTCATGATAAGAAAGTTTACATTGAGAAAAGTTATAGTGATAGAAAGCTTGGAAGCCATTCTTTTGTGGAGAAGATGTTAATTAACGCTTCTCAAATTCGTTTTCAGCAGGAAATTACTTTTATCGTTTTCAGATAAATTTTCGAATATTTGAAAGCAGAGTTTTCGGAAGTCAATTGGTAATGCCCGCGAAGCAGCGGTATAAAGTTAATGCTTGTTCTTGCCAGTTACACTTCCTATTAATTTATTCTTTATTAGTTTTGTTAAAACTTTTAGGAAGTAACTTTCATTATATTAAATTTTAAATAAGAGTTTAGAATAAGAGAATAAATATATATTCAGGTGTTTAAATTAAGGGAAACAGAATGTAGTTTTATTTGTGACCTGTCGTTGTGTTTTCCAAAATAAAATGTATTTAGAAATATCTCAAGATCATTAAAATCTGTAAAATAAAAAATATATATTATTTTAATGAATTTTAGGTAAAAACGATTTATTTAAAAACTTTACCATTTTCGTTAGTGTTATTAATAAAATAAAATTTGTAGAAATATTTTTGCTATATTTCTAGTTTATTCATTCTTTCCCTAATTTTATATGGCTGTATGCTTTTTGTTAATCGGCGAAATTTCAAATAAAAATCTTTTAAATCCCGAAATAGTTGAAATCTATTTTATTAAAACTTTATAAAAAAAACTAAATTGAAATGTAATGCATTACATTACGTGTATTCTCTTTAAACGTAATATTTATTTAAAAGGAATTAACTAAATTAAGTGAAGTTTCTTCATGTTAAGAAAGTTTACATTGAGAAAAGTCTCAAAAGGTTATGGTGCTAGAAAGCTTGGAAGCCATTCTTTTCTTGAGAAGATGTTAACTATCTCTTCTCAAATTCATTTTCCGCAGGAAATTACTTTTATCGTTGTCGGATAAATTTTCGAATATTTGAAAGCAGAGTTTTCGGAAGTCAATTCAATCGGAAGTCAATTCGGAAGTCAATTCGGAAGTCAATCAATTGGTAATGCCGACGAAGCAGCGGTATAAGATAATGTTAGTTCTTGCCAGTTACACTTCCTATTAATTTATTCTTTATTAGTTTTGTTAAAACTTTTAGGAATTACATTTCATTATATTAAATTTTAAATAAGAGTTTAGAATAAGAGAACAAGTATATATTCAGGTGTTTAAATTAAGGGAAATAGAATGTATTTTTATTTGTGATCTGTCGTTGTGTATTCCATGATAAAATGTATTTAGCAATATCTCAAGATCATTAAAATCTGTATATATATATATATATATATATATATATATATATATATATTATTTTAATTAATTTTAGGTAAATCTATTTATTGAAAAATTACACTGCTTTACTTAGTATTATTAATATAAGAAAATTTGTAGAAATATTTTTGCTATATTTCTAGTTCATTTATTCTTTCCATAATTTTATATGCTTGTATGTTTTTGATTAATGGGCGGAATTTCAATTTAAAATCTTTTAATTCAAGAAATAGTTGAAATGTATTTTATTAAACCCTTATAAACAAAAACTAAATTGAAATGTAATGCATTACATTACGTATATTCTCTTTAAAGTTAACATTTATTTAAAAGGAATAACTAAATTAAGGGAAGTTTCTTTTGTTAAGAAAATTTACATTGAGAATAGTCTCAGAAAGTTATGGTGATAGAAAGCTTGGGAGCTATTCCTTTGTTGAGAAGCTATTAATTATCTCTTTTCAAATTCATTTTCAACAGCAAATTACTTTTATCGTTTTCAGATAAATTTTCGATTATTTGTATTCGGAAGTGAGTTGGTAATGCCGACGAAGCAGCAGTATAAGATAATGTTATGTTCTTGCCAGCTACACTTCCTATTAATTTATTCTTTATTAGTTTCGTTAAAACTTTTAGGAAGTACATTTCATTATATTAAATTTTAAATAAGATTTTAGAATACGAGAGTAAGTATATATTCAGGTGTTTAAATTAAGGGAAACAGAATGTAGTTTTATTTGTGATCTGTTGTTGTGTATTCCATGATAAAATGCATTTAGCAATATATCAAGATCATTAAAATATGTAAAATAAAAAATACATATATTATTTTACTTAATTTTAGGTAAAACGATTTATGGGGAAAAATTGCACTGCTTTCCTTAGTATTATTTATATAATAAAATTTGTAGAAATATTTTTGCTACATTTCTAGTTTATTTATTTTTCAAAAGGCCAAAATGAATCAATGTTACTAAGGACTTTATGTTGCACATATAAATACTCATTAAACATTTGCTTCCAACGTAAAATTCGTTTAATAAATATGAGTTATTTTAAACTACATATATAAATAAACCTCGACGTTTCCGTTAATCTTTATAACCATCATCAGGAGAAAAACTTCATAAATATAAGAAAACTTTAAAAAAACAATTGTTACATGATTGAATCCAATGTTCTAACTCTAGTTAGAACATTGTATTTAATCATGTAACAATTTTTTTTTTTTTTTTTTTTTTTTTTTTGCTGTTTATATTTATGAAGTTTTTCTCCTGATGATGGTTATAAAGATTAACCGAAACGTCGAGGTTTATTTATATATGTAGTTTAAAATAACTCATATTTATTAAACAAATTTTACGTTGGAAGCAAATGTTTGATGATTATGAATCAATGTTTCAGTCTTTTAATCGTTTTCTTTCAGCAATTAGATACAGATAAAAAGTAGTGTTTTCAAATGGTTTTCAAAATTTCCTTTGGTTGTTTTTCTGTTTATATTATCCAATTTTCTGATTAATAAAAATTAAATTATGATTAAAATAGAAAATTATTTCATATAAATTATTAAGTAACCAACACTTAAAATATAATCCGCATAATTTATGCATATTTATACAGTCGGAGAGCTTTGCACAAAAGTAATCTTTTTTTGAATATTTTTTTTTAATTAAGAATTTAATGAAATAGAAAGTATTTTAAATGTATATCCGATATGCGAATTTTTGAGATTTAGTGAAAGTTCGTTGATCAGTCGCGGAAAAAACACACAGTCCGTCAATCAGTTGCGGGGAAAAAAAATCACGAAATTTATCGTTCGGTTGCAGGTAAATTAAATAATGCAAATTTCTCCAAAAATGCTGAAATTTTTTGGGCGGGAGGCTCCCGCTCATGATCTTTTTTGGGCGGGATTTCAAAATTTTCTGTGCGAATCCCGCCCTCAAATTCAAGCCCTGATAGGTATAGTTTTAATCTGAAATAATATACTGAACTTGAACTAACTTTTGAAAAATCGGGTTAACCCAAATCCAACTTGCTGAAATCTACACTCAGTCTGAAATCGACTCGAACCATAAAGACAGTTAACCCAACTTGCAACAAAAATAATTATTTTCTGTGAATTTTCTGATTTTTTCTTTTCTCAGAAATGCTGTAGTCATTTTGTCCCCCAATTTTGCCCTTTACAATTCAGCCAATGAGTGGAGGGGGCCAAAGGAGCGTTCCTTATCACAAACGAAAGATGAGATACGTTCGTTTGATGTCGTTGTTGAAAATTTATGGATTTCTATTATTAAAGTAATTTTTTCATTTTATCGTATTTATTTTCTTTTTGTGTTGTATGTATTTTGCTACTTTAAATTTTTTTAAACTAACCCTTTTTTTTTTTTTTTTTGCAGAGTGAGAGAGAGAGATTTAGTAATTTGGTGACACGAAGTTCAGCAAATTCTTAAAATCCACAAATCGTTTCCAATGTAAACAATGAAATTTACAATTAAGTTGCAAGTGCAAAATTTCAGTTTTTTAAAATTTTCATGTCATTCTGTACACATTTTAATATGTCATTCTGATCATTATACATATTTAGTTATGCATTATTAATTATTTACTTGACCTTTACTTTTAATATTTTAAATATTTCAAACTTACAGCTGAATGTAATTATTAAAACATTTGAAATACTGCATTCGAAAAATGAAATTTCAGCTTAGAAACTCGACAATTAAAAAATTTAAAGTAGAAAGTACTTATGATATAAAAAGAAGAAAAAAAAATACACCAGAATTTATCTGTATTACGAAAGCGGGAAAAATGATTTTCTGTGCTATACGAAAAGATATCCAAATAACTCAATCATGAACATAGAAATAGGTATCGGTTTTTATGTTCAGGTGCATTCAATCCAAACTTGAAACTTTTAAAACGGTCATTGAATGAATGAAATTAATCTCCGCCTTTCACATCCAGAAAACTTGCTGTGTCGCCAATTATGTTTATATTTTATATATATATAAAAAAATAATAATTCAGGCACTTTTCCGTTATACGGACACCATTGTCGCCAAACATACATACATACATACATTTTGGCATAGTATCCGTATAACAGAAAAGTACTAAAGTTCATGGTTTAAAATCACAATAAAATATCATGAAATTTATTGATTAGTTGTGGGAAAATATCAGGGAAATAATGTGTTTTTCATGAATTTTTTGTTTTGTTAACAATGTGGTTAGAGAGACAGGGAGAAATCCAGAAAACTTGCTGTGTCGCCAATTATGTTTATATTTTATATATATATAAATAATAATTCAGGCACTTTTCCGTTATACGTACACTATTGTCGCCAAACATACATACATACATTTTGGCATAGTGTCCGTATAACAGAAAAGTACTAAAGTTCATGGTTTAAAATCGCAATAAAATATCATGAAATTTATTGATTAGTTGTGGGAAAATATCGGGGGAAATAATGTGTTTCTGAGAAATTTTTTGTTTTGTGTTGTTGTGTTTAATTGTAAGCATTCATTATAATTTTCAGTGCATTATTAAATTGAAATTTTTGTTTAAAATATGTAAACAAAACAGTGACCAGAAACCTGCACAATTTCTAATATAGATTAGATAGATGCATGCATGTAGTACTTTTAATTATTTGGTAAAAATACTGTGATCGTCACTGAGAAAACCTGAATTTAACCTAAAATTAATTGTCGAGTGTTTAAGCTGAAATTTCATTTTACGAATACAGTATTTCAAATGTTTTAATAATTACATTTAGCTGTAAGTTTGAAATATTAAAAGTAAAGGCCAAGTAAATAATTAATAATGCATAACTAAAAGTAATTGTCGAGTGTTTAAACTAATTTCATTTTACAAATACAGTATTTCAAATGTTTTAATAGTTACATTCAACTGTAAGTTTGAAATATTAAAAGTAAAGGCCAAGTAAATAATTAATAATGCATAACTAAAAGTAATTGTCGAGTGTTTAAACTAATTTCATTTTACGAATACAGTATTTCAAATGTTTTAATAGTTACATTCAGCTGTAAGTTTGAAATATTAAAAGTAAAGGCCAAGTAAATAATTAATAATGCATAACTAAAAGTAATTGTCGAGTGTTTAAACTAATTTCATTTTACAAATACAGTATTTCAAATGTTTTAATAGTTACATTCAGCTGTAAGTTTGAAATATTAAAAGTAAAGGCCAAGTAAATAATTAATAATGCATAAGTAAAAGTAATTGTCGAGTGTTTAAGCTGAAATTTCATTTTACGAATACAGTATTTCAAATGTTTTAATAGTTACATTCAACTGTAAGTTTGAAATATTAAAAGTAAAGGCCAAGTAAATAATTAATAATGCATAAGTAAAAGTAATTGTCGAGTGTTTAAGCTGAAATTTCATTTTACGAATACAGTATTTCAAATGTTTTAATAGTTACATTCAACTGTAAGTTTGAAATATTAAAAGTAAAGGCCAAGTAAATAATTAATAATGCATAACTAAAAGTAATTGTCCAGTGTTTAAGCTGAAATTTCATTTTACGAATACAGTATTTCAAATGTTTTAATAAGTTACATTCAGCTGTAAGTTTGAAATATTAAAAGTAAAGGCCAAGTAAATAATTAATAATGCAAAACTAAATATGTATAATGATGAGATTTTTTTTTTCTTGAATTATTCAGTGAAACTCGTCTTATAAATGTACGCAAATAATTCACATCAAAATCTTAAAATAACAAAGTTTTCTTTCGTGTTTAGCTATGCTTAATAACCAAAAAAGCTTGATTAATACAAAAATTATTTGGTAAAAATACTGTGATCGTCGCTGAGAAAACCTGAATTTAATCATATCACACAGAATTACATATTAAAAGTTTAAAATTAGTTTGTTTACATCGGAAACGATTCGCGGAATTTCGTGCCACGAAATCTCTCTCTCTCTCAAAAAAAGGGTTAGTTATAAAAAATTCAAAGTACTAAAATACATACGACTTAAAAAGAAAATAAATACGGTAAAATGAAAAAATACCTTAATAAAAGAAATCTATAAAGTTTCAACAACCGAACAACCAAATGGAACACATACGCTTCTAGAGAGAGGAAAAAGCCTTCACCTCATTGGCTGGAACATCGCGTCTGAAGATAGTAAAAGCCTCTAGCTGATTAGCTGAATGCTCGCGCATGCGTATAAATAGCATTTTTGCACGAAAAACTAAAAAGCAGGTTAGCTTTAAGTATATGGATTACATAAAGCTTACAGGCATTGCAAGGAAACGTGTTTAAATTTTTTTAGAAATCTACTGTTACTAGACACGGCTTAGAAAATAGTGATAAATTTTACTGATATTGAAAAATGTTCGACGCATAAGGTTTTTTATGTATTTTGAAAACAGTATTTCAAGATAAATTGAACAATGTTTGCCTATTTTCGTTCATTGAAAAATAATTGATTTTTTAGTGCAGTAACTTTAAAAGCTCGTTTAATATTTTAATTAGAATTTGTTCTTTTAAAAATCTACTTTCAGAAAATTTAAAACGAATCTCGGAACAGCATATTCTTCAATAATTAATTTAATGTTTCATGCACGGAATTTTAAAATTCTGCTGGCATAGAAAAAATTAAACTTAAATAATAATTATTATATGAAAATTTAGACACAAATCAGTGCATATTTATACAGTCATTGGCAAACTTTGCACAAAATTAATCTTTTTTAGAAGTTTTTTTTTTCAATTAAGGATTTAATGAAATAAAAAGTATTTTAAATATAAATCTGATATGCGAATATTTGAGATTTAATAATATGATGAAGATACATATATCTTTCTTTTTAACACAAGGATTAGAAAACCCTGAATTACTATTCTATTCCATACATATATGCTAACAGGCGTTGTTTTTTGATTTAATGCTATTGAAATTAACAAAAAATCATACGTTACGTATACTACAAAATAAACATAAAAACACTGATTATTATTTAAATATTATTAGCGTTGCAAGCAAATGTTTTAAAATGTTTTTAGAAAACCGATGTTATTAACTCAGAAAATCATGCAATGAGAAGTGACAAACTTGTCACCAAATACATGCTTTACGTAGTTAATTTCCCCAAACTGCGTTTTATAAAATATAATTTAAACACATTTTTAAAATCTTATTTTAATATTATTGTAACATACGGTGTGTCCCTAAAAGAACTCCGTGGTTTAAAAAAATTATACCGTGTTAACAGTATGAAGTCAGGTCAGTTAATTTAGAAGAAATCAGTAGCTCCTCAAATTTTATCAACACCAGTTTCAGTTGTTTTTTCAGCACTAGGTAGCGCTGCGCGTCATTGACCTTGAAGTAACGTAGTAGACGCTCATTCTATGATTCCATTCAGTTAATCAAGTGGGATGGCGACGCCACAACAAACGACTAAATGTGTTATCTGGCTTACAGAAACTGGATATGTTATCATTGTACAACGGAGGTTTCGGCGCGATTATGGTGGTAATGTGCCTACGGCCAAAACCATTCTTCATGGCTACGTGCGTGTAAAGAAACCGGAAATGTGTTATAACACACGTCGCCTGGTATACCAAGAGTGTCTGAAGAGAAAGTCGATAGAATCCATACTTCATGTGTACGAAGTCCGAAAAAATCGTTGAGACGAAGCAGTCTTCAGTTGGGTATACCAAAATCAACTATTTATAAGATGGTTCATAAAAGGCTCAGCCTAACTGCGTACGAGATAAGCACATATTAAAATCTACTAAGTGGTAAAAATCATGATAAATTTACCTTTAATTATATAGAACATTAACCTAATTAATGATTGAATTTAAAAATCTCGCTTCAAAACCCTGGAGTTCTTTTATGGACACACTGTATAATTGAACTCGTTCAGCAAAGTTCTACCACGTTCTAGAATTTCTGTTTGCCACATTTTGGCCAAAAATTTCAATCTCAGCATGCACTCTGCTCCTTATATCGACAGTGTCTTACAGAGATACCCTATTCTAGGTGAACATAGATCAGTATTTTGTATAAAATCCTCACGAACAATACAATTTTATTAGTGGTATATCGCCATTTTCTTCTTCATAAAGGCATTTCAGTTGCTTATCGCTCCAAAATCCTCTCGAGTAATTAAATGGAATTTTTCATATGCCACCCCTTTCGAATTCATTCTCAGGCAATCATTTGCTCATCTGTCTGGTGTTGAAAAAACATTCGCAACTGTAAACGTGGCATACGTAATAAGAAAATAAAAGGCAAGCTCATTTCGCTCGTAACAGACGATATAATTCATTTCGGTGAAATAATAACGATATATATATATATATATATTAACATTGTGAAACTAGTTATAGAACGAACCTCCTTTGGGTCGTTTAACGTACAATTTCTAGCATGTTTATTTTATTCATGTAGATGTCGTCGACAAAAAGACCGAACGCGATTAATAGCGTTCTGAAAAAAAAGGCTACTCTCGGGTTAAATATTTACTGTAAATTCATTCAAAAAAATGTTACAATTAGTTAAACACCTGATAATGTAGTTTGTTCAACTAGCAAATTTTATATGGCAAATTATGTTCTTACTTTACTGACACTCATTATACAAAAATGTCTCGTAAACAATATTCTAAACAATGTACCTAATACATGTAAAAGTATACAACAATTACATCACAAGTTATTAATTATTAACTTTTGACTTTGTATATCTAAATTAATTTATTTTTAAAACATGATTCTATAACGGAAACTGGCCATTGTTGTAATGCATGACGTAAGTAATTTAAATTTTAAACAGATGACTGAAGCCCAGAGAAAAAAAAAGCTGCTGATTAAATGTGCAATTTTTGAGGGAACAATAGGAAAGTGTCTTTCATGAAATTATAAATTAATTTTCGAAGGTTATGTTCTTCTTTCATCAATGACTTCAAATTTATTAAATTCAATTATGGAAATTGCTTTTCTCAGATGCTAAATATTAAATTATTTTCTGAAATACTTGACGCATTTTCGTAAATGAGTAGAAGTATTTTGTAACATCGATAAGCATTTAATTAGAAAACTCTTTTCGTATCAATTAATAAAATTATTTTAATAAAATTGTTTTCCCAAAGAGATTTACTAAAAACATTTTCATAAATTGAAGAAAATTTTGAATAAACGGCATTTACATTATTTTGTGTGTAACATTTTTATACAAAAGAAACATTAAAATTTTACATAGTACTTTTTATATTAATTTGTTATGTTAACATTCCCTACATATGAAAAGAAAATTTTCTAAAGAAAATTTATTACAAAATATTTTATTGAAGATAATTTGGACATTTTTTAGGAACAGAAAAGTTTATTTTCAAATTCTATTTTTAAAGCATATTTATTATTTTTTGTGTTTACAGTACATTAAACGTGTCTATACATATCCATAATTTACTTAGTGAATTTTTACCAAAATATGTACGACACTTCAGTTATTTTGTAATGAATAAATTGCATAATACTAAATGAACTGCTGAAAAGATATAAATATCATCACGTAAACTAATTCAATAACTACTGCTCACATGATTCAGGAAGTGGACAACTACGGATTTAGAGTGTTTACAAATTACAGTAATTTTTTCTGGAAAATATCCCGTGTATATTGTTACTTTATATGAATTACGGTTAAATGAGTTTAGTTAAAAAATGAAATAAAATATAGACATAAAAAACGTAAAGGTTTTGACAGAAATTCATAATTTATCTCCAGAAAAAAAAAATGATTATAACTCAAGTTCTAATTATGACAGTAGATGTAATTTGTATGATATTATTTACTGGTTTACATTTTATGACAATAAGTCTAATCTATAACCATTATATTGTGTATTGTTTTACATCTGCCAAAGACATCGCTTTTAAAATTTAATCAAAATATTTACAATATTAATTTAACCAAAAATGTCCCGTTTTACAATCACTTTCTTATAGAAATTTTAATATATTTCTTAGTTTATATAAACTTATAAAGTTACCGAAAGTAATGTGAAATTGAGATTTTAGCCGTAACCGTTTTTATGTTTTATTTTTTATTTTTTTAAATCCTCTCTTGAAATTCCTTTGAAGAATGACAGAAAATTTGATCTTCAAATTTTCTTGACATTGCATTTGTCAGCTACATATGGATGTATCAGTTTATTGAAGGTTTTTGACATATATTTCAGTTTTCTGTTAGATAATCCAAAAATACGTTTGGCAGTTGTTTTCTGTGATATAAAGATATTTGTATCATGCAATAAATATTTTTGTTTGTTTCAAATGGAATTTTTATGGATTTCTGTCTTAATGTACTTTATGCATTGGAAACACATTTTATCACAAATTCCTTATTCTCTTTCTCATTAAAATATATTGTTATTAAGAAGCTATTTAAAAATTTAATGGTGATATTCAATGGTATATTATATGATATTGCACCTAATAATTCTTTCAATGGAATATGTTTTCAAATGTTTTCTATTTTACCTTTAAATCAACGGATTTGTAAATTACAAATTTAGAGGCAACTGAGCGGATGGGTAATTTATTTTAAACAAAAATTTAAATAAAATATTATGATAGACACTTTTTCTACATACGAAAGAAAATTTAAAATGACATATTTGAGACATTCGGTATGAAATCTTTAATTTCATGAATGAAAACATCGTTTTTCTTCAGAATAAAATGCTGTTTTACCTGAGAAATGTCTTTCTAAATCAAAAAGCATGATGCGTCTGGCTACCAAATTTCTTTCTCTTAAATGTATACTATTCATTTCCATATGTTAATTTTTGTGTCAAATCAATTTAGTTGCTTAATTCTTTTTTCCAAATTGGGAATTTTCGATATTTTTGTGTACTACATATTTCTATAATAGATACTGAAAAAACTGCTTAATCTTTTAAGTCCCGCAATAGCCGAAATTATCCGAAATTATCCGAAAGCTCAGAAACCCGTGATAGCCCAGGATAGCTGAAAGGATTTTCCTTCCCCTAAAATGCGATGGTGTTCTGTCAAGGGGATGGTCTTTCTCAGTAATGGATGGGGTAATATGTGGGGCTTTTCTGGACAGTACAGAAAGAGAAACATGATTTTTTCAGTAACTGGAGCAATATTCACAATGATAAACAGAGGAGTGCAGAACCTGTCGAAATTTGAATAAAGGGAGAAAGCAGTGGGGTCATTTCCACTACTTACTTAGTGAAAAAGGGAGGAATGAAAAAACAGAGTATTTTGGGCTATTTTGTTGGGATTCTAAAGTCATTCAGTTTTTGAAAGTTTGGGATTTAAAGGGATAATTCATTGACAACGTCAGTTATGTTTCAAAATATTCACGTGTGTCTTACTTGTAACACTCTTACGAAAACTTTAAATCCTGTTAGGTAGCCTTCCGTAATTGAGTCCACAGCTAATTGGTATATTTCAGCGAATATGGTTTGCCGTGACAAAGTGAATTTTGAGTTATTTTTAAGGATATACACATTTGCATTAAACTCGAACATTTTTTTATGTTTACATCAACATTGGTTACAAAATATTAGCCAATCCATTTCTATTTTCTGAAAAAAACTTCTTTTAATCTTCCCTAATCGGCTGCACACCAAATGATGTGTATCTGCGAGTATGGTTTGTAAAAGCTGAGACTTTTTTAGCAGACATTTAATGATAACCATAAGTACTTCAAACCATACTGCTTCATATATCGCCCACGTTTAGCGATAAAACTTGGCGTGCAATTCGCTTAATATCAAGAGCCTTTCTTGTAGATGGCGATCTTTAGCTGACTGTTTTCTCTTTGCTTTCTTTTCTTCATATTCTTCCAGACACATAAAAACTCTCTTTCTAGCATTTGTAAAACAATGCACTTTATGCGGTTGTAAATTGATGGAAATAAACAAGGTAGCAGTCCAGTTTGCATCTGTTTATATACTATTGTTGTCATTCGCCAATTTACAAAAAATCGCCAATGTTTTTTACCACGTATGTTAGTCTAATTATTTTAGATTATAATGAATAGAGGAAAGTATATCCAACTAGGTAAATTATATCTAATGGTTGAAGTATCATAGTTGAGATTTTTTCCAACAGAGAGAAAATATGCCGGGACCAGGACTCGAAAATCTCAACTATGATACTCCAACCATTGGATATAATTTCCCTAGTTGAATATACTTTCCTCTATTCATTATGACCTAATTACATGGTATACAGGAGTTTCCGTGCTATTTCAAGATTCATCATGTAAATGCTATAGTTATATCTCGGATGAATGAAATTAGCGCTGCAATTCGCAGCGTTGTCCAACAGAAAAGAGTGAATTATGCCAGTCCAGGATATCGTCGGGATAGCTCAGTAGGGAGAGCGTTGGTACGGCAAACCAAAGTACCTAGCATATTTTCGCTCTGTTGGAAAAATCTCAACTATGATACTCCAACCATTAGATATTTTTAGATTGTTACTATAGTATCGTCCGTATTCGAAGCCAAGATATAGCTATAGATAATTATTTGAAAATTTTTGTTCTCATTTAAACATTCGTAGTAGGAGTGTATAGTAATTGGCGAGTTATAACAAGTATGGTTTTTCAAACTAGAAGTATCTTTTGCAGCCATTTAGTGGTGCAAAATAAACTTCCACGATGTACTTTTTCTAGTACCTCTGTAGTAATTATTATTTAAAGTCCTACAGTACCTTAAGTATTGACCTGCCTTAACTATAAAATGAGTATAGTTCTTCACGCTATGTTTAAACAGTCTTTATTACTTACTCAGCTAAGCGAAGACAACGATGAGATTATTCAATACTATAATGCATTTGTACACATAAACTTCAGTTCACCTAGAATTGCACTATAAACTCTTTATTTTACATACATCGGATCATCATCCATCTTCATACCTGGATACCAAACTATTGAGCAACAACAATTTCTCGCTCTCTTTTTTATCTATCACGAGTCTTGTAATAATACTTGCGATTTCACGTGTCTATTAAATAAATCATCGAGTTTGTATTACTGTGGCTATTGATACATATATGGTTATTATTTACTTTTTTATACCATATTCGGTCATCCTGACAGTCCGGTGGCACAGCGGAATGAATTTTCAAAACTAATTTATATTTCCTCTATAAAAATAATTATTCCTATGTCTGTCTTCTTTATGTTTATTGGCATAGAAAGTAGGAGAACTATTACGGCGTCTCGCTATATCTACCACCTCTCCTGTTAAATTCAACTTCATATCTTCATTAATCAATTTAATGGCATGGCGCAATGACTGTTCATATGACCTATAATCAGTATTATGCCAGAAGTACAGATTTCTACGACGATTCATTAAAATGTCCTTTAACACTTCTTTTCATTCTACTCCCATACAATTTCTTTTATGCAACTCACCGAGTTATGATACATTGAATTTTATTAAATTTAATAATCTTCCGAAAAAAATCGTCTGTTTGTTTCTAGTGACGGAAAGCTCCGAGATTTCATAAAACTGAAAGTAATCTACGTACCTTAGTTTTGTACAATAAAATTCAACGTTTAACACACAATATCGAATTCTTAATTAAGAAATTATATTAAGAAATGCAATACTCATTTACATTTAGATTTTTTGAAGCAGTTTATATTCCTAGATTTGGTAACTCCTTGGACAACGATTTTTCAAGCGTACCTTACATCTCACCTTTCTGAGTTGATTTACTGTGTCATAGTGCATCACTTCCGGCTTAATCTTATTGGCTGCTCATGCGCGATGAGCCTGTCATTTGGGTTTTTGATTCCGTTTCATGTCTTTGGGGGGGGGGGGGATATAATAATTTTTATTTTTATTTTTCTGACACTGAGGATGTGAGTCCAAGTTACTCACGAAACGTACGTCTGTTTATTGTGCTAAAGTTCGATATTGTGTGTTAAACGTTGAATTTTATTGTATATTTATCAACACAATATTTTTTTCGTAACCTTTGTTTTGGTCGTAGAGAAATGATCTTTTTTATGTTTTACTCACCAGAGCTTACATTTTAATTACTAAATATAAATTATAAGACCCACGGACCTCTAAAAAAAATAAAAACATATTAAAATTAATGCAGGATTTTTTTCGCCATCATAACAAAATTTCTACGTTATTTTAAAACACCTTTTTCAGTTTATAACTCCCACATATCTACACCATATAAAACATTAATGCGAATTTTAATATGTTTCCACCCTCTGTATATAAAAACCTAAATTTTCAAATTGGGAGCCTTATAAGTATTGTATACTATAATTGTGATAACTAGTTCATTAAATTATGTGTAAAAATCGAGAGTGGACTGAGTTGCGTTTAAAGCTTTGAATCTTCTTTTAATCCTACGTGAACAAAGTCATGAGTTAGTTATGTTCGTAATATTATAATTTTTAACATGCGTAAAAATATTCTTAAATTATACTTAATTTTTTTTTAATATATCATTCACATTCATTAAAATATATCATTAAAAAAAATAAATAAACAGAGAAAAATATTCTCATCTATAAAAACTGTAATAAAGAAAATAATTCAATGAATACATAAAAAGATTAACTTTTACTAATTTTCTTGAAAACTAATTTTTAAATCACTGATACACGAATAACTATCATCTTTCTTTTTATTTAATGATATAAGTTCTTTTCATTAATTTGTATAATTTCATAATGGATCAATGATTTAGAAAATTAAAAATGTAAATTTGTGAATGAAGCTAATGAGAAATTCGTTCAACCTTAAAATGTGTTCAAATAAGTGTATGTTTTTCTATTTCTGTACAAAAAAATATACAATATCTTTTTATTATTATTATTATATTCTATTATTTGGGAAGAATATCAAGATAAGTTGTTTTTAATTTGTGAAATTTCAGATTATGATGTCCTTTTATATGAAATTTAAGCCTGTCACTATTTAACGTATTAATAAATTCACACTGGAATATATTATTTTTAGTAATATCTGATATTTCTAGACAGAAGTTTAAACTTTTAACGTAAAATTACGAATAAAAATATGTGTAAAAAATATTTTTCCAGCCAAAATATCTTCCTATTCATTCCATGAAAGTTACTATAAAAACTGATCAGATAGTAAAGGACACATGCGAGAGAAATATAAGAATCCTACATTAACTGTATTAGAGGTTGACGTCATAAAATTTGGAAAAATACAGGACATCGAAATTTGTGACATTTGAAAAGCATTAAAATTTAAATTAAAACTACTGTAAAAAAGCATCTTTTTTGGCTACACACGTAAATCGGTCATGGTAAAAGTCATGTACATAGGTTAGATTAATGTTAAAAATGCTTTAATGATTGCCTTGAACAAAATTTATATGTAGCTTAAAAGGAGTTTTTCGAAGTAGAAAACACATTCGTAAGGAATATGTTAATACTATATCCTTAATAAAAATATCATTTATTGATATTTTCAAATTCATTAACTCAGCTATTTCTCAACTTCAAAATTATATTTCATTTTTTCCAATGAAAACGATATACAGGGTGATTTTTTTTAAAGTTGTGAAAGTAAAAGCCCATAACAGAAGAACCACTGATCCAAATGACTTAAAATTTCACCAGTATGCTCCCAAAGCAATGGGCATTTTTTAGGCGTGGTTAAAAAAAACTTAAAATCGCACCGATAGATGGCGCTGTACATGCAGTAAAGTCGGGAGACGAACTTGCGCCCGGCACACGCACATTGGCAATAAAAACGTGAAGTACGCACATCTTGTGTTCATTATTCTACGGAAATCCTCGCATTGACTGCGCCATTGACGGGCCGTGCGTTGTTAGTAAAACTGTATTATCAGAATAATGACAGCGCAGCAACTGCTCTTAGGAGATTTAGAGACTTAAGAATTTAAGAAAAGGTCCAATGACGACAGAGGGTCTACGGAAGATGGTTTCTCAAAGTACCGTCGATTGTTTTCCTCCCACAGACGATATTCTTTGTTTCTGCTACCTTACAGCGCCATCTGTAGGTGCAATTTTAAGTTTTTTTTAACCATACCTAAAAAATTGTCATTACTTTGGGAGCATACTGGTGAAATTTCATGTTATTTAGATCAGGGGTTCTTTGGTTATAGTGATTTACTTTCACAACTTTAAAAAAAATCACCCTGTACATATCGTACTTAAAATATCTCATTGATGTGACGAAAAAGTAACAGTTGCCGAACAGTTGATGTCGGTTAAAGAGGCTTCCGAGTTGCAATCAACTTAACGCCCAGTCCGTTGAAAGTAGATTGTCTTGTATTAAATTGAGCCGTTGGAGAAAGTTAAGATGTAGTATTAACTACATGATAAAGGAACAATTACAGTATAAAGGATAGATGTAAAATTTTAGAAATGAGATGATATTAAATTTGGGATAATAAAGTAAAGTGAAAGAGATTAAGGATAGAGTCTAAATATTGAGAATAAAATGAAATGGTATAGCTGTAGTTATAACTAACTGCTTGTAAGGAAATTGAAAAAGTAAAAAATAGGGTTCGGAACATGTTCGCGAAACAGCACATAAATGCCAGGTGGTGAAAAGGCGGGCAAAGCATAAACAAAAAAAGGCACTCAAAAGAGCCTTTTTTTTGTGGTATAGCTTAGTTATTAAGCTTTAATTAAGAAATTAGGTAGTTACAATGTAGAAAAAATTACTGAGTAGAAAATAAGAGAGAGAAATCAAATATTTAATCAAAACTGATTTCATTCGCAAAATTTCTAGTATCAAATTGCTATAACTTAATTAAAAATCTTGAGAAATGACGGAGTTGCAATTTTTCTTTTTTTTTTATCACTAACCTTTTCAGGTCTACCGTGCTAACCTTTTCATTGAGAGCCACGACAAGAGGGAACGTGACTACCTTTGTAGGTTTTCACACCCCTCGAGCTGTGGTAAAGCAAGAGCCGTCGCGAAGCCTAGCATATGACATAGAAACTGACTCCCCTCATGGGGTTTCGGCGACAAAGCCACTGGGTGTTCTCGGCGGTTCATCAAGTGTCCGTCCCTGCGGAAGTTTCCTCCGAGATGTGGGGTTACTGTGGCAGCAACCGGTGTCATCGACACTTGGTAAATTGGCTTGGGGGTCCGCAGTTGGGGAGCGGCCCCAGGCCGATAGCAGCGCCGTGGCGAGACAAAGCTGCTAGTGCGATATAAGTCCGTTAGAGACTTGGGAGCGATGGTCGGAACGCGAGCCGGCGATCCCCGTGGGTGCCTGGCGGCGCGAGCTCATTTTACCCATACCTTTTCATTGAGTATTATTTTGTCTTAACAACTATTTTCGTTATTATCTGTTTGTAATAATAGTATATGTCTATACATTTATTATAACGTCTTTAATGTTTCAGCGTTCAGCAATAAGAATAATAATAAAAGTTTGCTTAATTCGCATTGCACCGTTGGCGATTATTTTATTCCAAACATATTTTTTCACTCTTTACATTTAAAATTGGGGTTTTGTTCTAGAACGGATAATTTGTGATGAAATATAAACAACAAAAATATTAGAAAAATGTGACGCCCACTCAATACTGTTGTAATACGACATTTTTCCAAACGTCTTGAAAGCATCTTCCGCAGTCTATTGTCACATGAATAGTATGCTAAATAATTATTTTTGTTAGATTTCAGTAAATGGCATATTCATTAAATTTCTGTAAACTCTAACTGTTGTGACTTAGACAGCTACGTTTAACATTAGTAACGTAAAAGTAAATTTTCCTAAAAACTAAAAAACAATTTCGACTCGAAAGTGTTAAAATACATGTATACATCACAGGGAGAACTTTTAATTAAAAACGTTATATACTTTTCAAAATGGTAAATTACACTGCTGAAATATTTCATTTGCGGTAGGGCAAATATTATGAAACAAAACGCGTCTGTGTAATGCTGAAGTCATATTGACGGCGGCAAAACCTGACCATTTTCTTTAATTGACATTTATTTTATTTATAAACCTAAAAAACTCAATTTCAGACTGTCGAATATGAAAAAATAATGTTCTTTCAAATGGTTTTAAAAATAAATTTTAAGGATGATGTTTTAAAAATATCTTTATCGCGATTAGAGATAATACGAAAGATGAACCCATTTGCACTTAAAATAGTATAAATTGTTCAGAATATGTTTCCGGTTAATATTCCAGAACTAAATTGAAACGTAATCAATAAATAAATACAATAATGAAATAAGAGTAATAAAATAAAATTTAACAGATATGTAATCGAACTACGTACGTAAATCATTCAAATTATCACAATCAAAATGGTTGCTGTAAGGAACGAAATCTTAGGTTTATTTTTCAAATATTAACTCATGACATGCGGCTAAAACGTAACTATTGCGTTACAATTTCGGTACTACAAATTCTTATCGAAATTGTGGCTCGAGTTACTCCATGGTTACAAATATGGAAATAAATAACCATGCTAAAATAAGAGATAACGTGCGTAATTTTTAAAAAGTACATGAAAATTAAATAATAGCATTTCAAATAATAACTTCAACGACCGTGCAATTGTGGAATATTCTCATTTGTTTTTGAAAATGGCTCGGAGTGAGCAGAAACATGTCAACAATCTAATAAATGTTATTTTCCTGTGTATTATGTTGTTAATTTACCCTTTTTAGCGTTTTAAGGAGATATGCTGGTTGATGTTCACGCGCATCAGTTTTTTGCATTCATCACGTTTTATTTTTAGCATTACATGTACACATATGATGTACTTATGCTATCAATGAGGAACATTATTAAGACGCTGCTACTCGTGAAAAAATATTTATGTGGAATGGATATTACAATACAAAAAGTAAGATTAACGAACGAAAAATCATGCGTCAAGAAGCATAGATCATGTAATACTTTCCAACACTTCCGAAATAACTTTACAAATCTTTACCTTTTAATAATGAAAAATATGATATCTAAGTAAACAACAGATGACAAGGGACGACCGCTCTGGGAAACCAGCTTTCGCTTTAGAGTATAAGTGCAAACCCGGGCGAAGACACAAACCAACTGTTTACTTTAACAGCATGCAATGTGTTTACATGCAATGTGTGTCTTTTACATGCAATGTGTTGAAAGTTGCACAGTTTTTAAAATGTTTAAGGTGCACAATTATGTAACTAAACGTCTCTAACCAAGTGTTTATATACTTAACTGTATTAAGAATGCATACTAGTATAACTTAACAAATTTGGCAAAGGTAAAAGATAATTGGGAAAGAATATACAATGTTTGTGAAGAAATATAGTGGTACTAGGGGATCCAACCCGGGCTTCCCAGGATACAAAATGTAGATGAAAGACATTCTTTTAATTGAATTTTTTTTAGATTTAATATATATATATATATATATATATATATATATATATATATATATATATATATATTGATTGCCCACTAACAACGCCAAAAATCATTTTTTTAAATAAAAATCATGCATTCGTGACATCATAATTCAATTTTATCATTTAACAGAATAATAAGGATACTATAATTTGTGACTCGTGCTATAGCCAGTCTGGACACACTGCCGTTATAATTATCTTTTTACACGTGAAGGTTTCGCTGTGGTACTCCATTGTCAAATTTGATAATTTTTGAAATTCAATATTTGAAAAACGGCATAATCATTAGATTTGAAATTTATATCAAGAAAAATACAATTTATTACCTTTCTAACGCATTTTGTCGAAAAATTTTTTGACAAATACTTTCCGAGCTATTAATTTTTTCAGTAACTTCAAATGTTTCATTTTCCGAGATCAATCTGTGGCAACGATTAGCGAAAATCCCAGTCGTGAGCAACGCATGGCTTTTTATTAACGAGGATAATAATACTAAACAAGTTGACAAATATTAATTTACAGAGATTAATGTATATAACACACTAATTATATGAACTGATATGAACATATGTACAGAAAAAAAACAATGGGAAAACGCTGGAATTTACCTGCTCTGATAAAACAATACAAATTGAAACAGTTGAAGATCTCCTGTTCGGTTGAACGAGAAGAGGAATGCTGACCGGAAGCTAAAATGGCTGATGATTTGAGAAAAGGAATTCATTGTTTTCTATAAATCTCTTATTATATCAATCTATTATTATATTCCTATCAATCTATTATTATATTCAAAAGAATTGGCCGGTCGAGCAGTTAGATCATCCAATCACGTAAATTCATCGTGTTACATTTTTTAATGTGGTAATGTGAAGTTAGTGTGCAATTCCGCATGTAGTGTTAAGATGTTGATTGTGATCCACAGATACAAAGTGTTGAGCCACGTTTATGTATTATATATAAGTGTTAATGAAATAGTTCGTGGTCTATTAAAAATTAGTAATGATATACGTTTTGTATTTTGGAAAAAGCATAGCATATGTAAAGACAATATTTCAGGAATTACCAACAATAATCGGAAAAATTCCGAATTCTTTTGTACAGCGCTGTATATGATCTATAGATTTGTATATATACTACATAAAATGCTACATTTTAGTTCAGTTAGGAAACACATACCACAGTTTAAAATCCCCCTTCTGAAATTTCCGTCAATAAACGGTAATGTACACGAGAAATTTTGTGCTGTCCTGTGTATGATGTATAGAATTTACACACACCAAGTAATAGACAAAAAATAGAGTTAAATTTAGAAGCGGGTTCAGCAACTGAAAACGCACTTCCAGCATATGTTGTTAACGGACAGTACAGAATTCTTTTGTGTGTCCTTGTAAATGAACGATGATTGCTATTCACACAATTTGCTGTAGTAAGCCTCTTATATTGCACCTTAGTGATATATAACCACTTCGATATGTTTGAAATAGTGAAACATTATTGAACAAAACCGCAAACGATATTTCTCCATGTTTCTCCATGGATAAACCTTTTGTAATGCACCTTAGTATTATATATCACAATATGTTTTAAATGGTGATACATTATTAAAATGAACCGCAAACGATTTTTCTCCATAGACCGTGATGTATCCAAATTCTTTTGAGTATTCCTGTAAAGAAACTGTTCGTGTTATTCACACCCTATTCTATAGTAAGCCTCTTGTAGTACATATCAGTGATATATATCAATTTCCGTATGGTTGAAATTGTGTAACATCATTAAAATAAACCGCAAATGATTTTTCCCCATTGACCGTAATGTAACAGAATTCTTTTGAGTGCCCATGTAAAAAAAACTATAAATGCTACTCACTTCATTTTTAATACCGAACATGCCATAGTAAAAATCAATAACATATATCAAATGCAGGACAATCGGAATATATTTACGTGAAATAGAGCACGCGCAGACAGACAAACCGAATTCATAAACACTTTTCAACTATGTTGGAAAATGTAAAAAAATGGGATATTTTATATAATTTATCTTGTAAAACGTTTAATTGATGAAAATTCTCTTTTCCTTTTAATTATTTGAGTGTTTCTTGTGGCACTTTATTAGCCTTTATCCATCTCTTTTGTTGAAGTTGATATCCCTTACTCTCCCGGAACTAATGATCGTTTAGATAATAGCTTTTAAGAATCTTTTCTAAACTTTCAATGATTAGACTATTTAATCAAGGAACTGTTTTGAAAAGTGAAAATTCTCTTAAATTGCGTTAGAATTTCTAAACAGTATTTTAACAAAAAATAACTTTGAATGGCGTCCACATTAAAATGTTAAAATGACAGTATTTTAAATTGTATAATTTAAAAAAATTACCATTAAAATGTACATTATAAATTAACACTATAAGGAATTTCATGAAAAGTGATATTTTACTTAGGAATTTCATTTGATATAGATTATATAATATATATATATTACAAAATTCAAAGTTAGTTCCGAATATTATTAAAATAGTTCTATAAAAAGCATCTCTTCTCAATTCATTCTACAACCCTAGTTTACTAATGTTTTTCCTATATTAAATAAAATTCCATTTATTTCCGTATCTAAATATCTTTGTAGTTTAAAGTGCGTAAATTCCTATTTTATTCCCTTTCAAATAATGCTTAAAATCACTTTCCGTATTTATTTTTTCTTCAAAAAACATTTTTTATTTCACGAAACTTGAAGCCGAATTCATTCTACTAAAAGCATTTATCATTTTTATATCATTCCTTTATTTTTCCTTTTTTTATTCCTTAACTCGATTTCTGGCGTAATATAGGCTTGGACTATTCATCTCCAATGGTATGCCGCATATAATAAAGAGTCCCAAAGCCTTGCAAGCCGCTCATTGGTTAAATTACCCCTGCCTTGACGAAATATTCCTACGACTCGCCCAGTTTAAAACGCAACGTATCGGATATGAGCGGATAATTTTATGGATTTTTAGTTGTCTAAAAAATATGTTGCTTTTAGAGAGAGAGACAGTTATTGCGTTGTCGAAATTACTTAATCTTCTAACATCTAAATCTACTTGATATTTTGAAATATTCCACGAAACTATGATAATGTTCCAAAAATTTATAATTTTTATATGTTAATAATGTTTGTTCAACTCATACAGCGTTTTGTCTTCTAACATCTGCTACATTTTACCAGCCAGGCTGATTAAGCATGGAATATGACTTCCTTTTATAATTTATTTGACCGGATAATATGATATTTACCTCAATGTGTGTGATGGATTATCTAGAATGATTGGGCAGGGTTAGTTGAGTCTAAGCCGAAAGGTAGGCCTCCCCGCCTGGTTTGACTTTGACCTTGTCGAGAATGATGGCTTTACCATACTTAGAATGATCGTATCGTCACATCGTATCATCACATTATTATTCGTATTTTTTCACCCATTAAATTCAAATAAAATTTGAATTTAGAATTCTTTTGAACTCGTATGGTAACTCAAATTCTCTAAATACTTAACATCAGTGTAATCTTACGCAATGGGTAGATGCCTGTTTCTTCTAAGGATGGTGGTCTCTTGTCCGCCGTTATCAAACCTCGGCAAAGATGGAGAAAATACATTTCTAGTATTTGTTACATGAATGCTCACATGATATATCACATTGGAAGGTAGTACAAATATGATATACTTAATTTATCAATGTATCTGCCATATAAATTAATTTATATTTAAAATATTTTATCTATTAAAAATATGAAATTTTGTATAATCAATGAGGAAAAGTTTGTCACAATCTATGCTTCGACAGCTTTTACAAGACTGATCCAATAGTAATTACAATAATTGTCAAATCTTGATTACAATAATGGTCGCATTAATGGTCCAACGATGGCTACAACAAAGATTACAGCAATGGTTAACCCCTTCAACGGCCGTTTAGATAGGGAAACAGTGTTATTACCCCCGACTTAACTCGGGACAGCCACTGAGGTGGTTAAAATAGTTACAACTGTGATGAGAGATATGACTGCAATAGACCTGCAACAATAGACCTGGATTGGAGAATTACAGGTTGTTTCATGAAGAACTCCTAACAATGAAAATAAATAACTCGGAAACGGTGATAGATAGAAGCATGAAACCAGTGGTAGGTTTCTAAAAAATCTGATGCAGAATTTTCAACATTATAGCAACAAATTACGCCGATAGATGGCACTGCAGACAGCATTACCATAAGTAGGCTGTATCACATCAAAAGCTATTCAAAAAGCGTCCCCATCACACATTACATATGTCGTAAACGAAGAAAAAATATGTTCTCCTCCTTGTGGCAGCAGGACTATGATTTATTCCGGATTATTCCAACAGGATAAATACACGTTCCTCTACGAAATACATCACTTCTGGAATTTATTTCACTGTACGCTAATAGCGATCACGTTTCAACGGCGAAATCTTCGACGATTGATCGTTCTTGGCGTCTTAGCTCTCTTTATAAGGATTCCCTAAGGCTGCCTGTAGCGCCATCTATCGGCGCTATTTTAAACACAAATTTTGAGTTTTCTGTATCAGATTCTTACGGGGTTTTTTAAATCAACATTACTCAATTACAGCATTGTTTAATGCTTATGTCTATCACCAATTCCGAGTTTTTATTTCCAAACTTAGCGGTCTTTCATGAAACACCCTGTAGTGTTCGTATCGTTTAGTATAGTGTTAAATTACGGTTATATAGACGCTTTCTATAAAAACTGTTGAATGAGTGGACAATTTACTGCACTATTTTAACAGTTAAAATAAAATACATATGTACAATAATTGTTATTCATCTTGCTGAAAATTTAACCATCTGTTTTGTTATACTTAAAACATTTAATGCAGTATAAAGTTTTTCTTCAAATATTTTATATAAATAAGTTATTCGTGTTTAAAGGATATAAACGTATGTACATATTTATATGTTTATAAAACTTTCCAACATAGTTGAAAATGATTTATAAATTCGGTTTGTCTGTCTGCCGTGTGTCTGTCCGTGCTCTAACTCCCATAAATGTGGTCTGATTGTCATGCAATTTTAAAATTGAAATTTATTTAAATTTAACATAGAATGTTTGGTATTGAAAATAAAATGTATAGCATTTATAGTTCGTTTACAGAGACACACAAAGATTCCGTTACATAATGGTTTATTGGTAAAAAATCATTTACGGTGCATTTTAGTGATGTTACTATATTTCAAGGATAATCAAATTCATTTACATCTCAAAGATGGACTACAACATGCTTTCTTAGGGGTATCAAATAAGTGGTATTTATAGTTCATATACAAAGACGCACAAAAGAATGGTATTTTAACACTTTAAACATAATGAAATCACGAAAGTGCACTACAACAGGTTTGGTATAGGTTATGAAGTGCATACACTGAGATAAATGACGCTTTCAAATCTGAGTAAATCGATGTTTTCATTGTGGTATAAAAGTTTTTCATTCAAATAGGACGATGTAATGCTTTCAATTCTGAAATACCAGAAATACTCAGAATGTCGAAACATGGACATACTCAAAACTGAGCTGATAGAATTCAGTTCATACTCATTTTTGACACATGGACATACTCAAAAAGGATTAGAATTAGTTCAAGCTCATTTTTGAAGAGTTGAAATACTCCAAAATGAGCACATAGAAGTCAGTTCATACTCATTTTTGAAACATGTACATACTCAAAAATGATTAGAATCAGTTCAAACGCACTTTTGAAAGATAAACATACTCAAAAATGAGCTGTTCAAAGTCATTTTTGAAACATGGACATAGTCAAATAGGAGAACATGATGTGAGTGTGTGCATGTGTTCAGAAATGAGAATATACATGTTACAAACTTGAGTCATTTTCATTCGGAGCCATTTTGACTATGCGATATACTCAGACTTGAGTATTTTTTTATCAATTTTGAAAATGTCGATTTTAGAGTGTAGCATTAATCGTTCTATTATAGAGACACACAAAGAATTCGGTCACTTGGCTGATTATGATCGTTAATTGCTAGAAGCGCGTTTTCCGTTGTGGTATGCACTTTTAAACTTATTTAATTTTAAGTTTATTAGGTGGTGCGTATGAATTCTATAGGTATAAAAAATAAGTACACAAAATAACTTGTTTACATTACTAGGTGCGCACAGCAATTGCTGAAATTGTATTGTTACTGAGTTACGTGTTCTTTTAAGTTGCTTATTATGATATCTCATTTAAATCTATGAAAGGAATTAAATTTCTTAATAATATCATCTTCGTGTCGGAAAGTCTTTCATAATCTATGCCAGACGCATGATTATGTAACTTGATTCCTGTTACGTATTTATATTCAAGACAAAATATGGAAATATCTTTAAGGGAAAAAAAATTACATTTTCATTCCTAAATTGTGAATAAAATAGGCTTATTTTATAATAATTGTTTGTTTTTCTTTTTAAATAATATCGATTTTTCAGAATCAATTAAGAGATTAAATTTTATGAAATTCTTCAGTTAAATTAGATAATGTAACTTTACGATTATAGTTCTCTCAAGAAAATCTCCTTCAGGGAATATATCTATTCGTGTAAACAAAAGACATCATTTCAGATGCTTCAAATTCTTTTCTATAAAGGCTAATGTCAGTTAATTTCCTGAATTATTCATCAAGTCAACCTTTCAACCGTTCGAAAACAATTTCGAAAATGCTTAGCTTTTAACGTACCATTTAGAGACTGAATTCTTGGAAGAATTTAATACCAGATATTAATACAAACGATGCATTATTTATGAAATCGTTTAGAATAATTATACATTAGAATTCCTTGAAAAAGAAAGATTATAAATTTTAAAATTTATATCATTTTTTCTTTTCCTGATTTACATTTAAAAAATTAATCATCATAGCATAACAGATACGAAGATTTTTTTATGTAATCACATAAGTGTGAGATATTTTTTTAAACAAATACTAAGCTAATATGTGTATATGTGTAAAAAACTGAGCATATTTATTAATTTTAAGAACCAAAAATTAATGTCTCTCTTCAATAAGTATTAAAGAAAAATATTTATTTTAAATTTACTATTTTTATACAGGTGGTCATAAAACCAACATAGCTTGTTGCAAAAAGTTCTAGTTGTTAAATTTATCAAGCAGCATGAACGGAATCTGTGATGTCTATATTTGAAATTATGCGCTCATGAATATGCTGAAGAGCAGCAATCAAACCCTTGTGCGTATAATCATATATGGAAGAGTTCTAAAATTTCAAATAGAAAAATCCAATTTTTTATTTTGCATGATCTTTCTGTGATATAAAAAAAATTGCTTGCTCAATAAATAGTTTTCTTACAGTATAGCTGTTGTGGTTCTTACAACCACTGCCATATTTTAATTCAATTTAAGAAATATTTTATTAGTCCTTATTCATTTAATTTTAAAATTCACATTCAAAATTATTTTAAAACTTCCCCTGCAAACTTTTCTTTATTTCATAACATTTCGCTTTTTAAAATTCATACTAATCTTTTTTGTTACCTCTGTACTTCCGGTATTGGATTTTACTAGAAGCTTCGATATCATTCTTTGCCTATGCTCACTTCCTGTTCTAAGCTCCGCCCCTCTCCAATCAAATTCAAATGTTTTTAATACGTATTTTTTTATCTCTGCCGATTGGCGTTTTTCAATTTTGGCACCCCCTCCCCTCCATGCCCTGTCAGCGCGGATGCTGCTCGCTTTCGACACTCACATAGAGATGTTGTCTGCTAGAGTGTAACGTGATGATTTCCCTGGCTGTAAAAAAATGTTATGCGTCTAAAGCTACGATATGAAAAAAATATTTCTTTTTTAAAAGAAATTATGATGAATTTGACCTCCTTATTAGTTTACTCTGAGTACGGCAACAATAAAAATCTTCTCCACCAACGTAAAAAAAGGACGGTTGTGTGTGATGGTAGCTCAATGGAACCTTGCATATATGGCGAAAATGGCTTATTGTCATTCGAGTGGTGATACCTTTTTTTGTTCTACAAATTGCTTGATAAAGTCGTATGTTTTATTTTTTTTTTTAAATCAACATATCCGAGTTTCCCAAGAGAAAAAAAACTTCAGTAATATTTGTGATGGTGTTTATTTAAAAACGTCAATTATGTGCTTATAATTTAAGAAATAGAGGTGAATCTATAAAGAAGAGATTCCCTCAGAAATACTTATTTTTCAAGATTCTTTATAAATAAAGATTTCATATTGAAGGTGCAAAAATTTATTGCAAGTTCTTTTAGTCACGTCTCTCCCTTATGTTCCTTTTTAGGTTGATGCAGGTAATATTTTAATTTTATCTTCATTGTTCTTGATTATAAATTTGCATGAATAATTTATTTAACAAATCTTTGTTTTAATAATTAATGTCATGTCGAAGTGGTCTTTTGCGGCCATAACAACACTGTACCCACTATATTCTTTTGATCACAAGCCCAAATATATATTATTTGGACTATTAACAAGATTACACTGTATAAAAAAAGGGAACTTATCGTCCAACCACCACAGTTCCCTCTTTGGTGCCGTTGGTGGTTGACGATAAGTTCCCTTTTCTCAAACACTGGAATCTTGTTAATATTCCAGATAATATATATTTGATTTTGTGATCAAAAGTGTATAGTGAGTATAACATTGTTGTGACCGCAAAAGACCACTTCGACATGACATTAAAACAAAGAATTATTAAATAATTATTCATGCAAATTTATAATCAAGAACAATGAAAATAAAATTAAAATATTACCTGCATCAACCTAAAAAGGAACATAAGTGAGAGACATGATTAAAAGAACTTGAACTAAAATTTGCACCTTCAATATAAAATCTTTATTTATAAAGAATCTTGAAAAAGGAGTATTTCTGAGGGAATCTCTTCTTTATAGATCCACCTCTATTTCTTAAATTATAAGTACACAACTGACGTTTTTAAATAAACGCCATCATAAATATTACTGAAGTTTTTTTTCTCTTGGGAAACTCGGATCTGTTGATTTTTAAAGATAACATAAAACATATGACTTTATCAAGCAATTTGTAAAACTAAAGAAGTATCACCACTTGAAAAGAATAAGCATTCTTGAAATAAATGCCAGATTCCAGCGAAACTACCATCACACACAACCGTCTTATTAACTACGCTGTTGTAAAATAATTTCATTTTTTCCGTAATGAGAGTAAAATAATAACCTCAGATCATCACAATTTTTAAAGACGATATTTTCTTCATATCGTAACTTAAGATGTACGCATAATATTTTTCAGAGCAGCAAGCCAAGCGATCACCTCACACTCTTGTGTCAAACGTTTCAGTGTCTGTGTGTGAGCGCGCAGCTTCAGCACTGACTGGGAACGGAGGGGAGGGGGTGCCAAAAATTGAAAAACGCCAATCGGCAGAGATAAAAAAAATACGTATTAAAAACATTTGAATTTGATTGGCGAGGGGCGGAGCTTAGAACAGGAAGTGAGCATAGGCAAAGAATGATATCGAAGCTTCTAGTAAAATCCAATACCGGAAGTACAGAGGTAACAAAAAAGATTAGTATCAATTTAAAAAAGCGAAATGTTATGAAATAAAGAAAAGTTTACAGGGGAAGTTTTAAAGAGGAAAAAATTAAAATAATTTTGAATGTGAATTTTAAAATTAAATGAATAATGACTAATAAAATATTTCTTAAATTGAATTAAAATATGGCAGTGGTTGTAAGAACCACAACAATAGCACTATCTAAATGTCAAAACCACATCTATTTTTAGTCATTTTCAACATTTCTGACAGTACTATAAATCTGAATAAATCATATTTAAAATTAATTTGAATTAAATTTATTATAACATCGAATCTGGATTTATAATGAGGTAACTTTTTACTAACATTCACACATTTCTTTAAAATAAAACCCCTCAATTTTTTTTTTTTTTTTTTTTTAAGGATGGCGACGCCTGACGCCATAAACCGAGTTTATATATACGTATATAGACAGGTTTTAATATTTAATATTATATTATTCTTTTTTCCCGTCTTAAATCGTTTAGACCACTTTTTAAAATAATATTTAGTTTCATATATTTTACCAATTTTTTTAAAAAGGTTTCACCTGTATACAGTCATTGACGTTACGTTTTTAAAGTGAAAAAATAAGTTTATCTATCTTAAAATTTTAAATAATAAATTGGTGTTTGATATAAAAATAACTCTAGCGTGTTTAGATCAATATTTCCAAAACACAGTATCTGTTGTTTATACATAAATATATAATTTTAACATTACTAAGCAATTAAATAGAAAGCATATAAATACATATTTTATTACAAAGCAATAAAATAATCTTATAGAATTTAAATACTTTTGAATTGTATTAAATATGGATGAGTTATGGCAACATTATTTTTTACCGCGTCACTTTCATATATCAGATGTGGAAATAAACGAAAACTAATATCCTGTTTTGCTATATAAAAATAAATTTGTTGTTATTGGTGATAAGAATAAACTTTTGATAAGACGCCCAGATAAATAAGAATATCAGAATTTTATTGCATACTATTTGACATTTTAGAATAGGTTTCAGTTCTACGTATCTTAAAGCATTTTCAATTTTAAAGTCGGACAGGAAATAAGTAAATACCAGACACAAAATTGAGATTTTCTATTTTTCATCTCTTTTTATATAAAGTGTGTGTTTTCTAAACTATACTTTTCAGACCATTTATTTTTTGTATTGACAGTTCTATAAAACGATATAAATGAAAAATATTTTTTTTTTATCTAACTTATTCGTGCTTCTTTTATTTTTTTACTTTTTACATCCATTTTAAAGGTGTGTCAGAAATTAAACCAATTTCTTTTTCATGTTTAATAAACATACGCATATCCATGAAAATTATTTAATATTTTAAAACTATCACGCTCTTAAATAAATCCAACACAATTTTGTTTCTTAATTAAGTAATAATAATATTTAGCTGCATTTACGTTTCTGATTTTTTTTATTTAAAATTAACTGTCTATACAATCATTCAATTTAGATTTTTTAATTAAATTAAAAAAACATCAATTATTACATGCTTTGTTTTAACTTATATTTCTGTATGTATGTGGCAGTCAAATCTTGTTACTAATTTTTCACCCACTTCCTGTTGACATACAGATTTGAATTTTGGAATATATTTGTATTCCTGGGGGCAATACATGACATTGGACATTGATTTTTTAAAATTCGATCCCTAAAGGGAGAAAAGTTGGCACAAAACTTGCATTTCCTCCATAGAAATAACGTAAGGATTCTTTAATATTAATTGAAAAAAGTAGCTCCATTGTTGCAACATTCATTCATCCATTTTAACCACATTGTTGCCCGCATCACTATGACGTCAGCATTGAGCAAATCACATATTTCTGCTTTATAATATAAGTTGACTTTTTTGTGAATGTTCATGAAAGCATGTTTAATTATTTTTTTTATTTAATTTATTTAATTTTAAATTTATAAAATGATAACAGACTTAAAAATAAATCTATAATGTTCCGATCAAGGCTTAAGAAAAGAAGTATTTCTTTAAAACTAGAATTATCGTATTTATTGTATACAGAGAACTACCAGGATGGGTCATAGCCAGAGCTGAGACAGAGACTTTAATGATGTTATTATGGCTTTGTATGGGAGATACAGACACGCAATAAAGTTTGGTATTTAATACAATTTATCTCGTAGAATATTACATAATATGAAATTTATTGAATAGATACCATCAATCAAAATTGAAATTTCTAATTTCAGAATAGATACTTTGAGATTTTGACAACTCGTACACAGAGAAAAATGACACTTTCAATTCTGAGTAAATCGATGTTTTCATTTTGTTATGAAACTTTTTGTTTCAAATATGAAGACCCAATGCTTTCAATTCTGAAATACCAGAAATACTCAGAATATTGAAACATGGACATACACAAAACTGAGCAGATAGAGATCAGTTCATATTCATTTTTGAAACATGGACATACTCAAATAGGAGCACATGATGTTTTATTCTTGAGTGTATGCATGTTTTCAGAAATGTGTCTATACAAGTTTCAAACTTGAGTCATTTTGATTCGGAGCCATTTTGACTATGCGATATACTCCGATTTGAGTATGTTTTGATCAGTTTTGAAAATGTCGTTTTTAGAGTGTATGAAATGAAAAGTAAGAAATATCTTTCAAATAATATATATTTTTTAATTATCAATTTAAATTTCGTAATAATGTTTCTACCGATTAATAAGATATTAAAAGACAATTAAATATATATAACTTCATGTTTTTTTTATATATCATTATACTTCCTTCCTTCCATCGTAGGTATACAGACCTGTAAATAAAAAAAGTATTCGTTCAATTTCAACTAAATTCCTGTTAAGATATTACACTTAATATTTAGGAAAAGAATTAAAAAAAAAGCAAATATTTATTTTGAAAAAAAAAAAAAAAAAAAAAAAAAAAACAGTGATACGAGCTAAAAATCACGTGTTGGGCCATACATGACCCACCTCGGTAACTGCAGTGTTAAATATGCATACACAATATTTTATTATCGTTGGCTTAAATCTATCGCAAGCTCTTCTAAAATTTAAGTAGTTTAAGACTGATTAAAATTAAGATAATTTGTCATAATATTAATCTGAGCCGTTTCATTTATATGATGCCGGGATAAATAAGCGTAACTAATATCACTTCTCCCTGCTTAAAAATCAATTTGACTCTATTTGTGATAAGAATTAAACTCGAAACCAATACTAAACAAGAAAGAAAAATCATGCGTCAAGCACAGATTATGTAACACTTTACAACACTTCTGAAATACTTTCACATATCTTTACCGAACTTTCACATATCTTTCACTTTATCTTTACTGAAAGATTACGCCTAAGTGAACAATTTGGGAAATGCATAATACATCAATTCAAGATTCATAATACCAATTTCAAGAATAACCAAAACTATTCAGAAAAATATCCGAATTCTTTGGAATGTCCTGTATATGGTCTATAGATTTTTACATAAACTACAAAGAATGCTAAGTTTTTGTTCAGTTAGGAAACACATAGCACAGTGTAAAATTACCCTTGGGAATTTCCGTCAATTAACTTAAAATTACTCGAGATATTTTGTGTTGCCCTGTATATAATCTGTAGAATTTATACACACCAGGTAGTATAATAACAAGAACGTAAAATAATGCGTCAAGCATAGATTATGTAGCACTTTCAAACAATTCCAAAATAATGGTACAAATCTTTATGGTTTAATAAGGTAAAAGATGATATTCAAGTAAAAAATTTAGAAAACGCATAACATATAAAAAAAAAATCCCTGACGGCTTGGCCTGCAGGCACAGGTAGATTTCAAAGACGCAGACCGTGGGGCACCTGATTATTGCGAATTGCAGAAGAAAGACCTATTTGCCATGATGTGGCAGTTGGGACTACCCACTTCGACATATACCTCTGCCTGTAGGTGTAGCCAGCAAGGATTTTTTTGTTTTTAATTTTTATTTTACCGTAAAAGTTGGTCCTATAGAAAACTTGTCAATATAAAAGTTGTATATAATATTAAGAAGATTTATAATAAATTTAAGCGGATTTGATATCTTGGGAATTGACGAAGTTATGATTTTTTTTCTTCTGAAACCCATATCCCCCCCCCCTCCTTGGGGGTATTTTTAATGAAATCAAAAATCTGTCATACATAAATTTTTGGCCATTTTCATAAAAGTAATAATAACTTTAAACGGATTCGATATGTATAAAAATTAAGAAGTTATGGTTTTTTTCTGTTTTCACGTCTGCTTGTAGGCGGAGCCAGCTGGGATTTTTTGGTTTTTAATTTTTTTTTTGCCATAAGAGTTGGTCCTATAAAAAACTTGTCAATATAAAAGTTGTAGATAATTTTAAGTAGATTTACAACAAATTTAAGCGGATTATATATCTTGGAAATTGACGAAGTTATGAATTTTTTTCTTCTAAAACCCCTCCTTTTTTCCCCCACTTGGGGCCTTTTTTTGGTGATTTGTATGATATAAAAAATCTGTCATACATAAATTTTCGGCCCTTTTCCTAGAAGTAATAATAATTTTAAACGGATTCGATACGTATCATAATTAAGAAATTATGCTTTTTCTGTTTTCACAAAAAGCCCCCTCATTCCCCCCCCCCCGCCTTGGTTCGATTTTGCCCGTTAACGAACTTGACTGAGATTTTATGCCCGTTGATTTTATGTATCAATTTGGAAGAGATTAGTGCAGAATTATTGGAGTTATCGTGTCCATAAAAAAGTGACATAGATAGATAGATAGATAGATAGATAGATAGATAGATAGATAGATAGATAAAGTTTTGAACTGGGGGTGTTTTTGGGTTCGGGGAGTCATAATCGGTGTAGACCTGCAAAAATTTTTCAAAAATTCCAACTTAGGGGAGAATGTAATAGGTAGTATTTCTTACGAAATCTACCTAAAACCCAGTTTCAGAAATTATCAACAATATTTGGAAAAAGATCTGAATTATTTTGTGCAGCCTTGTATATGATCTATATATTCGGATATATAATACATATAATGATAAATTGTAGTTTAGTTAGGAAACGCATGGTACAGTTTAAAATTTCCTTTCTGTAATTTCCGTCAATAAACAGAAATGTACTCGAGAAAATTTGCGCTACCCCATATACGATATATACAATTCATACATACCAAATAATTGACAAAATAAACATGTTTAGTAACGAAAAACGGACTTCCAGCAATTATTAACTGACAGTACCGAATATTTTTGTGTGTCCTTGTAAATAAACGATGAATGTTATAGACACACTATTCTATAGTAAGCCTCTTGTAATACACCTTATTGATATATATTAATTTCATTATGCTTGAAATTGTGAAATATTATCAAAATATACAACAAACGGTTTTTCTCCATAGACTGTAATGTAACGGATTTAATTGAGTTTCCCTGTAAAGGAACTATAAGTGCTATGCACATCATATTCTATAGTAAGCCGCTTGTAGTGCACCTCAGTAATATATATCAATTTCAATATTGTTGAAATCGTGTAACATTATTAAAATAAACCACAAATGTTTTTCCCCTTAGATCGTAATGTAACGGAAATATTTTGAGTGTCCCTGTACATGAGCTATATGTGTTATGCAAACCATATTCTAGAGTAAGCCGCTTGTACTGCACGTCAGTGATATATATCAATTTCAATATTTTTGAAATTCTGTACCTTATTAAAATAAACCGCAAATGTTTTTCCCCCATAGGTCGTAATGTAACGGAAATATTTTAAGTGCCCCTGTACAGGAACTATAAGTGTTATGCAAACTATATTCTATAGTAAGCCGCTTGTACTGCACCTGGGTGATATATATCAATTTCAATATTTTTGAAATTGTGTAACATCATTAAGTAAACCGCAAGTAATTTTTCCTCGTAGACAGTAATGTAACGGAATTCTTTTGAGTGTCCCTGTACAAAAAAACTATATGTGCTGCACACTTTATTTTCAATACCAAAAATGCCGTAGTAAAGCACAATAGCATATATCAATTGCACGACAATTCGAATATATTTACGCGACTTAGAGCATGGAGAGATATACAGACAGATAAACCGAATTCATAAAAACATTCTCAACTATGTTGGAAAGTGTTTAAAAGATTTTGTAGCGTACGGTTCGGCATTCTAAATTATGTCATGATTCTGCATAGCTTAAAGCTTTTTTATTTCTAAATGAGGGCAAAAAATGAGTAAGTACCAGACAAAAAAAATAAGATTTAAATTGTTTCCATGTCCATTTGGATCAGTTTTGTTGGTTCTAAGATACATTTAACAGATCATTTTCTTGTTGTATCGTTAATTCAGACAGTAATGAGTAAAGCATAAAAGATTTTGATTTAAATTTAATTTATGCGTACTAAATTTACTTAATCAATTAATTAGTCGATTTTTATATGAGTTATAACGTTAGATTTAATGATTAAAATTAAAGAATTAAATTCAAATATATATATGTATATATGTAGTCATCCAAATCTACATAGATTATTTGGCATTAATTATTTGGCCTGTAAATGAACTATACACGCTATGCATTACATTTTCAATAGCAGACATGCCCTTGTAAATCTCCATAACATATATTAATTACATAACTATATGAGTATATTTACAAGAGTTAAAGCGCGGAAATAGTAAACACTTTCCACAATGTTGGGAAGTATTAACCAAACAAAACCAAACAAAACCAAACAAAAACATGTTTGACACGATCATAAAATATATAAAAATTTTAATTTGAACAAATTTGTTAAAAAAGCGAATGCTATGTTATTCTTTTTATTTATGACTAGTTTTACAAAACTATAATCATTATAGATGAATGATATTTTGTAAAACTTAACAAATTATAATTTATGTTCAATTAATTTCAGATTAAAAAAAAACTGGAAGCTACACTGGTGTGCAAAACTTAAGCAACATACACAAAATTCTAATTTCTGAACACGTGAGTACTCAAAAGGAAATTCTATTAAGAGCAAGTGTACAAAAGAGGTACTACCCTAACAGTACGGCCAGTCGATGTGAAGTCCCCTTGACGTCACCCATGTTTAGAAGTGTCACAATCACTACGGTGAATCAAAATATTCTCAAGTCACTGTCAGTTGAAGACTGAACTTTGAAGTCATTGTGAGCATTGCATTGTGATGAGTTGCCAAATAATGTCACAATGTAGTCGCATGGTGAATTTCCGGTGATCGACACTCTATTGTGAAGTCATCATTGCACTCCTTTGTGAAAAGTCACCAAATGATTTCATTTTCTGTCACTTGGGAACTCGCCACAGAACAGCTATCATGATGACTTTCCAATGGACTGTCAAAATGACAGTCACATGAGAGTCACAAGGTGACTTCATTGTAATGTCACATGGTGACCCATCGCAAAAGCGACAGTCACAGTGACTTTTCAGTGTTAACAATCATTTAAGAGTAATAATGAAACAGTGAAATATCCCATATTTTGATTCAAACGTAGCAATTTTGACACTTCTAAAAATGTGTGGCGTCAAGGGGACCTCACATCGACTGGCCGTGCTGTTAGGGTAGTACCTGTTTTCTACACTTGCTCTTTGTAGAATAAATCTTCTTATATCTTCTTCTTAAATAATCTTTGTCTCCCTAAAATCTTACTTTTTTATGTTTATTTTTTATGTTAACACTAAAAAAATAGGATAATAATATGAAATTTATTGAATAGATACCATCAATCAAAATTTAAATTTCTAATTTCAGAATAGATACTTTGAGATTTTGACAACTCGTACACTGAGAAAAATGACATTTTCAAATCTGAGTAAATCGATGTTTTCGTTCTGTTATGAAATTTTTTGTTTCAAATAGGACGACACAATGCTTTCAATCCTGAAATACTCATTTTTCAAACTCATTTTTGAAACATGGACATTCTCAAATAGGGGCACATGATTCTTTATTTTTGTGTGTGTGCATGTTTTCAGAAATGAGTATATACAATATACATGCTTCAAACTTGAGAAATTTTGATTCGGAGCCATTTTGATTAAGTGACATACGCAGATTTGAGTACTTTTTTCTCTGCTTTCAAATTATCATTTTTAGAGTGTATACATGTAATAATGTATTTTGATAAATAAACTATCGAAATGCGTAACAAATTAATATTTTCTATCGATGATAAAGATTTATCATATATTTTATTATATTCTTCCACAATAATTCAAATTTACAATATACATATTTCCGAAAGTATTATTTTAAGTTGATCGTGTCTTACATTATCTTCTTCCACAGTAATATCAAATTTTATTACATATTTATAATTAGACACATTATTCTTTGAATTACCCAATTTTAACATGAACTTAAGATATGCCCACTCACTTATTTTATATAGTAATAAAAATTACAAAGTAGTATCGCACAGTTTCATTCCTCATCTCCTCGATTTTATATGACTGTATATCGCCCAACAAGTAGCTGTTCTATGCCCTGTTTTTCTTGATTTCCATCATAGCTTTATCTTGGTATCAACGGAATTGAATTGCAAACAAATTATATGTATAATGCTAACCATAAAAATATATTCAAATTTTCCTTCAACATCAAACTTAAGAGCTAATGGTTTCGATGATCAACATGTAGATGGTAGCTCAGGTATATTTATGTAGAAATGTATTTATATATTTGAGGTAATTTATAAAAAAAAAAAAAAAATGAGAGTTCATTTTTGCATTTGAATGCACGATAGGGAGCTTATTAAATTGCATATATATTAAAAAAAAATTACTATTCATTGTACATCCAATTGCAATATACTGTTTATATATGTTACAATAAAAACCCGAAATCTGTCAAAACCCGAATTAAGTAGAGAAAACGCGTTCTAACTGAGAGCTCCAGTTAAAACGCATTTTAGCTGATTTATTCCAGTTAGAACTCGTTTTAACTTAGAGCGCTGGAAAACCCCCGTTTTAATCGGGTTTTGACTGATTTCTTAGACAATATCATTTGTATCTATCCAAAATTATTTATGTAAATCAGTTAAAACGCGTTTTAACTGATTTATTCCAGTTAGAACGCGTTCTAACTTAGAGCGTTATGACTACTAATAACATATATAGGTTACAGGGAAATCCCGAAATCAGTCAAAACCTGAATTATCTAGGGAAAACGCGTTCTAACTGAGAGTTCCAATTTAAATGCGTTTTAACTGATTTATTTCAGTTAGAACGCGTTCTAACTTAGAGCGCTAGGAAAAACCCATTTTCTCTAGTTAATTCCGGTTTTGACTGATTTCGGGTTTTCACTGTAACATATATAAATGATAGTGAGTAAATATGCAGATATTCTCATCTTTATTTATATTGTCATTTTTATAGTAAACAGGGTTTTTTTTTCTGGCAAGGGATAAAATTTTGAAATATTTAAAAAAACTATGTGTAGAAAAATACACATTTGAACATTTAAAGCAGTATGCAGTAGTACATAATTCATAAACAAAAATAATGGAAATAGCTTTATCTTAAATAAATCTAAAAGTAAAATCAAAAGTTTGGAAATGAAACGTGTCATTTTTTTGCATGTATAATATACGATCTTGAATTTAAGTGAACAGTTTCGTTTCGTTTCGTTTTTTTCCCCATATTTCATGTCGCATTTACATAACAGACAATGCTATCATTTTTCAAGCTTCAGTTTCATTTAGATTTTCTTTTTAAATTACTACTTAAGATAAAGCAGTATCCTGCAATTCTTTATCTTCATGTGCTGCCATTTATTTTATATGTTTTGTGTCACACTAAAGCATTTTTTCATACTTAAATAAACTGATTTTTAAGATTTATCATAACCTTTCTCTTTTCATGTGATTTATAATATACAAAACTTTTATTTTATTGATTTATGAAAATATGTAAAAAACAAACCTAGTAATTAGCTATTAACTAGACACCTTTGGCGACCCGTTTGGTCTCACGTAAATGTATGCTAAGCATTTCAACATGTAATTTTATTCATAATTTAATTTATTTACTTACTACTTCGCCAAATCGGAATATTGTGATAGATAAATCAGGAAATCTTGGCGATCATGACAGCAATTCGTATTTTTCTTTATTGTTATGCATTCCATCTTTCTTGAGAAAAAACGTTTAACACAGTTAGGCATTTCTGCTTCATCTTCAGTTGCAATACGTTCGCTAACGTGGTGATTTTAAAACCTATTACCTAATATTCCGTAATTTGGTCCAGAGCCAGATGCCGTATTTTAGCTGATACCATTTTCTGCGGTGAACAGTTTTTTGTGAAAAGCCTTTAACGATATCCACATTTACATTAAACCATATTGAAGCTTTTTTGTTTCACGTTAAACATAGCTTAAGAATCTATTACAGAGAATTACAATATATATCATTATTATCATCTAATCGTATTGGATATTGTGTCATAATTGGGCTGAATACTAATTGACGTATTCTAACGATTATGGTTTGGTGAAGCATAGAAATTTTGGATGCCACTTACGAGGGTCACATTCCCATTAAACAATATTTGCTGTCAGTATCGCCAAGTTTTGACCCTTGGCGTACAATTGGATTAAAATTCACCAACTTTTTTCTAGATGCCGATCTCTGACCGATTTTGTTTATCTTTGCTCTCCTTTCATGATGCAGTTCAGGAGTTTTCATAACTGCGTAACTCACTGACTTCGGCATTTATTATTACTATCTGCTGTCTTTTAAGAACCGTGAGAGGTAAACACACCGCGCCCACAAAGGCGACTATAATACTAATTACACAAACCCTCTTTTTCTCTCTATAATGTAACTTTATAGTTCATATTATGTAGAAGAAATATTAAAGGGAATTACAGAAGCATTTATATATAACTGTATAATATAATATATGTATATATATATACATATATATTATTCATAGATATAGTATGTTATTATAATATATGTGTCATCTTCATTCCAGCGGATATAACATACAGCCAAAAACAAAACTACCATCGTAACTATCTTAGCTAAAAGCCACTCATCTGATATTATGTGTTTATTATATACTAAATTATTATTTTGTATTATTTTAGTTTGATTTTATATTATTTACCATTTTTAAAAACTTTACACATTTTATACATGTATATTAAATTACTGTTTTGAACGCGATTGGCTGTTGGAAATAGTAAATATGATTGGGAATTAACAATCACTTTCGATGATCTTTCTCCAGGTCACCGATAATACGCAAGTACCAAATTAACAGACAATTCGTTTTGAAATTTAATTCATTATACATTATTACATAAGTTGTATTTGTCACATGTATGTATGTTGTTATGTATGTTGCTATTGTACTTCGTCAAAAAAGATCGTGAAGGAAGTTGAATTGTATAGCACTTCACCTGACGGAATTAAGCTAAGCTTTGGTTGGCTTAACAGCGCGAATTATTTTTTGAACGCCAGATATCACTACAAAATTCATCGCTGGGGAACTTGCTTTGAGAATGAATGCCTTCATGGTTTAATATTTTTATCGCTGAAGATAAACGAATCTGTTGTCTTTCTTTGCTTTGATGGAATGGGATATTGGGCTGACAGCCTATTTTGAACTGAAATTATATCAGAATATATGCATATTTGAATCTAACACTTTTTTTTGAAAGCTCTTTCTAAAATGTAAGTTTTATGCAGTTTTATTCGAAACACATAATTTTGAGAAAAATGGTCGCTTTGCATATGAAAAGCGAAGCAGTCAACCCGTAACTTTTTACGACAGTCACAATGCTTGCATCATTATAATTTCGATATGTACTAAATGATTTTTAGAAATAAAAATTACCCATCTTTAAGATTTTTCAAAATAAAATTCATATTTTACACAGTTTGTTTTTAATTTATAAAGTTTAAGTAGTTTATTATGAGAAGGTACACCGTAAAAAAAGACAAATGTTTTTCAATGTAGCTCTTATTTTTCTTAGATTTACGAAAACATAATGTATGTTCTTTCAAGTTACACGCCATTTTGAAGAGCGTTTCTTTATCTTTAGATGTCTCTGAAACGTTTTCAAGATTTAAAGAAGAATACCTGAAACAAAAAATTTCTTTTGCATCCCCTAATTTTAAGAAACGTCTCTGATCATAGTAATAAAACTGATATCAGTTTTTGACTGTATTAATAAATTTTTGTTACATGGAATATCGGTTTTCCAATGCTATCAATTCTCTAATAGGGTAACTTGGGGTGAGATGCCTTATTGGATAAGATTCCGTGTCACGTGGTTTTCCTATGTGCAGGCGCTGTAGGGAAACGCCACTTAGTCGTGTGGAAGGGGCTTCTCTACTGATACTTTAATTCACGTTTGTGTTGTTTTATTTAATTTTTAAACAGTTATCTTAAATTGCTTTTTCGTATTTACACCTTTGGTATGTGTCCAAAATTTTTTACGCTCTTTTTGTATGTAATTCCTATGTAGATGGCCATCTTACCCCACGATTGGAGTAAGATGCCGAAATTGAAGCATTTGCAAAAGTTTTCTATAACATTTCTAAAATAAAATACATTTTAAAATTATACTTAAATGTATCAACTTTAACAAAAGATTAATATATAGCAAATAGAAACAACAGGCTATTTTATGAAAAAATTAAATAAAAACTACGGCATCTTCACCCAATCTACCCTAACATTTTCAGTTGTGTAACAGAATTTATAGTTGCAAGAATATAAGAATAATTGTAATTTGAATTTTAGTGTTAATGTTATTTATTTTTATGTAAATATGATAATGATGTTAATTTATGATGCTTGTTGAATATGAAAATGTGTATTTGAGAATAGATCGCATTCGGAAAAATTATATTTTGGTATGGAAAAAGTGATTAACACACTGTAAAAACTATTTGGAAACATTTCTGAAAATTAAGGGCAACAAAACAAGTTTTTATTTCAGATATGTTTCTTTAAATCTTGCAAAACTTAATTTCTGCTGTTTCTAACGATAAAAGAACAATTTCTGGAATCGTTGGTGACTTGGAAGAAGTTATATTATATTTTGTAAAATTTTAGAAAGACAAAAGATCTAGATTAGACTTTCGTCTTTCTTTACAATGTAGCCGTCTGGAAAGCACAAAATATTATATAAATTGTATAAAAAAATAAAATTGAGGCCTTTTATTACTGAAAAATACTTGGGTAATAAACATTTTTGTTCAAATAATCGCAAAAATCTTCAAAACTGACAAAAAAAAAAACATCTTATTTTAACAGTAAACATTTTTTTTGAGATTTTACAAGAAATCTTAATGTTTTAGAAATATCCAAATGTGTAGGTTGAGAAAAAATGAAGTTATTTTAAAGTTTCTCTACTCAAAATCATTTGTGTTAGAAACGTTTGAAATAAAAGACTGTCTAAATCGGAAAACCATTTAATGTATCGGAAACATCAGTCACATTGATTCTGAAAGTTCGTTTCTTTTTTCTGGAACAATATTACATGTATTTCCCATTTCAAAGTTATCACAATTCAAAGTTGTCAAATGCCGCAATATCCGAGAAATAAATGATGTCAGTAAGTTTTTACTTTTTTTTATTTACAAGGAGTATGTATGTTGTATGCCACATGTTTTAGTACAGGAAACTGAGTGTAAGAATTGTAGTAAATACACTTTTTTCAATACGTTTAATGATATATTATATTTGTTCGAATACACTTTAATACATTTTGGTAGAAACAAATCTAATGAATTACTTTTTTACCATGTTTCGGTAAAAATATTGGAGAATATTTTAATATAATTATTTTCAACACGTTGTAGTTATCCGTTTTTCTTATATAAATGATTAGTATGACAGTTCAATATCAGTATTAACAAAAACCGGATTGAAATTTCTATAATCGGGTTCCAAGCATTTTAGCTTCGGGTTTCTGAGTAAAATGAGTTGAATTTTTAAAATCATGGACTATGAAAGCTACATTTTCCTCCCGGTACATGCGGCAAAACTTTTTTAAAAGGAAACGAGTTAATGTTCCATAATCGAGCAGTTTGGTTTAAAAATCAGAAAAAGTCAGCAAATTGAAATACTGTTTTCGAACATATTCCATTTCAAATATATTTCATCTTCTATTCAACGAGGTAAAATTTAAAATTATGCAATGTTGAGATGTAATTAAATTTTCCAGAAAAGGGAAATGGATTGATGATTCATCAAATCAATTAATTTTACCCAAATTAATTAAACATAGAAATTTGAAACAATCAAACAAAAGACGACGTGTATTACCTTTTTCATTTCTGAAATTAATACGCAGAAAATTTAGTTGAGTTGTCTAAAAGTTTACTTCTAAAACAAAACTAATTTCATTTGTTCAAAGGCGAATGACATCAAAAGCTTTTTTATGAGTTTTGTTTGTTTAAATTAGGAAAATGAAACACGATAATTTCATATGAACTATTAAAAACACAAAATGTAAATATTAATACTACACGAGGTTAAAATATTCAATGCGCGATTTTTTTTCTTTTTATCAAATGAATCTAAAAAAAAATAATGACTCACTACACAACTTTTTTTTTGTTTACATCATCAAAATTAAAATCAATTTCTGAAATGGTCTGTCTATTGCGAAAATCATTGAAATTTCTTTATATATTAAAGCATAAACACTACGTCTGATTACTTTATTTTATAATATAAGAACACACATTTTATTAGACAATTAAATACACTAAACCAACATGAGTGAAAATTTGACCTGGGCCAGGACTTGAACCTCAAACCTTCAGCGTACCTGAAGGTTTCAAAACTGCTGGCCGATGACTTTTTCCAACATGGATGTATGTTGGAAATTGCCGGTATAGGATATCGATCTTGGTGGCTTATTGGCAATGCATCAGCACGGTACGCTGAAGGTTCCAGGTTCGAGTCCTGGCCCAGGTGAATTTTTTACTTATGTTGGTTTAGTGTATTTAATTGTATGATAAAATATGTGTTCATACATTGAAAGTTTGTTAGTTTTGAATATTTTATTGAAGAATAATAAATGAAACCCGTCGAATTCACTGTTAAAAAAGTTTTTAAATATCCTCTTCAACAAATGTTATTTAAACTTTATATCTTCTGAAACCCATAAATTGTTTTAAGTTAATGAATTTGTATGTAAAAATGCAGAAAGTTTTTCACAATAATAATATACAACTGCAGATGATACAGACATTTAATGTTTTCAAGTGATAATTTCTTTGAATGTTTACTTCCTTCCCGTTCCCAAAATCAGGCATACTTTCTCTATTATAAAGTTACATGTACAATGAATCCTTAAAATATAATAAAATAAAATTTATAGCATATTCTGATGCAACATTTCAAACAATCAACTTGATTTTAATTTTATGTTCAACACAAACTGAAAGTCTCTGTTTTTGATAGATTTCAGTGTAGCGTTTAAATGTTATGGATAATCTTATCTAAAGATTTGTTGTTATTGTTTATTTTGCCTTTTTAAAGAGGGTTATGGCAATCAATTACCAATTGTGATGACTTTGCCAGTGATTATTTTACATTATTGATGCAAACAGATGGCCATAATAAATATAGATTTGAAAAATAATACATCCTTGAAAATTATTTAAAAAGTCGCTGAATTGAGCGACAGTTTCCAAATAAATTTCGCTAGAAAGTTAATTTTTTTCCTATTCGATTATGTTAGAATTGAAATTGTACGGAATTTAGATGTCATCTAAGTGCGATAATATTGAAAGCGATAGCGCCGTTTGTTATTGCCATCATCATATATACAGGGTGGTCCTAAAATATATGTCAAAACTGTAAAGGTAGGTAGAGGGGACCTAAATAAGTATATTTCGTATAGGAATGTGGGTTCGGAAATGCCGCGTTAAGGCAGTAGAGGGCGCTGTTGAGTTCTGCGAATGAAAACATTTCGCTGTGTTTAATCGTCTTTCTCCGCACGGTTTTTGAGCAACAGGCATCGTTAAGCCAATGCGGAACTTGCCGACATGTATTTCATGTATGGGGCTGCGCAAGAAGATGTACATGGAACGATTCCAGGGTAGGAATCTGCCGAATCGCCGAACTATTGAGTGTCTTCATCGGGGGTTGTGCGCGAGTGGATCGTTTTATGCTTCCAGACGTGATACGGGCACTGGAAGATATCGCAGAGTTCTAACAGTAAAAGAAGAAGTATTATGCACAGTATAGCCCTTCGACAAGCTCGAAAGCCGATGAAAGTGCACATCCTTTGTGCAGCCACTCCATTTCATTGCGCAGCCCCACACATGAAATGCATGTCAACAACCCCCGCATTAGTGTAGCGATGCATATTGCTTGATTCGTGAGGAGAATGACGATTAAAGCCAGCGAAACGCTTTCATCCACCGAAATCAACAGCTCCCTCTACTGCCTGAACGATGGATTTCCGCACCCACATTCCTATCCGAAATATGCTTATTTAGGTCCCCTCTATCTCCCTTAACATTTTTGACATATATTTTAGGACCACCCTGTATATATTTAAAATTGCAACTGTGTTTTGACTGGCGTCCAAAAGTAGACTAAGGTTTATTGACGAAGACAGAGAAATCCACAGAGAAAGAAATATGCCTTTGTCGCTCATAGGGATGTGATAAATGAAATTATAATAAACCTACAAATGTAGTTCCTATAAAATATCAGCATTATCTTACATTATTTAATCTGACTTCAAAAATAATTTTTCTTAATTAGTTTTTTTTTCTTTACCATAAAACTTAATGATTTTATTTTTCCTGAAATCCTCTACTTTTCCGATTTCTTTATTAAAAAATCAATTCATCTTACGCATAATTATTTTTTAAAAGTAATCAAGGTATAAAATCAAGATGAAGTAAATAATAAAGGCTCCAATTCTAATTTTTGTAATTAACAATTGAAAAAACAGTGAAAACTGCGTCATGTTAGCGCAATCATATAGTTTTTTTTTTATAGTTTTATCAATGTAAAAATACATTTCAAGCTAAGTATAACGTCATTTTCAAAGGTGCAACTTTTTCACACGTGCTTTATATACGTACTTTTATGTTTAACCACCATGAATTCAAATAAAAATGTATTTCTATTTAATTTTAATGAAAAAATTATACCATTAAAGTTATAATGCATAAAGATAAAAAAAAACATAGACGCTATTCTCGTGATGTCAGAGTAAATATGAATTTTTATTTAAGTACACGTGCAGAAATATTTTACAGAAATGTAACCCTCAAATTAAACAATATATGACCAGAAATCCCCGTGTCTGAATATTTTTTATTATTTCTCTTTTCTCTACAACAATGGAAGTAATCCATTCATTGTTTGGATAGGGTCGCACCGTAATCGTCACATTCGTTTTATTATATTTAGATTTTCTCATCAATACTCTTTAAAAAGATTTTTACTTCCATAAATTAGTTGTGTCTATAATACAGGAAATTTGTAAGTAAATGAATCACTGCTCTTTGTAATTCTCACATATCTAACATGATTCACGAATAAGTAATTAAGATATGTTTTCAAATTACTTACATAATTGGTAATTCGAATATATCTCTTCTACTTATATACATGTTTTTCTTTTAATGTACCTATTTACATGAATAGTACGATAATACATATAAATTTTTTTAATAAATATTCTTCGAACCGTATAGAATGAACAAATAAAAAATTATGTTTTGTCTTTCACAATTATCATTGTTTTTGCCTGTTTTTATTAAGAAACATTATTGAAGTTCTAATTATTAAAGGACTTTTAATTAGACAGTTTCATAAAACAAAAACGCATTAAATGTGCAAAAATTTATAACAGACTAGAAGTGATTAAGAGTTTAAGAATTAGCAAGTTTTAAAACTGTAAACTTTATGCTTTTCCCATATAAACTTTAGTTAAACGTTATAAAATGACTGTTTGAAATACAGTCTAGTACTATGACGGGTAGACAATACTATGGTGTTTAACAAGAAGGTACTTCATGTGAGGGCAGATAAAACTTTGTAAATCTATTTTTTTTTTCTAATACTGATTTTGATTTTTTGTAATGAAAATAGTGACAAAAAATATTTATAAATCAGAAATAAAAAATATAAACAATCATAAATTGGCAAGAAAAGTTTTTTAGAATTCCTCAGCTGCTGAATAAACCAAGTTGGAAATAATACGTTAAACGTAAAAAATGAGGTGCTTTCATACCATAACTAGTTTAATAATGTAAAAAAAAAACATTGTTATTATTTCAGTGAAATGAATTATATCGTCTGCTAGGAGCGAAATGAGCATGTATTTTTTTTCTTATTATGTATGCCACGTTTACGGATGCGGATTTTTTTTCGACACCAGACAGCGCTGCAAAATTCACCATGGAGCTTTTGCTTTGCGAATGATTACCTGCGTGGTTTAATATTTCCATGACTAACGTTGAACGAACATCTTGTGTTTATTTACTTTAAAGGATTGAGATATTCGGCTGTTAACCTAATTTTAACTGAAGGTAACTCAGAATCAATACATTTTTCAATGTAACTCGTCTGTCAAGTAAACAATGTTTCTGAATGATCCTTCTAAAAATGTAACTTTTATGACATTTTAATCGAAAAAATAATTTTGAATAAAAATGGCCGCTTGGCATATGAAAAAAGAAGTATTTGCTTTCCTCAGTCACATGTCTTGCGCTTTTATAATATAGATTGTTTTCCTCAGTCACATGACTTGCGCTCTTATAATATAGATTACGTATAATAGGATTTAATAGAATAAAGGAAACTTTAATTAATATCGTATTCAGTTTTGATTCGATTTTCATAAAATTTGAAATGACACGACAAAATTCTGCAACGATTATATATATTAAATTTCAAACCATTCGGTTCGGTAGTTTTTGCGCTGTTACATGCGGACGGACGGACAGACGAAGGGATGGACCAAATGACGACTCTAGGTGCTACGTATTTATATAATTACGAATGCATATAAAAAGTACCGAGCCATACTAGAGCAACATCTACTCCCATTAGTTGGCATTTTAGTAGGTTCTGAATGGCAGACAGACGGACAAACGGGCGGACCAGAGGATGACTATAAGCGCTACGTTCTTATATAACACACCTAAAAAGCCTCTAAACATAAAAATAACATTAACCAAATCTCTCTTATGTGTATATAAATGCTGTAAATGTTCTTTGAACTTCGAAATTTTTGTTAATTTTTGTTAATACTGGATTATAAAATTATAAATCATATATTTTAAATCGAGCAAAACTTGTGCGTGTGCATATATATGCAAATTGTATCTTAAAAACGGCTCTGACGATTTTGACAAAATTTTGTATCCTACCGTTTTGGGGCACCAGAAGACCACTGGGATAGGTTACATGCTCGAGAAAATTCGATAAGTGGGTCATTTTGGGTCACAATAGGTCAGGGTCAAGCTAATTGTATCTATAAAACGGTTCAAACGATTTTGACTAAATTTTGAATTCTACCATTTTCAGGAACGAGAAGACTATCGGGCTGGGTCACATTTTCGAGAACTTTCAATTAGAGGGTCATTTTTGGTCAACACGGGGCTAGTTAATTTTATCTAACAAACGGATCTAACGATTTTGATTAAATATTGTATCATACGAGTTTCGGGCACGAGAAAATCACTGGGCTTGGTCACATGTCCAAGAAAATTCGATTAGTGGGTCATTTTTTGGGTCCCTGTGGGTCAAGCTAATTTTATCTGAAAAACGGCTCAGACTCCTTTGACTAAAATTTATATCCAACGGTTTTCGGGCACGAGAAGACAATTGTGCTTGGTCACATGTTCGAGAAAATTTTATTAGGGGGTAATTTTGCTTATGGGTCAAGCTATTTTTATAAAATAAAACACATTATAGAAATAACAAAGAGAGAAAAATATATCGAGTCGAACTCAAAGCTAATTTTGACCGAGCCTTCTCTGCTCGTTATTTAAAAATTATGATAACTATTATAATATTGTTTGTCATGTTTGTTTTATTCACGTCATTTAAATTGTAGTTTCTCATATATTTTACTGCACTCGTTTCATGCTTACTTCCAATATCCCCTTCATCATTTATGAAATAAAAATAATAATAATGAATTAACTTCAGCTAATTTTGTAATAATGTACATTACGACACAAAGAATTTCACTTCATTTGCACGGATTTTATCATTGTGATTGACGGATTTTATCATTGATCAAAGGATATTCATTCTTTTATCGATTTTAATATCATCTCAATTTCTTTCTGCGCTGTATTTGATTTACTCGGGAGATAGTGGTTTTTTAAAAGTCCACAAGTAAATTCTGCAGATAAAATTATTTCATTTTATGACGCATTAAATAGAAAATTATCCACAGAGTAATAGTTTTATAAGGAGAATTGTTTTGTGATTAATGTAGAAAAATGCATTGTCATGCATATTACATTGTTCAGAGAGTTATGAGAGAAATTCATAATATTTTAATCAATTAAGAAATCCTGTGTAAAGGAGATGATATTTACGTAACTTATTCTAGGGAGATACTGAGGATATTTCAGTATGTTTTTGCATTACAATCAACCGAAGTTTTGTTTTCTAGAAAAAAAAAACTTTTATTTTAGTAACGCTAGTAAGTAAAATTAATTTTTATTGTAGAATTGTTTTCGCAAAATCACGTAGCTATTAAATTTTTTAATTCCTTGCCTAACATTTCATTTCCAATTTAGATGCTATAAAAACTATTGAAATAAACACTATATTTAAATCACTTCCGTATTATTATTTTAATTTGTGACACTTTTAGCGTATCAAACACTAATTTTCTTTATTTGTCTGTGTCTTGTGTCGTCGTTTTTGGATCTTGTAGGCAATATGTTAAAGCCATTTATGTATTTTTACTGTGTACAGGGTGTGGAAAAAGTTTTGGATGGGCATAATAGCCATTATTTTCGAGAAAACCGTAAATATCAACAATTTATTAACAAATATATTAAACTTAACCTATAAATAATTGCAAAGGAAATTAGATCTCAAAATATCCGCCTTATACTTTGATGCATGCCCTTAGTCGTTATCGCACACCATTGACTGCGGCACGAAGTGCCTCATCAGGAAGATTGGTCATTCTTTAACCAATTTTGCTTTCAGACCATACAAACTTTGATTGGAAGAAGAAAAGTCCTTTGCCTGTAAAATTCCCAAATGGAAAAATCCATTGGATTGATGTTGGGCTATTCATAAGGAGAAATGAAGTCAATGTTCTCTACCCTAAGCAAGCCAAGAGTCTTACGAGCCCGATGGGTTGATTCAGAGTCTTGCTGAAACAGGTTCAGATTCAGGTTCAGCTGAACGGGGTGGCCTACTGCTTGGCTAAAGCTCTACAAGCTCCGCACACTGGGATACCCACTATCCAAGGACCCTAACCAAGAGGCAGGGCCCGTCCAAACCCCTGAAAAATGCCGGCCCATCTTTAAAATATTTCTACAAATGTAAACAAATAAACAAATAAAAAACATAAACAAAATGTGAATATCAAATTAGTTACAATATAGGTCTAAATTAAAGTACAGAGAGTCCCCAAAGTCACTAAGATGCTATAGTAGCAGCATCTGCTGCATTTTGAAACAATAGCTGGTTATTTTCTACCAGTTTAACACAGTCTATTATATTATGAAGGAAATTGGTTCGCGTTATAACGTATTGTAACCAATTGACAAGGGAATTGTCGTAGGCTTTCTAGTATGATATGTTGACGTTAGAGCGCAGTTCAGAAAATAAAGTAATGATGTTCCACGATGTCCACATACGCATAATGGAGAAGTAGATTTGTCAAAAGATGTAGGTAAGAAGGAAAGGGTCCATGATTTGTCGCGAAGATGTATATGTTTATGAGATGTAGTAATAAATTCTCAGAGACCGACGGTAAGAGTTGGTATGTGTACCGTACAGTTTCACCATTGTTCCATTCCTCCTGCCACTTTTGTTTATATTGCTTCTGTGGACATCTTTTAAGATGAGAGTATGGATTTTCAGAAGTATTTTTCAGCAAAAGGCTTGAGCGCATTCTGCAAAATCTAGTTCTGATGATATTGTAGATTGAGCCATCGAAAACTTTTCCCGCAACCTGTAGATTACTGTTCAATTCAAAAATTCACTTGTAACCCTTCACAGCATTCCAGATTACATTATTTCAAATAACTTTTAAAAAAATCATTTCTATTTCTCAAACGTTCCAATCCTAGATAAGTACATCTAGGCAAAGATTTTTTTTTTAATTTCATGCTAAATTGAGGACGTTCTACAGCTTTGTAATTGGCTTTTAACCCGTAACGCATATCGTTTACGAGAATAGAAATGCTAATTTTCCGATTTACTACTATAGCTGTTACGTTTCTCGAAGCTCATGGGCGGTAGGGACAGGACATCATTGGTACACTTTATATATAAAGGGTTGTTATAATTAAAGATCGCCTATTCAGAAGGCTCTTGAGCCGGTTCTATGGCTCCAAACGAAACAATATTTCACTAGTACGTAGTTGAAGAGATGCGCTCAGCGAAAAAAAAATAGTTACATTTTTCGTCAGTAGGTGGCGCTGCGCCAATATTTAAGGCGAAGTTTGCAGATTCATTATATCAATTTCAGTCAATCCAGACGAAGCACACAAATTTAAAAGTTTCAACAAACTTCGACGAACTGCGAATTGTTATAATTAAAGTTCACCTAATCAGACAGCTCTAGAGCCTGACCTATGACTCCAAACAATACAGAAAAATGAATATAATTTCATTTGATGTAATCTGCATCAACAAAAATAAAACATGTCGCTCGGCAGAGAGGAAATAACGAATAATAACATTACGCATGCAATGAATCCTCCACCATTTTCAATAACGCATTCCATTCTCAGAATTGTGCTTTCTACAGCATTGCGTAAACTGTCCTGTGAGATTGAGCTAATATGGAGTCTAATACTGTCTTTCAGATCAGAGATTGTCTGACATCTGTCTTTAGATACACAATCTTTCAAAAATCCCCACAACCAAAAATCGCATGGTGTTAGATCAGGCTATCGTGGTTGCCAGACTGTTTGAAAATAACGACTTATGATGCGGTCTTCTGTAAAATGGCTTGTTAAGAAATTCCGAACTACTCTAGTATTGTGCGGTGGTGCACCGTCTTGCATAAACACGAAATTTTGAAGGCAGCCTCGCTGTTGCAGCTCGGTAATCAGAAAATTTGACACATATTGAGATACCTTCTCCCATTTACGGAACATGTAATGGGTCCTGTGGATGTTAGTTCCTCAAAATATATGGCCCTATCATACACGTAGCTGTGAAACCGCACCACACCGTCGCTTTAACTGCATGCAATGGAACTTCTTGGACAACATTAGGATTCTCTTTCGCCCAAATTCGACAGTTGTGTGTGTTCACTTGTCCGTTTAAATTAAAATGCGCTTCATCACTCCATAGAATATTCCAGGGCCAAGAATTGTCCACATTCATTCGTGCAAGAAACTGTAGTGAAAATGATAGCCGACTTTCGGTATCACCCTGTATTAGTTTTTGCACCCTCTGAATCTTGTATGGATAGTAGTGCAAAATTTGACGCATCACTTTTCTCAGAGTGGAAATCGGTATATCGACTTCATTCGCAATAGCTGGCACACTTGCATTACCAAATGATGACTGGATTGCTAAATCCACGGCAGCAGTAGCAATATCTTCAATGCTAGAAATGTCTACATTTTTTCGTCCTCTGCCAGGAAGAATGTCGAGTTTTCCTGTTTCCTCGAACTTTCTTATCATATTGTGAACTCCACGATCCGACATTGGTCCACGTCTAACATCTTTTAGTTTCTGGAATTCTCGAAGAGCTGCAGCTGCGTTGCTGTTATTTTGATAAAATAATTTTACAAGAAGTGCCTTTTCTTTCAAAGTTACCATTCTCCACAAAGCGTAGATTCAAATGCTTTTCAGAAACAATCAACTGTTCCAGTGTCAAAGAAATTACAGACAAACTTTATCAGCAAGTTTTAAATCGTCAGGTGGTTAGAAGGGTATTTCAAGTTTTCGAAGTTGCGACGTCACTTTGACGTCGTTCGTCGAAAATTTGAATAAAATGTGATCTATTTCAAGCGTTGGGTGAAATTTTGTGATTTTGTGTGTTTCATCTGGATTGACTGAAATTGATATAACGAATCTGAAAAAGTTTACTTTTACCAACTGTGAAATAACATTTCCTGTATTTTGTTTTTTACAAAATACAAGAATCTGCAAATATCGACTTAAATATTGGCGCAGCGCCACCTATTGACAAAAATTTTAACAATTTTTTTTTCGATTTTCGCAGAGCGCATCTCTTCAACTACGTACTAGTGAAATTTTGTTTCGTTTGGAGCCATAGAACCGGCTCTAGAGCCTTCTTAATAGGCGAACTTTAATTATAACAGCCCTGTATATATATATATATATATATATATATAAGGGTTCGTACGGGTCAGGGAATTTTCCAGGAGTGTTATCACAATTTTTTTTATAGAAAAAGAAATCTGGGTTAAACTCGTAAAACTTCGCCTTCTTTTAAGGAAAGATTTTCAGTAAGAAAGTACTGGTATTTAAGAATTTCCTGGTCGCAAAATTCCAGGAGCCGTACGAACACTGATATATATATAAATATACTATATGTACATTTACATATACATATACGAATTAGGACAGTCAAAGTTCGTAGAGTTTGAAAAATGCTATTTTTTTTTACAAATTTTAAAGTGTGCCAAAATTTCGCGTAAAATCTTTAAAATCCAGAGGAATGTGTAATGGTTATATTAATTAAAATTAATTTTAAAGTCTTTACCATGATTTTGATACATTGCAGGATTATGTCTCTGCCTAAATGTAAAATTAAATGATATTCAGTTAATACAAAATAAAAGTATACGATATATGCATAAAGTGCTTTGTATATGTAAGTATATAGTATTAAAAATGTCTAAAACATGGGAATCTGCATTATGCACATTCTCAATTAGAATATATTTAACACTCTTCGTGACCAATTTCACCAACAACAGATTAATTTTAATTCTGAGTTTTTTTTTTTTTTTTTAAAGCATCTAATTATAAACCACTCTTCTAAGCTGAGAAATTCCTGACGTAAATTTAGATGTCTTAATTCAGATAATGTTACATATATATACATTTTAAAACCAAATTGGAAATTATATTTGAAATCACGTGTTAGTATTTATTTATTGTTATCGTTTATTATTATTTATTTTTAAACGCATTTTATTTTTAGAGATACTTGCAGGAAAATCATTAATTCATGCTACAATGGAAATTTTAAATTTATCCATTATATGAAACTTTCATGTCATAAAAGTTTCTTTATCTTTGACAACGTTTATATCGTATTATACATATATCCAAATGCTTCCTTTCTAAGAAAACTTTTGCCTTTGTTGTAGAACATATTCTTAGGCTCTGCCGGAATTAATGATCTTTACGATAGTAGCTTTTAAGAGCATTTTAAGCATCCTTATTGATTTGAATATTTAATCAGAAAAGAGATTGCACCAGCGGAAATTCTGTTTCAAGACTTTTAACAGAAGCATTGATGTTTTGAAGAATTTCTTAAGAAAAAATTATTAAATCACCCGTACTTTGTAATATAAGATATTGTGTTAAAATATGTAAGATATTCTAATTCTCAATTTCTAAAATATATAATGACAATCATCCGGACAATCACAAAATAAATCGACATATTATAGGATAGGCAAATTTCGGTATTTATAAAGTATTTTTTTTAATTTCTTATGAATTATATTAAAATGGAAGTAAAAACAATATATATAAGAGTATGAAACTGAAATAGATTTGATTATTGTAGTGATATTTTGTTTACTGTACTGAAAGATAAATTTTAAGTTATATAAAAAAAAATGATGTTTCTTAAACGATAAACGTACAATGTTTAAAAAAGTGTTATTTTTGCTTGGGCTTTTCCAATTTGTGAAAAATATCTGAAACTAACAATTTTTGAGGACAGTTTCTTATTTAAATCTTCATCTATTTTTTCTACGAAGCTCTATTTAATACATTCAGCAACGTTATTAGCAATTTCAAACAATATTTAAGGAACGTCAACAGCTTCTGAAAATGAGTGACAAAAATTAACTTTCACATTTACTTTTAACTGTTACTAATATATATATATATATATATATATATATATATATATATATATATATCTTAAATAAAACATGTTGTATAGAGAACTTCAACATGTTAAAATATGTTAACATTTCCATAATCAGGTTTTAATCATGATTCAATACGTTCCTCAAACTCATATAACGTTATACTCACCTATGTATTTGATTTTTATATTACTCATATTAATACTCTCTTTGTATGATTGTCAAACATTTCAACAAATCCGTTAAACTTCCATTATGACGTCATATTAATTTTCTTTTTAATTATCTAATGACGTCCTATTAACCTGCTTTCTGTACTTACACATACTCATACTCCTTGTATTATCGAGAAAAGTTTTAAATTTTCCGTTATATTACCAGTATGACGTCCTATTAATCTTTTTTTTTTCAATTGTTGAAACTTTTTATTTCATTTTCATTTTTCACGTGGAAATCTTTCAATTTGAAAATTAATTATTGTAGAAAGAGTTTTATCTCTTTCCGGCACAGTGGTCTCACTCCGGAAACACAGAATTTTAATTCCAAACTTGCATTCGGCACCAAGAAATTTTTTCATAAACTTTTGTTTCTACTATGAAAGCTTAAAATAAGCAGTTCTTATTTTATAAAAAAAAATCGTTTGTAAATTCCGGTGTCAGTCAGTAATTGCTCATTTTTTGAACAGAATTTGTCTGTGCCGGAAAGGGTTATTGTGGATTTTTAATTGTACGCAACTACTATAACGAAAAATGTTTACATTTAATAGGAAAAAGATGTTAGATTTTTATAATTTTAAAATTAGAAATACATTATTTTGATTCCGGATTACTTATATTAATACTCTCTTTGTATGATTGTCAAACATTTCAACAAATCCGTTAAACTTCCATTATGACGTCATATTAATTTTCTTTTTAATTATCTAATGACGTCCTATTAACCTGCTTTCTGTACTTACACATACTCATACTCCTTGTATTATCGAGAAAAGTTTTAAATTTTCCGTTATATTACCAGTATGACGTCCTATTAATCTTTTTTTTTTTCAATTGTTGAAACTTTTTATTTCATTTTCATTTTTCACGTGGAAATCTTTCAATTTGAAAATTAATTATTGTAGAAAGAGTTTTATCTCTTTCCGGCACAGTGGTCTCACTCCGGAAACACAGAATTTTAATTCCAAACTTGCATTCGGCACCAAGAAATTTTTTCATAAACTTTTGTTTCTACTATGAAAGCTTAAAATAAGCAGTTCTTATTTTATAAAAAAAAATCGTTTGTAAATTCCGGTGTCAGTCAGTAATTGCTCATTTTTTGAACAGAATTTGTCTGTGCCGGAAAGGGTTATTGTGGATTTTTAATTGTACGCAACTACTATAACGAAAAATGTTTACATTTAATAGGAAAAAGATGTTAGATTTTTATAATTTTAAAATTAGAAATACATTATTTTGATTCCGGATTACTTTAGTTGCCTCGGCCGTGTTTTAATACACCTTTACAGTAACATTTCATAATTCTGGCTTTCAAATTGTTGATTTGTATAGAAGTGCAGAAAAACAGAGAGACAGACGAATTTTCATTTTTATATATTAGATATATATATATATATATATATATAAGTGTGTGCGTGTTGTATATATATATATATATATATATATATATATATATAAGTGTGTACGTATTGTATATATATATATATATGACGTATTATGTTGTGTGAAATATTTCAAATGTATACCTTTTTTATTATTATTTACAATATTATTATTTATTATATTAACGCGCTTCCGTTTACTGTATAATTAAAAAAAAACATTCGTAAATTGCGCTTTAGAAAAGAAACGAAATTCACAAACAACGAAATTTCTTTCTTTAATGCATACAATATATAATTACTTTTTTTATTTAAGATTTTTCGGAAGCTCGATGCTTTCCATTCATTTTAGCAAAACGTGGAATTTTGCTGAGAGAAGCAATTGTTTCAAAACTAACAAATACACAACAGAATAAACCAAATCTCTAGAACACTTTTCCGTATTTCCGGAAAAAAATTATTTTGCTGAGCTATCTATTTTAATGTCATTAAAATAGATAGCTCAGCAAATTAATTTTTGTTTGAGTTTTATAAGTTTTTAAGTTTTATAAGTTTTTTTTTATAATTTTATAAGTTTCACAGAGTTGCATACACTTATATAAAAAAAAATTAAAGCAAATAATTTAAGGGGAGAATGCTCTATTTTGAAATCACATACTTCAAAAACGTTAGCTTCTGAAAAATATCAAAAAGTTTCGTTTGATATTTATTTTTAAATGTCATTTTTATATAAATATTCAATATATTTTGTGCGTATTATGCTAAGACAAATAAATCAAATGAAAAAAAAATTGAAAAAAAAAAACCACAGGGTATATTTCTATTGTAGTCAGAGTCCGTTTACTCTTATAAAAGAAATTTTGTAAATTGCACTACAAAAAAAGAATGCAAAAGAGAACCACAAAACCGAAACTTTCAACATGAATACGTGTAACTATTTCTTCATGTCACACAAGTACTTAATCACAAAATATAATTACTTCCGTTTATTAAAAACTTATCACCAGTGTCTTTGAAGTATTTAAAAAAAAGGAAAAAAAATCTTTAAAATTTTGCTGAGATAAGAAATTATTTCCAAATGAGTAAATAAACAATAAACTAAATTAATTAAGAAGAACACATTACCGTACTTCCGGGAAAAAGTCGTGCTTTTGCTGAGCTATCGATTTAACAACTAAAAGTAATATAGAGTAGCATATACGGAGTGAAAAAGTACTTCAAACAAAGATTTTCTGTTAAAAAAGTATACAATTTTCACAGCAGCATTTCAAAGTGCTTTATTTAAAACTTTCATAAATTTCAACAACGTTAGATTTTGAAAACTTTCATATCTGGTATTTTTAAAAATGTTTTTATTACGAAATATATATTATATATACACATTTTACGTTTTATGGGATGTTAAAACATTTAAATATATTGTTGCTACTTTTAATTTTGTAAGTGTATTTCTATAACAAAAATTTTAAAATGCTTAAAAATTTTAAATCTCAAGTACTAAGAGTCAAGATATACCTTTACCACTTTCAAATTTATTATGTGTAATGCGCAGTTTTTTTTCTAGAAGCACTTCGAACATTGCTGTTTTTTGGTAAATATTTTACTGTCAACTTTAAGAAATATAACTGAAGCCAAAACAGAAAAAGAAAATTAAAAACGTGTTGTCCAATACTTAGAAAACATTTCTGGACTACATGAAACAATTTAAGTTAAATATTTCCAAAACGAAAATAAAATGGTAAAGTATTTCTTTTTAATGCTAAAAGGTGTAAACTAAAAATATAATGTAGAGTAAAATAACTTTTATTAGATTATTGACATGTTTCGGCCCCCTCCGTGCCATTATCCAAAACAAATGAGAATATTCTATAACTACACGGTCTTTGAAGTAACTATTTGAAATGCTATCATTTAATTTTCATGTATTTTTTTAAATTGCGCACGTCATTTAACTTACCCATCAACGTAGTATAGGGTAAGTCTTGTAATCGTTTTGAAAATCGAAAAAAAAAATTTGACGGATTGACACGTTTCTGACACTGGAGATTCCGAAAAGCATTTTTTTAGAAAAAAAAAAAATTTTTAGAAAAAAAAAAATTTTTTAGAAAAAATCTTTTAGAAAAAAAAATTGCTATCCGTCTGTGTGTCTGTAAAGGTTCTATCTCCCGAAAAAATTTAGATAGAGACTTGAAATTTGGTATGTACTTAGTATGTAATAATGGAAAGAAGCTTATAGAATTTCAGTAACCTTGATTATCCGGAACTATTTTTTTCGGACTGTCGCAATATTCGTTCTGATAAAAGGTATATAAAAATTTTCGAAATTGTTTATTTTAAAAAGTGAATATAAAAGACTATAAAAAAATTTTGCCTAAAGAATGAAGTCGATCGGATAATGAGTTGCCGAGATATTTGTAATCCTATTTGCTACACTCTTCGATTTTTCATGACCCTGTATTTCATCCAAATTTCAATTCAAAGATATATTTCAATTAGAAATGAGACGCTTAACCAGATGCAATAAACCGCTAGTTCATAGGATTATTGTTTTTGGAGTTATTAGGATGTTTCTTTTAAGCAATTCAGTAATAGAGGCTTTAAAGTTTAGGACGTCATCAAGCCACGATTTTATTCGAATTGCAATGCATTTTATAAGTAGTTTACACATTTTTTTATTTTAACATTTTACAGTATGCGTATCCATGAAGGGTCAGTATTACGTTGGCCCCCAACGACTAGTTTTATTTTTACTTGTGAGTGAGCCGAAACATGTCAACAGTCTAATAAAAGTTATTTTACTGTATATTATGTTTTTAGTTTACACCATTTTGAATTTAAAAGACATATATTATTATAAGCTGTTATAATTTATTATATTTTTATATAAATATCGTTGGTGGATGAAAGGAAAGTGCTCATAGATAACTAGGCTACGAAATTGTGAATTCATAGAAAGTTGTCCACGATATCGTTTCTAAGGCGGTCCTCGGAATTCCTTTTTTTTTAGATAGCCACTTCACTGGATTATAAAGCAAGAGTGCTATTTTTTTTAATTGATAGTGGATTTGCGCAGTCTGGATGGTTGTCGATTTATAACCTTGCAGCGTTTTTTGTAAAATGATAATACAGGGTGTTTCTAAATGAATATCGGGGTTTTAACGCTTGGTAGTATTTATTACATACAACATAAAATTATAATTAAGACATAAAATGAAAGAGCAACTCAAAAAGTTTTAAATACAAGCTTACAAGTGTTCAATGTGAACACCTTTCGTCACACAGCACACATGAAGTCGATAGCTCAGTTCTTCCCAAACGTTAATTAGTGTTTGTGGGGTAATTGTTGCAACAGCTGCCTCAATCCTGTTTCTTAGGTTGGGTAGGTCAGCTGGTAGTGTGGGCACATACACTCGATCCTATATGAGCCCCAACAGGTAGAAATCACATGGCGTCAGATCGGGTGAGCGTAGAGTGGCGTTTAGGAAGAACTGAGCTATCGACTTGATGTGTGCCGTGTGACGAAACGTGCTCACATTGAACACGTGTAAGCTTGTAGGTAAAACTGTTTGAGTTGCTCTTTCATTTTATGTATTAATTATAATTTTGAGTTGTATGTAATAAATACTACCAAGCGTTAAAACCCCGATATTCATTTAGAAACACCCTGTATATTGGAAATTTTGACTGTGGAGTGTTTAATGAGTTTTATTCAATTATAGATACCTCAATGTATTTATAGTTATTTTTATTCTTCCTTAAAAGTTTTTTCATTTTCCAATTGTTAATATTTCAGTTAAGAGAGATTTAACTATGTGTGCTTATGCAAATGCTTAGGTGCGTCTGTCATTTGATTTCAGGCATAAAATACACTTAGTAATGTAGTTTGAGTGTGTTTTGTGTTAAGAGCATTTTCGGCCAAAGGTGCGTAAACGCACCATTTCAATAGATATATTTTTATTAACACTGTGACGTATATTTTCCACTAATTTTATTTTTCTGCTATTTTTAAGGGTTCTGGAGACATCTATAAAATATTAGTAATTCAATTGAAGTAATCACTTTCTGTTGAGAAATTTTCAAAATACGCTGGTTTTTTACTTGAAACGGTTATTGACAAATTCGACTTTTTGGAAATGTATAATTATTCAACTTGAGATTAATCATGTGTTTTTATAATGGAGTAAAGTTGCAAGTTCTGTAAATAAAATAAAAATAAAACAAATGCCCTAAGAAAACTTAAAATTTTTTATTTAAATTTAATGATCCATTATTAACGGTAAATTAATAATGGTAACGTCAAATTAAATAAAATATTATTTTTCATGCACGAAACATATTTGGTGTCTTCATGAATGTAATTTAAGAAAATTTCAATGCAAGTAATGTATTCTGAAACAGCAATATAAGAAATCCTTAATATGAATATCTAAACAAAATTCGCCCTTTTTATTTTGAATGAAACTGATTTCTTGTTCATTCGTAATGGACTGTGGCACAAAGAATCACTAGTGTGTCCGCTGACACACAATCCAGTACTCATTAATGAATATTAAAACAAAACTGGAGAATAATGTTTTTATATGAAAAAAACTGGAGATTTGAGATTCTGTATAAAACATTTGCTTCCAAATGAAGAAAAGATCCGAGTAAGCGATCAATATTAAGGTTACTTTTAGAGAATATGTGATTGCTTAAAACATTTAGCGCTTGAGAATATTTTATTTTAAAAAAATAAAAAAATATTTTGTTAAGACTTAGGTGAGCCTGGAAATGTACAAGAATAAATTGCTTGTAAATTGTGTTTTAATACGATAATTTATACTTGTATATTTTCATTCTTTATATGTTTCCATTCATTAAATAATATAAAAATAATGATTTTTTTAGCATTTATATTATAAATAATGCAACCGATTAGCCGAGAGTAGTAACAGATTGTGCGTTATGTTAGAGGTGTATAAAACTTGTGAATTATGAAAAAATAAACACACATAAGAAAACTCCCAAGAAATTCCCAAACGTTATAATGGATTTAGTACTTAGAAAAGAAAAAAGAATTTAAAGAATCACGTTCTCATGGAAAAAAGTTGGTGGGTGATACACTTAAAGCCTTTTTACTCAATATATTATAAAGCAGAAGAAGATACACGTTCCATTATTATATTTTGTAACAGATAATAATTAATAGGCATTGAACATTGTTATTTATTTAAAGACACATATTTTGAAGTTGTAATTTATTTATTCATTTTACTTCTGTTCAATTCTTACATAACGGTCACATTCTGATTTGAAGAATTTTATCTCAAATTAACTAGTTTTTATTAACTTTATTATATTTTTATTTTAAATGAGTCAAAACGCCAAAAGTAAGGAAAATAAAACGTAAAATAAGTTTTAAAATAATCTCAGAATTCTTATAACTGTTAAGATATTTTCTACTGCAAATTATTCAGCTTTCGTTTTCTGGATAGATTCTTTTTACCTGTACAGAGTAGACATAAAACTGACTTTCACTTTTCTCCTACAATACATCGTCAACTTTTAAGATGAGTTTTTCCTTTATTCAAAACGGTATCTATTGGGCGATTTCTAAAGAGTTTCGAGTTTTGAACGCAGGTACTTATTCAAGTCAATTTTTGAAAAGTCGTTAGAAACCAGTACAATTTTAGTGATATTGAAAAATTATTCGTGCACATCATTTTTTATATTTACAGAATAATTTCATATCTGTACAATACTTTTTTATATGTAGTAGTTCGCTTTTTTCGTTATTTCGAATAGAATTGTATAAATTACATTTTTTTCATATAAAGAAATGTAACAGGACGTATTTAAAACAATTATCTGTTCTTTTAAAAATCATTTGAAAATTATAGCAAAAAATTTAAATCATCGATAAATAATTTACAGTAAACCTCACAAAAGTTTCCATTATTTTTAAATCATACAGTTAATTAAAATAAATTGCGTGTTTTTGTGATCATTATAGACAGAAAACATTTTTAATATACCCAATCTGCGTGATATGCATTTCACAACATGAAAAAATGTATGATGCATAGTACGCATTATTAAGACGCAGCTGAACACAATCCATGAATAAACATTAGGCTACTCCTCAATTGTGATGCACAATAATTACGAATTTAAAAAGATATAATAATCTAATGAAATGGATTTCAAATAATTACAAACACTCAAACCTCAATTCATGGTTTGCTCAAAAATATTATTTAACTATCTATCACATTCCAAAACTTCTTGCCAATATTTAAGGAAACATTTGATTTGTGATGATTTTTCGGGAGAAATTTATTCAGCACCATGTGTGCTAGCAATCACAAATATGTGCAACGTTTTATTAGAAGATCAAAAATTGTTGTGAGTTCGCTAATGTTCCTTCCAATAATCCAATCAGTGGAAAGTATTTTCAATATTATCTACCCAAGATGGCCGACAGGATGAAAGCTAACAGGAAAACACTGAAGCCGAGCATGACCAGACATCAAGTTTATATTAAATGTAAATAAACCATTTATGGGTCATAAAACATAATTTATAATTGAATAGAACTTTTAAAATACATTAACACATAAATTAAAAGGATTAAAGTTGAGTCAAATGAGTTAGCACATATTTTTTTAAATGAAGAGAGTGTACCAGTAATTCTGCAAATCGCTTGCTCCAATAAAAAAACGATATTAAACAGCAACTAACAAACGGGTTTTTATACTACTTTACTACTTTTCTCTCTGTGCGTGCAGAAATAGGAGATAATAATTGGCTGAAAAATGGTTTGTACGACTACATATGAATTCTGATTCAATATAAATTCTGACTTTCCAAACAACTTTTCAACCATTGGCATTGTCAGAGGTTTTATGTGTCATCTCCGTGTCGCCTCAACAGTTAGAAAAGCGTTCAAAGTATAATTCTGTATATGATTTAAGATGTTTTTGAATTAATTGTAGTAGGTAGAAGAAGATTAAAGAAGATTCTTTTTCAGCGAGTTCTCTTCCATTTTCCGTCATTTGTTTAATTCTTATTTCGCCATTTGTTTCTAAGTATTAAGAAATACACACATAACACATTTTCCTTTTTTAGAGTCGCTGTTTTTATTCTCAATTGTAGTGGTCTATTTGGAGGTCCTGTATTCTAACTATACCATATATATTAAACCAGCAAGCGATTTTCCCAATTACGGATGATATCTTAAATCGCTGAATCGTTTTCCACAAAATTTGCTTTCTATACTAAATAGAGCACCAGAAAAGAATTTAGCTATGTCCTGACCCGCATTCGAGAAAAATCGTAATGAGAGGTTAAAATGAACTCAGCCCTGAAAATGCCGCTTGCTTTAAATAGAAAAATGCTCAACCGATTTTCACAAAACTTGCCTCCTATACTAAAGCCAGTAGCTAAGTCCAGAATTCGGGAAAGTTCGTTTTGATATGTTAAACTCAACTCCTCGCTGAAATTACTGCTATAATTCGATAAGTGCTGTTATGATTTTCACAAAACTTGACTGTTATATTAATTCAGCTAAGAGAAAGCTATCTAGCTAGGTCTCTAATTCGAGAAAATTAATTTTATACGCAAACTCATTACTCAAAATGTTGGTATTAACCTGAAACCATTCCGATACTTTTTCTGAAATAAGCTTATTCGATTACGAGGAAACCATCTGTATTGACATTCCTCATTACATGTTCTTTGAGTGATATTACAAAGGATGTGCATTTCTTTTCACTTTGCTAAACAGAGTACAACCAACAGAGTGAAAAATGTGTCCAGACCGGGAATCAAACCCAGATACCCTGGTATGGCGCACCAAGTGGTTTACCATTTAAGCCATCTGCACGACACCCAGTGTGTCATTTTTCATTTACATACGTTGGCAAGGCTGGAAATTCGCAGCGCAAGATGGAATGTCATACATGAGCACAATATTCAGTGGATGCATGATCTATGCATCCTTCAGATCATTTCAGATCATTCGTTGTCTATACATGATACGAATATGTTCCCAACATTGGATAATGTATCTAAATTTCCAATTAAGTTTTCATCAGAACTGAAACTACGCCATAAAGAAATTCCCATCCTTTGTAGTGCCATTTAAAGATTTATGGCATAGTTTCAGTCCTGCTGAAAATTTAATTGAAAATTTATATATATTATCCGATGCTGAAAACTTATTCTTCTCACGTACGCCACTGAATAGTGTGCTCATGTATGACATTCCATGTTGCGCTGCGAAGTTGCAGACTTGCCAACGTATATAAATGAAGTGTGCCAGACTGGATCTCGTCCAAATGGCATAAATGGTAAAGCACTTGGTGCGCTATACCAGGGTATCTGGGTTCGATCTCAAGTCTGGACACATTTTTACTCCGTTGGTTGCACGCTGTTTAGCAAAGCGAAAAGAAATTCCTATACTTTGTAGTACCATTTAAAGATTTATGGCGTAGTTTCAGTCATGCTGAAAATTTAATTGGGAATGCACATTTTCCCTTTTTATTTAAAATTAATCCCTTCAAAATTTATTTAATTAATCTAACATTCCCTATTTTATCAGCCGTAACAAAAAAAGTCCTTCCGGCCTGTACCGGGAGGAAAAGGTAGCTTTCCTATATCTTCGTTTTAAAATTTTAGCTAATGTTACACGAAAACAGCAACTTAAAATGCAAAAAAAACGTTTACAAAAGATTCGTTAATACTGAATTTGAATAAGAAATTCGCCAAATTATTGAGCAATAGCCAAATTGGCTTCATTTATGAAGACTTATTTTGGTCGCCAAATTTGGCGATATTTCGCCAAATGTCGCCAATTTTGGCGAGAATTTGGCGCTAACGGATATGAATATATAGTTTTATGCGTTTGATTGGGAAAATTATTACAACAATCAAAATTTGTGTAATGTGCTGTCTTGTTTCAAAATGTCAGCCACCCTAGAATTTCAAACTGCTCTAGCTCAGCCGTTTTTTAAGATAGAGGTAAAACAAAAAATGCTCTGGAATCCTCGTTTCAAGGCCTAACACTGAATTAAAAAATAAATTTGAATTTTTAACTTTTTTGTATATTTATTTTAGTTTTAAATTTTTAATTGGCCGCCATCTTGAAACAAAATGGCGGACCAAGCTGTCCAACGAACTCGGTCGAGACATTGGTGAGCTTAATACACACAATTAGTTTCATCAAAATTGATTTATAAATACGAGCGTTATCACATGACATAGGTCAGATATATATATATATATAATGAGATATATATATATATATATATATATATATATAAATCAACATTTGAACGGAGGGTGGTTTTGGGGTCTGGGGGTCATGATCGGTGAAAATATATCGAAATTTTCCGGAACTGCTTTCCTCCGAACGGCTGCAATAGGTAGCTTTATACTTTTTTGTATTGAAAGCTACCTAATAACTTTCTCTTTTTTGTCTATTAGATTTTAATGTCCGTTCAGTGCGGTTTCACTGACTTTGTATTAGGCATTTATCTTAACATGTCAGTCTCATTTCTCAGCCTGCAAAAATAAAAGAAGAATGTACTCACACGCCGTATACTGCAAATTACTCTTCCTTTTCTGCAAGCCAACCGGCATTCACAAAAAAATAAAGAAAGAAAAAGTAACTGCCCTCTCTTTCTATACTCAAATCCAGACCGCCTTTTTCCTAACGAACTTTCATCTTTTATATATAACCATACCTAAATTTAATATGTATTTTTGTCATTCTTCTAACGTACTTTTATTAAAATGCAATTAAATTCATTTGTTCAGGCAAAATCATATTTAATTCATAGGCCCATAACTCCACCTCTTCACTTTGACAGAAAACAAATTTTATTACATTAACTTTCCATTCTAAAAACGACATTTTGAAAACTGAGGAAAAAATACTCATATCTGAGTGTGTCGCATAGTCAAAATGGCTCCGAATCAAAATGACTCATGTGTGAAATATGTATATACTCATTTCTGAAAACCTTACACACACTCACGAATAAAACATCATGTGCTGCTATTTGTGTATGTCCATGTTTCAAAAATGAGTATGAACTGACTTCTATGTGCTCATTTTTTAGTATGTCCATCTTTCAAAAATGAGTTTGAACTGATTCTAATCATTTTTGAGTATCTCCATGTTTCAAAACTGATTATAAACTGACCTCTATATGCTCAGTTTTCAGTATGACCATTATTCAATATTCTGAGTATTTCTGGTATATCAGAACTAAAAGTATCGGGTCGTCGTATTCGAAACAATAAGTTTCATAACAAAATGAAAACATCGATTTACTCAGATTTGAAAGTGTCAGTTTACTCAGTGTAAGTAATGCATAGGAAAAGAGGGTCATATAAAAAATTAAATTTCCTATTTTATTATGGAAATAAATGTAATTTTTCTAAGTGTTTTAACCAGAATTTCGAGCAAACCCCCGCTTCCTACGAAACTAATGCTGGGTCTGAAACTTTACAGATAACTCACTTTAATTTACCAACATACTTTGTTCTTTGCATTACTCTCGCCAAATTTACAGTGCCTTGGCGGTAAAATAAAGAAATCGACACGCTAAAATAATTAAAAAAATTGTAAAGTATGTTTAAAGAATTTTTGCATCAGTCTTTTTTCTGTTCTGTGCCCCTAATATGTAAACCTCTTAACCTCCTTTTCAGTGATAATGCCTGTAATTCGAACCTGTTTACTGTGTTAACTGCCGGATAAACATACTTTGGATAATTAAATATAATGTGTGCTTCTCTGACGCATCTCCTTTTTTCTCGCAATATCTTGTAATTAATTACGATTCAGTTCAAGTTTATTTTAATTTTGTTGACAAAGCACATCTCCTGAAAATCGCAGCTATCCATTTTTTTCACCCAAAACAATAATAAACATCACACCATCCAACTAAGTCTCAACTTGCAAATTCATCGCTGGAGAACTTGCATTGCGAAAAATAAAACCTTCATGGTTTAACATTTTTATCGCAACGATGGACGACTCTTGTGTTTGTTTACTTTGTTGGAATGATATATTGGGCTGTTAAGCTGATTTCAACTGCAGCTATCTCAGAATATATACATATTTGATTTTAACACATTTCTCAAACATTATTCTTTGTTTTTGAACGATCTTGATAAAAAATTAACTATTATGCAGTTTTATTAGGAAAAATAATTTTTAGTAACAGTTGCCGCATGGCATATGCAAAACAAAGCGGTCAGCCCGTAACTGTTTATGACAGCCACGTGACTCGTATTATTATAATACAGATTATAATTATAGATTATAGAACTAATTGACCACCGCCCGGCGTTGTCCAGGTTGCTATTGATAGTAAATTAAAAAAAAAATCAAGCTTTTATTATTTTATATCTTTAACCAGATTTTGTATGAAATTGTATTTTAAAATGAAAACTTCGCGAAGAAATTTTGATATTTAGTGATAAAAGCGCTCATTTTCTGTTTTTTTTTTTTTTTTTTTTTTTTTTTTTTACGTAGTGTGGTTCCATAGTTTTAAAATAAAAAGCTTTTTGATTGTTTGTTTGTTTTCACGTCTGCTCCTTTAAAATAGCAATAAATAAAAGTAGTTCTCATCTTCTGAACTTTCTGACATTTCAATCGGTTATAAATATAACTGTATCCAAGCTCTCTTTAAAATTTGGCAAAAAAATATATGCATATTTAGTAGTGAAAACAAGAGTTCTTAAAAAAAGCTTTAGCTTTCAGCCTCAGAGCAAAAATATATTAGAAGTTCTATGTTTTCATTGCAATGGTACACCTCCATCCGTTTTCAACCAACACATTTCAATCCCTCTAGGCTAAACAGGTGAGGGATAATCAATCTGGTTTCCCGTTTCTGAGGGGAGAAGCCTTCAAAAAAATGTTGAAGCTTGCGTAAAGAGACCCTTTTCGTGTGGAAAAAAATGTTGGAAATTTACCCAATACGCTTTTCGTTTTAAATATATTGATATATTAAATGTAACAAAAATAATCTCACTTTAATTTACCAACATACTTTGTTCTTTGCATTACTCTCGCCAAATTTACAGTGCCATGGCGGTAAAATAAAGAAATCCACACGCTAAAATAATTAGAAAAAAATTGTAAAGTATGTTTGAAGAATTTTTGCATCAGTCTTTTTTCTGTTCTGTGCCCTTTATATGTAAACCTCTTAACCTCCTTTTCAGTGATAATGCCTGTAATTCGAACCTGTTTACTGTGTTAACTGCCGGATAAACATACTTTGGATAATTAAATATAATGTGTGCTTCTCTGACGCATCTCCTTTTTTCTCGCAATATCTTGTAATTAATTACGATTCAGTTCAAGTTTATTTTAATTTTGTTGACAAAGCACATCTCCTGAAAATCGCAGCTATCCATTTTTTTCACCCAAAACAATAATAAACATCACACCATCCAACTAAGTCTCAACTTCCAAATTCATCGCTGGAGAACTTGCATTGCGAAAAATAAAATAATGGATAATAAAATTAATGGATAATTTTACGTTTTGATAATCTATACTTCAAGAAATTAAATATTATGGTTATATTGTACATTTTCGGTTTTTCTATATGCTACAGAATGAAATGTTTCAGTTAATTCATCATAATATTCCATTTTTTAAAAGAGTTGTATAATTTCTAAAAGATATAAATAAATAAAATTATTATTTAGTCGTTAATTGTCACCTCCGCTGATATATGTATATAAGTACTGATAAAATATTATTATTTTTTAATAATAATTTAAATATTAATGATTTAAATATTTGTTGGATAATTACCGAAATTTTTTTTAAGTTTTAAGGCATCGCTGAGTATGAAGAAAAAAATACATAATTTAGCATTTACAAATATGTAATTTAAACATATCTGTAATATTATTGAAATGTGTTAATATTTAAATCATATTAGGTAAAATTTTACAGATTACTTTTGATTTTATAATATTTTGCTTTAAAAAAAACTGAGAAGTTGTATATTTTGGATTGAAAATTTTCAAAGCATTTTTAAATGTTCACATAATAGAAAAAATTAACTTTTATTCCTTTAGAGATAATAACTCCTGAAAATAAATTTCAATTTTAATAACAAAACGTTACGAATTTCTTAATTATCTCTTGAAAATCCAAATTCTTTTGTTAGACAAAACTTTCGAACATAATTAAAATATTTTTTTTTTTACATTTAATCAAATGGATTTACTTACTGTTATTTAAATTTCAGCATTTGAATCTAAAAAAATATTCCCTAACTTACTCTCTTTTTAACTTCTAGAAGTAATTCTTTTTCCGAGGTTTCAATCTATTGTTTTATGTTTGCTGTTATACCTGTCTTCTACTCATTTTAAGACTTTATTTCCAGTTTCTTTTCATTCAATTGCTTTTTTAAATCTTACTTTCCATTTTAACTATCTACTTATATGAATTTTTTATTATTTTTATTTTAGGTACTGCTTTAGAAGAAGTAAAACGAAAAAAACATTTTTTTTCGGGATTAGACATTCATTTATTTAAATTCATTTACTGCAGGAGGTGCTCAAAATTTCAATAACGAATGTAACTCGTGCTGATGTTAGAAAATAAAAAATAATTTATTTCATTGCAATTTTGATTTTATTTATTTATTTATTTATTTTTTAAATGAATATTACCTAAACGATATTTTCTGTGAACATGTTAAAAAGTAAACATTGTCGAAGAGGTAACAGTTTAATAAGAACATATATTTTCAGTTCATGAAATTAGTAACATAGAACTATACACGGGTATGCAAAGTAATATTTTTTTTCTTTCAATCTTATTTGTACTATTATATATACTGTTAATTTGCCGAGAAGAAAGTTGTTTGTTTTACTGAAATTACCGCACTTTAAGGTAAAGCTAGGAGAGTCTGTGCCAATTCAACAGAATAATAAAATATACATAAATAATAATTTTTTGCTAAACTATCCCTGAATAATTTTCACTTCATTTGTTTCGTATGCATTTCCATTGCTATGTTGTTGTTATGCTGTAATTTAATAGAACAATTGTAATAAAGCCAATAAAGTTATTTTACGCAATCTGTCCTTACATGATTGGAGTGATTGCGCAAATTAATAGGAGAGATTGTTATTAATACTAACTACAATTAAATAGTTAACAATAATGTAAGGTTTTTGTAAATAAATATTGTTGTATTAGGAGTGAATATTTCAACCTAATGATTAAAGAATTAGAAAAAGGTGGGCATTTTAAAAGCAATTAAAGAATTTTAATTAAAGAAAAAACAATGTTGAATCAGAAAACAACAAGCCCACATAAGATTACAAAATAACATTAAGTTACTTGACAACACGTTTAACTTGAAATTTGTCCATTTTCATTTCCAAAGTTTCAAAGTTTTCTTGTTTGCAGACAGGCGTTGTTGTTGCCCACAATCGATGCACTTATTGGTTGTACATGGTACAGCTTTCGTGGAACCACTTGCTTGAAGTAATACACTGAATCCAATTACTGGTCAAAGTTGTCTCCTGGTACAGTTTCAGATATTCAGTGCACTCATCCTTATTGCCCAGTATTTTTTAGGAAATTTATTTCTTGCCAAATTTAGTTTCGATAATTATGCGTTCTTCAAAAATTATTTCAAAGCTAATTCATTCATATGTTTTACATGTAATTTGTAATTTATACAAATTTACCAATAAGCTGCGTAATCCCTTCTAGCATGGAAATTAATGGGAACTGTGCGCCATCTCTCCTAAAAAGCAGATGTGCAAACTCTGCAATTTCGGTAGGAGAGATTGCGCGGCCTTTTATTTAAACAAGGCCGTTCCTAAAACAAACCGGTGGTGTTCGTACAATTATTTTAGGTTAGTAGCTTATGAGACATCATTTAAGTTAAAAAGATTTTCTAATACTGGCATTCTAAAGAAATTCTAATGAATAGTTATGAAAATTCAAGCACTTTGAGAACACTAAATAAAATAGCAATGCCTATCCTAGACGCTCGAAACAATCAACGTGTACATTTAAGTAGACACTACACTACTGCTGTTGTACAACTACCTGGAGTCGTTGCGCGCGGAATCCAATATTTCCCACTAACCCTTTGTGCGCAATCTCTCCGACCGCGCCATATCTCCTGGCTTCACCTTATGTAAGACTGGGTGTTTCAATCTAACAGGGAGGAAATTACATCACTCATTGAAATTACATATTTAAATTTATTTGCAAATACAAAAGATTTGCTGCTAGCTCAAGCTAAAGTTAAAGTAATGGCTTAATATGATTCTGTAAAAATGAAACTGCTCTAGTAAAATAGATGTTCTCACCATATAAATTTCAATTCCGCGGCTCTAAAAGCGATCTTTCTACGTTGATTGGCACTGTAGTAGGCACCCACTGATTGGTACTTATAGTGCACGTCCTCTGCATTAGTGGTGGACGTTACAAATTTTAGAGTTGCTTTTCCGTCCGATTATAAATTTTTGGGTTTTATAACCAACAACAGTGTTGTATTTTTGGAGCAGACTCAAGCCAATTTGTCGCCGTGGGGAAAAAATACTTTTTCCCATAAGAATATAGATAAAATCGATAAACAAAATGATAATATTAAGAAATTGTTATATAAATTATTACTCATATAAAATTCATAGTTCTGTACAATTTGAATTACAAATGAAACGTATATCCAAATTTTCTTCCGAGATATGGGTCATTGAAATGTCAATCTCGTGTATTTCTTATCATCACTAAAGATGATATGAGAGGATTTGAGAAAGAGTCTCTTCATTATTTAGGTTCATGAAAAACAACAATTTTCGAAGGGCCTGGTTTCGATTCCCGGCTTGGACATTTTTCACTCAATCGGTTTTACGCTCAATTTAGCAATGGAAATATTTACGACAGGGTGTGCTCATGATGATATTTCCATCTTGCGCTGCGTTTGCAGCCTTACCGAAATATGTGAGTAACAGCTGCCAAGTTGGGTATCGTTCTCGTAGCTCAGTGGTAGAGCCTTGGAGAGTTATTGCTATCGATTTTCAGCTTGGACATTTTTCCCGCTGTCGCTTTTATGTTCAGTTTAGCAATGCAAAAAATCCTGTTTATTGTTCAATAATTTTTGTATTTTAGTGATGTTTCCTCAATCGATTTAATTCAAAATGTTAAAAACAGGTGTTCACTTGTTAATGTCTGTACAATTACTATTTGTACATTTTACCAATTTTTCTTTCAGACATTATTTTTTTAGAAAACATGGTTAACAATTCTAAATACAGAACTTAATATTCTAAAATACAGAAAATAGCTAACTACGAAAATTTACAAAACGCTTTAATAAGAGAATCAATAGAAATCAATGCATCCAAAGTCGCATGCAATGACATGTTACACTCATTACTTGATTGCCGCTGGAGAAAAATGTTGGAAGAGGGGGAGTAGTCCAGGGGAAATGTACCAAAAAAAGGCGTTACCTTGCAAAAGGTCGGGTAGAAGATCTTTTTTCTGACTTGTATATAATGAGGCCAGCATGGAAAACCCGAATTATCCAACAAAATTTCTTAAGGGAGAATTTTCTGTGGCCAAAAATCAAGAAATTTTTGGGACTTTTTTTGTTGTTTTTTAGATATCTCGAGACTCGTTGCCGTAGCGTATTATTTGTTAATTACAATGTTAAAGAAGACAAAATTCTCTACAACTTTCATGTTTACAGCTTTTTAATACACTCAATAGCAAACGCAGTACGACATTTCAAAAATAAGACAATTTTTTCGATTTCCTTAAAAACCGTGAAAACCGTGGTTTTGTCCCGATGAATCAAATGTTCGCCACGGATTTAATCATGGATGTCAACTTATAAATACTGGTAGCAGTAAACTATATGTTATTTGTATGCCCTCTTTCTTAAGTGTAGTACAGCCTTTCAAAAATGAGGCTATTTTTCCATCTTACATATCCGTTCGATATAGATAGAGTGGGTATTGGAAAGAGGGGACGGGTGACAAATAACTGCAGGGAAAAAGAAAAAATACCTCTAGAGCAAGTGTTGGTACTAACTATGTTACGCGAAGTTCTGGCTAATGGTACGCAGAAGTCCGATACGGGTACGTAGAATAAAATACAGAATGCCGCATATTTTCATGGAATCAAAAGTACAGAATGCAGCATATTATTATGGAATCAAAACCGGCTTGTCTTTATTGCGTGGAAATTTAAAAAAAAATCAACATTGGATCTGCAAACGCTTTTTTTTTTTTTTTTGCTTTTTTGTTACGAGAAATGTTTGTTATTGCAGACTTTCTGAAATTCTCACACACCGCTTATGATACAATCAGTCTTCCAGAATTAAAAACATAATTATTAGATTTATATGGATAAAAATTGAATTTTTTAATAAAGACCGAGTTATAAAATTAATGAATGAAGTATTTTTAATTAGCCTGAAGAACTTTTTAAAATATTCTTTATAAATTGAATTATTTGAAGGTAAAGTCTGGATGGTTGGAAGTAGTGGTAGCTTGTGTGAGAAGGAGCAGTTAAAACAAAATAAAATTTCAAGTGTAATTTATAACGCATTGTTCTCATTGTACTGGAAGAGCTTCTAGAGGTGTTGAAATAAAAGTATTATTTCAAACATATTTCACAAATTAATTCATTCTGTTGATTGAAATATTTTTCTTCTCTTGTACAAAATGTGCCTAATTTCTTTCTATTTCATGAAAATTAGTTTTTAACAGAGTAAGGTTATTTAAAATGGTGATCTGAAATCAAACAAAAACTGTGGTCATATGCAGTGCGGATTTGAGGTAAAGCTACATATAGGTACATAATAAAGAGGTAAAGCTACATAGGTACATATAGCTACATAAAGGTACATATGTTTTGAGGTAGTATATACATAAATGTATGAAGAAACTTGCAAGTGCTAATGCGCGATATTATTGTCGCATTTATTATTAATACAGTTGTATCGTGCCTAAGTTAAATGCGCTAACTAAGATTTGGATAAGAAGTTCGTTTCTCATTTGAGACACCCTGCTACTGTATCTCACGATAGAGGAAAGAAGTTAACTTATTCAGCTCTCCTGTGATGGATTACTGGAGTCCACATTCAAAAGGATGAATGTAACAGATCTTTCGTTGGCGAGAATGTGAGAGTACCGTCTGATATCGTCAAAGTCTGCTTGTGTTTAGCACAACATATATCTGTGAATGTGTCCCCCCCCCCCCTTAGTTATATCAAAAACAAATACACGAATAAACTAAACATCGAATCTGACTTATGACTAAAACTACCTAATATTGAGCCAGACGTGAGGAAGCTGTGCTTGATAAAACAAGTCCACCCTTTTCATTAGCGATAGAAGCAAATTAGTGTAATCAGCCTACTGTAACATAGTATATGAATCAGTGTGCGCCAATATGTCATTAATTATTGTGGCTTTTTTCCTATACCAAAACACTTTTTTTTAATATTATATACATTATTAAAATTTAATGGTGATACTACTTTTTACTTGAATATTATTAGGAAGCAGTCTATCTTAGTACCAATTTAGTAATGTAATCATTATTTTTTTTATACAATAAAACCTGCTATGACGGAAACACGAAAGACCGAGAATATATTTCGTTTTAGACAGGTTCCTTTTTATAGGTTTTTATATGTTAGCTTTACGTTTGTTACCTGGTGGTACGCGGAAGTATGAACTTCGATTTAGTGGTACGTCGGTCTAAAACTTTGGGAACCTCTGCTGTAGAGGAACACGGTCCTGATATATTTTCTATTCAGGATAACTGAATGCTAATAATCCTACAACAGTCCCATCAAAAAGACAAAAATATTATTAAATATCGCGTAGAAATTATTATTATTAAAATACATTTTTTCATTTAGCTTATGCAGTCATATAGCGTACCTTACTTTATTGTGTAGGGAAAGTGGACTTGAATGAGATAGGAGATGAATGTAACAACAAAAATGTTTATATGATCTACAATCATAAGTAACTTGGTATTTCATTTGATAAATGGTAGCACTGAGATCATTCAACAGATATAGTTTCAAAACTGTACATATTACAGAAGATTTGAATATTCCACAAAGTGTATTTTTCAACAACCAAACTAAGTTTCTCTGTTTGAGCGTTAAGGCATTTAATAGATAAAATCTTAAAATTTTATATATTTTTGCACGCTAAAATGTTATTATCTCTTGTTATATTTATATAATAAAAGTGAAAAAATATTAACAATATTTACTAAAACGAATATTTTGAACATTTTTATGAAAATAGTGATCTCAAATATTTTATTGATAGAATTTTTAAATTTTACAATAGATATAAATGCATAATATTAGTTAATGAGATAATCTGTTGTCATTTTTATTGTAGATATTTTATAAGGTAAAAGTATTTGTTACATAAGATATATTTATTTTTTGAGTCCCTCCTTTTATATGGAACTACAATTCAATGTTTGCTATACTTAAAACAGTATAACATTAAAACATATGTCATCAATAATTGGTAAATAAAATATACCATTGTACTAGAGAATAAAATGTTTATGGAATAAAATGAACAATATGTATGCATTAAAAAAATAATTATTAAAATTAAACAAGATTTTTTTCGTTGAAACTGCCGTGCCAATAAGTTACTAAATGCTGAAATATTCTTTTAAATAATACTTTAAAATTAACGATTGTATATACTTAAAGTTACTGTCTAAATATGAAAATTGTCTCAGTCATCCACACTCTCCCCGACTTGGTAAATTATATAGATTTATTAAATATAAAATATGACTGTTTTGGTGAAAATGAAGAAGAGTGTGTGCAAATAATATATAATTTTCTGCTGACAATATGTAGAAGTTGACACACATCATTATACCCGTGGGGAACATTGAATCATCGGGACAAAACTGCGTTTTTCACGGTTTTTAAGGAAATCGAAAAAAATGTCTTATTTTTTAAATGTCGTACTGCGCTTGCTATTGAATGTATTAAAAAGTTGTAAATATGAAAGTTGTAGAAAATTTTGTCTTCTTTAACATTGTAATTAACAAATAATACGTTACGACAACGAGTCTCGAGATATTTAAAAAACAACAAAAAAAAATCCCAAAATTTTTTTGATTTTTGGCCACAGAAAATTCTCCCTTAAGAAATTTTGTTGGATAATTCGGTTTTTCCATGCTGGCCTCATCATATACAAGTTGGAAAACTAAAATCTTCTACCCGACCTTTCGCAAGGTAACATGTACATTTCCCCTGGACTAGAGAGAGAGAGAGAGAGAGAGAGAGAGAGAATATTGAATACCGATAGGGGGAGCTCTTCAACCAGCAGCCATATATATAATGGAGAGGAGGGAAGTTAAAGATCACAACTGATCATGCCCTAGCAGGGGGTGAAAGCGCTTTTGTGAAGTGGCAGAGATTTTTATTGAAGACTGTTTTTACATTTTTTGAATGGGGGACGTTTTTAGTAAGAATTTTTAACCATGTTTTTTAAAATAATATCTGAAAGAAAAATTAGTAAAATGTACAAATAGTAATTCAAAATGGGTTTTTTTTTTAAACTTCGTGGAATTTTTTTATGACATAAAAGTGACGTGGAAGCGAGTCACTCAGTAACAAAATATCGTACAAGAATTATGAATAACAAAAATGATAGGATGATGATATTTCCATTGAATCGGTGTTTTTTTGCTCATTTCAATTAGTTACAACATTCACTTACAAATTCCTTTAATAAAATTTAACATTTCAGAATCTTTTCATCCACAGGATAATTTCCTTATCAAAGGTAATTTGTTCAGCAGTAAATAACTACAAAAATGTGAAAAGAACTTAATAATAATGCATAAGCTGATTTACTAGTAATGTAATATATTATTTCCCTTCTCGGAATTTATCAGTCGTTTTCTTTTATTAACGTATCGATTTAAATATTAGCCCCAGTTTCTGTACACGTTATTTCCTTTTTTTCCTTTTTGTTTAATTTTGTTTGATTTAAAATTTTTTCAAACTTGCCATTTGTTAAAATGTTCTCATTAAAACTGCGAAGAATATTTTTTTTCAAGACATACATTTATATTCTTTCAGTGATATGAAATTGGGTTTATCTTTCAAAATGTTTTTATAATCATTTATCAATGATGAAAGATAATAGATATTTTCCTCAGTCCAATTTTTATAAATCATATAGTTATATATTTTTGACCCAGTTAATATTGATAAAACAAATGACTGTATGAACGATATATCTTAAGTTTGAGGTAGGTGAGTTTTAGAAAGTTAGGTTCGGTAAAAAAATACAATTTTTCATTTTTCTCTTACAAGAAGACTTTAATTAAAGACATGAGAAAACTACAAGACATTATATTCAAATTGTTTTCAAATAAACTTTTTAAATAAGGTTCAAATATTTTGACAAAAGACCTCTTGAACACTGATTTTACAATTTTTGAAAAACCAATTTTTGTGTTCATTAATTAGTTTTTTTTTTTTTTTTTTTTTTTGAAACTCTTTTCTCTTTGTAAATTATATAGTTAAAAAATCCCTTCATAAAGATAATTACTGTTTATAATTTGAAATTTTCCAATTCAGTAGTTTTAATTTACCTTTGTAATATATACGTAATGTTTATTGAATATGGGTTTCATTAAATTTAAAATGTGTGTTTTCCATCTATTTTGTGTACTCTTTCAATTTGTAGATAATTTAGTAACAAGAATCTTTTCTGCACTATGGCATGTCATTTTCTTCGAATGCTTTAGGAAAAAAATCCCTTTAACACAATTAGTGTAAATAAATAAAAAAAAAAATTATAAACAAATAATAACCTGTAATAAGTCGTTTGGGAACAGCTGTCGCAGATGCACCGGGGTTGGCGTGTTTTTTTTTTTTTTTTTTTTTTTTTTTTTTTTTTCCATTTTGGCGAGAAAACACCGTTTTTGTGTAGATTGCTAAAACAGCATGTTAGTTTGACATTATTATGAAACAGTTTATTTTATTATAAAACACAAACAATTTTTCTGATAAACACACGCAAATTATTTTATTATAAAACACACACAATGATTAATTTATTATAAAACACACACAAAATGATTAATTTATTATAAAACACACAATATTTAATTAAATATAAAACACACAATATTTAATTTAATATAAAACACACACAATGATTAATTTATTATAAAACACACAATATTGTATTTAATAGAAAACACACAATATTTTATTTAATATAAGACCTACAGAATCCGCTCTACCGGGTTGCTATACGAAGTTAAATGTCGCCAAAATCGCCAGGTTGGCCAGGCATTTTGTCGACAAAAAGATATCCCGGTGCGTCTGCGACCGCTGTACCACCGTTTGAAGCTAATATATTTTGAATTCAGAAATTAATATTTTGAAAATGTAAAAAAAATACTCTGTATTCATTTTTGGCATGTTTTCATTTTGAGATTTTAAAAATATTTTAATTATTAATGAAAACGTCTTTTTAATCGAATATGTTATCGATAACTTTCTGCTAGGAAAAAAATCTGTACATGGATAAGTAGTTGGTAAGCATAGCTTGAATCAAAATCTACAATTTTCATTTCATTTCTGTTGATATACAATAAATACTAAGTAATATATAAACCTCAAAGTAACATAGAATAGAACATCTACTTTAAACATGATCAGCACATTGGCAAAACAAATTCAATCTTTCGGTGTTCCGAGAAAAATGAAGGGATTAGAATGACAGCGAGTAAGTCAAAATTTAGTGATTTGAGGAGGTTAGAATGACAGTGGAGTAAGTCAAATATATCAAAAATCTAGATAACCATATTTTCACTGAACGTATATTAATTTCTGTACAATGCGAGAATCAAAAACGTCATAGTTCCCTTAAAACAAGTTGGACCACGTAATGTAACGGCATTACAACAAGTTTCACAAAATCCTTCATTTCTCAAATGACTAAATATTGACTTACACTCCGCTGCCATTCTAACTCCTTCATTTGAGGAATGAAGGGTTTTGTGAAACTTGTTGTATCGGCGTTGTATTGGGTGGTCCAACTTGTTATCCCCTCTAGCGACTTCCTAAGTGAACTATGACTTATTTGACTTCCACATTGAACAGAAATTAAAATACGTTCAGTAAAAATATGGGTATCTGGATTTGAAAAAATTTGACTAACTCCACTGCTATTGTATCCCCTTCTTTGAGAAATGAAGGTTTTTGCGAAACTTGTTGTATAGCCGTTGAATTTAGTGGTCCAACTTGTTTTTCCCTCTAGCGTCTCCCTAAGTGAACTATGACTTATTTGACTGGTACATTGAACAGAAATTAATATACGTTCAGTGACATTGTGGTTATCTCGATTTTCAAAATTTTTGACTTACTCCACTGTCATTCTAACTTCCTCAAATGCGATAAGTGCTATTAAGCAGGAACAACTTTAATCCTGGTGTATATTAACGACGCACTTTAAAAAGAACAATAACAATAGCGAATTGATTTTCGATAGGACAAGAAAAATTACAACCTTTCTTAAATAATCGTTAAGAAAAATACTAAAATGTTTCTGCTTTTAATATATTAATATCGAATATGAATTAATATGAAAAATAATATTGCGTTAAATGTAATTTAAATTATTTATAAATTTCGGTATATATTTTATTTTAAATTTTCTTTTTCATCACTGATATATTATTGTTTATTTAAAATTTAAAAAAAAACAGTATTTTTTAAGATATGTTGTTAGAAAGAAATAAATTGTTGATCTGTAGATAATAGATAAACAGCTGAACATATTTTTAAGTAATTCTCACGGAAATGTGTGTTAGTTTAAAATATACACTCTAAAAATGACGTTTTCAAAACTGAGAAAAAAATACTCAAATCTGAGTATGACGCACAGTCAAAATGGCTCGGAATTAAAATTACTCAAGTTTGAAACATGTATATACTCATTTCTGAAAACATGCACACACTCAAGAATAAAACGTTATGTGCTCATATTCGAGTATGTCCATGTTTCAAAAATGAGTATGAACGGAATTCTATGTGCTCATTTTCGAGTATGTCCATGTTTCAAACTTGAGTTTGAACTGATTCTAATCATTTTTGAGTATGTCCATGTTTAAAAAATGAGTATGAACTGACCTCTATGTGCTCAGCTTTGAGTATGTCCATGTTTCAATATTCTGAGTATTTCTGGTATTTCAGAACTGAAAGCATTGGGTCGTCCTATTTGAAAAAAAAGTTTCATAACAAAATGAAAACATCATTTTACTCAGATTTGAAAGTGTCATTTTTCTCAGTGTAACATATTTTTAACGGAATTGCGGTTTTCTCATTATATCATTTATGTAAAAGGATTTTAACTACGTTAAATGAATGTATTTTATGTAAAGAAAATTTTCAATTAGAAAAGTCTCACAAATGTTTAAAGCACAGAATGCAGTCTTTTGTTCAGAAAATTTTAATTATCGTTTCCCAGTTTCCTTTTCAGCAATTACGTTTATCGTTTTCAGATAATTTTTCTAATATTTAAAGCGTAGTTTTCGGAAGTCATATCGTAATGCAAACGAAGCAGTAGTTTTGGATAAAGCTATTTTATCATCATTTTAAATTCATATTGATTTATTTTCTTATAAGTTTATTCTCTTATAAGTTTTGTTAAATATTCTAGAAAGTGTAATTTCTTACATTAAAGTTAAACAAGTTGGAAATTGTACGTCAAACGTTACAAACGAGGTGCGTTCGTACGCACGTTTTAGAATTAAATTCATGATATCCCGTGCGTAGAACGGGTTAAACAGCTAGTTGAGTATATATTTTATGACACTGTTCATACAAATATCTTAACTAGTTATATAAATATTCAGATATATATGTATCAGCTAGTTATATAAATATTCAGATCTTGATGATTTTTAATTCTGCGAAATGAATTATATCGTCTGCAGATTCATTTCTGTCCTAAAATAAGTATCTCGGTCGCTTGACGATTTAACATCCATCGGAAGCTCCTCTAACAAAAAAGCACCGATTTAAAAAAAAATTCAAATTTCTTAATAAATATTTTTATTAATATCTCCTAGAGTTTTGATTCGATTTTAATAAAATTTGAAATGTCTCGACAACATTCTGCAAAGATAATATATTTTAAATTGCAAACCATTTGGTTGGGTAGTTTTTGCGTTGTTACATGCGGACAGACAGACAGACGGACAGACAGACAGACGGACGGACAGACGGACGGATCAAACGACGACTATAGGTGCTACGTATTTATATAATTACGAACGCACCTAAAAAATACTTCGTTATTAGGGAGTATTGAGAGAGTTTTTAAACAGTTTTTATTAGAGAGTTTTTAATCGTTTTGTTTTTCTTTAAAACAATCAAAATGTACTTTTAAATGCATGATAAATTTTTGGGGGTTTTTTTTTCAGCCATCTATATGGATATGAAAAATATGAGAAATTCTGCAACTGATTACCACGTTCTACATTCTAGCCACTATCACGGTGTTCCAGCACGCCAACTTTTGTATTAACCATGAAACATTGTAATACCCTAAATACCGAAGATGACGCTAGCAAAATATAACGACGGAAAATATCTTCAATATGCATTTACACGAAAACCACAGAAATGATTCTGAATGCGTAATACAGGGTGGCTAATAAATACATTTACAATCCAAAATTTAGAATTAATTTTAATCTTTTGGTAAAACAATTTATTTCTCTATTTCAGATTTTGGCAGTACAGACGATTTTTGTATAAAGCAGATATTTAAAATTATTTTAAAGGTAGAAGCCAAAAGAATGATTATTAAACAGCTCTTGGATTGTGGGTAAAATCTTTAGGCAAATCGCAGATAAAATCTTTAAGCAATTAAAATGCCTTGGTTTTAGTAGAACGTTTATATATAGAACTATAAATCGATTATAGGATACTAATAGCTGTAAAGATTGACCTATATCTGGTCGTCCACACTAAGTTCGCACAAAAGAGCGCATCAAAAGAATTCGTGAAAAGATACAAAGAAAAACACAACATTCTGCAGATAAAATTGCTGCAGAAGAGAACATGCTTCGCGGAAATATGTAAGCTATTGTAAATGAAGACCTGGGTTTTCGTCCTTATCGCAAAATAAAAGTTCAAGGTTTGAATGCTGCACAAAGAATAAAAAGATTATAAAGATGCAAAAAATTGCTGAAGTGGCATGACAGGAAAACTGTTGACAGAATAATATTCTCTGATGAGAAGCTATTTTGCACTGAACAGTGTTATAATGTTAAAGTTGATGTTGTACCGTAATTTCCGGCGTATAATCCGCAGATAATACAATCATGTTTGGACCCAGAAATTTTATTTCATAAAGTGTTACCTCCCAGATCGCTGTAAATATTTGGCTTCAATTATTGAACAAAATTTCTGGGTTGAAACCGAACTGTTTGATCCGCGGATTATACGCCGGAAATTACGGTATATTCAGCAACCTTCGAGACTACACCTGAAAACCTTCGAACTGTTAAACGCTTTCAGAACAAGAATTCTGTTATGGTTTGGACTGGAGTGTCAAAAAATGAAAAACTGCGTTTAAAATTCATCGATAAAAAGGATAAAAATCAATGCGAAATATTACAAACATGACATATTGGCTATACATTTATTGCCACATGCTGACAAGTTGTATCCCAAAAAGAATTTGATATTTCAGCATTATTTTGTACCTTCACACCGAGCAAAATCAACACAGCCTTGGCTACATGTCAATTGTCTGAATTTTATCATACAAGAAGATTTTCCACCTGCTACACCAGATCTAAATCCTTTAGATTATTGCGTCTGGGGTATTTTAGAGGGTAAAGTAAATTTCAAACAACACAGAAGTTTGGACTCTCTCAAAGCTTCCATAATGCGTGAATGGGACCGATTACCTCTTAAAATGATTTGTGTCGCAGTCAGACAATGTCATAAGAGATTATCTTTGGTAATCGATAAAGATGATAGTCGATTCGAGTAAAATTATTTCTATGTAAACTTTCATCTCTGATATACATCATATTAGTGTATTTATCATTCTCTATTTTCTATTTGTAAAATAAAATGACAATATTTGTAACAGTATTTAAAAGCCATACTGTAGTCAGTAGGTTACAAATAATCTTGAAAAGACATCTGGAATCTTTCAGAACCTACAGACAATATACACATCAACACATGTTTGTAAAATTTTAAAATTAGTATATAATACAAATATTACAGAAACCATTCACACATGTGTTTTTAAGCGATCTCTTTTGATTCACGTCAACTGTATTTGAAAGCCCAATTATTGCTGCGTTTTAATGAACTACCTGTCACATATCTTTACTATTATTGTAAATACTAAATATTTGTCGAAAAATCATCATATAGTTATCATAATTAGTTCAATTAAAAAGCTAGATATGCTCTTTTAATTCATTTACAATAAATAAATAAATAATAAATATCCCAAATTAGGCATGTATTTATTAATCTAGCTGTACCAATAAAATGTAACTTTGAAAATGAGTTTTTATTTTACTGAAACTCCTTATACAAAAATCTCACGTGAATTTTATTTTAAACGAGTATGTAAAACACATAAAATTAAACATCTCTTACAGTCCAAGTGATTATTATTTTCCTTTGAGATTGTGTATGTAAATTACATGTTTTTTTCTATTAAAACATGCTTATCTCCTGAAAATAACTAGCCATTGTTATTAAACATAAGATTGGTAAATTAAATTTAAAAAACGGTGGCTGACGTCTATAGAAACAAAGCTAATGGATAATTGTGCAATTTTAACGGATATAATACAAAGGCAGGGAAAATTCCATTCATAAAATGATAAAGTGATTTTCAAATGTTCTTTTTATTTTTTAACTGAAGTTAGTTTCATTAAAATCGAAATTGTAATTCCGTTATCTCAAGTACTAGTAATTTAATTATTATTTTTTAATTACTCGACACATTTTGTAAATGAACAGATGTATTACATAATTTTGAAAAAAATTATTTAAAAATTGATTTTATTTTTACAATTTTAATACAAAGTATTTTAAAAATTATATTTTTATTCATATTTCATAGAATAAATGAACAAAACTTCAAAGTGAAAATATATTATAAGTTATAAGTTATTACATGTTATTATATGTTATATAGTTGCAATATATTATATGTTTCTTCTTAGTAACATTGTAATCAATTCTTCATGTTTTCTTTTTCTTTTTTTTTCATTGTGTAATGCAAATATATTTCTAACAATTATTATGTTTACATATCATTTTCGAAAATAAAACTTTTTCAGGAATGAAAATGTATTATGACGAAATTATTTCAGTGCAAATCTCATTTTTCAGGAACAGTTATCAAATAATATTTTTATTTAAACTATAGATATATTCATGGGCCTACAGTACACTAACAGTATATACAGGGTGATTATAAAAAAACTATCCCGACATTTGGGCCCCTAACTATCACACCATTCACAGAAACTGAATGAAATTTTGGCAAAAGGTATTTTGAGGTATGCGCTCAAGAATGATATGGAAAACAACAGTGTCACTCAAACAGTTACGTTTACAGAGAGAAAATTTCGAAAAAATCAAATGGCAACACCCAGTTTTTTGTATTGGAATGTGATCTCCATTGTGAAAAACCCTAAATAGCGCTGGAACGGCAACTGTAGTATGAAAATCACCGGCGGTAGATAGGCTAAAAGTGAGGACAACCAATAAGGACAGAGAAGCAGCATAAAATAAAGCATTTTATTGTGTTTCACAAATTTTTCACATGACCTTCTTCACACACGATGACACTTTGCATGCGTCTGATGGTGGATAGCACTACAGCACGTATCATGGCAATAGGAATCTCTTGAATCGCAGTTCTGATGGCATATTTCAAATCAGATTCAGTTTGAGGACGAAACTGATACACTTTGGATTTTAGATATCCCCACAGCCAGAAATCCATTGGTGTCAGATCACGAGACCTTGGTGGCCATGGAAACGGGAAATGACGGGAGATAACTCTGTCACAAAACTGTTGAGTTAAGACACGTTTGACTGAAGACCCGACATGTGGAGGAGCGCCATCTTGCATCCACACAACTTCAGATAGAGCATTTTGCCGTTGCAATGCGGGAATCGAGTAATGAGTTAACATGTCCAGATAGCGAGCACTCGTTACTGTACACTTTTGCAGATCACCGACAGTAACCTCTTCAAAAATGTAATGGCCGAGGATGAACGTACTCGTTATACCACACCACACAGTCACTTTTCCCTCGTGTAATGGACGTGCATACACATCATGTGGATTATTATCTGCCCAGTGCACACAATTTTTCGAATTCACGTTACCAGTTAACGAGAAATGCGCCTCATCTGTCCACAGAATGCGTAAATTCCAGCGGCTATCTTCATCATACCAGATAAGGAATTGATTTGCAAAATCCAGCCATAATTGATAGTCTCCCGCTTCCCACATCTGGACACGCTGGAAACGGAAACATGTTTAGAACAGAGCGCAGAATCTTGCGTACAGTTGAATTCGGCAGATCCAGAACACGTGAAACACCGCGTGCAGTTGCGGGACGAACTGTGCTTATCGTCTGATGGACTTCTGCAACAGCTTCCACAGGAACGGAAGGTCGTCTAGACCGAGGTCGATCGCACGTGCAACCAGTTTCTTGAAATTTATGAATCAAAAGTCCCGTACAGCTTTGACAGTGCACGGGCCTCGCCGTAATCCATGGTTTCTGTGGTTAACACGCAATGTCTCTGCGGCATTTTGTCCATTCAGGTAATAAATCTTTACGATTTCCCCACGTTCTTTTCCTGAAAGCGGCATCTTGTTCGGAATGGCAGAAAGGAACATACGTGGCTCGCATTTTGCAGTGCATTTTCTTTCACCTAGCGTCACGACGTCAGTCAGGACTGTGTCTTACATAGAACCCGAAATTTGCGTTTCTTGGTTTCTTCTTCTCGTTTTGTGGAGAACTAATCAGGCTGGGTTATCAGCCAAAGAAACGGTGTGACGTGTGACGTAAATGAAACGAAAATAAATGCTCTGGTGCACGTCAATGTTCTTTTTACTTTTCCTTTGCCTAGTTCCGGTGATTTTCATACTACAGTTGCCGTTCCAACGCTATTTAGGGTTTTTCACAATGGAGATCACATTTCAATACAAAAAGCTGGGTGTTACCATTTGATTTTTTCGAAATTTTCTCACTATAAACGCAACTGTTTGAGTGACACAGTTGTTTTCCATATCATTCTTGAGCGCATACCTCAAAATACCTTTTGCCAAAATTTCATTCAGTTTCTGTGAATGGTATGATAGTTAGGGGCCCAATGTCGGGATAGTTTTTTTATAATCATCCTGTATATATATGTATCTATATTATACTAAATAAAAGAAGATGGAACTTGTTCATCGAACGCGACAAATGATGTGCGTTCGTACTGTTATTATTTCAGTGAAATGAGTTATATCGTCTGTTATTAGGATATGATTAATTTCCGTAATAAAATAAGTACATTTTAAGTTGGCAACATTTTTTCTTCTTTTGAAATTTAGTGAAAATTCTAATAGGAAACTTAATCCTAGCTTTGAAAATTTCAGAACTTAAAATATATATTGGATACTTTTTCTATCTAATATCTATTTCTCCGGAAACATCTATCCAAAAAATTGTCGGTAGATTAGAGGATTGTTATAACTAAACAGTTTTAGTGCACAAATTCGGTTTTTAAATTCAGTAATACGTAAATAATATGACTCCATCTTAAATAGAACGTAATCAATATGGCAGCCTTGAATCATTAACTATCATGGGATATCATTGAATTAATTACGTAATGTAATATAAAAACTTTTATTAATATCTTTTTTAGTTTTGATTCGATTTTCATAAAATTTGAAATGACTGGAAACAATTTTGCAACTATTATATGTATTAAATTTCAAACCCTTTGGTTGGGTCATTTTTGCTCTGTTATATGCGTTCAGACGGATAGATAGACGAACCAGAGGACGACTATAGGTACTACGTATTTATATGATGACGAACGCACCAAACAAATATCAAGTATCGAATCAGACAATTCATTTTGCGCCTGTGAATAATGTTTTGTGAGTAATGTTTTCATAGACACTGTCAGTGAATTTTCTAAGTGCACTTTCAGTTAAATCGCTTTTATAGGCAAATAAGGTATATCTCCATAAACAGGAGTTATGCACAATGCATTCACATTGTCTGATAGAAAATGGACTATCACTTTGATATTTCCTGTGTGACTATAAAACACCACACAGAACAGCTATGAAGTGCACAAACAAAACGTTGTTCGTTTTCTGTAATATACTTAAGGCGTTTCTTCCAATTATTCTTTACAATTAAGATATTGTCATTTGTAATCAGGGCAATCATTTTGACTTACCCTGTATATATATATATATATATATATATATATATATTCAGGGTAAAATGCTATGTGTACCTTGGACAGGAAATAACATCGGACAACAGTATCATGAATGAAGTCAATAGAAGAATAAGAAATGGATGGAGTGCTTTTGGGAAGAACAATATTACTCTGACGAGTAACATGCCTCATTGTTTGAAAAGAAATGTCTTTAACCAATGTGTTTTGCCTGCACTAACTTATGGGGCAGAAACATAAACGCTATCAAAACGGATGGTACAAAGAGTACAAACAACACAGCAAAGTATGGAAAGATGTAAGAGACAGAAAGAGAATAACCTGGATAAGAAGTCAGACGAAAGTTTTTGATAGCATTAAGAGAATCAAACGGCTAAAATGGAAATGCGCTGGGCGCATTGCAAGAAGACAAAACACTATATGGAGAACAAACACCCTACAGTGGTATACCAGAGATATACAACGAGAAATAAGACGACCTCAAGTAAGATGGAATGACGAAATCAGAATAGTAACCGGTGTTAATAAGATGACTAAAGAACTAGACAGGAAACAATGGAAAACTCTGGGGCAGACCTACATCCAGCAGTGTATTGAAAACGGTTGTTGTTGATGATATATATATATATATATTTAATTAATTTATTTATTTATTTACTGGTTTGTTTGTAATAAATTAAGAGTTAACCGTTTCTTCGCATGTAAAGAATGAAAAACAAAGTATCCATCAACCCTAATAATCGTAACAAGCAACGATACTATCGATGAAATTGTCATATGAAAAATTCACGTCAATTCCAACCTTTAAAAACACGGGTGGTTTGTACAAGCATAATAACACTTGCGGCGCACTCTATGCGCCATTGGTTTTAAGAGCATAAATAACAACTTTTAATCATATCATTCTTTAATGCAATGTTCAGTAGTAGTATACAAGTAATAAACGTGCATTTTCTATTTAAAAAAAAAGACGAATTTAATTAGAATAAATATAACACGGACGGCACATAGTAACATAAAGACTCTATGCGCCAAAGTCTTTTAAAGCCTAAATATCAACTTTTTATGATAAAAAAAAATATTTTCTAATGTATAGTATTAGTATAAAAGTAATATACATCATATGTACAAAAGAAATCTTTAATTAACAAAGAAAATACACTATATTGTACAAATACACGCACGACCTATTCCCTGCACCAGTGATTACCTACCAATAAAAACTAGTCGTAATACTTACCCATGATAGATATGCAAAACATAAAATATGAAAATAAAACATGTATAAACTATTTATAAAATGCATTGGAATTTGAAATAAAATCCTGGCTTGATGACGTCATAAACTTGAAATGCTCTATTACTAAATTGCGTAAATGAAACATCCTTTTAACTCCAAAAAATGATAATCCTATTAACTAAGAGTTTATTGCGTCCGATGAAGCATCTCATTTCCTAAAAATGTCTGTTTGAATTGAAATTTGAATGAAATACAGGGTCACGAAAAGTCGAAGAGTGTAGAAATAAGATTCCAAATATCCCGGCAACTCATTATCCAATCAACTTCATTATTTGTGCAACATTTATGTTTTTTTTATTGTTTTTCATATTCACTCCTTAGAATAAAGAATTTGGAAAATTTTAAATACCTTTTATCAGAACGAATATTTCGAGTGTCCGAAAAAAATAGTTCCGGATAATCGAAGTTACTGAAATTCAATAGGCTTCCTCTCATTATTACGTAATACGTACATACCAAATTCCAAGTCTCTATCTCAATTTGTTCGGGAGATAGATATGTTTTTAGGAATCTCCAGTGTCTGAAACATGTAAATCCGTGATTTTTTTTTAGATTTTTAAAACGATTACAAGATTTATCCTATACTAAGTATGATGGGTAAGTAATAATCTCTATTAATCGATAAATTGCTTTAGAGATTTGGAAAATTTATCTATTGTATAAAGTATAGAAGTGCACATTAGTAACGCTGACATGAAAACGATGTTAACAATAGTGTGGATAAATATGTAATTCAACAGCGGAGTAGTTATTCATCAAACAACACATTCATTAACATATACTATGTGGACCCGGTATATGAAATGTATCAGCACTTGCATGTATGAAGCCATGGTGCATGGAGACACATCCACGCGCATGTTTGCTTGCATACACGCGCACACACCAGAAATTCGGCATCAAAAGTCAACAAAAATGGGACAACTTTTGCTAAAATGCCAAGTAGTTGAATGTCTAACTTTAATACATTTAGATAACGTACCCAAGCTTGATTAATGCAATTTCTTCTGGCTATATTAAAATATGTATTTTCCAATATATTCGGAAGTTTAACGATTGCATTCATACTGTAATAAGAAGTAGTAGCTTGGGCAGCCAATCTCAAAATGATTCTGAAAGCGCTCCAAAAATCTGTAAAAGTGAATATTTTTTAAAATAGTTTTTTTCGAAAACATAGAGTATGTTTAACTATGTTTTATTTTTTCAGAAAAGGCAAAATATGAGGAAATGTTTTACTATATTCCAATAAATTTCTTTAGTTATTAATGATTTCATTAGTATAACTATGGGAACTTGTTCTATAGCATAGAAAAGTTGTGTATATCTCAGTAAGTTTGTGTTTTATATTGCAGCGAGTACAAAAAATCAAATTTTTGTTACTTTGTAAATCTTTAAAAAATCGAGTGATCTTTAAAAATTCTGAGTGATATTCTGCATTCTAAAACTTTATTCCATGCCAAATCTGAAATCTCTAAATTTTGATTTCTCAATACTATGCCTTAATACTATGAAAATCGATTTATAAGACCGTCTGAAGTAAGCACGTAAATATTAGAAGTAACGTACATACCAATATGTTAAGTTTCCAACTTAAGTTTTTAAAGAACTTTAGAAGAGTATTTTTTTAAATATATTCTCACGTTATATATTTTATTGGGTCTATATATACATCTTTCTATATCCATACAAATTCTTAATACATTGGAAATTCATTGGAAATTCTCAATACATACCCACATTTTCTTTTTGTCATTCCATTTGTTGTGTCGCATATACGCTAAATATAAATATTTATCGCTCTTTAATGAATAAAAAGCTAAATATAAAATAAAATGAATTTGGAGACTGTATGAGTATTAAGAAATACATTTTGAAGATTGGGTAATATTTCGGCTAAATATATTAAAGTACGAATACAATTATATCACAAATACATGCTAATTGGAGCAATATTATTCATAGACCGGGAGGCGGCAGCACAGACAATCACCTCATCGAGTTCACGGCTGAAATTCCAGAATTAGTTAAAACTTGATTCGCATATTAAAATGCAATTGGTCTGCCAAGTCATATCTTGGTGGAAAACACCTTAAACCCGATTTTAGCGGTTGACTCGTAGGTTTACCATTGTGTTTTCCTGCACCCAAAGATATGAAAACATGGAGGACTGGGAGCAAGAACACACAATGTTAAACCTACGAGCCAACCGGTAAAATCGGGTTTTCGGGTATTTTCCACCAAGATATGACTTGGCAGACCAATTGCATTTTAATTTGCGAATCAAGTTTTAACTAATTCTGGAATTTCAGCCGTAAACTCGATGAGGTGATTGTCTGTGCTGCCGACTCCCGGTCTATCATGAATAAATCCATATACATTTCGTTCACTTGCTGTATTTAACATACGTAAAATCATACAAAAGTGATTATCATTATTAATATGCAACATGGTACTGTAAATTTACTATTTTCTTACTTTCTGTTTTGGTTCCATGCAAGATCTAATGTTAATAAATAAAAATAATGTTAATAGTTATAAATTTTCAATAAGCTCATAATTATTTAATAATTGACATTTCAGAAACATTCTAATCCGTTACAGGCATCTGTGTAATGTTCAGACATTAACAATGTATCATACAAAAGAAAAAAATAAGTATATACATTAATTACTATTCGAGTTCTTTCTATATAACTGATGCTTTTCTGTAAATTTGATTCAGTTTTTATAAATAACTTATATCTCGAAATTTATTATTTAAAATTAAGAAATCACTTTTGTGATTTGCAGTATGTTTTTAGAAATTGTATTTATATTAGATAACTTTTTTTTGTATTGTTATTTATAATTTTAAAGTTAAATCCAATTTTAATACTTAAGTGATCCTTTATAAAAATAAATAATTACATTTATAAAGAATTTTACATGAATTAAAGCTTTACTACATTTTCCTTGATATTATTTGACCGGAAGACAGAATTTTAATTTTTTTTTTGCCTATTGTACAAAGGCTATTTTTGTAATTACTACTGCGTAATAATAAAAAAAAAACTTTATATCCATCAAGAATAATATCTAGAAAAAGACCAAAATTAAACTTGCTGAATTTTATTTATTATAGAATATTTTTTTAATTATAAACAAGCACATACGATATTAATCACGTTTTAATAAATTAGCAATGTATTGTACTATAAACTGCTTAAAAATTTGCCGGTGGTAGAATTTTAATACAATGGGTATGCCCGATATTTTTTACAATATTGTAAATTCATTAATTTGGATTTTAAACTTGTGTTCGCATCCTATTGTCACAGCAATATGTATTTATTTAAAGTTATTTTGAATTGAAATTTAAACGTGAATTTTATTTTTTCTCAATCATGCGGAACAGATAGTTACTCTTCGATAATAATATCAGTTAGATAAAATACTTGTTAATTTATTAAAAATGTGCTAAAAAGGGATACCTTAACTTAGTTAAGGTAACAATTCAGAAGTAGCAATTCTATTAAATATTATAAAAAATATACATTAACTTAGTTAAGGTATATTATTTATATATTAACATACATCATCATGTGTGTATATATCCTAACTTAGTTAAGGTATATACACGGGATACCCTAACTTAGTTAAGGTATCCCCTTGAAATTGATCATGTTCGTGACAGAAAGATCTTGAAGAATATGTATATAAAATGTTTTACATATGGTTTTAAATAATTTTTATGCACTTTTTTTAGTAAATTAACAAGTATTTTATCTATATTAACTCAAAGTGAATGTGACATTCCACTTTAAACTGTTTTTGAGTCTTCTATTAAATAATATAAGTATCTTGGTATTATAATATCTAAGTTAAAATGATATATCTGAAAGGAAAAATCAATGTCTGTAAATTAATGATTAACTGTCTAACCACTAATGTTTAAGTAACGTAATTTTTCGACAAATATATTTCTATAACATCTCTTTTCCAATAATATGGCGATGGGAATTCTGAAACATTGTTCGTTATCAACGCAGCAAAAGAGAAAATCGTATTACAAGTCACGTTCCTACCTTGTACTGTCAATTTCGCTCCTTTCAACCACCGTGTTTCTATGTCAGACGACAAATGAGATTAGCGGGAGATATATGTGTAAAGACTAGCGAAACATATAGCTAAGCGGATCCAGATAAATTAAAGGAACGCGTCCTGTAATAAAGGGGCCTTCATTATTTACGCTATTAATAGAAGTTCTGACAATCAATTTTAACATAGAACGAAGTTTGTGAATGGAAAACTGCGACTTGCTTTTACGCTTACATGTCGGTGACAGAGATGACTGAGTTATAATAAATCAAGATTTGATATGTATTTGTTTAATGAATTTCCGAAAAAGTGTATATTCTTGAAACGATTTTCTCCTAATTATAAAATATGTGGTTTTTTGTTATCATATCAGTTTAATATTTATAATAGTGAAAATGAATGTAGTACATAAATATTCATATCAAATAACAAATCAAGATTCTATATGTCTTTGTTTAATGAATTTAGGAAAAAGTGTTTATTCTTGAAACGATTTTCTCCTAATTGATTTTCTCTTATTGATCAGATTTTTTCCACATATATGAACGTAGTACATCACAATATGTGGTTTTTTGCTATCATATCATTTTAATATTTATAATAGTGAAAATAAATGTAATACATAAATATTCATATCAAATAAAAAATCAAGATTTGATTTGGTCTTAGATTGGTCTTGATTATAATTTAGGAAAAATTCTATATTCTTGAAACGATTTCCTCCTAATTGTACAATAGATGATTTTTTGTTATCATATCAGTTTAATATTTATAATAGTGAAAATGAATGTAGTACATTAATATTCATATCAAATAACAAATCAAGATTCTATATTTTTTTGTTTAATGAATTTAGAAAAAAGTGTTTATTCTTGAAACGATTTTCTCCTAATTGATTTTCTCTTATTGATCAGAGATTTTTTCCCTATATATGAACGTAGTACATCACAATATGTGGTTTTTTGCTATCATATCATTTTAATATTTATAATAGTGAAAATAAATGTAATACATAAATATTCATATCAAATAATAAATCAAGATTTGACATGTCTTTGTTTAATGAATTTAGGAAAAATTCTATATTCTTGAAACGATTTCCTCCTAATTGTACAATAGATGATTTTTTGTTATCATATCAGTTTAATATTTATAATAGTGAAAATGAATGTAGTACATAAATATTCATATCAAATAACAAATCAAGATTGTATATGTCTTTGTTTAATGAATTTAGAAAAAAGTGTTTATTCTTGAAACGATTTTCTCCTAATTGATTTTATCATATTGATCAGATTTTTTCCACATATATGAATGTAGTACATCACAATATGTGGTTTTTTGCTATCATATCATTTTAATATTTATAATAATGAAAATGAATGTAATACATAAATATTCATATCAAATAAAAAATCAAGATTTGACATGTCTTTGTTTAATGAATTTAGGAAAAATTCTATATTCTTGAAACGATTTCCTCCTAATTGTACAATAGGTGGTTTTTTGTTATCATATCAGTTTAATATTTATAATAGTGAAAATGAATGTAGTATATAAATAGTCATATCAAATAACAAATCAAGTTTTGATATGTCTTTGTCTAATGAATTTATGAGAAAGTGTATATTCTTGAAACGATTTTCTCCTAATAGTACAATATGTGATTTTTTGTTATTATATCTGTTTAATATTTATAATAGTTGAAATGAACGTAGTACATAAATATTGATGATATATCTAGATAAAGTAATTATCCAACAAAGACCAAAAACATCTTAATAACACCACTAAATTTAGTTCTGCTACTGCCTTTAAATTGGTAGCACGTTTTCTTTGAGACTGATGAAAAAAAAAAATTCCTTCGAAATGCCTTGCGCATTTCTTATTTTTATGGTGTTGGTAAGCCTTTTTAGGTGCGTTCGTAATTATATAAATACGTAGCACCTATAGTCGTCGTTTGGTCCGTCCGTCTGTCCGTCCGTCTGTCTGTCTGTCCGTCCGTCTGTCTGTCCGTCCGCATATAACAACGCAAAAACTACCCAACCAAATGGTTTGCAATTTAAAATATATTATCTTTGCAGAATTTTGTCGAGACATTTCAAATTTTATTAAAATCGAATCAAAACTTTAGGAGATATTAATAAAAATATTTATTAAGAAATTTGATTTTTTTTTTTAAATCGGTGCTTTTTTGTTAGAGGAGCTTCCGATGGATGTTAAATCGTCAAGCGACCGAGATACTTATTTTATTACAGAAATTAATCTGCAGACGATATAATTCATTTCACAGAATTAAAAATCATCAAGATCTGAATATTTATATAACTAGCTGATACATATATATCTGAATATTTATATAACTAGTTAAGATATTTGTATGAACAGTGTCATAAAATATATACTTAACTAGCTGTTTAGCCCGTTCTACGCATGGGATATCATGAATTTAATTCTAAAACGTGCGTACGAACGCACCTCGTTTGTAACGTTTGACGTACAATTTCCAACTTGTTTGTCTTTTTAACACTTAGCAACATAGCTGAAATTTGTTTATGAATCGGTTTCTCTGTCCGTTCTCTAATTTGCATAAATATGCTCGGATTGTCATAGAATTGATATATGTTATTGAGGTTTACTATGGCATGAAGATGTAGCACTTATAGTGCCTTTACAGGAACACTCAAAAGTATTCCATAACATTACGGTATATGGGAAAAATCGTTTGCGGTGTATGCTAATGGTGTTGCACTATTTCACACATATTGAAATTGATATATATCATTGAGGTCTACAAAAGACTTACTATACAATAGGGTGCACATAGCGTTCATCGTTTATTTATAGGGACTAAGAAAATGATTCGGTTACAGCACTGTCTATTAACAAAAATTTCTGATTGTGCGGTTTCAGTTGTGGTGTGCGTTTTTAAATTTAACTAATTTTCTGTCTTTCACTTGCTGTGTATAATTTCTAAAATTTATATACAGGGATACTCAAAAGATCTCGAATACATGTTTGTTTATTGACGGAAATTGCTGAAGGGGAATTTTCAACGATGTGCTAGGAGCTTCCTAAATAAACTAAATTTTAGCATACTATGTACCATATGTACAAATATATAGATCATGCACAGAGCAACACGAAATAATTCAGATTTTTTTCCGACTATTGATGGTAATTCCAGAAATTGAGTTTTCAACTGTGTTTTTCATTTTCCAATTTGCCCAATATTACATAGTATAATTATTGCTCAATGCACAAAGTATTTAATAGTATGCTTAGTATAATTAGCAAATTGTTTTCTCAATTTTGTATAATCGGAATGTGAATGTTTGAGATTTGTGTTTCAGTTCTTCTCTAATCTCATGGTGGTATTTGTTGATTGTTTCACTACTTGTACACATTCCTATATAATCAGTTATGTTATTCCATATTATTCTTAGTAATAGTACACAGTACTTGTATTCTCAGTTTTGTTTTCTGTCATTAGTGCTGTACTTAAATTGTGTTCACTGTTTACTGTTTATGCCCATATATAATTATTAATTTTTTTTCCCATATAAGTCTTTTTATACACTCGATGCTACAATTCAAACTATGATTATTTTCTTTGTCAATATTGTATTTATTAATTGTTTATAGTTCAATAAGTGAGCTATTAGTATTGATTTGCATTTATAGATTTTTCTCAACTTTAATTATCTTGTAAAAGCTCTATATCTCCTTATATTTATTTACAATCACAATTGTTCATTCAGCCCATTATTGTATCTAACTTGGCTCGTCCAGGATAAATGGATAGCCTTTGTGATTGATATTGTAATCTTTGAAGGTAAATTTTCATAAGAGAAGGGTCCCCTTCCCGGCTGGTTATAACAGCAATAATTTTATATAACGATTTGTCAATAAGGAAAATATATTTTCTCATATATAGAGCAATATTTTGTTCTGGTAAAATGTCATTATTAAATTCTTATTAATTACGATACAAAAAAAAAATAAATCCAATAAAAATATTTAGTATAATTTGTAATTTTTCAATTTAGATCGTAATATATGAAATAATCTGGACTAATTAATATGAAAATTAATTCGATGAATATACCATTTCAAATGAAGGATTTGTACCTTGTTAAAATTTAATTACTTTAATATTTTTTGCAGTCCACTTTAGCAGTGAAGCAGTTACATTACAGTAACGATTTCAATCAACGTTAATGCAATGAAAAAACAAAAACAAGGCGGAGTAGAAATTATTTCGTCAGTCCAAAAGTATTTTAACGCAAACCCAGTCTAACAGTTTCGATTAAGGTGTTGGAAAAATCATGTCTTTTTTTAACTATTATATAATTATTACTATTTAAATGATATATTATTTTACTATTATTTTATAAAACTGCAAAAAGTATACGAATTTCTTTTCACGTTTCTAAACAGTGACAACCAACAGAGTGAAAAATGTGTCCAGACCGGGAATTGAACTCGGATACATTGGTATAGTGCACTATGTGCTATACCATTTAAGCCATCAGAACGACATCCAGTCATCCATTTTCACTTATATATACGTTGGCAAGGCTGCAACTTCGCATCGCAAGATGGAATGTCATACATGAGCACACTATTTAGTGGCGTACATGTCCCGGTCTGTGCACATTTTTCACTCTGTACATTGCACGCAGTTTAGCAAAGTGAAAAGAGATTCCCATCTTTTGTCAGTGTCATTAAATGTACGGCGTATTTTCAGTCCTGCTGAAATATTAACTAGAAATTTTGATATTATATTATTTACTATTATTAATGTATTACATTTTAAAAACTCTTTTTTCACTTAAGAAAATTAAGAAAATTAAAAATCCTTAGTTTCTATACATTTGTGTCAACGTGAAACAAGGTACTTTGCATACGCAATATACATATCTGAAGTCCTGGAACTGATGAAACTATTACATCCAACTTGAACTGTGCATTACGTCTTGACGAGATTTTCTATGTAAAAAGTTGTTGAGATGTTTAAAACTGATATTGAATCGGCTAAAATTCTGATATGTATTCAGGATGAGGAATCATCTCATAGCTCATCTTGTTCAATTTTTGTAAGGTCATTCTTGAGACATTACCATGGAGAAAAATCGGGCTGCTCAATCAACTCTGGACATAGATCTCTGAATGTATTGTGTACTTGAATTTGAAGGCAATGAATCTGCAGTGTTAATTTTGCATGGATAAAAGAAATCGCAAGAGATAAATCCGGGTTTAATGCAAGGAATAGCCACCACAATATTCGTGAAGTTTCGTATTAAAAAAGCATTTTTGTGCTTCATATTTTTTCTAATCCCTTAGCTGAACGTCGTAAATCATTATGAGGGATCCATTTCTTATTACATCTCTCAAAGCAACCAACAAATGTGTCATTTTTGTTATAAACAATAATTCTAAATCACATTTCGAAAATGTGACTTCTTCCTCGTTCATGTGGAATTCCTTTTTCAAGCGTTTTTCTTTTTCCTATTTCATTTAGATTGTTGTGCTTTTCAAAACATACGTTAAGATCATAAGCAAGCCTTTGAACTGTGGTAAGTGAAGTAGATTCGACTAATGCTTTCAATTTCTCATTTTCAACGGCTATTAAATGATTAGCTGATATTTCAAACATTTTCTCTGCTTTTCATCTCAATTGTTTTGTCGTCCCGTTTTCAAATTCGTGAGCAATTGCTTCTTTTTTGTTACATTTTTAATAGTCCGAAATATCCCTATATAATGACGATAAACAAAACTAAACAAACTCGATAAGTTATTAGAAATCTGTCCTTCAAAATAATGTACAACAATGTAATATTCCATTAAAAATTTGTTGAAAAATTCCTGATTGAAAGTTAAATAAGACAGACTGACATTATTCTTTACACAACTTTAAAAATCACTAACTATGGGAAAAGGCATTGCAAAGGAAAGAAATACTTGCACGAACAATTGCGCTTATAATTCATCCTATAACCTTTATTTATAATTAAACTTGTTGAGTCTGAGAAAAACTTTCGAAGCGCACATAAAAGTTTTAAAGCATTTCCTCACTAATATTCAAATCAGGATGTCTCTTAATTATCACCAAAGTCATTTTGACAACTTTCAATGGTGAGATGGTATATGAGACGCACGTGGCATCTTAATTCCATAATTTTGTAATAGTATATAGAAATCCCTGTAAACCCGACTCTGTAAGCAAAATCTTATTTATAGCATTAAAACAACCACAACAGCTATTTTTTGAAAAAAACATATGGTTCCTTATGTTTGACAAATTCTCATAGATAACTGAGCATTGTTACAAAACACTTATCAAGCATTTAAGTACTAAAGAAACGTTTAAAATAAAAATAAAAATTATCAATTTAAATAAAGTTGTAAAATTCATATGTTATAAATACATATAAAAATCTTTCTTTTAACGGAGTTTACAAAAAAAATTACAAACATTTGTTATACTAAACTTGGTTAGGTCTTTTATAGCTGCTAACATGAGATTAATTACTGTTTTTGTGAAAAAATGCGGTACATTGAAATTTGCAAACGAGAAGCATTTAAAAATATCTAACACCAAAAATTAATGTTTTAACATGACTTTCTACCAGCAAAATAAGTTCCATTAATTTTAAATAATGTTTCCTTAGCACATTAATTTAATTGTGTTTGCTAAACCTAACCTCACAAAACAGTTTAAAATAAATTGAGTAGCTGACGAGGGAAATGCTTGTGTAATTGTATAGTTTTCCAGGTGATAAAATAATGGGCAATTAATTTTCTTGATTAATGCAAAAAGTAAGGAAAATTGGGATATTATGCATTTCATTTTTAAAAGATAATAATTTTCTTAAAGTTATTTTTGCAAAATTCTTTACATTAATGTAAAAAAATACTTACAATTTTCAAATACTGTCAATCGCATTTGATAAAAAAATGTTAAGGAATCTTTTATTTGATAACTGTTTGTTATATTTCACGACCTTGGCATTTAAAAAATTATATAATCCACTAAACAATAATACATTTTAAAAAATCTGATTTAATATAAATTAATTAATTGCATCGGTTTTATTTTCGTAAAAATAAATTAATATTTATATTAATTAATGTGTATAATATGGTTCATTAATTTATTCTTTAACAATATTTAATTATTAACCATATTTAATCCTTAACAACATTTAACAGGTGAGAAGAGGAAGATGAAGGATGGGAGGATAGAATATTATTCCTTTTGAAACTCTTTAAGCTAAACGTAATCACTACTCCTCCAGTAACATTGAGATATCTAGTTAGCAGCAAAATAGACACGATTCAGAAAGATGAAGTCTCTGATGTGCAAACGATTCCGCTAAAAACCGGAAATGATACTTATCTTGAATATACAGGAGTGACTGCTCGTAAATTTAAAGATCGCGTTAAGGAGCATTTGGGAGGTCAGAAGTACAACCGACCAGCAACAGCCTTGTCAAGACTTAATCAGAAGAAGAATATTGAAGTTAATTTAGACTTAAAAAATATGATATGGCGTGTGAAAAATCATCATGAGTTAATTTTCCATGAATCAATTGAAATTATTACTAAATAAAATAGAGTCTGCAATGGCATTTTATCATATAATATATCACCCAGTATATGGTTAAGTTTGCTTAAAGAGTTTCAAAAGGTATAATATGCTATCACCCCAATTCCTCATTTGCCTCTTCTCACCTATATATCAATAGTAATTGGAATCGCCCAAGAAGCTCGAATGAAGAAATGGACATTCCCTAATTCCCGGATAAAAAGACAGAGTTTTGAAAGCAAGGCGATTTGTATTTTGTCCTAATAAAGGCTATGTGTGTGTATGGCTGAAAATACCCGGAGTTAATTGATATTGGATAATGTTAATATAGTTTAACAATATTTTTAATATTTTAGGATATTTTAAGTAATAAAGCACATTAAGTGTTATTTTAATACTTTAAACAAGTTTAAACAACAATATATTTATTCCAATTCAAATATTTGTTTCGTGAAATATAATTATTGCAGCATTAAAAAAACTAAAAAAACCCCTTAAATTTACCTAAATTGACACATACATATATGTTATATGATGCCAAAATATTATGGGAACATTTTAGGTAGTTAAATGAAGCCAAATTATTGAAAGAATAATGAAAGACGTAGTAAAACTTAGTAATTACAACAAGCGTTACACTATTTCGAATAAGCACCCGTATCGCATGTATAGTGGCAGTGACGTCACTGTTTCGTCACTGCAAGTCACGGTTGTCACATCACATTTGTGACGAAAATTTCACCGCTCAGTGACATCACATTGTGATGAAAATGTGAACTTCTCAGAAAACTTAATAAAAAGACTAAAATTGTGGAAAACATGTTAAATATTGTAAAATTTAATGTTCTGAATTTTTTGTAACGTCACACGAAGACCGTGACCAAAAATCCATCATATTCTCAAGTCCCATTGTGACTAAAAATTTTTTTTCTTAAACATGATATTGTGAAGTCTTATTGTGACAAAAAATGATAGTGTGAAGTCTCATTGTGACCAAAATGCAATCGAAAACTTAATCAACAAAAACTTATGTCAACATCTAACTTAATCTGAAGTTTGATGAAATTATGTGCATAAGTTCTTGAGATATAGCTATAGTGAAAGTCATAATAAAATAGCATAGCAGCGCCACCTGCTAGGATTTTTATCCAACAGATTGATGAAATTCTCTGCATTAGTTCTTGAGATACAGCTATCATAAAAATCAAGAACAATGTAGTATAACAGCGCTACCTGCTGGGTGATTTACACCAAAAACTAATCGGCACCAATTTATATCAGGGACTAATTTAATCTAAAGTTTTATTAAATTCCGTGCTTTAGTTCTCGAGATAGATCGCCCACAAAATTTTTTTCACATATAACACAGACAGACTGACAGACTCAGAGACAGACATTTTCTAAAAACAGACAAATCGTTTTCAGAACCCTCTAAAACGTATAACTCCGCCGAAAAGCGGAATTTGAATTTTTTCACGAATTCTAAACTTTCTTCTTGTAAAGATAGAAGAAAGTAAAAATCAGTTTCTGAAACTATTTTCCTATTGTCGGGTTAACTACTCTCTGCTACTAAACACATGTTGGAGAGCCGATAATTGATTGCTCTCGAAACTATAGCTGTGATCTCTGCTCAATATTTGAAGTTGTATTAACATGGGTATTTCCCTTTTGTAATGTAAGATTATGCATGTGTAAAATACTTCTTTACTTTTATACTTAAATACTTTTTTAAGTAAAAGACTGTTTCTGTGATTCCATTTTAATTTTACAACTATTAAATTATTTAAAATAGCTATGCTACGATCAAATTTTCTGAAATATTGTGTTTGTTAAATTTACATACATGTTATTTAGCTTTTCGATCACAAAACTATAATATCCTTTTAAAATTTAAATACTTTTTGATTGTATAAAATGTAGATGATTTATTGTAATATTACCATCTGCTGTCAATTTTATATGACGACTCTGGAAATAAACGAAAACTAATATCCTCTTTTGCTGCATAAAGGTTTTAATTTTATAAATATTAAATTATTTTAAATAACTATGCTTCGATCAAATATTCTGAAATATTGTGTTTGTTAATTTTCATACATATTATTTTCGCTTTTCTATCACAAAACTATAATATATCCTTTTAAAATTTAAATGCTTTTAGATGGTATAAAATTTAGATGATTTATTATAATATTATCATCTGCTGTCAATTTTACATGACGACTCTGGAAATAAACGAAAACTAATATCCTCTTTTGCTGCATAAAAATCAATTTATCGCTATTTGTGATAAGAATAAACCCCGATAAGAATACAAAACGGAATATTATTGCATGCATTTCGGTATTCTATATTATGTTTCAATTCTACATAGCTTAGAGCATTTTGATTTTTGAAGGTGGATAGCGGATAGGAAATGAGTAAGTACCAGACACAAAATTCCGATTTTTATATTCCGTTCTCTGTTTATATCAGATTTGTGTGTTCTAAGACATATTTATCAGACTATTTATTTATCGAATTGACAGTTCTACAAAACGATACAAGTAAATAATAAGTGTTACGTTTACAACTTATATATATATATATATATATAGATAGAGAGAGAGATAAACAGATATTCGGAATTTCTTTAATTTCGTAATCATTCTAATGTATTTTACCAGTTTTAATGTTATGTCAGAGATAGGTAACGTAAGATTAATTGCATGTTAATAAAGGAGATAGATGCCTTGTTATTATTTGGCATTTGGAAATTTTATACTCTAGAAACTCGTAGCGCATATATTACAGAAATTTTCATTTTCACTTATTTATTTAAATAATACCAATTAAAAGCACTCAACATTCTAAAAACGACATTTTCAAAACTGAGCAAAAAATACTCAAATCTGAGTATGTCGCATAGTCAAAATCACTCAAGTTTGAAACATGTATATAATCATTTCTGAAAACCTGCACACACTCAAGAATAAAACATCATGTGCTCCTATTTGAGTATGTCCATGTTTCAAAAATGAGTATGGGCTGACTTCTATGTGCTCATTTTTGAGTATGTCCATGTTTCAAAAAGCACCTGAACCGATTCTAATCATTTTTGAGTATGTTCATGTTTCAAAAATGAGTATTAACTGACCTCTCTGTGCTCAGTTGCGAGTATGTCCATAAATATAAATTCTGAGTATTTCTATTTGAAACAAAAAGTTTCATAAACTAGTCGTTGGGGGCCACCGTAATACTTACCCATCATGGATATGCATAATGTAAAATATTAAAATAAAAATGTGTAAACTACTTATAAAATGCATTGCAATTCAAATAAAATCGTGGCTTGATGACGTCACAAACTTTAAAGGCTCGATTACTGAATTGCTTGAAAGAGGTTTTTCCTTATAACTCCAAAAATAATAATCCTATTAACTAGCGGTTTATTGCATCTGATTAAGCGTCAAATTTCCAATTAAAATATCTATTTGAAGTGAAATTTGGATGAAATACAGGGTCATGAAAAATCGAAGAGTGTGGAAAATAGGATTCCAAATATCTCGGCAACTAATTATCCGATCGACTTCATGCTTTATGTAAAATTTATGTTTTTTTATTGTCTTTTATATTCATTTCTTAAAATAAACAATTTCGAAAATTTTTATATACCTTTTATCAGAACGAATATTTCGAGGGTCCGAATAAAATAGTTCCGGTTAATCGAGGTTAATGAAATGAAATAGGCTCTTTCCGATTATTACATACTAAGTACATACCAAATTGCAAGTCTCTATCTCAATTTTTTCGGGAGATAGAGCGTTTACAGACACACACACACACAGACACACAGACACACAGACGGACGGCAAATTTTTTTTTCTAAAAATATGTTTTTCGGAATCTCCAGTGTCTGAAACGTGTAAATCCGTCAAAAAAAATTTTCGATTTTCAAAACGATTACAAGACTTACCCTATACTACGTATGATGGGTAAGTAAAAAATGAAAACATCGATTTACTCAGATTTGAAAGTGTCATTTTTCTCAGTAAAAAAAGTACAAGCGGGTGTTTTGTAAAATTAATATATGCAGAAATATCATTTGGATGTATTAGCGATAAAATTAAATGGAGTTTTCCTGAACGAAAAACAGAAAGACTCACTTCTTTTAATGTCTGAAATTACTGAAAAGACATAAAATTGATAGTATCATAACTTAGTTTTAGTCGCAAAAGCAGGGTTTTTCTAAATATTTTACTTACACGCGGGGCACATTTTTCTAAATGTAATATGTAAAATAAAAGGGTCTTATAAACAATTTAAATTACGGGTACGTCCCAACTATACCATGTGAGCAGTGTAGTTCCGTCTTTAACATCCCGGGCGGGGCGATTTAGGTCTACGATCTGAAATCCAGACCGATCTGCCCCGCTTAGGCATTCAGTGTAGTTCCATCTATAGCATGCAGAAATTATGACTTTCTGGAATTTATTTTCCAAATAAGTGTCATAAGATAAATGCAGGTTAGCCATACTTAAAGTGCAAATGTTTGAATAGCTCTACAAACTCAATTATTGCGTTTAGAGCGTGTCAAAACAAATTTTGCAATAGAAGATAGTTTAAACTTTTTATACAGTCAGCAGTGCTAATCATTAAGGAATCCGCACACCTTCGGAGGTGCTTTTTTGGAATATTCTCTTTATACCATTTTTTTCTAATGACATTTAAGTTAAAACTTGGAAAAATACATAAACGTTTTAGAAATTACACATAATTAATTTTTTAAAGTGATAAACAGTCACAATTATGTGAAAAATTTACATTTGTGCAAAACATGATTACTCAAAATCAAATCAATGCATAAACATTTTGTAAATGGCATAATAAAGAGAATAAATTTCTCTAGGACATAGACTAACCGCATTATAATAACATCTCTATCGCAGAAGCTATGGCACTTGAAGTACTAATGTAATGAAAAATTCGTAAAATTTATTGCAACTTTTGAACTTATACCAGTGTTATTATAAAACTAATTGATATATCATCATTATTGTAGACTATTTCTTCAATAAACATTTGTGAAATAAGTTTAAAAAATTTCAGGGCATTTCATGCATAATGTTTTGCGTACAGTAAAAATCTAAAAAACTTCATTTTTAGAAAAAGCTAAAAATAACTTGTGAAGGCGGTTCTTGCTATAAACATAATTATTACTCTTTAAAGGTTTAATTACATACTCCATATATTTTCTTGAACATATAATCTAATTTAAATGGTAAATCTCTAAAAATAAGAATGTAAACATACATTTCAGCTTACTTCCGGTTTGCAGAATGATATTTCCGGTTGTAAAATTCTTCATCAAGCTTTAATAGATGTAACTTTAAACGGCCGTAACTCATGTTCTAATACAGACACAGGCACAATTAAAGCAAAATTCGATAGATAAAAGATCGGATTTTAATATTATTGCAAAAATGAAAAATCGATATTTTCATCGAAATGACGTTTTAAGCTTAAAGGTGTGCGGATAGCTTCAATTAAAAAAGATAGAGAAAGAAAAGAAAAATAGACAATTTCTTCCCAGCTAAATTTTAAAACTATTTTATCTAAAATTTGACATGATACTAGCTTAAAATTTTACCCATGAAATTCTCAAGAAAAAATTGAATAATTTTTTTATTAATTTTTTAATTAAGAACTTTTTAACCGAAATTGTAGCAATTATAAGCATTGCTTTGGGAGAATATTGTGGTTTTATAGGATTAAGAAAAATATTGATATATGTGTGAATGAATTAAAAAAACTGGAGCTACAGGAGTATTTGGTGTGATCCAAGTAACTGGAGTTTGGCGCGCACTGAAACTTGCAGCTGCGTAAGCTGATGAAGAATTAATTGATTCAGGTATTGAAAGTTAACATGTAAATGCAAGAACTGTGTATGTTGTCGTTTATTTAATTGTTCGATGAAATCGACCCTATCCATTTTGAATTAACATTAAAGCAACCTAGGTACATATACCTCAGAATGAAAACTCCAAGTTTGTCTGCAGAACTGATTTTTTATTTGGCCGGAGGAGGAGAGATACAGGAAGTGCAAAAGCCCACGCAGGGGTCCTTCTGACCCGATCCATGGTCAGAACAAGAAGTACAGTAAACCCTCCATTTAACGGACCTCGGTTCAACGGACTTCGGATTCAACGGACTAATTCTTAAAAAATAAAATATAAAATTAAAAAAAGTGAAAAATTAAATAAAAATTAAAGTAAAAAAAAGGGAAAGAAAACGAAACGCCGAAAGCGCGCGCTTTGATTCTCACTGCAGCGTGGTTTTCGTTCTAAGCATGCGCAATGATACTGGCGAGATGATGCCTGTTCTTTTTGGGGCATTGTAATTTTTTTCCATTTGTTTATTGTCTGTTCATTAATTATTATTTCTGTGAAAAAAGTATTTGATTCCCATAAAAATTGCGTATGTGTTAAATCGTTTGTATTTCATTAGTAATATTGTATTATTAAAAGTAATGTGTTGTGTTTATATATATGTATATATATATATATATATATATATACAGTAGTATATATGCATATACAATATATATTTATGCATATACATATATTGTATATATACAATACATGTATATACACTGTATATATAGTGTATATATATATATATATTATATATATGTAGTTTGTACTGTAATAATATATGTAATTACAAGTACGTAATAATATATATATATGAAATATTATATATAATTATAACAAAATAGTATTATAAATAGTACTTTGCGATTTAACGGACTTTCGATTTAACGGACACATTTTAGTCCCAATTAGTCCGTTAAATCGAGGGTTTACTGTATATAAAAAAATTGTAATACCATGTAAGAAGAGACAGCGGGGGCATTCACGTCATAGAAGATTACTACTGCTATGGTTAAAACCCTTAATTAAATAAATGAAATGATAATAATTTACGGGTATGAATGATACAAAATAATATGAAAGTACAATTATTTATAGAAATATCACATAAATTTTGAATATAACTGCATCATTGAATATAATAATGTTTTAACAGTAATCTTACTTATGTATTGCTATAACTGAGCTGAGGAATTGTTGCTTTTTTTACAGCAAGAGACGCAATTCAAGGTTAAAAAATGAATAAAGAGAGAAAATGAATTACATATGGATTGTTTTATGAGCGAAAATGATAATTATAAAAGTAGATTTAAAAGCAATAAATAAAGTTTGTAATTTAACTGTTTTGCAATAAACCTTGATATCTAACTGTGATGTAGAAATTAGTTTCATTGATCTTTTCTTGATCTAATTATTGTAACGGCGAAGAGAATGCATTAAATGAAAAGAATTATTTATTGAACCAGAAATGAATTTATATCAATCAACATTTAGATTAATGTTGAAATTTTATAACATTAATAAAGGGGAATTTAGATTTTAATATACGAACTGAAGCATATAAAAAGTTTTTTTAAATTATTATTTAAGAGGGGTTTGATTTATATAAATAAATTGTAAGAATGTATTTATATATGACAGATTGCTGTCATAGTGTTGCCAGTACCTGATCTATGTCATGGACGACATTGAACAAAATCCTTCTTTATTCTTTGAAACGTTATCTATACAAAATTAGTATTTAAAAGCAATTTAAATCTAATTTTTGCACTGAAGAATTGATTTCGAAAATTTCATTCTTTGTAAAATTTATAATGACGAATCGTAGATACGTGGGATTTTGTAGTCTAATGAAAGACATTTCGATTTAATAGGAAGAGTCAATAAACAGGCTTGTAGGATATGGGGATCATCCAACCCCCAAGCTCTGGATAGAAACAGCTGCATTTAGAGTAGGTAACAGGTTGGTGCCAAATAACAGAAGAGTATATTATAGAACACTTTTCTTTTGAACAGTTACTTCTAATGGACTATTTAGTACCACTGTGACACATTCAAATTACAAAGCAATTCTCCAAAACCATCTAAACCCTGCTTTACAAAATATAACCTCTTTGAACACGACTGTTTTCATGCAAGATGAAATTCCTCCACATATTGCTGTACCAGTAAAATAACTTTCCCGCCTAACTTTTTGGTAACGACTGCATATTATAAATAGAAACTTGGAATTCTTGCTTCCCGGTCCTTCTCCTGCACATTCGCGATTTCTCCTTGTGGTTATATCTAAAAGACTGTGTGCAAAAAAGAAAGGGAAAAAAGGCCTGTGATTGGGCTAAAAGGCAGCGTATTTAAGTATATCCTAAACTTTCAACCGAAAACATTTCAGTGTTACAATGAATCTTTTTTGTTTTGCGTCTGCAGCATTTTATTGGACTTGAAACCTTACATATTGAGCAGATATTGCAAGATATTTTTTCTCATTTTATAATAAAAACATATTTATAAATATGAAATATCGATTTAAAATAAGCTATCTATATTAACATTAGCTAATAAAATTTATCTAATAATTAAACGCCATCTACCAGTAAAATTTTTAACTAAATATTTTTACATCATAAGTTATTTCCGAATACTCTAAAAAGACTAAATAGGAAAACATTAAAAATATTCCAAATAGTTTAATTTGTAGAACACTCCAAACCCTCACATTTTAATAACGGCCTTCCAGTACATGCATATAAATTAAGTAGTAACCCACCATTTTTTTAAATTTTACTTTATTATTTAAATATATATATATTGGTATAATTTTTCATTTGCTTTCCCAAAAGAAGACACTATTCTGTTGTGTGTTTTTTTAATTTACTGTTTATACTTACATATGTTTATTTAACAAAAATCTCTGAACTTACAATTCATAAGAGTTAGAGCATTACTGTGTAGATAACTGTAGTTCAAATTAATATGAATTTAAGGAAATAAATTATTTTCATAAATATTAGTGAGTAATTTTAAATAGAGTGTTATTTTTAATTTAATTAGAATGGTAAAGAAGTAAAGGCCAGTAGAAGAAGTTTAGTATAGGCTACCGCATATGTTAACCTTTCTTCTTAAAAGTATTCTTGGGGAGGATGGGGATGGAATGGATAAAAATTGTATAATATATAACAAAATTTATATAAAAATTAATATTTGAACATTTAAAACATTTCATATATGGAACATAAACAAAAATGCTGGATAAAAATTTATCATAGATGAATCTATAAAAGGAATCAGAAGTTTAGAAATGAAACGCGTCACTTTTTACATGAATAATACATCATCCGCAGTTTGAGCGAGCTCTTCCATTTTTTCTGTTTTTCTATTCCTATTTCATATCTTATTTACATAACAGGCAAGACTATAATTTTTAAGCTTCAGTTATCTTTAGATTTTGTTTTTTTTTTATAAACTACTTAACCTGAAAGACAGTTGTTTATCTTTGTATGCAGTCATATATTTTTTATACACGCAATTAAAACTTTTGTCATTATTCCTATTTTTGAACTAAGTCATTTTTACTCAAGATACATAAAAATATATTTTTATACTTTGCTATCTCTCTTATAATTTTATTTGATTTTTATATACCTTTTTATACTTTATTTATTTGTGAAAGTAATTAAATAAATTATAATTTGTGCGTTATTTATTGATGCGAAAAAAATTATTTTAATGATTTAAAATCAATCTCCAGCAATATAACATCAGCAACGGTTTTTAGTTCTAAAGATGTTTTCGCTTACTTTTATTTTCGATTTATGAATTATGGATAGAAAGTTCGGACAATCGTGTAAATCATAAAAATAGAATGAGGGCTTGTTTTTCATAATTAAACATTTATTCAATTAGTTCCATGAATATTTTCATATACATTCAGTTTATTTTTCTAAAACAGTAACCTTTGTGATTTATTTTCACGGAAGAAAATATGTCTTTAGATTACTCTAGAATATATCTAAAGTAAAGTTTTAAATATTTTTAAAACGTAAAGCAATGCGGTAAAATGAATTTATATCAAAGACATTAGAATCAAAAACAATTATGTGGTATACACTTTACAATCAAGTTTCACACCCTTTATAGCTACAAACATGAATAATCATAAAATTAATTTGAGATTAAATGTAACTTGAAGTTCTTCGATTAATTTATAATAAAAATAAGAAGATTGAATTAAAAAATGAATATGTTCCGAATTATTAATTTCAACTGTCTAAAATAAATATTTTTTTATGTATTATCTGTAATATTTGTGCCAGTTTTTAAGTGATTTTACAACTTTTTTTTTACTAAGATTAAGACTATAAATTCCAGTTTTCACATTTTATAAAATGACAATAGGATTCAATTAATTAATTTGATAGTCTCGAAATTTGCGTGTCTTGATCTAATGTTTTAAAAATACATTTATGTCAAATGCACACAGTTCATAAGTAACTAAACTGGGTTCCAAAATTATTATCAAAATTAATATGACAATTTAGGATATAGAATAATTACACAATTAAAATGAATATTAACAATAAAAACTAAATTAAACATGCTTCATATCATGTACAACTGTTTAATTCATATAACTTAACTCATATATTTCCTAATAAAAAACTTCATTAACAAATTTTGCATTAGGTGGAAATTCAGAATAAATATTTACATTGCACTATAAAGAAAAAAATACCAAATAGAACATATATATGTTACGGCTGAACCCTGAAACGGCCAGTTACCGATTTGGCCAATTTCGCTGTAAATGTCCTACATCCGATTTTTTTTAATGATTCGATACTTAGCTGGTCAGTTTCCAAAATATCTTGGATCGATTTGCGGTGTTTAAAATACCAGCTTTTTTTTTAAACCTGAGATTTCTACTTAACCAATTTTTATTTTTATAATAACAATAATAAAAAAAGTGTATTTTTTTTTCGTTTGAAGATGAGCCAGTATTTGATTTTAAAAATAAATTTTATTTTTATTGGATTGTAAATTTAATATGTTTTAAATGTAATTTCTTCAAAATGTTGGCAATCAGGTTACTCCGATCTTTATTGATGATATTTATTTTTCCGTTTATAATAAAAGAAAACATATATTTTCAAGTTGCAAAAATAGTGTTTATGACCATCAAGGTGTCAAAGGCCTTAAATGGGAAATGACATCTTTTAGAGAAAAAAAACATCCATTTAAAAATATGAAACGGCAGCATTGCCTTATCATCGAATCAAAATGATACAATTTTCACTGTTTTTTTTATTATTATTTCGACGGTTTTTAAATTAGATGCCAAATATTCAATAGTAGTGCTTTCACCTGTGAAAATGACATCATATTTAAAAGGATTTCGACTGAAAGTGTACATTTTCCAGCAGAAATCAACATAGTTTTAGTACGATTTTGTCCAATCGACTTAATTGATATAGGCTTTACATTCCTCTTATACAAACTTTAGACCCTATATACTCGCCCTCCTCACACTTCAAAGACACATAATCACATAAATTAACATGTTTCTATGAATTGAAAGGACGTCACACATTTTTTTTTCATAAAACTTATACATTTCAGTATAGTTACGTCGAAAAGGTTTAATGCTTATGTTTTCATTGTAAAATACTTATGTTTTCCTTAAGTGTTATGTTTTCTTTGATGGATATTTTCTTTGACAAATACCGCCCGTTCACATTGTATATTAAAACAAGAACGTACCAAAGGCAACACACAAGTTCTAATTTTAATGTGATTGTTCTATTCTTTATGTTGGTTTTTGTACGCTACCTATTCGCCATGAAACTAATTCTACGTATATGAAACACTGAAGCTATTTATTGATAAACATGGGTACCAGTAGAGAAATAGTCAGATAGTTGGAAGATTTTGGAACTTAAAAAACTAGAGAATATAAACATGAAATGATAATATTTAACACTAACATGACAATATATATTTATTTATTTCTAAGAACTCCACGTGAATTTGTTAACTATATCAGCACAAAAAGTAACTTAGCAAATTACAAATGCAACATATATTAAAAATGAAGAAATGACACAGTCATTATATTTCTTCATCAGGGTGTTGTGCCCCTAATCCCCTATCCCACATTTGAGACAATTTTTAAAGAGTGAACATAAAAAGAAACCTATTATGGACATAACATAATTCATTGCTGAAAATTCTTAATTGATTTTTCTCTCTCTTTGTGTTTAATTATTTTAAATCATATGAGAAGAATAAATTTTAGTATTATTTTCAAAAACAAGAGAAAAATAAATTAATAAAATTTTAAAATCCTAGAAGTGGGAATTCTTCCCGGCAAACACTCGTTGTAGACACTCCCACATTTGCCGAGCTTTTAAATGAAGAATAATGTTTCAAAATCCCTCTAGACAAAACTCCTGGCTTCACCACAGATTAATTATAAAAATATATATATTTATAAACAAGTCTTTCGTAACTAATATTGATTTTGAACAAGGGATAGTTTCGTATATTTATGAAAAAATCTGTCGTAACTATTGTTGATTTTCAACAAGGGATTAAATAAAACGAAAGAAGATTATTTTTTTTTCAAAAAATAATTTTGACCGTGTGGAAAAATTTTACTTTAAATATGATGCGGTGCTTCAAGGGGATTGAAGATATTTATTTAATATAGTAGAAAAAATATTTTAATTAGTTTACTTATCTCGGTGTCTTTTTTCTAAGGTATACAATACTATATACACGCTAATGTTTTTGGAATAAATGAGTATTTTTAGGAAGAAAAAAAATGTGCATTTTGTTTATCCAACTTTGAGGGAAGAAATAATTATAGAATAGTAGTAAACAAAATTCATATATAATACTATGCAAATACAAAAAATGTATGCATGGAACTTTTATTCCTATCACATCTATGACAGTGCCTTCTACCGGACAACTTCAGATCAGCATTTCAAATTTTGGCGAGTAAATATTTTCCATTTCGGAAACTGGCTGGGAAAAGTAGAATATACAATATTTATTTCATGTACATCGGACATTGGTCAGTAAATTCAACCAATTCGTTAAATGGCCGACCAAAGTCTTTGGCCATAATATGATTTCTGATGCAATATTTGTTATTTTTTCATTGATTAAATTGTCAGTTATGGAAGTCTGAAATATACCATGATCGATAGAAATCTACGAATTTTTAAATCGTTTGAATAACAGTATGTCGGCTTGAAACTCCGAGTGACTTAACAACAACTGTCTGAAGCGTAATTTCAAGGATGTGATTATGGTAAGCCAACAAGAGCATTTTTTTGTTCAAGAAGAGCACAAGCTCTCTTGATAACCCGGTATTAACTAAGGTTCTATCAAAACACATACATTTTACTTGCTCTGTAATTCCCCACGGCTCTAATTTTTCGATAACAGCAGAAGTTATTGCCTCACCTGTTCCTGATAGAAGTTTTATAACAGCACGTAACTGGACAAAAACTTTACCTGAAACAATAATGGGTAATATGCCTACAGTTTCAGATCCTGAAATGTTTTGCCATCCCAGCGAAAAGTCAAAGGAACGCTTGCCGAAAACTCTTTTTGGGCTCTGCTTGCTCGGATTTTGATTCTAAGGAACCGAATAGCGAATTTGTTAACATTGTAATCGGCAGGGTCACAGCTCACACTTTTTAGTGTTGTAGTCAAAGCAATAGCTGCCTTTCTATCACTTAACTTTGCTGCATCAAGGCTTTCAGCTACGCTATTGTCCAAAATTTTCATTCTACCTCTTTTTTAGAAGGTGGATCACTGTGAGAACATGATGCTGCTTCATCCTGATTGGAACAATTTTCACTATCACTTGAGCGTGATTCCTCTTCAAATATGTCTGAAAGAATTGATTTTTGCTCAAAAAGCAATTTTTTATATACTTCTTCACGCTCTTTCATTTGTTCAAAACGTTCTTTTTCTTGATTGACTCAGCTTCTTTTATTACAAAACGTTTATCAAGACTTTCCATTTTACCAGGTCTTCCTTTTTATCTCTAAACATGTAAAAATTTCTTGTCCTCTTTGATTTCATCATATTAAGGGCATTCGCGTGTGCAATATCAAAAAGGTCTTCCAAAGGCATCTTCCAATCTTCTTTTTTATTTTCTCAAGTCTTCTGTGATTTTTGATTTGTTTTGTTTGTTGTTCTTAAGCTTTTTTCCATTCCTTAAACAGTCCTGCAATTTTATCAACTACATGTTTTTTCAATCTAGTAGGAATGTTAGCTTTTTCCCAAATTATGAGAACGTCTCTTGAAGCACAGTGCGCTGAATATCTAATATTTACGTTAAGTTCTTTTTATAATAGAAAAAAAATACTTATAATGTCTCTTTTACTTGGCAATTTCGTTTGTCTTAAAAATGACTAAATTTGAGCAATAATCCAAACATCCGTAGATTTTCTAGTTATGACAGATGCTTTAGTGTTAGATGCCATGCTGTCTCATAAACCAAGTAAAAATATTCGTCTATTAAATCAAGACTCACCAAGCACAAACAAAAAACAGTATTTATAGAATATGTTCAAGTCCTAAATTGTAAAACCCCTTATTTACACAAAACTAACACAGCATTTATTTAAGGTCAAGAAAAGAAGTCTAAATTTACTTAATTTAAAGTTTTTAAAAAATTCACTTTTGTTAAAAAATATTTTAATAGAAAAATCACCCAAGTTTCACGGGAACACTCTACATCTGCTCCATTCACTAGCTGTCAGAAAACTTAGAATGAGCTAGCTGCTTGACTGGAGGCGGGGAACCGGTCCCGACACGAAAGACTACACTTCGCTGTCTTCCTGTCTACACATTAGCCAAATAGCAGCTGTTTCCATAGAAACCAAGGGTTGCTCTAATATTAGAGGACTATGGACTACTAATACACATAAAAAGCGCAATTTTGGCGAAAAAAAATTGCGTGTAAAAAAATAAGTAATTTTAATAATAAATATTTATTTAGTTCTTATGAATGTTATTACATAGCCATTTATTAAAATATTTTATTTCAATTTCGTTTGTCTTAAAAATGATGAAATTTGAGCGATAAGCCAAACATCCGTAGATTTTCTAGTTATGACAGATGCTTTAGTGTTAGATGCCATGCTGTCTCATAAACCAAGTAAAAATATTCGTCTATTAAATCAAGACTCACCAAGCACAAACAAAAAACAGTATTTATAGAATATGTTCAAGTCCTAAATTGTAAAACCCCTTATTTACACAAAACTAACATAGCATTTACTTAAGGTCAAGAAAAGAAGTCTAAATTTACTTAATTTAAAGTTTTTAAAAAATTCACTTTTGTTAAAAAATATTTTAATAGAAAAATCACCCAAGTTTCACGGGAACACTCTACATCTGCTCCATTCACTAGCTGTCAGAAAACTTAGAATGAGCTAGCTGCTCGACTGGAGGCGGGGAACCGGTCCCGACACGAAAGACTACACTTCGTTGTCTTCCTGTCTACACATTAGCCAAATAGCAGCTGTTTCCATAGAAACAAAGGGTTGCTCTAATATTAGAGGACTATGGACTACTAATACACATGAAAAGCGCAATTTTGGCGAAAAAAAATTGCGTGTAAAAAAATAAGTAATTTTAATAATAAATATTTATTTAGTTCTTATGAATGTTATTACACAGCCATTTATTAAAATAACGAATTGCGTTATTATTATTTTCATATTTGTATTAATTTTTAAATTGATTTCAGCACTATTTTATGTTAAATTAGCTGACCCGTTAAAAAAATCGCACAAAACGCGAAAAATATTTACAAATTGGGAAAATTTTAAAAACGCTGCACGAATTCCGGTAAAAAACTTAAACAAATGACAGTCTTTACATCACGGCCCCGTTAAAAAACCGCACAAAACGCGAAAAATATTTAAAAATTTCAGAATGTTTTAACGCTGCACAAATGCCGAAAATAAACTTGAAACAAATGACAGTCTTTACAGTGTAATATCATACTATGACTTAATTTGGCGATGATTTTGACTTGTATTAATAATTTATAATTAGACAACAAAATATATCAAATTTGTCAATTTGTATTTTTTTTAAACATTCAAACCTTGTAAGCGACCCTTAAAACTTGTTTGAAAATTTTGAAATTTTTGTGGAAGTCTTTATTTTATACATAGAACAAAATAAGAGCGTGCCACATTCAAAAGTGCAATGTTAATTTTTAAGAACCAGCCTAATATATATATATATATATATATAGAGAGAGAGAGAGAGAGAGAGAGAGAAAGAGAAACATTTTTTGAAAACAATGTTACTATTAAATAACAAGAAAAAATAGACACTGTAGAAAAAATCCAATTGTTCGCATACGTTTTAAAATAACATGAATAAAATATTGCTAAATGCACTGATAATATAAAGGTGGAAGAAATTAAATAAAAACAGCATAAAAGAACAATTCAATAAAAAATTGGAAACTTATATTCTGAAACACGTTATCAAGGACAAAATTTCATAATATTGGAAAGTGGCAAATTATTTTATTTGAATATAGAAAGCGATTACGCAGAAATTTCTATATTGGAGTTGCCTGACCAACTACTAGACCAGGAGGCGGCAGCACAGACAATCACCTCATCGAGTTCACGGCTGAAATTCCAGAATTAGTTAAAACTCGATTCGCATATTAAAACGCAATTGGTCTGCCAAGTCATATCTTGGTGGAAAACACGTGAAAACCCAATTTTAGAGGTTGACTCGTAGGTTTACCATTGTGTTTTCCTGCACACAAAAGTATGAAAACATAGAGAACTGGGTGCAGGAAAATACAATGGGAAACCTATGAGTCAACCGCTAAAATCTGGTTTTCACGTGTTTTCCACCAAGATATGACTTGGCAGACCGATTGCGTTTTAATATGCGAATCGAGTTTTAACTAATTCTGGAATTTCAGCCGTGAACTCGATGAGGTGATTGTCTGTGCTGCCGCCTCCCGGTCTATACGATAACACAGATCAAAATGAGTGAATTCCAGAATCGATAAATCCTAAATTTTATATAAAAAAGGGTAATTCAATAATAATAGAAAAATAGTAAAATTCTTAATGAATTTATTTTCAAGGTAACTAGAAGAAATAAAATAATTATTAAAAATAACATTAATATGAGAAATGAAACAACAGAAAAAAAAATATCACTTATCAATACTACCAAATGAAGTAGAAAAATTAGTTTTACAATCTCATGGAGAGATTATATGTTAACTGTTAATAGGTTACAGTTATTTTAAATAAATTACGTAATAACCATAAATATAACTAATTTAACAGAAGATAAAATTTTATTAAATAATAATTAATTAATTAATTATAAAATTATTGTGAAAAATTCCTATTTTAACAACCTACAAACACGAAGAAAAATATCTATTTTCATTAGAAGAATTAAGACATACTCTATATGTAATATTTCAATTTGATATATATAACGTAAGCGTTATCATATGTTAATAGAAATTATACCTAAACAAACATATAAAAAATACATTTATACAATTTACCTAACGGTAAAATAATTAGAAATTTATAATGAGTAGGATAAAAAGATTATTTATTATCTAATTAATTAAATATAAATAACAAATTTATTCCTGTTTTATCAACCCACTCCAAAAATTATAAGCGAATTGATATCAGATGAAAAATATATTATTTAATTTACCATTTTTAGGTATAAGGAAGGAGAAATGCTACCATTGGTAGGCTAAAATTATATAAAACTGGCAAACCACCACTCCGGATCTGTGCTCGTTAGAGCCCTTAAGGCTGCTCGTCAGTAAACTTCCCGATTCCCCTCGCTCATGTTAATCCTATGGGCGTAGGGTGCATTCGTATTTTTAAAATATCTCCTAGGAAAATTAATATTTTTAACTTCTGTTTTCTTTGTATTGTTCTTAAGGAATGTCTCTTGTTTTCTTAGTTGTCAATTTTTTTCTAAAATATATACTTAATTTTAAATGAAATGTTAAAATCGTAGTCAGTTTCGCTAAGATTTTAACACATAAAACTATAAATAAAGCACATAGTTTATAAATATTTTGATAACTAAGAAAAAAAGAAACATTCTTTAAGAACAGTGCACAGGAAACAGAAGTTAAAAATATTAATTTCGCGAGGAGATATTTTGAAAATACGAATGCATCCCACGCCTATTGGATTAACATTAGCGAGGGGAATCGGGAAGTTTACTGACGAGCAGCCTTAAGCGCAAGGGACAAAAAGGCCGGTTTAGTCTAAGGGGATAACCTCAAATTACTATCAGCAGACCACTAAAAGAAAGAGAGAGTGAGAAAAAGAGAGAAAATGAGAGAATGAGGGAGAGAGAGAGAGAGAGAGAGAGAGATTCTATGTCACTTTATGTAGCCCTCCTATTTTACCAAAATATCTAAAGCGGAAATATGCAACATAATATAGATTTTTTTCTTTCAGAACATTTTTTTCCATGCTAAAGGAAACTGAGATGCCAAAAATCACAATAATCAGAAATATATTATATTAATTTTATTGCATTATTGATACGAAAAAGAATAAAAATAACCACAGTTGTAATAAATAAATAAGTAAATAAATGAAAATGTTCATTCACTGTTTGGATGATGAGGCAATTACTGACACATTGTTTAATGTTTAATATAAAGTAACAAATTTCAGACCAGACACTGCATTGCCTTTTTAATCTTTTTAAATGTATTTTTTCTTTCAACAAGCATGTTGTTTTTAAACATGTGAGTGAGGCTATGTTTAATTAACTGTGTTGATTTTTTGTAATAGATATTTTTCATTGATGAAGCAATTACTGAAACATTGTTTAACCTTTAATACAAAATAACAAATTTCAGACCAGACACTGCATTGCCTTTTTAATCTTTTTAAATGTATTTTTTCTTTCAACAAGTATGTTGTTTTTAAACATGTGAGTGAGGCTATGTTTAATTAACTGCGTTGATTTTTTGTCATGGATATTTTTCATTGATGAAGCAATTACTGAAACATTTTTTAACCTTTAATACAAAATAACAAATTTGAGGCCAAATACTGCATTGCCTTTTTAAATGTATGTTTTTTCCAATAAATATGTTGTTTTCAAATATGTGAGTGAAGCTATGTTTAATTAACTGCGTAGATTTTTTGCAATGGATATATTTCATTAAAAACTTTTAAAATTTTATATATCAGTAAAAAGGTGATTACGATTATTGCGTTTAGTGAATTAATGCAACTATCAATCTGTTCTCTCCTTACATATAAGTATTCAAAAATACCGAAAACTTTTATGCCAGATATAGATGTTGTGATTTTTAAGTATTAAATGACGTTATTTGCATATATGTTTTTTTGTTCAATTGGGTTAAAAAATGTTTTTAGAGTTAAAAAACGCAAACCGCATGCTTTTATCATGATTAGATCAGGAGATATCACTATTTTTGTCTGGTGATGCCGCGCGCGACCTACCCTCTGGCGGGAACTTTAGTTTCATTTATATCGGAATGATTTCTTTTTTTCACAATTTGTCAACTTTGAAAGGATATATTTAAAATTCCTTATAAGGTATATGTATGAAATTTTAAACAAAGTTTTTGTATTATGTTTCTAATAGATTCTTTTCAGGATTTTTCATTTTGAGTGATAGTTGTAAAAATATGGCAATTAATGCAAAAACCCCTCATGAAAAAACATATTTTTTTTCCTTAATTTTTTTTTTTTTATGAACTTTATAATTAATATTTTAAAAACTCTGAAGACAAATTACAATTACACATTTTCTGTATTCAACAGTGCAAAAATTATGTAAATCAGGCAAGTGATTAAAGAGTTCTATCAAAAATTAAATATGTTTAAATTTTAATAAGAAAAAATATTTTAAAACTTTTCAGTATTTTTTCACATACAATACGTTTATTATATAAACACATATTTCCGCAAAAAAATTCATTTGAAAATATATATAAATAAAAAAAATAGTATTGTGTGTTGATAAAGTGTCCCGGACGCCCTAACGATATTTGGAAACCTCTACAAACCTCAACTGTTGGTTGTTAATAAAAATTTAGCCCTTTTAATTAAAAATATCCTACTATTCTTAATTGTTGCTAAATTTTGAAATGTTTATACGAAATGAAATTACATACCTTGAAAACAGTACTATGTATATAAGATTCTGAGACAAGTCTGTAAGAAATACTATATTGACTCGTATATCTAACAGTCATTTGATTCTATGACTAAATGTGATATAAGTTTTTTTGCGAACAGAAATTTCCTTCGAAAAAAAAAATAGCTTTAATCTTACAGAATGTAGGAGTGAAATTACAATACCAAACACCCACCCAAAACAAAACCTAAACATGATTGTTAAGAAATAAAAATAAACTTCTCTTACTTTTTCTGCAGTCATAATCGTTTGTGTTCAAAACATTTGAAATAGCAATATGTCTGATTCGGAAACATCAATCACCGCTATTTTGAAAGATATTTGAAAGTTCCTTCTCTCTTTTTTCTAGAACAATATTGCGTATATTTCCCATTTCATAGTTATAAAAATTGAAATTTTTGAAATATTGCAACACTAAAGAAATAAATGATGTTAGGTACGCTTTTCCCTCGTTTTCTTTCCAAGACGTCTATAAATTTTATAACACATGTTATAGATTTAAGGAAATCGAGGAAAGAATCGCACTGTATATATGTATGCCAATATATTTAATGTTATAATATCCTTGTTTAGATGCAATGAAATGTATTTTGACTGGGAAATACCCATGGAGCATTCTTTAACTTTAGTGTTCGGAAAATATTTGTAAAAAAAAGTAAGGAAAACTCATATTAAAATTATGTCTTTCTTCTTTTTATTTATTTATATATGGTAAATAATTTTCATCAGTCAAATGTTAACTACCTATTATTAAGCATTCAATACATTCTGTTAAGCGTAATTGTAACAAAATATAAATTACAATTTTCAAATTCTGTAAAATTACCCCTTTTGTAATAACTAAATAATAACAAAAGTACAATTCTGAGACAGCAGTTACGAAACATCAAATAATTACCCAAATTACACGTGAATAAAATCTCTCATACAAACACATAAAGCAAAAATATACTAAAGATATATTGTATTGTCTGGGAAGTTCGTGCTGATTGGGAAAATACATTCGTTTCGGAAAATTCTATCCTTTAATTATTATACAGTGAAAACAGTGAAACAATTGATTGTTTCGAGGGGATACCCAGTTGCAAGCAACTCCACTCCCTGTCTGTGAGTAATTGTATATCACATCCTAAAAGAGCCATGTGAAAAAAGTATAAAAATAGCAAAAAATACACTTAGAACGTAAAAGAAGCTATGGACTGGACTGTCAACTTATACAGCCAATAAGGAATTAGAAGTTAACCAATCACGAATTGGCTTGCGTAGAGCAGTCAATCAGGATTTAGATGAGATTTAATATCGAAAAGCGAGTAATGATTATCCTTATGATGATAGAATTGAGTAAAAAAACGGATAATTTTGAATATAAAGAAGCGGAAAAAAGAAGAAAAAGGTATGTTTGACTGTTAAAAATAGGAGATTCATTTGCTAACATGTAAAGTGAAGTAAAAAAGAGCCGACATCTAATGTATAATAATTAACGGGCAGAATTTTCCAATACGAATTGATTTTTCCAACCAGCACGAACTTTCCGGAAAACCCAAAACATTCAACAGGCATTCGCGCATAAAAGTATTAATGTGGAAAAATAGTTCATACAGGCAGGGAGGAAAAATATGCTATGAGCTTCATCATAAATAATATACAAACAAGAAGACCAGTAGACCGCCAAGCAGCTTCTTCTGACAGCAAAAGCAGTCTGGTATAAAAAATGTATAAAAAATAATGTTAAATGTTTTGCCATTTATAAATGCATAATATTAGTTTTGTGTAAATGCGAAAACTTTTATCTCAGATTCAAATTTCAAAACCTGCCAAGAAAAAAATTCAAAACTTACATTTCAAACAACTATTTATTTTTAAGGCTAACTAAAGTAATTTAAGGTTCTTTGAAATCCTTTATATCTACCCTATATATATAAAATCCTAATGAAACGAATTTGTGAAACGATTTTATGAAACGACTGATTATGTTTCAAGGCTATTTTTAATAAAATATTAAACGCTTGATGGTGAAATTAATACCAATTGTTCATAAAAATCCGCGGATGTCAAAACTGGTAATAGAATTTTGAAATTGGAATTAGTTTTCGAGATATTATTTTTTTTCTAATTTTAATGACATTTCTGTAATGATGGCAACTAATTACTCAGTTTTGTTGTGACAAAAAAGGGAAAAAAATGAAAAGGATCCCGATAGGGATTATTGATTTCTTTTTATTCGTCATTTTCAAAATGAAATTGAATTTATCTTTTATTTCAATCGATAATGAAGATAAGATTGTGATTAAATTATGTTTTTCAGGAAAATGTGAAAAAAATCACATTTCTATCGTCAGGATTCAATCGTCTGTCAGCATTTAATTTAATTTATAAACTGAAAATATTTTGAATAAATTCGTCCAAATGACGTCATTTAGGTAAACGCAAAAGAAAGGGAGGAAAAGGAATTAATAGTAATTATTATTTATTGATATCATTTTGTTATTTTTTTGTAAAATTTAACTAAACGAAATTATAAAATCATTAATTCGGATATTTGAAACTAATATATAAAATAATAATTGCCCAACTGAACGGAAGAATAAAATATCCTGCTTGGTTTTCTATCCTGCTTGGTTTTTTCCGCCAAGCTTTTTAAAAAAGCGTCAAGACCCCTATAATAGAAAAGCACCAAAAGTTCATTGGGTTTATTTTCATAACTTTTGGCAACAAATCTATGTATATTAACGAATCTATCCCTTTTTGAAGCTCGAATTACGCCAAACCTAAAAGCAAAGGATCCTATAATGGAAAAGTACCCGATTTTCTTATGGACAATATTCAAGTGACAGAACATGGTGTAAAATTACCGCGGATAGCAAATTTGTTTAAATATCTCATCAATTGATGCCGAATAAATGAAGGCATGCATGCACAAAATATTTAATTAATTTTGTATGATAAATAATTATTAGAAAATTCGTATATACATATTAATTTTAAAAAATAATTTACATATTTAAAATAACATGAAAATATGCATGATGGTGCACTAAAATAGAGAGAAAATTAAAACCTGTTACTGAAAATGTCTATAACATAGTACTTTTCAATACCGTGGTTCTTAATGTTATTCACAAGCAGATGGAATTTTTCTCATCCTTAAACGCAAAGGAAGAATAGAATAGAGATCGTTGTTATAAAAATCCGATAGGTAGTCACAATTTAAACCTAACCATTTTATACAAGCTGGTTTTCAAGTAGTAATTGATTTTACTTATCAATCGTCGCAACAGCTGTGTATGAGGCCATGATAATCGAAAAATGTCCCATTAAAATGTTAAAAGCATGGCAACCCAATTACAGATTTACCAATATTTTTAAAATAAAGCACGCTGTCATGTTTTTAGAGGCCTCGAAGTCTGAGCGGGGGTTGGCGAGCTTAACTCGCAGCGGGTAGGCCCCCTAGTATATATATATGATGATTTCCAGGGCCGAGATGATTGAACAATAGCAATACCATTTTTTAATAAATATTTTTTCCAATATTAGATGTTCTTTTGTGTAGAAGTCAACAGAGGAAATTTCCGCACTAGGATTTATGACAGTCGTATTATCCACAGTAGATGACTTGTGTGCGTCTGCATAAGAAGAAACTTCATCCATGAACACAAACAAGCTTTTATTTTAGAAGTTTAAAACGACATCATGTGCAGATCTGGCTTCACACGAGCCATCTTTTTAGTTTCGATGACAGGGTTTTCATTACAGCAGAAGCCGGATGGTTAGCTTTTGTAAATATTCATTCCGAAATAGTATCAGAAAAGACTATAGGTCGCTTCGCCAATACCAGGCAGAGATTTGATTTAACAAACCAAACACCGATCCAGCGTCCCTCTTTCGAATCTTCTCCGAAGCGAGAAAGCGGCGATATATACTTTCAGTAAGAGTAGGAATACATGGGTCACGTGACTGCCTGTGCGCCAATCGTGAGCCGGGATCTAACCGGGATTCTATGCGACGGCTCCGTCATATTGGAATAAAATGGTTTCCGCTAATTTTTTGGCGCCAAGGAAATTTCCAGACGATTCCACGATGTTCTATGATTTAGCTATGACCCAGAGTGTTTTAGTTTAACTGATTACCGTTAGTTATTGGTTCGAGAATATGGAATGATTTTGACTTTTAGGGAAAGGAAAAAAGAAAATAAGAAAAATGGTTTATCGAACTTGGAACACAGCCAGAATGGAATTAAAATAAATGTTTTTACATTTTAATATAAAAAAAAGATTTTATGATCTGGCGAATTATTTTTAATATCGGAACTTATTAAAGTAAATACAGTCTTTTTAGGAATTTAGAAAATTAAAAGGGAATTATGCGGGTTTTTTAAAAGTATGAATATTAGGGACTTTTTATAATTTAAAAATCAAGACGCGATTTATTGAACTAATTAGCAGCAATTCAAATATTGAATTTAGATATGAGGTTTTTGGAATAAATGGAGTTAAAATACATTAATAAACGGAGGAAATAAATATCATAGAGTAAGATAGAATAGGATGGAATAAAAATACTTTGTCTTATCGCGATAAATTTTAAATTTTGTTATATATATATTTGCAAAATTCTTCTACAAATGTTATTTGACGAAAAATCACTCATTCTGGAGTAAGTATCGTTTAATAGTCAGACTTAATCTAAATATTTATTATTTAATCATCGTGATTTTTTTTTTATAAAATGTTCCGAGAAATCTAATTACAGAGTCAGCAACGCCTGTCTAATAAAATATACATTGTTTTGAATACGTTTTTTCATGAATGTTTATTAGTTCCAAAGTATAAATGTACATTGAATGCATTCAATATTGTTTTTAGCATTGTGTCTATTATTAGCATTGTGCCATGCAGAAAATAATCCTTATTAAATTTTTTACATTTTAACATCACTCAGTACTTTAAGAAAAATATGCATATTTCTGATGAAATATTGATATATTTAGATATATTGATATTAAGAATTGTTTTTTGTCGATTTATATTCAGAAATGAATTTATACAATATTCTCTTAATCTTCAGATATAAATTAATAATATTTTGGAGTATGAAATTTTTGGTGTAAAAAATGCTTGAAGGATTAGCCTTTTTAAGTGAGCTGTTTATTTGTAACGTAAATTAATAGGGAAATAAACGATGGAAATAATGAAGAAAAGAAGGTATATAAAAACGATAGACTTACTAAAAATATATTTTACCATTAAACGACTTTTTATTTTATAAGGAAGCTGCAACAACCTTTTTAAAGTACAAAGAAATTCATTTCATGACATTTATTTATGTATTTTACATATCCACAAAATTTATTCATGTATTCCAATTTGGCTATTTATTTGAAATAATTATAAATTATTTTAAAGTATCAACTTAGATAATAAATGTTGATTAATATTATGCCATTTATCACCCATAAAACATTATAAACATAATATGACATATATAATGTACTAATATTTACGAAACACTATTTAAATATGTTCTACAAAAATTTCTAATATAAAGTTAAAGAATTAAAAATAAAAATAATAATGCGATGAAGTGTTTAACAGAAAATAAACTCAATATTACTTTAATTCTTTCAAAATCTCAAATTCTTTCTAAAATGTTGTTTAAAGTTACATTTCATTCGTTCCTAATTCCATGAACAATATTCAAACTATTCTTTCTAAGAAATAATAATTATGTTTAATGTTTTTTCTGAGAAGTCTTGAACGATATTTGAAATTAAATCCGTACTTTATATGTTAAATAATCTTTTGACTTTTAATTCTAATATAAAATAAATTAATCTCTATATTTCTTTAAAAAGCAATATTAATTGGAATTTGAAGGGTATTATAATAAAAAAACAAATGTTTACATCGTATGTTAGTGTATATGCATTTGAATAAAATGTAATAGTATTTCAAAAACATATATTTTTAAGTTTAATATGGTACAAATTATCTCAATTTTATTCTTCTAATGCTTTAGAAGCATATAGATGCAAAAATTTGGCTAACACTGTAATTACACATTTGAAAACGTGATTTGGCAGTGGATTCATTTTAAAATTTTCTCCGTCACCTTTTTTTAAATATTTTTTAATATCGGTTTTATCTTGGAAGATTATTGTAAGATTATTCTGTTTATATTTTGTTGTAAACTATAAACAAGTTTGAAGGCATATAAAAAAAAAAAATCACCAAATTTGTCAGTAAAATGTGTTTAAATAAAATGTAAAATCTATAAGTTACGTAATGAAAATATTTAAAATGCTTCAGAAATGGAAATAAAATTAAAAAAAGAATAATGTTAGACTATAGGGAGCATTATTATTAACTAAAATGTATCTGATCGCTTTGAAAAATGAGGAATGTTTCTTTATCCTTATGGTATCATTCTTTATCCTCTTTTTTAAGATTTGCGAAAATAAAACATAACCCCTTCGGAGTTACCCGCGATTACAAAATAAGTCCTTCAATATACAGAAAAAACTGGAAAAAGGTGTTTATGTTCAAAATGTTTGTTTTTCTGTTCGAAATTTTTAGAAACGTTTCCCAGTAGTTTTTCAAATGTATTAATCAGATATCTGAACCCGAAATATAAAGGTTTTTGATGCAATCTATTCTGAAGTAACAATTTTCATGTTCACTAAACATGATAAATTAACAGCATTAACATGAAAATTAAAATTATGAACACTGGCATTATCATTGTTTTGTTATTTTTGCATATTTTGTATGTCCTGTTACACGACTGAAAATGTTTACTTGAAAATTGATAGCATTCGATAAATCAATACTCCGAGTAGAGGAAACTGATTAATACACAAAAACAATAATCGGAAACGTTTCCAAAAATTAGGGGCAGACAAACCAAGTTTTATTTCAGAAATGATTCTTTAAATCTTTGATATATATTGGCTTCCTACACTTCTAAACAAAGAAACGTTTTTGGAATAGACGAAAACTCAAAAGAGATTATATTATACTTCCGTAAACCTTAAGAAAAATAATAAACATTTTTTTTTACTTTTTACAGTGTACCTCCATTTGTGATAATGATTAATTCATTTGTAGAACTTTATTCAATTATTTTTAAATATATTTAGTATACTTACGTCCATAAATGTATCCAATAAAGGTCTTTGACTATGCATATCTTAATATCTATACCTATCAAGGACGTTTTTAACATATTCCTAAATATTTGAAAAGTGTTTACATTTCGATTTGTCTGTCTGCTTTTATCCACCACATATCCGAGCTCAAATCTCTCATTTGCTTTGTAATTTTTATATGACATTGTGGTTCACTACAGCATGTTCGATATTCAAAACGAAGTGTGGGCTTTATACTTTATTTACAAGGCACTGAAAAGAAATTCCTTGTAACCTGAAGGAAAAATCGTTTAAAGTGTATTTTAATGCTGTTTCATTATTTCAAATATGACGAAAGTTGTATGAATTTCTGAGGTGCAATGATACATGTTTTCTTAAGACTATGGAGTGCATTCATTAGCTTTAATATATTCGGTCACACAAATTAAAATTCAGTTATAGTCCTGTGTGTGAGCGATATTTGCTGGCAGTTGTCTTTCAGTTGTGGTATGTGTTTGTAAGTTTAACAAATGTTTTATATTTATGTTGTGTGTATAAACTCTATATATCGTGTACAGGGCACCACAAAACAATTCATAAACATTACTGTCTATTTGCGGGAATTGCTTAAAAATGTTTTTTTTCCTGTGTATGTGTTTCACATTTCCTAGTTCCGCTATATTTAGTATACGAAAAGATGTTTATAGAAATATATATGTACTAGGGGGCCTACCCCCTGCGAACTACGCTCGCCAACCCCCGCTCAGACTTCGAAGCCTCTAAAAACATCACAGCGTGCTTTGTTTTAAAAATATTGGTAAATCTGTAATTGGGTTGCCATGCTTTTAACGTTTTAATGGGGCATTTTTTGATTACCATGGCCTCATACACAGCTGTTGCGACAACTGACGACTGTTTTCGGGATTGATAAGTAAAATCAATTACAACTTGAAAACCAGCTTGTATAAAATGGTTAGGTTTAAATTGTGGCTACCTCTCGGACTTTTATAACAACGATCTGTATTCTATTCTTCCTTTGCGTTTAAAGATGAGAAAAATTCCATCTGCTTGTGAATAACATTAAGAACCACGGTATTGAAAAGTACTGTTATAGACATTTTCAGTAACAGGTTTTAATTTTCTCTCTATTTTAATGCACCATCATGCATATTTTCATGTTATTTTAAATATGTAAATTATTTATTTTAATGAATATGTATAAACGAATTTTCTAATAATTATTTATCATGCAAAATTAATTAAATATTTTGTGCATGCATGCCTGCATTTATTCGGCATCAATTGATGACATATTTAAACAAATTTGCTATCCGCGATAATTTTACACTGTTGTGGTGTTTTGGTGTTCTTTCTAAAACACAACTTACTTAAACTTAAAAAGCTCATTTATTACTCAATCTTCACTTGACAATTAAATATTTAAAAAAAAAATAAGTATACCCTGATTAGCTCCACTGAAATCTGTTGCCATGGAAAAGGGAGCAAAATATATTAAACTAATCAAAATATCAAAACTTAAGAATCCGAATAGGTTAATACAACAATGATAATTTTGAACTCATCATTTTAAGATAATATTAAATGTAGTTTTTTTTTTTTTTTTTTTTTTTTTTACTTTTTAAAATAAAACAATTTTGGTGTATATTTTAGAAAAACAATGTTTCTGAAAGAGGAGAGTTAAAGCTTAATTTAACATTTTATGAAATTAAATTTAATATTACTGTTTCACTTATTAATCTATCCATCCTTAAATCAAGATCAAAAATACGATTGTATAACATTGAGTGAACTTCAATTAATGTTCATTAAAACAGTCAGTTATGAATTTAAACTTAAGAAATTTTAAAGTCCTAATTTAATAAAGTTGAATTTTCTCTCCCTTTTTTTTTTTTTTATTACTCACAGAAAGGTTAGGCCATTCTTATAGGTCTACTGTGAATATAAAAAATTAATTATTTAGAGATTTATACAAAGAAAAACATACCATCTTTGATAATAAACAAAAAAAAAACACAATTTATTTGAACATTTAAAATAATGAAGCAACTAAGTTATCAAAAATAATCTTAATAAAACAATATAACAGCTGATCTTTTAAGTTGAAACCACTCACTGGTTACTTTTAAATTACACATCATATTTTTAAAATTATCATTACATTACCATTTAATGGTCGTTCAAACATACAAACATTATATATTAACCTACAGACTATTTCTGTTCATAATGTTAATTCTTATTGAAATTATCCAAAGATATTCATTTCACTTTTAAACTCTGGTATAGCAAACATATTTTTTTTTTTTTTTTTTTTTTAAGAGGTACAAATAAATAAAAAGAAAAACTATGCAAATAGTACTTACAACAGGTAGAGAGTTCTACAATTTTAGTCAATGGGCACTTAGGAGCATTTCGTCCTTTTTCAAAATCTGATGAAGCACTTAAGCTGGAGTATTCAGGCTGGGGAAAAATTCAGACAATACCCATGTGGTTTCAAGCTAACATTCATCAATCCTCTCATCTCACTGCCTCACTTGCCATCAACTACTAGGTCCATCATCTAGTCCGGAGGGGAAAATCGTTCTACGGTCCAGAACTTCACCGTCGGAGTCAGTAATATCACCTTCCTGAAGCATGTGTTTTATTCGAAGATAACCATCACCGTAACTCAGAACACTACGACTTCTAACGACCGTTTAGTTCAATATCTATGATCACTTCTGATGGTTAAGAAGTCATAATCTTGGAGCGCCACTACGCCAAAAAAACGGGCTACACATATCTTCTTCTTAATTTCTCGTTAACAGTTATAGATCCGCAATTCGAAAATGCCCTTATAGCCTCTTTCCATCATAACATCATGATTTAGGATAGTTAATGTAGGGCCATCAATGCCCCACTCTCAAAAAAAAAATCTTCCAGAAACCTGTCCGCCTTCAACAACTTCGCGATCATCCAGCCCACAGGCCAATCTTCGAGCCCCGTAATAAGTCGAATTTTTTTACGAGTCAAACGACAGGTCTCTTGGCCAAGCAACAAGTGTCGTAAACATTCATTCTCCCGCGCTGCTTGAAAAACGGGACCGATCCACTCTGCCAGGGGTACGGGAATGGAAACAAAAGGAAAAATGGACTCTTCGTGAAGACTACAGCTTGTCGCTCCACTCTGCCGACCGCTTCATTGGGGAAGGAAGCCATGCATCACCCCCATGGCGTGTGCTGAAGGGGGGTCCTGTTAGCCTCTGTTTACATGGGCGCCAGCTATCCGCCTGATAGCAGAGCCAATTGAAGCCTGACGTAAACTTACAAAGCCTAATTGCGTGTATAGTACACTCATAAGATAACGTAATTCTTATACAGGGCGGTCGGTCATTCTTATATCAAAGTCAGACTAGATGACTCCAAATTTTCCACCTGTGCGGTCTTTAACTGACAAAACATCCCTCCCTTGCTGTCTGCTTTTCGTATTTGAAAAACAGGAAGCTACGTTAGACTATGAAAGTTGAAATTGCTTTGCAAAAAGAAAAAGAAAGAAGAAAAAATAAAAACTGATTTTATTATTATTATTACAATTACTTTTATTTATTTAAATTTTTATTAGAAACAGAAAAAAAAGAGTGCTTTTAAATAAATGTTGAGAAAGTGATTTAAATAATTAATGTAGATTTAAAAAAAAAATTGGTTGAAACCAACCGTAACAAGATTGCTCCCCCCGGCTAATTAAAAAAAATTTTTTTGAGAAAACAAATTATTTTTTTGAAAGGTAACTGGGTACCACATGGCATGCTGGGACCTCAACACTGAAAAAACTGACCCACAAACACAAATCATACATCGATCCGGGACGGGATCCAGAGAGTTCACCGCTGAAATACCACCCTGATAATATATTCCGGATATATACAACCAGAGCTCGCACATCCGTAGAAACCATTACCTAACATATTACCTGAAACATGACCATAAAAGAGTACCACCAGAGGAGGGACCACAAGGCTGATTTTACCACTAAAATGACCAAGATATTTTCTGCACCTGTAAAAGAACACATGTTCCACCTGATTGTGAAACCTCACTTCCCTACTACTGTCATTCCTACGCATAACTGCATCCTTCCTGAGACTTCTGGCAACAGAACTGTAAACAATACATAAATTGAATTTTGAGAAAAAAAAATTAGCCGAAAAAGAAGAGAAGTGCCCACTGATTAATTGTCATTATACTGCTTATATACATAACTTCAATAATTGGCATCACAGTATATTACAACACTATCTATTAATGTAAATAAGTACTAGTAATATCATAGTTACAACACTGTAAATGTCAATGAAATTTGTAAAACACATATTAATTCTATTATACAAAAATACACAAGAGCAACTGGTGACACACAAAAAAAAATATATACATATACATCTGTAAGACACAAATTATGGTATCACAGACCATGTTAGAGAATTACGCACACAATTGTAACAATTTTATATGAGAACACATGTTTGTTTTCGAACACAGTCTAATGATTCGGGATATTATGTAGATTTTACAAATGCACGTACAAGTAATGTGCATGGGAAAGAGTATCTCTGCCTCTGTGCTACTTATAGCAAAAAGCAGTTTCGGGCCTTTGGGCACAACAGGGAAAACATTCCACAAAATAAAATAAAAAACAGGGGTGGTGACATATATCACCAGGAAGGAAAACACACATTCCACAAAAATAGGAAGTAGAATAAATAAAATAGTTAATTTTAGCACTTTTAGCCACACACAATAACATACAGGCATGTACATGAGACAGTATGTACTAGAAAAAGAAAAAGGGCCCACACTCCTTAAAGTTTAAGCTCAAATAAAACCACAAACTGTATAGTAAATAATAAATCTATCTAGTTAAAATGTAGAAATTAAAGTAAACACATACTTAAAAAGTTATATACAAAACACTGATGCATTAAAAAAAAATGAACTAAACAGATCTACCTCGGCAAAAGGGCATACAAAACACAACATCCTAAAAAAATTTTAAAGTAACAAAAATTACATTCGTTTCTTTTTTTTTTTGCAAAAATATACCCAAAATCTACGAAAACGGGGTGCGGACGGGTATATACCACATAATCTACCATAAAACAGACAAAAACCTTAAGTATAGGCATAAAAAGGGTTAAAAATGCCTACATGAAAGTATCAACACACAACCAAAACAAACCTTTAATACGCTAGAAAAACTAAGTTCCGTTTTAAAAATGTAAAAAAAAAATAATTAAATATATATACACATTAACTAAACTATAAATAAATACAAATAAACAAGGTAAAATTGAATAAAAATGCTTGAATAACGAAAAAAGGTAGTTAGTATTTATAACTCGGACGGTCTCGTCTATCCCGTAGCGAATAGTCGGTTCTAGAAATCGATATTGAACGACTACTTCTATTCGATTTAGCAGCTGGACGAATCGATGAACGAGACCTGCGCGAATCGCTGTGCTCAGCAGTTGAACTGCTTTCTGCCGTGGCTGAATTTTTACCTACGCGCATTTCGCTGCCTTCTGCCGTTGCTAAATTTTTATTTACGCACATCTCGTTATTCTCTGCCGCTGCAATCTCCGGAGAAATGGGAGGTGGGGGAGAGGGATTTATGATTTCACTCGCGTCGCTGTCTGTTTCCTCCACTTCCGGCGCTACCGGAGTTTCGTTATTATTGACGTTCACTACTGCTGGTGCGCGGTTACTATCATATGGTGCCCAGGGAATGAATCGGTTGCGTTTACACCTGCGTACAGGAGGAGAATCGCGCGGTTGGTGTGGTGAATCGATGGTCACGTTTTCAGTCGATCCCAGGCCAATTGTTTGTTTTGGTTTACTGGACCAGATGGGGAGTCTGTCTTTGAAAGAAGACAACCTGTCAACATGGACAACCTGACAATTTTTGGGATTAGCAACTAGCGCTATTTTAAAATTAACCTCATTTAGCTTCTCAATTATAGTAAAAGGACCATTATTTTGCTTGCTTAATTTTTTTGTATTACCAGGGGCGACTGTGGGTGTAAATAACCACACAAGATCTCCTATTTTAAAATTTTTATCAACAGCTGTCTTTTCACGGTATTTTTCCTGCTGCTCAGAAACTTTAATTAAATTACTATGTACTTCAGTGTATACTTTTTGAAGAGCTGGGATTAAGAGTTCGCAAAAAGAGGGTGCATCATTATAATTAAAAGAAGGTGGTTGAGAAAAGAGATTATATGGTAGATTCATATTTCTGCCATACATAACTGCAGCTGGGCTAAGTTTAGTTGAAGAGTGGACAGCTGAACGCATAGCTAGTAGTGCAAATTTGAGTTTAGTGTCCCAGTCAGATTGGTTTTGGTTGACTATGTGACAAAGTGCATTTTTAAGAGTACGATTCTGTCTCTCCACTTGCGAGTTGCCAGCCGGGTGATAAGATGAGGTCTTAATATGATTAATACCAAACATTTTATATACGTGCTCTATCGCATCTGAAATTAGATTCTTCGCATTGTCCGTCGTAATAAAACAGGGTGCTCCGTAGCGTGAGATGAAGTCAGCTAAAGTGTCCGCAATGACATCTGAAGTGGTTGAACTAACCGCATATGCTTCTGGCCACTTAGTAAATGAATCTATATATGCAACAATATACTTATTTCCCGAAAAAGTTTGCGGTAAGGGTCCAATGAGATCCAAATGAACCTTGTTCATGGGAAACTGGGGGGTCGGCATACGTTGCAGAGGGGCGAGCTGGTTCGCTCTATAAGCTCTCTTCTGCTGGCAACTAATACATGACTCCACTAGATGCTTGACATCTGACGACATTCCTGGCCAATAGAAGTGCTCATGAATGCGATCAATGGTCTTTTGAAAGTCTTGATGACAAGCCGCTAGGGACTCATGTGTTAGTGCAAAAACTTGAGTAACCAATTCTTTTGGCACGACTAACTTTACAGATTTATTCAAAATAGCTGACTCCCTTGTATCCTCACAAACTAAAATGTCATCTCTAAAAAAAAATTTCATGTATTTAGGAGCAATTTCTACACCTTGGTCTAATTTTCTTGCAATCTCGCAGCATTTCTTGTCTGATTTTTGTAATTCACCAATTTTTTCAAGTAGATTGGAATGAGGCATAAAAGTAACTTCCTTTTCGACTTGTATACAAAAATTACAATTAACAGTATCATTGGAGTTATCATTGTTGACATACCTCGAAAGGAAATCTGCGACACTGTTACACTTACCTTTAACAAACTTAATTGTAAAATTAAAGTCTGAGAGAGTGCAGATCCATTTAGCCATGCGAGATGTAGGGTCGTGAATTTTTAACATAAATGTTAGAGGCGCATGGTCTGTATAGATGAAAAAATGGGTATTGGCAATGTAACATTTAAAGTGGGCAGTTGCCCAAACTAAAGCTAGTAATTCCCTTTCAGTGGTGGAGTAGCGGGTCTCAGCATCTTTCAATTTTCTGCTGGCAAAGGCAACAGGATGGAGCATGCTATTTTCATCTAATTGTGATAACACTGCCCCTAATGCTTCGCCACTGGCATCACTATATAAATGCAATTCCTTCTCAAAATCAGGGAGTGCCAGACATGGTTTTGAAATAAGAGCTATCTTAAGGTCTTCAAATTCTTTCTGTGCATCTTCATTCCACGAAAACTTTCCTGTCTCTTTAGTTAGATTGATTAAATTTTTGGCCCTCTTAGTAAAATCTGGAATAAATCTCCTATAAAAAGATAGAGTTCCAATGAATGACCTAACAGCCTTTCGGGTAGTTGGAGGTTTAAAATTTTCTATTACGGCAATATTTTTATTGATAGGTGACACTTGGCCACTACAAATCTCAAAACCTAGATATTGTATTTTATTCGAAAGGAAAGTGCATTTACTGGGCTTAAGTTTAAGTTTATGCAGTCTTAACCTTTCAAAGACCATGCTAAGCTTCTCAAAATGAGAATTAACATCACTGGAGGCAATTACAATGTCGTCGATATAAACAAGAATTCCAAGATTGCCTAAATCACCGAAAATAGCATTCATAAGTCTTTGGAAACTGTTACCTGAATTTGAGAGCCCAAAACAGTTACGGGTCCACTCAAAAAGTCCCTTGTGGGTGATTATAGCAGTTTTATGCCTATCCTCTGGGCGAATAACCTGTTGAAAAAAACCACTAGTTAGATCTAGCGTTGAAAAAAATTTAGCCCCACTTAAAGCATCAACAGAGTCGGTAATGTTAGGTATTGGATAAGCATCTTTAACAAGATTTTTATTTAATCTTCTGTAGTCAACAGCAAGTCGATAGGAACCGTCTGATTTCCGAACCAGAATAACCGGAGAAGCAAATTCAGACATGGAAGGGGAAATTATGTCCGCCTGTAACAAAGTATTAAGTTGGTCTTCCATTTCTTGACGTAATTTGTAGGGGACTCTATAAGCTTTGCCTTTAACTGGTTTATTTGAAGTTAAGTTAATTTCATGCGGGATTGTATCACAGCCGGGTAAATCTAAGACCGATGCTGCAAATATATCTTTGTTTTTGTCTAGAAAATTTTGCATTTTAAGTTTTAATGGGGGTTCTAAATGATCTAAATTAATTTCAGAGCTCCAAGTGAGATCAGCGTGATCAAAGTCACCAATTGGAGGGGCCAAATTTATATTATAGGTTAATTTATTATCAGTTACGGGTATATTTGACTGGTCTACACATTTTTGAATTTTGGCAACAAAGGTTCCTTTATTTAAATGAATACTATTGTCTGAAAAATTTGCAAATGAGATATATAGGCCATGTTCTTTAGTGCAAATGGCTCTGGTGGTAAGGAGACCTTGATTTAAATTTTTCGCCAAAGGTTCTAACATAACAATATCATTTTCCTTAATAAAATTTTCCTTATAACTTTTAACCTGCGCTAACATTTTTGACTGCGGGGGAATTGAAATTTTGCTACATAACACAGCGAAACTTATATTTTTATTTTTATTGGTTTTATCACTACTGCTATCTTCATTGCTCTCCTCCTCGACTTCAGGTACCTTATCCTCTATACTTACCAAATCTTCACTTTCATCAATATTACAAATTTCAGTAGTCTCTTCAGCTAAATTACCCTGAGTTACCTGACTCGCTGCTGAAAGAATGTTGTCGACACTTTGAATACTTGAAAAATTTTCAGTATTATTACCCTCAGAGCTACCGCCTGATGTTGTTTGCATGCAAAAGTTCTGCGCAACACTTTCAACTTCCTTATCTGACTCAGTTTGAATGATTATCTCAACATCTTTTCCCATATTACTCAACTGCGGGTCCTGAACTACCATATTTTCACTACTATTATTCCCATTTTCAACACTGACTGAGTCATGAACATTAATACATGCAAAACTTTCAGGGGGGCTATTGGCATTACTACTTTTTGAATTCTCCTCTACTTTGTTGACACATTTTATATTTACAGAACTATTTTCAACACAATCATTATTCATACAATTATTATTTGAATTTACATTATATACAGAATTAGAAATATTTACAGAATTAGTAGCAAGACAAGTATTAGACCCTGAAGTATTACTTGGGGTTTCTACGCTTTGTTTACATTGGCCTGCAACTGGCACTTTAAGAGCGACAGCATTTGTATCACAATTTATACTTGCCCGGTACTCTTTCAAAAATGGCATTCCCAAAATCATATTAAATTCCTCTGCTAATTTACCTTCCACTACATAGAATTCAGCTTGACATTGAACATTATCAAAAACAAATTTTAAAAATACTTTCTTATTTAGGTGAACTTTCTCACCGGTGACAGTCATAATGGGGATATTGCAATTCTCCGTTTCAAAATTCTCTAAATAGTTACAATCAGTACCACTCAGGAGATTAATTGCCGAACCAGTGTCACATAATGCATTCAGGCAAACTTTATTTATGTAAATTCTTGTAGTTGGTAATGTATATGATTGGGGCTGAAACATACTATACACAGTTGGGGGGTCCAGGGGCCTGTTGGGGATCGACTTGACCACATCTGATCCGGCCACTAATAGTTTAAAGCCTCACTTTCATTGTTAGCTACTGGGGTGTTATTTACCGCCTGCTCTTCATTTCTGTTCGCAGCTGTGCTCCTATTGTTTTGGTAATAACCACCTCTTCTTCCCCTATATCCGCCTCGCTGATTGTGGTTCCCTCTAGGATTTTCACCTCTGTTTCTATAATTTTGCCCACGGCTCCTGAAATTTTGACCACCTCCCCTTCTAAAATTATAGTCGACAAAATTTAGTGGACAATCTCTGGCATAGTGGCCTTGTACGGAGCACCTATAGCAGGTTACGGGTCTTACCTCTTGGTTTTTCTCCTGTACATCCCTAGCCCTAAGATCAACTAAACTGTCTATCTTAGCTGCTAAAACATCAATTTGAGATTTTAGTTGGTCTATCTCCTTCTTTTGTGAGCTATCTTGCTGAAAAACTGCAGCACAGGGTAGGTTTTGGGTCAAATTAGGGTTGAGAATTTCCTCGCGGTGGTTGTAGAAAGGGTTAATGCTCCTATAAGCCTTTTCCTCAAGAAGCGCAATTTTGAGGACTTCTTCTGGGGATTGTGGATTTCTCGCAATTACCCCCTTTCGCACTTCTGGTGTAAGATTGCTCAACAGCATGGAGTGTAGTAGAGCCGTTCGGCTTTTATCGACTACTTCACCCTGGATACCTTCAATTACAAGGGCTCTTAATGACATATCATATGCCTTGTCATAAAACTTCTGAACACTCATATTGGGTGGCTGTTTAAAATTTAAAAAATGACTGAGGGCAACATCTGGTGTGGCCTGTGAAGTATAACTCTCTTTTAAGATTTTTAATAGCTCATCAGATGTTTTTGCTTTGTGAATTTTTATTCGCCTAGAAGCAGCTCCTGATAATCTAGCTAACAAAACGAATTTTTTCTCCTCCTCATTCCAGTCGAATAATTTGGCAAAACTCTCAAATTTCTCAGAAAAATCTGAGAAGCAGACTGAGCTGGCCTCTCCATTGAATGGGCGAATGTTTGACAAATTGTCCACTAGTGCATTTTTCCGCTGAATAGTGGCAATTGCCTCTGAATGCTTATCAGCCATGGTTAGGGTTAGAAAATTGATAAACAAACAACCACAAAAAAAGGGAAAATGGGGGGGCAGCTTAAAAAAGAGAAAAAGAGAGGAAAACAAAAAAAAGGAAACCTACATACACATAAAACTTAAGTACAGGACTATGCTTTTTGTAAATAAGAAAAGGTTATGCTCACAAGACATAATTTTGACTGGGAATTGTAGCTTACTAGCACAGAGAGAGAGCCTAGACCTCTTTTTACACTTGAACATATAAATAAAATTTTAATTGCAAAAACACCCAGTTGCTCTTTGATACATAAATACATACAAGTAAAAAAAAAATCAATAACCCAGAGACCGAATTGTTACGGCTCCATTTGTTGTGGTGTTTTGGTGTTCTTTCTAAAACACAACTTACTTAAACTTAAAAAGCTCATTTATTACTCAATCTTCACTTGACAATTAAATATTTAAAAAAAAATAAGTATACCCTGATTAGCTCCACTGAAATCTGTTGCCATGGAAAAGGGAGCAAAATATATTAAACTAATCAAAATATCAAAACTTAAGAATCCGAATAGGTTAATACAACAATGATAATTTTGAACTCATCATTTTAAGATAATATTAAATGTAGTAAGGGGCAACAGATTTCTAAATCAAGTAGTATACTGAATTGCATAAGGAACACCCAACTCCACTCCAACCCGATCAAGCTCAAATCTCCATACACATTAAATTAACAAAAGTGTAATCATCATATAATTTGGAAAAATGCAGACAACCTGAAATTCCTCCAATATGAGGACCAAAAGGAGAAAGAGTTAAATCCGTTAATAGAATAGGGATATGATGATGTACTAAAATTTTAGAACAACCATAGAGATTCTGAACAAGATCCGATCGGTTAACCAAGAATCGTATAGTGGTGTAAAATAACTGGATTTTTTTTTTTTTTTTTTTTTTTTACTTTTTAAAATAAAACAATTTTGGTGTATATTTTAGAAAAACAATGTTTCTGAAAGAGGAGAGTTAAAGCTTAATTTAACATTTTATGAAATTAAATTTAATATTACTGTTTCACTTATTAATCTATCCATCCTTAAATCAAGATCAAAAATACGATTGTATAACATTGAGTGAACTTCAATTAATGTTCATTAAAACAGTCAGTTATGAATTTAAACTTAAGAAATTTTAAAGTCCTAATTTAATAAAGTTGAATTTTCTCTCCCTTTTTTTTTTTTTATTACTCACAGAAAGGTTAGGCCATTCTTATAGGTCTACTGTGAATATAAAAAATTAATTATTTAGAGATTTATACAAAGAAAAACATACCATCTTTGATAATAAACAAAAAAAAAACACAATTTATTTGAACATTTAAAATAATGAAGCAACTAAGTTATCAAAAATAATCTTAATAAAACAATATAACAGCTGATCTTTTAAGTTGAAACCACTCACTGGTTACTTTTAAATTACACATCATATTTTTAAAATTATCATCACATTACCATTTAATGGTCGTTCAAACATACAAACATTATATATTAACCTACAGACTATTTCTGTTCATAATGTTAATTCTTATTGAAATTATCCAAAGATATTCATTTCACTTTTAAACTCTGGTATAACAAACATTTTTTTTTTTTTTTTTTTTTTTTTTAAGAGGTACAAATAAATAAAAAGAAAAACTATGCAAATAGTACTTACAACAGGTAGAGAGTTCTACAATTTTAGTCAATGGGCACTTAGGAGCATTTCGTCCTTTTTCAAAATCTGATGAAGCTGGGGAAAAATTCAGACAATACCCATGTGGTTTCAAGCTAACATTCATCAAACCTCTCATCTCACTGCATCACTTGCCATCAACTACTAGGTCCATCATCTAGTCCGGAAGGGAAAATCGTTCTACGGTCCAGAACTTCACCGTCGGAGTCAGTAATTTCACCTTCCTGAAGCATGTGTTTTATTCGAAGATAGCCATCACCGCAACTCAGAACACTACGACTTCTAACGACCGTTTAGTTCAATATCTATGATCACTTCTGATGGTTAAGAAGTCATAATCTTGGAGCGCCACTACGCCAAAAAAAAAACGGGCTACACATATCTTCTTCTTAATTTCTCGTTAACAGTTATAGATCCGCAATTCGAAAATGCCCTTATAGCCTCTTTCCATCATAACATCATGATTTAGGATAGTTAATGTAGGGCCATCAATGCCCCACTCTCAAAAAAAAATCTTCCAGAAACCTGTCCGCCTTCAACAACTTCGCGATCCAGCACACAGGCCAATCTTCGAGCCCCGTAATAAGTCGAATTTTTTTTACGAGTCAAACGACAGGTCTCTTGGCCAAGCAACAAGTGTCGTAAACATTCATTCTCCCGCGCTGCTTGAAAAACGGGACCGATCCACTCTGCCAGGGGTACGGGAATGGAAACAAAAGGAAAAATGGACTCTTCGTGAAGACTACAGCTTGTCGCTCCACTCTGCCGGCCGCCTCATGGGGGAAGGAAGCCATGCATCACCCCCATGGCGTGTGCTGAAGGGGGGTCCTGTTAGCCTCTGTTTACATGGGCGCCAGCTATCCGCCTGATAGCAGAGCCAATTGAAGCCTGACGTAAACTTACAAAGCCTAATTGCGTGTATAGTACACTCATAAGATAACGTAATTCTTATACAGGGCGGTCGGTCATTCTTATATCAATGTCAGACTAGATGACTCCAAATTTTCCACCTGTGCAGTCTACTGACAAAACATCCCTCCCTTGCTGTCTGCTTTTCGTATTTGAAAAACAGGAAGCTACGTTAGACTATGAAAGTTGAAATTGCTTTGCTTAAAAGAAATGGAAAGAAGAGGAAAAAAAAAACTGCTTTTATTATTAATATTACAATTACATTTATTTATATATTTATTTAAAACAGAAACAAAAAGAAAACTTCTAAATAAATGTTGAGAGAGTGATTTAAGGTAATTAATGTAGATAAAAAAAAAAATTTGGTTGAAACCAACCGTAACAACACCTTGTTATATCTCTATAATAAAACCGTAAGTCATGTGACTGTCATCCACAGTTCCGGAATGTCCGTTTCACTTTTTCATATGCCAGGCGGCCATTTTTATTAAAAATTATTTTTTCGAATAAAACTTCATAAATGTGACATTTTTAGAAAGATCGTTCAAAATAAATTAACATTTGAGAGATGACTTACGTTCAATTATTTATATATTCTCCAATAACTTTAGTTGAAATTAGCTTCGCAGTTCAAATTCTCTATCCATGAAAGTAAACAAAAAAAAAAGATTCATTCGTCGTGAAGGTTTAAAATATTAAACCATTAAACCATGGAGATAATCGTTCGTAAAGTTAGTTTTCCATAAAAGATTTTTTGGAGCGCTGCCTGGTGTCAAAAAAATAATTCGTACCAGTGACACAATCAAAGTTTACCATAATTATGTGCTATACAACTCAACTTCATTCTTTATCTTTTCTTGATGTAAGCTGAATGTAAACAAATACAACTCATGTAATGATATTTAATGAATCAAATTTCGAAACAAATTGTCAGTTAATTTGGTATTTATGTATTATACGTGAAAGGAAGAGAGACCACCGAAAATGATTGTTAATCACCAATCATATTTACCATTATTAATGACCAATCGCTTTCAAAACAGTAATTTAATATACATTTACAAAATACATAACATCATTAAGTACTTTTGTGTTATTTGGGCGCAAATCTCGCCAATAGAATTTTTAAAATCACCAATACCAGCTTTTATTTTTCGCCTGTTCAAATTAGAAACGATACTTTTATTTTGAAATCAAATGTTCTGATGGAACAGCTGTCGTAGACGCACCGGGGCACTATATTAACTATAGAGTTGCAATATAGAGAGAAAAAACGGGTTGCTGTAATTAGAATTAAAGGCGGTAATGTTGGTGTGACATATTTACGTGATTATCAAAACTGGCTTCCAAAAGTTCAATGTTTCACCAAACCATACTCGAAAATTACGTGTTATAATATGCACTCCGATTATGTCACATTATTCAAGACGTTTTAAATGAGAATAATAATAGATTTTCTTCTTGATTCTCCCGTAATCAAGTCTACAGCCAAAGTTAGCGAGAAACAAACAAACAAACAAAAAAATATTGGCAACAATATGGTTCAGTGTAAATGGTGGATATCATTAAAGACTTTCACAAAATAGACTTCATTGCACCAAATCGTATTAACTAAAATACGCCATTTGGCAATGGATCCAATTACGGAAAACTACTTAATATGTTTCAGAATCTCCTCATTAGCAAGCATATTGCAACTGATAAGCAAACGGATATGAAGCATAAATGCTTAAGTTGGTTAAGCGGTTTTTGTCAAGAAAGATGAAATACATAACAACAAAAAATATGCGAAATGCTACCATGATCGAAAAAGTTTTTGATTTGTCCATTAGAATCTTCCGGTTTGGCAAAGGATTACGGAAAAAAAAATTATGAATAAAAGTAGTGTTTTACATTGCTTAACATACATTTAAGGGAGACCAAACTGGTCGCCAGTGGTGGCTAGTCACTTGAATATTGTCCATAAGAAAATCGTGTACTTTTTCAGTATAGGATCCTTTGCTTTTAGGTTTGGCGTAATTCGAGCTTCTTCAACAAGTATGTTGTTTTTAAACATGTGAGTGAGGCTATGTTTAATTAACTGTGTTGATTTTTTGTGATGGATATTTTTTATTGATGAAGCAATTACTGAAACATTGTTTAACCTTTAATACAAAATAACAAATTTGAGGCCAAATACTGCATTGCCTTTTTAAATGTATGTTTTTTCCAATAAATATGTTGTTTTCAAACATGTGAGTGAAGCTATGTTTAATTAACTGCGTTGATTCTTTGTAATAGATATTTTTCATTAAAAACTTTTAAAATTTTATATATCAGTAAAAAGGTGATTACGATTATTGCGTTTAGTGAATTAATGCAACTATCAATCTGTTCTCTCCTTACATATAAGTTTTCAAAAATACCGAAAACTTTTATGCCAGATATAGATGTTGTGATTTTTAAGTATTAAATGACGTTATTTGCATATATGTTTTAGATTTAAGAAATCGCCGAACTTTCTTCTGGAAGATTTCACAAATAATTTTTAGTACTTCAAAGACAGCCCCGAGATATCTCGTTGGTAATAGCACAGTTTCCCTATCTCTGCGGTCGTTTAAGTGTTTACATTTCAATGATTTCTTGTGTCTCGGACACAAAATTCTCAAAAGAAGGCAATTGTTGTTTAATTGGGTTAAAAAAATAAAATAAAAACAATGTTTTTAGAGTTAAAAAACTGAAACCGCATGCTTTTATCATGATTAGATCAGGAGATATCACTATTTTTGTCTGTTGATGCCACGCGCGACCCACCCTCTGACGGGAACTTTAGTTTCATTTATCTCGGAATTTTTCTTTTTTTCAAAATTTGTCAACTTTGAAAGGATATATTTAAAATTCCTTATAAGGTATATGTATGAAATTTTAAACATAGTTTCTGTATTATGTTTCTAATAGATTCTTTTCTGGATTTTTCATTTTGAGTGAGAGTTGTAAAAATATGGCAATTAATGCAAAAACCCTCATGAAAAAACATATTTTTTTTCCTTAAAAATTTTTTTATGAACTTTATAATTAATATTTTAAAAACTCTGAAGACAAATTACAATTACACATTTTCTATATTCAACAGTGCAAAAATTATGTAAATCCGGCAAGTGATTAAAGAGTTCTATCAAAAATTAAATATGTTTAAATTTTAATAAAAAAAATATTTTAAAAGTTTTCAGTATTTTTTCACATACAATACGTTTATTATATAAACACATATTTGCACAAAAAAATTCATTTGAAAATATATATAAATAAAAAAAATTAGTATTGTGTGTTGATAAAGTGTCTCGGACGCCCTAACGATATTTGGAAACCTCTACAAACCTCAACTGTTGGTTGTTAATAAAAATTTAGCCCTTTTAATTAAAAATATCCTACTATTCTTAATTGTTGCTAAATTTTGAAATGTTTACACGAAATGAAATTACATATCTTGAAAACAGTAGTATGTATATAAGATTCTGAGACAAGTCTGTAAGAAATACTATATTGACTCGTATATCTAACAGTCATTTGATTCTATGAATAAATGTGAAATAAGTTTTTTTGCAAACAGAAATTTCCTTCGAAAAAAAAATTGCTTTAATCTTACAGAATGTAGGAGTGAAATTACAATACCAAACACCCACCCAAAACAAAACCTAAACATGATTGTTAAGAAATAAAAATAAATACGAATTATACGAAATGAAATTACATATCTGGAAAACAGTACTATGTATATAAGATTCTGAGACAAGTCTGTAAGAAATACTATATTGACTCGTATATCTAACAGTCATTTGATACTATGAATAAATGTGAAAGAAGTTTTTTTGCAAACAGAAATTTCCTTCGAAAAAAAAAATTAGCTTTAATCTTACAGAATGTAGAAGTGAAATTACAATACCAAACACCCACCCAAAACAAAACCTAAACATGATTGCTAAGAAATAAAAATAAATACGAATTATACGAAATGAAATTACATATCTTGAAAACAGTACTATGTATATAAGATTCTGAGACAAGTCTGTAAGAAATACTATATTGACTCGTATATCTAACAGTCATTTGATTATATGAATAAATGTGAAATAAGTTTTTTTGCAAACAGAAATTTCCTTCGAAAAAAAATTAGCTTTAATCTTACAGAATGTAGGAGTGAAATTGCAATACCAAACACCCACCCAAAACAAAACCTAAACATGATTGTTAAGAAATAAAAATAAACTTCTCTTACTTTTTCTGCAGTCATAATCGTTTGTGTTCAAAACATTTGAAATAGCAATATGTCTGATTCGGAAACATCAATCACCGCTATTTTGAAAGATAGTTGAAAAGTTCTTTCTCTCTTTTTTCTAGAACAATATTGCGTATATTTCCCATTTCATAGTTATAAAAATTGAAATTTTTGAAATATTGCAACACTAAAGAAATAAATGATGTTAGGTACACTTTTCCCTCGTTTTCTTTCCAAGGCGTCTATAAATTTTATAACACATGTTATAGATTTAAGGAAATCGAGGAAAGAATCGCACTGTATATATGTATGCCAATACATTTAATGTTATAATATCCTTGTTTAGATGCAATGAAATGTATTTTGACTGGGAAATACCCATGGAGCATTCTTTAACTTTAGTGTTCGGAAAATATTTGTAAAAAAAAGTAAGAAAAACTCATATTAAAAGTATGTCTTTCTTCTTTTTATTTATTTATATATGGTAAATAATTTTCATCAGTCAAATGTTAACTACCTATTATTAAGCATTCAATACATTCTGTTAAGCGTAATTGTAACAAAATATAAATAGCAATTTTCAAATTCTGTAAAATTACCCCTTTTGTAATAACTAAATAATAACAAAAGTACAATTCTGAGACAGCAGTTACGAAACATCAAATAATTACCCAAATTACACGTGAATAAAATCTCTCATACAAACACATAAAGCAAAAATATACTAAAGATATATTGTATTGTCTGGGAAGTTCGTGCTGGTTGGGAAAATACATTCGTTTCGGAAAATTCTATCCTTTAATTATTATACAGTGAAAACAGTGAAACAATTGATTGTTTCGAGGGGATACTCAGTTGCAAGCAACTCCACTCCCTGTCTGTGAGTAATTGTATATCACATCTTAAAAGAGCCATGTGAAAAAAGTATAAAAATAGCAAAAAATACACTTAGAAAGTAAAAGAAGCTATGGACTGGACTGTCAACTTATACAGCCAATAAGGAATTAGAAGTTAACCAATCACGAATTGGCTTGCGTAGAGCAGTCAATCAGGATTTAGATGAGATTTAATATCGAAAAGCGAGTAATGATTATCCTTATGATGATAGAATTGAGTAAAAAAACGGATAATTTTGAATATAAAGAAGCGGAAAAAAGAAGAAAAAGGTATGTTTGACTGTTAAAAATAGGAGATTCATTTGCTAACATGTAAAGTGAAGTAAAAAAGAGCCGACATCTAATGTATAATAATTAACGGGCAGAATTTTCCAATACGAATTGATTTTTCCAACCAGCACGAACTTTCCGGAAAACCCAAAACATTCAACAGGCATTCGCGCATAAAAGTATTAATGTGGAAAAATAGTTCATACAGGCAGGGAGGGAAAATATGCTATGAGCTTCATCATAAATAATAGACAAACAAGAAGACCAGTAGACCGCCAAGCAGCTTCTTCTGACAGCAAAAGCAGTCTGGTATAAAAAATGTATAAAAAATAATGTTAAATGTTTTGCCATTTATAAATGCATAATATTAGTTTTGTGTAAATGCGAAAACTTTTATCTCAGATTCAAATTTCAAAACCTGCCAAGAAAAAAATTCAAAACTTACATTTCAAACAACTATTTATTTTTAAGGCTAACTAAAGTAATTTAAGGTTCTTTGAAATCCTTTATATCTACCCTATATATATAAAATCCTAATGAAACGAATTTGTGAAACGATTTTATGAAACGACTGATTATGTTTCAAGGCTATTTTTAATAAAATATTAAACGCTTGATGGTGAAATTAATACCAATTGTTCATAAAAATCCGCGGATGTCAAAACTGGTAATAGAATTTTGAAATTGGAATTAGTTTTCGAGATATTATTTTTTTTCTAATTTTAATGACATTTCTGTAATGATGGCAACTAATTACTCAGTTTTTTTGTGACAAAAAAGGGAAAAAAATGAAAAGGATCCCGATAGGGATTATTGATTTCTTTTTATTCGTCATTTTCAAAATGAAATTGAATTTATCTTTTATTTCAATCGATAATGAAGGTAAGATTGTGATTAAATTATGTTTTTCAGGAAAATGTGAAAAAAAATCACATTTCTATCGTCAGGATTCAATCGTCTGTCAGCATTTAATTTAATTTATAAACTGAAAATATTTTGAATAAATTCGTCCAAATGACGTCATTTAGGTAAACGCAAAAGAAAGGGAGGAAAAGGAATTAATAGTAATTATTATTTATTGATATCATTTTGTTATTTTTTTGTAAAATTTAACTAAACGAAATTATAAAATCATTAATTCGGATATTTGAAACTAATATATAAAATAATAATTGCCCAACTGAACGGAAGAATAAAATATCCTGCTTGGTTTTCTATCCTGCTTGGATTTTTCCGCCAAGCTTTTTAAAAAAGCGTCAAGACCCCTATAATAGAAAAGCACCAAAAGTGCATTGGGTTTATTTTCATAACTTTTGGCAACAAATCTATGTATATTAACGAATCTATCCCTTTTTGAAGCTCGAATTACGCCAAACCTAAAAGCAAAGGATCCTATAATGGAAAAGTACCCGATTTTCTTATGGACAATATTCAAGTGACAGAACATGGTGTAAAATTACCGCGGATAGAAAATTTGTTTAAATATCTCATCAATTGATGCCGAATAAATGAAGGCATGCATGCACAAAATATTTAATTAATTTTGTATGATAAAAAATTATTAGAAAATTCGTATATACATATTAATTTTAAAAAATAATTTACATATTTAAAATAACATGAAAATATGCATGATGGTGCACTAAAATAGAGAGAAAATTAAAACCTGTTACTGAAAATGTCTATAACATAGTACTTTTCAATACCGTGGTTCTTAATGTTATTCACAAGCAGATGGAATTTTTCTCATCCTTAAACGCAAAGGAAGAATAGAATAGAGATCGTTGTTATAAAAATCCGATAGGTAGTCACAATTTAAACCTAACCATTTTATACAAGCTGGTTTTCAAGTAGTAATTGATTTTACTTATCAATCGTCGCAACAGCTGTGTATGAGGCCATGATAATCGAAAAATGTCCCATTAAAATGTTAAAAGCATGGCAACCCAATTACAGATTTACCAATATTTTTAAAATAAAGCACGCTGTCATGTTTTTAGAGGCCTCGAAGTCTGAGCGGGGGTTGGCGAGCTTAACTCGCAGCGGGTAGGCCCCCTAGTATATATATATGATGATTTCCAGGGCCGAGATGATTGAACAATAGCAATACCATTTTTTAATAAATATTTTTTCCAATATTAGATGTTCTTTTGTGTAGAAGTCAACAGAGGAAATTTCCGCACTAGGATTTATGACAGTCGTATTATCCACAGTAGATGACTTGTGTGCGTCTGCATAAGAAGAAACTTCATCCATGAACACAAACAAGCTTTTATTTTAGAAGTTTAAAACGACATCATGTGCAGATCTGGCTTCACACGAGTCATCTTTTTAGTTTCGATGACAGGGTTTTCATTACAGCAGAAGCCGGATGGTTAGCTTTTGTAAATATTCATTCCGAAATAGTATCAGAAAAGGCTATAGGTCGCTTCGCCAATACCAGGCAGAGATTTGATTTAACAAACCAAACACCGATCCAGCGTCCCTCTTTCGAATCCTCTCCGAAGCGAGAAAGCGGCGATATATACTTTCAGTAAGAGTAGGAATACATGGGTCACGTGACGGCCTGTGCGCCAATCGTGAGCCGGGATCTAACCGGGATTCTATGCGACGGCTCCGTCATATTGGAATAAAATGGTTTCCGCTAATTTTTTGGCGCCAAGGAAATTTCCAGAAGATTCCACGATGTTCGATGATTTAGCTATGACCCAGAGTGTTTTAGTTTAACTGATTACCGTTAGTTATTGGTTCGAGAATATGGAATGATTTTGACTTTTAGGGAAAGGAAAAAAGAAAATAAGAAAAATGGTTTATCGAACTTGGAACACAGCCAGAATGGAATTAAAATAAATGTTTTTACATTTTAATATAAAAAAAAGATTTTATGATCTGGCGAATTATTTTTAATATCGGAACTTATTAAAGTAAATACAGTCTTTTTAGGAATTTAGAAAATTAAAAGGGAATTATGCGGGTTTTTTAAAAGTATGAATATTAGGGACTTTTTATAATTTAAAAATCAAGACGCGATTTATTGAACTAATTAGCAGCAATTCAAATATTGAATTTAGATATGAGGTTTTTGGAATAAATGGAGTTAAAATACATTAATAAACGGAGGAAATAAATATCATAGAGTATGATAGAATAGGATGGAATAAAAATACTTTGTCTTATCGCGATAAATTTTAAATTTTGTTATATATATATTTGCAAAATTCTTCTACAAATGTTATTTGACGAAAAATCACTCATTCTGGAGTAAGTATCGTTTAATAGTCAGACTTCATCTAAATATTTATTATTTAATCATCGTGATTTTTTTTTTTATAAAATGTTCCGAGAAATCTAATTACAGAGTCAGCAACGCCTGTCTAATAAAATATACATTCTTTTGAATACGTTTTTTCATGAATGTTTATTAGTTCCAAAGTATAAATGTACATTGAATGCATTCAATATTGTTTTTAGCATTGTGTCTATTATTAGCATTGTGCCATGCAGAAAATAATCCTTATTAAATTTTTTACATTTTAACATCACTCAGTACTTTAAGAAAAATATGCATATTTCTGATGAAATATTGATATATTTAGATATATTGATATTAAGAATTGTTTTTTGTCGATTTATATTCAGAAATGAATTTATACAATATTCTCTTAATCTTCAGATATAAATTAATAATATTTTGGAGTATGAAATTTTTGGTGTAAAAAATGCTTGAAGGATTAGCCTTTTTAAGTGAGCTGTTTATTTGTAACGTAAATTAATAGGGAAATAAACGATGGAAATAATGAAGAAAAGAAGGTATATAAAAACGATAGACTTACTAAAAATATATTTTACCATTAAACGACTTTTTATTTTATAAGGAAGCTGCAACAACCTTTTTAAAGTACAAAGAAATTCATTTCATGACATTTATTTATGTATTTTACATATCCACAAAATTTATTCATGTATTCCAATTTGGCTATTTATTTGAAATAATTATAAATTATTTTAAAGTATCAACTTAGATAATAAATGTTGATTAATATTATGCCATTTATCACCCATAAAACATTATAAACATAATATGACATATATAATGTACTAATATTTACGAAACACTATTTAAATATGTTCTACAAAAATTTCTAATATAAAGTTAAAGAATTAAAAATAAAAATAATAATGCGATGAAGTGTTTAACAGAAAATAAACTCAATATTACTTTAATTCTTTCAAAATCTCAAATTCTTTCTAAAATGTTGTTTAAAGTTACATTTCATTCGTTCCTAATTCCATGAACAATATTCAAACTATTCTTTCTAAGAAATAATAATTATGTTTAATGTTTTTTCTGAGAAGTCTTGAACGATATTTGAAATTAAATCCGTACTTTATATGTTAAATAATCTTTTGACTTTTAATTCTAATATAAAATAAATTAATTTCTATATTTCTTTAAAAAGCAATATTAATTGGAATTTGAAGGGTATTATAATAAAAAACAAATGTTTACATCGTATGTTAGTGTATATGCATTTGAATAAAATGTAATAGTATTTCAAAAACATATATTTTTAAGTTTAATATGGTACAAATTATCTCAATTTTATTCTTCTAATGCTTTAGAAGCATATAGATGCAAAAATTTGGCTAACACTGTAATTACACTTTTGAAAACGTGATTTGGCAGTGGATTCATTTTAAAATTTTCTCCGTCACCTTTTTTTAAATATTTTTTAATATCGGTTTTATCTTGGAAGATTATTGTAAGATTATTCTGTTTATATTTTGTTGTAAACTATAAACAAGTTTGAAGGCATATAAAAAAAAAATCACCAAATTTGTCAGTAAAATGTGTTTAAATAAAATGTAAAATCTATAAGTTACGTAATGAAAATATTTAAAATGCTTCAGAAATGGAAATAAAATTAAAAAAAGAATAATGTTAGACTATAGGGAGCATTATTATTAACTAAAATGTATCTGATTGCTTTGAAAAATGAGGAATGTTTCTTTATCCTTATGGTATCATTCTTTATCCTCTTTTTTAAGATTTGCGAAAATAAAACATAACCCCTTCGGAGTTACCCGCGATTACAAAATAAGTCCTTTAATATACAGAAAAAACTGGAAAAAGGTGTTTATGTTCAAAATGTTTGTTTTTCTGTTCGAAATTTTTAGAAACGTTTCCCAGTAGTTTTTCAAATGTATTAATCAGATATCTGAACCCGAAATATAAAGGTTTTTGATGCAATCTATTCTGAAGTAACAATTTTCATGTTCACTAAACATGATAAATTAACAGCATTAACATGAAAATTAAAATTATGAACACTGGCATTATCATTGTTTTGTTATTTTTGCATATTTTATATGTCCTGTTACACGACTGAATATGTTTACTTGAAAATTGATAGCATTCGATAAATCAATACTCCGAGTAGAGGAAACTGATTAATACACAAAAACAATAATCGGAAACGTTTCCAAAAATTAGGGGCAGACAAACCAAGTTTTATTTCAAAAACGATTCTTTAAATCTTTGATATATATTGGCTTCATACACTTCTAAACAAAGAAAACTTTTTGGAATAGACGAAAACTCAAAAGAGATTATATTATACTTCCGTAAACCTTAAGAAAAATAATAAACATTTTTTTTTCTTTTTACAGTGTACCTCCATTTGTGATAATGATTAATTCATTTGTAGAACTTTATTCAATTATTTTTAAATATATTTAGAATACTTACGTCCATAAATGTATCCAATAAAGGTCTTTGACTATGCATATCTTAATATCTATACCTATCAAGGACGTTTTTAACGTATTCCTAAATATTTGAAAAGTGTTTATATTTCGATTTGTCTGTCTGCTTTTATCCACCACATATCCTAGCTCAAATCTCTCATTTGCTTTGTAATTTTTATATGACATTGTGGTTCACTACAGCATGTTCGATATTCAAAACGAAGTGTGGGCTTTATACTTTATTTACAAGGCACTGAAAAGAAATTCCTTGTAACCTGAAGGAAAAATCGTTTAAAGTGTATTTTAATGCTGTTTCATTATTTCAAATATGACGAAAGTTGTATGAATTTCTGAGGTGCAATGATACATGTTATCTTTAGACTATTTAGTGCATTCATCAGCATTAATATATTCGGTCACACAAATTAAAATTCAGTTATAGTCCTGTGTGTGAGCGATATTTGCTGGAAGTTGTCTTTCAGTTGTGGTATGTGTTTGTAAGTTTAACAAATGTTTTATATATTATGTTATGTGTATAAACACTATAAATCGTGTACAGGGCACCACAAAACAATTCATAAACATTACTGTCTATTTGCACGAATTGCTTAATTTTTTTTCCTGTGTATGTGTTTCACATTTCCTAGTTCCGCTATATGTAGTATACGAAAAGATATTAATAGAAATATATATATATATATATATATATATATATATATATATATGATACATTCCTGTCGAAAATTGGCACATTATAGACGATCGCTATTGCTGTCGACTTGAACGTTCTTTCCACCAGACAATCGGAACATCTCAGTCCGAAACCACTAAAATTACCTGATAATCATATCGAGGTAGCCGCAGTCGAGATCGTTGAAATGTAGTCATGACACCCGGACAGGGCATCACTTCGAGTCGCTCACCATGAAGTCAAATCTCGAAGTATATCACATCGGAAATCGTAGTGTATTAGCAGTCGTAAAAATTGAGCAGAGGCAGTGAAATCCAGAAGAAATTTCCCAAAAACATTAAAAAGAAGACTTAATAGATGAGCAGTGGCTTTATTGTGATCACAGAGATGAAAGCAACTCCACCAACTTTCGCTTCATTAAAACTGAACACATTTGAAGATATTGAAGAATTAGCCGAACTTGAAGAACATCCTACCGATGCATTAGTGTAGACTCCCCAGTGACGGCAATTAGATGACAACCACTAATTCGTGTAAATTCTGTCTCCGAAGCCAGTGTAACCGTATAAATACTTCAAAATTGGCCCAAAGGTACAAAACGCGCGAACAAGCTGGTCCACTCGCATCCATGTTCGGAGGGCGCTAGGGGGATAAAGAAGGCGGAGCTTTCTCGCTAATGGATGAAAAAATGAGGCCACGAAGACGTGTCTCTGACGTATAATTAAAACTCTTTAACAGAAGCGGCAAATTAAAAAGGTAAAAAGGCCTTTGGGCGCGAAAACCGCTTGGAATCATGGGATGCCGAATGAATTAAATAGAAATAAAAATGGTATTATAAAAGTTCCAAAGAATAAAAATTAAATGTCTCAAAAGAAGAAATTAGGCAGGTGCGTTTAGAGGCAGTGTTGCAATTTAAGAGAATAAGCCCCGCTAAAAATGAACTGCAGTGAAACTACAAAAAAAAATGCAGTTGGAAAACTGCGGTGATTTGGCACAAATCCCTGCAGTTTTTTTGAAGTCGACATAACTACAAATTTACTGCAGTAAATTTGTAGTTATGTCGACTTCAAAAAAACTGCAGAGATTTGTGCCAAATCACCGCAGTTTTCCAACTGCATTTTAACTGCACACTTACTGCAGTAAATTTGTAGTTATGTCGACTTCAAAAAAACTGTAGGGATTTGTGCCAAATCACCGCAGACTTCCAACTGCATTTTAACTACACACTTACTGCAGTAAATGTGTAGTTATGTCGACTTAAAAAAACTGCAATGATTTGTGACAAATCACTGCGGTCTTTCAACTAAATTTATTACAAAATATGTATATATATAAAATATTAATTTTTCTGTATGAAAAAATCAGCACTAAAATCTAATTAAATATTTTTTTTCATATCTCAATTTATATGCAATCTGTGCATAAAATATATCATGCATACAACGATTAATCATCACTGAAAAATATTTTTTGATCATGGCTGCCTTATTCAATTATTATGGTTACCTTTTGAAAAATGAAAGAATTCAAGAAATTGTATGAACGACTTTACTCAAAATAATAATATTGAAAGATGAGCGAAGTATTCATAATAATCATAGTACTTCAATCTTCAAGCAATGATTTTTTTATGGTATTGAATTGTTTTTATTTTTTCAATAGTTTCATTACTGGGCAATTTCCTTGAAATCAAGGACACATGGTTATTGGCTAAAAATTAAAATCTTACTTTTAAAATTTTGTAATAAAAAGTGCAATTTTATAAATAAATTCAATGTGAAGAAGAAAATTGATAATGTGTATTTAGTAATTCCATTGCAACAATAAAAATTGCAATTAAAAATAATTGTATATGAATTTTAAAAAATTAAATTATAATTCTTTATATAATGGCATATCTTTTCAATCCTCTACAGAAATTTCAAATTGATAAAGCAAATAGATGCACAAGAATTTAAATCAGAGTGGACATAACTTTTTCTTTGTCCATTGTAATTTTGTTACCCAAGCATTTAAACATTTTTATAAAATATCCTTGTTTTTTTTAATTGCTGTAACTGTTTGATTATTCAATATGTACTTACTGCCTCCCCCCCCCCCCACAAAAAAAATGATTTTCTTTGTAGCTTGTGAGAATATATATATTGTGCGAAAGGGATTACAAATTTTTAATCTCATAAGCAATTCATAATGAAGTCTATTGTGGCAGATTTAGATGATAATTTTAAATATTAAATGTAGGGGAGACTGGTACACAGTGGACCACTTTTTCAGTTAAACTTTTTTTTCTCTTTAATGGACAAACCGATCTGCATAAAAAATATTTTTGAATATTCCTTAAACCTTTATACATTTATCATAACATAGTTTTCAATATATTTTTCAAAAGAAATTTTTTTATATGCATCCGTAAAGTGGACCACAGTGGACCGCTATTAGGTATTATCTGAAATATACAATATAAGTCTATTTTTCATTAATCTAAGTCTTTTTTATTTTCCCTTTACCCACGAAATAACATAGTAATATAAATTTATGAGTAACATTTTGAAACAAAAACAAAATGAATTATATTTTGAAAATAATAACAGATTAATACAGGAACAATTGCAATTTAGTTGAAGTTATTACTTAAGTACAAAACAATCAGCGCACATTACAATTTGCAAGTGAAATTCCAAAATACTTATGAGTATGATTGAGCCTGGAACTTTCCTGAAATACTTTTGGGTCTGAGAGCAATATTATGAAATCATTGACATCAACAATAGATTCATCTACAGTTTCGGGAAAAATAAACTGATTTCCATTCAATTTGCATCTCACGAATCTTACTTGAATAGAATAATCACCAATTTAGACTACAGTTATATTTATCAAAGGCAGTAAATACAAAACAAAATATTTCTTACTATATTAAATAAATTGTCATTTTTCTTTGTTTACTTTATTTTACAGTTAAATAACTACTTTTAAACAATATTTCTTTATAGTAAATAAGCAATTATTAAATATTTTGAACATTCTGCATTACAGGAGCAGAGTGGATTGTGGACCACTGTGCCCAGGAGTGGGTGGTCCACTGTGACCCATGTTGAAGTTCAATAAATAATCGTATTAATATTGTTTATAGCTTCCTTTTAAACATATTAACTTTAAAGTTAAATAAAAACAAGTATCTTATCTTTACAAAAAAGCTGTTTTATCTTATTTATCTACAACCTTTAATTACTAAAAAAATTCAAATATGATGAAAAATTTTACTTTTAGAAGCTCAAAACAACCAATCAGGATAAAATAGTTCAATCTGAGCTAAACATATTTTCTGAAGGCTATAAATAATCAGTGCAGTGCTGTTGTCTATTAGGATATAAGAGAAGCTTTTAAAAAGTTTAAATAAATAAAATATTAGGGGGTGGTCCACTGTGCCCATAGGTCCAGTGTGTACCGGTCTCCCCTACACGAAATTTAAATGCAAAAATTAATTTTAATTGCAACTAATTTTTCCACAATGTAAATTTCAAATTTGAATATTTTTGCATCTCTTAAAGAAATTATCTATATGTGCATTGAATATTTATATAATTTTGAATATATAAAATAAATTATATGAAAGGATACATACATATATGTAAATTTCTAAATTATATACCATTTACTATGAAATAAAATGTATTACATATATTACAGCTAATAAAAAAATAACTGCATAAAATTCATATTAAAAGCAAAACAAATATATGCTTTTCTGTTTTTCTAAAAAAATGCTAAAATTTACAAAAATTACTCTTACCTGCGTCCTGATTTGTCCTTCCAATTTTATCTTGTATACAATTATGGTGCAAATAAGGTTTAAATTAAAAAAAAAAACCATTTTATTAACATTTGATGTTTATGCTTTATAATTTACATCGTATTTAAATACCAAATGTATTTACAAATTCTTCTCACATTTCACAGCCTTTTCAGCCGAATTTAGCTTGTTTCGAATAGTGGCACGTACAAGTGATACATATACAACAAACTTGCAGGCAACATGGCCCTGAATATCCATTATCCTGGATCCCATTACCAGAGGAGACCGCGAAAACACTTATATAAATGCAAATATATGCAATTATCCGTTACCGGATTAAGCAGGTACATTAACCGAACATTAACTCTGCATACATTAACTGAAAAAAAACCCCTGGATGCATGAAACTCACCATGCAGCAATCTCTAGAATGCATAAAATTCATTCAAACAGCAGTTAGTAACATATATATGTATGCTTCGCATACATTAACTGAAAAGCCCCACCAGTGGCTGAGAGGTTCTGCTCTCGAAGCTGGTAGACGGGAGGTGCTGGGTTCGATCCCAATCGTGCCCGTCGGCCTAATCGTTTGGAGTTTTCATGGTTTTCTTCGAGCCGTGGATTTATCCATGCGTAAATACGGGTTAGGTTCCCTTAGAAAGACCCCCACGAAGGGCACTCCCCCGGGCCTATATCCCTAGTGTGGATAACTGGCCGTCAATAATCAACCAAACCCAACCCATTAACTGAAAAAAAAAAAAAAACGTGGATGTATGAAACTCACCATACAGCAATCTTGAGAATGCATGAAATTCATTCAAACAGCAGTTAGTAACATATATATATATATGTACGCTTCGCCTACAATAACTCCCCCCCCCCCCCCCCAAGAAAAAAAAAACACTCCTGGATGCACGAAACTCACAATGCAGCAATCTCTAGAATGCATGAAATTCCTTCAAACAGCGGTTAGTAACTTATATATATATGTACACTTCACGCACATTAACCGGGGAAAAAAAAAAACCCACAAATTGAATTTCGGAAGAAAAATTACAAATTTCACCATTCAAGAGTTCAAAAATCCTGAATTTCATCGATAGTGCGTGTAAAATCATGAATTTTCTCAATCGTGTGCGTAAAAATAATGAAGTTTGTCGATCATGCTCAGAAAAAGTAATGAATTTTGTCGATCGGTTACGTAAAAAAACTTCGCCATTCGGGAGTGTAAAAATCCTGAATTTCATCGATCAAATGCATAAAAATCACGAATCTCGTCGATCGGGCATGTAAAAATCATGATTTTTAGCGACCGAGTGCATAAAAATCATGAATTTTATCGATCGGCGTGTAAAAATCATGTATTTTGTCGATTGGCTACGTAAAAATCAAATTTCATCATTCGGCACTGTAAAAATCTTGAATTTTGTCGATCGTGTGTATAAAAATAATGAATTTCTTCGATCGGCCGGAGAGAAATAATGAATTTTGTCGATTGGCTACGTAAAAATCAAATTTCGTCATTCGGCAGTGTAAAATTTCTGAATTTCGTCGATCAAACGCATAAAAAATCATGAATTTTATGGATCGCAACGTAAAAATCATGAATTTCTTCGATTATGCACGGAAAATCGTAAATTTCTTCAAACGGGTGCGTAAAAGCCATGAATTTCTTCGAACGGACGCATAAAAATTATGAATTTCGTCGAATGGACGCTGAAAAATCTTGAAATTTAGGAGAAAATGGTAATTGGGAAATCCTGCATTTGGCTTGTGCTTTCCACATTTTTAATCGCCAGTTTTTAAAGTTTAATCAACAACTGGCGACTGCTTATTTTCACCTTTAGGGGGGGGGGGAATCGCAAAATTAGTCGCTCAAGGATTGCCATGGAATGTGTTACGTGAAAGCAGAGGTGGTAAACAATGACAATGTTTTAATTGCCGTTTTACAATTTTAATCGCTATATGGTGAATAGCTACTGCTAATTTTCACAAATAGCTAAATTCTAAACCTGTTTACATTTTACATGCGACTCTCGGCATTGAGCAATAAGTGACAGCGTTCGTCCATTATTTTCTGTAATTCGCTAACTTTGTTAATATAATAATTAACACCTTAATTCATTTTTTAAATGTTTATACATAGCCATAAGATAGCTAAAAATATGTACCGACAGACACTTCTTCAAAACTGGTTTCTCTTTAAAAAAAATTAGATAGATTCAACGTATTTATAAAAGCCTTACTAGAAAAAATATTTCATAGGATATTTGTATTTTCAAAGTTTAGTTCATATTATCTTATTTTAAACTTTTCTTTAATAGTGATGGAGTTAATTTAGAGTTTGTTATTGTGAATTCAAATAACTCATATTTATTACAAAATTAAATTAAATATTTGAGCCTTTTATCATTACAATGAAATTTATAATATTTTTTGGGTTGATCTTGACTGTACTTAGCCTGTGTGTCAATACAATTAATGGTTTCTCAAGGTTTTTACATATATTTTCAATTGCTTTTAATCAAAGTTTACAAATAATATACCAGGAGGAAAATAACTTTATAAAAATTATAATTTAATTTAAAGTAATGCTATTTTAAATATTGTCCTCCTGAATGATATGTTACATGAAATGTGATTAAAAGCTTTTTCTTCTTTTTCCAAGATAGTTTGCCAAATTGGTATGTTACAGGTGTCAGTTAACATTTTTCAATTAATAACAAAATATTTGTTGCTATATTTTTATACTTGATAGCAGGGGTGTAAAAATCTAGTCGCCAATGGGTAGATTACTACCACTAAATTTTTAATATTCTTTGACTAATAAGAATACTGATAAAATTTAGGTGAAGTATAATAATAAAATTTAGCCGAAGAATACTAATAAAATTTAGTGGTGAGAATTGGCCCATTGACTCCTAGATTTTTACACCCCAGCTTGATAGCTTATTTTAAAATTTTGGATGCTGTTACTTGTTTGTAATAATAAAAACTTTGGATTTAAAGAAAATAATTTTTTTTAACTTATTTATCCATTGAACACCATAAAACACATTTCAGGATTCATTTTTTGCATTTTTTATTACAAAATAACGTAAAATTAATATAAGAAAAAACATCTAGTGACCAAAATTTATCAAATTATAAAGCATATATGACATTATAATAATACTATATGTGTTCAACATTTCGTGATTTATGTGGCCGAAAGTTATAGTCATATGATGCAAATAATATATATATAATGACGTATTAATTACGCATAATATGAGTGTTTGGTGTGTAATATATATATATTCATATATACGATGCATATGTAAGCTTGGCGATGATTTTGATAAAATCATAGCTGCAACCTTGGCATAATCGTAATTGTAGGGGCAACAAACTTTAAATTAACTCCATCGCTATTACAGTATTTAAAAAAAAAAAGTCTAAAATAAGACAATATGGACGACACATTGACAATACAAATCTCCTCCGAAATAATTTTTTTTGGCAAGACAACGTGGTACTTTATAAATACGTTGAATGTATCTAATTTTTTAATCTATCTAGATTTGTAAAGGTGTCTGTCGGTACATATTTTTAGCCATCTTATGGCTATATATAAACATTTAAAAAATTACGGCATTAATTATTATATTAACAAAGCTAGCGAATAAGAAAAATAATATACAAACGCTTGCACTTACCGCTTACCGCCGTGCCGTCGCCGTCAAAATGTAAACAGAACGATCAGAATCTGAGTTGAGTTGAGATGTAGCGTTTCTTCACATAGTCAGTTACGAAAAAAAAAATCAAATGTTCAAAAGGAGATTTACATTTTTCACTTGTTTTTTGAAGTAAAATTTTCTTAAAAACTGGAAGTCATCATGCCTGTAGTTAATAAGTGGAAAGGCAATTTCCCCCTCCCTCGATTTTGAAATTTAAATAACTAAATAATTAAAATAACTAAAATAAATAATAATAATAATAATAATAAACTTAAAATAAAAGAACTAAGAATTTTTCGTTGTGTGTAGGGTGTATATGTGTGTGTGTGGGGGGGGGGTGTGTGTTCAATTACTACTTTCTGAATTTCAAAGTCATTAACCCTCCCTGGATTTTGAAATTTTATTTAATTTTTTATTTTGACCGATTTTGTAAAATAGTAAATTTATTCTTTTTTCGAGTAATTTAAAGTAATTAAACACTAAGAGAAAGTACAAATTTCCCGTTGGGGGGAAGGGCGGACTTTCCCCCCTTAAATTCCCCATGAAAGTTATTTATTTGTTATTTTTATATTTATGTGTTAAAAATTTATCTCAAAAGGGGTGGTTCAAAGTAGTGTCCGCTGCTTAACTCGCTGTTCCTCGCTTAACTTAAAAGAGGAACTAAGAATTTTCCGTTGGAGGCGGGAGGGGGGGGGGTTGCGTCATTAACCCTCCCTGGATTTTAAAATTTTATTTAATTTTTTATTTTGACCGATTTTGTAAAACAGTAAATTTATTCTTTTTCCGAGTAATTTAAAGTAATTAAACACTAAGAGAAAGTACAAATTTCCCGTTGGGCGGAAGGGCGGACTTTCCCCCTTAAATTCCCCATGAAAGTTATTTTTATTATATATATATTTATGTGTTAAAAATTTATCTCAAAATGGGTGGTTCAAAGCAGTGTTCGCCCCCCCCCCCGGCTGAGGATTTTGATTTTTGTTCAATTTAGTCCCATTAAACTAAAAGTCTTGAAAACAGTGTTAATTATTAATAACAGAGTAAATACGCAATATTGTCAAAAACTGAAAGACTTTAATATTGCTTAGCTTTTAAAACTGCAGATAAATTGCAGAAAATATCTCACAAACTTACTAAAATTAAGTTCTGTAAAATTACCTTAAAGTAACTGCAGTTATACTGCAGATACATCAGAAAATATAATACTGAAATAATGACTGTAAAAATACTTCAAATTTACTACAGTTTTACTACAGATGTAAAGTCTCATTATTTTTTTAATTTATGATTATAACATAAATTCACGTAAACTGCAGTATTTTTGCAGATAAAAGCTCACAGTATTTTTGAAATAAATTACTGCAAAATTACTTCACATTAACTGCAAAATAACTGAAGTATTTTTACAGTCAAGATTGCACTACAGAAAATCTACAGTTGCCTGTAGAAAAACTTTAAAAATACTTCACTTCTGTAGAAAAACTGCAGTTCATTTTTAGCTGGGAGGTTTTAATAAATACGTGTAGCTTTTAACAGATTAAGATTTTTAGAATGATAAATAACAGAATATTTTGATTAAGTTATGGAATAAAATACAAAATAGATTTAAGAGATATTTTAAAAAGAGAGGGAAAAAAGAATTGAAGAATTTGGAATAATTTAACTAAAGAAATAGGGCGAAAACTTTTTATTATTACATATATATATATATATATATATGAGATACTATTCCATATTATAGTAAATTATGTCGACAAACTATTGATATATTTTTTCTGGCTTGTGCAGTATTGCTAGTCACTAATTTCTAGTCGTAAGTAGATCACGATGGAATGCCATGTTATGAATACATTGGGAATTTTTTCCGTCAAATTAAAAAAGAAGTTGCATTATCATCAACGAATTTATTAAACTTCACAAAGCAGTAACAATTCCACTAATTGTCCAGTTTGAAACTCCTATTTGGACTGCGTAACGTCAGAGAAGAAGAATGAAGATATTAACAAATTAGAGGTACATCAATTTGAAGAATATCTCCTCAAGTGACATAGGTTTATTTAGCAATTCGAAAAACGTACAAAATCTGCTCTCCAAGGTTGTGTAACCTCGTTATATACTAGCAATTCGCCCAAGAATATTTTGACGTGCCTTACGGACGCGCCAACGGAATTTTAGTTAGGATTAAGCTTGGGGGAAGACTGAAGAATTACTTACTTAGTGATTGGTTGAAAAGGATGAGCGATGCGAGCAAATCATGACGTAACGTCGAAACGTCTAAAGCGTAGAAAGAAAAAGGATAATTTAGATGCGGGAGTTACTTGCAAGGAATGTTGGAATATCGAATAATAATTTTAACAAAAATAAAAATGGTATTAAGAAACATTATAAAGAAATGAAAAATTAATGTCTCAAATATGAAGGTGTAAAAAAATTAAGCTTTTTTTACAAATAAGAGTCGCTTTAAACAGATTAAGGTTTTTAGAATAAGAAATAAAAAATGTGTTTATTAAAGAAAGGTATGTAATTAAAATATCAATTATATTTAAGATATTATTAAAAGGGAACAAAGGTACATATTGTAAGGAGTTGGAATAAATTAATTAAGGTAAAATGGTGAATTGTTTTTATTGTTACACACACACACACACACACATATATATATATATATATATATATATATATATATATAAAGTATGTATCTCTGTTATAACCATGTCCCTTATATGTTTATCCCCCTACTATACATTAGGTAACCAAAAAATTCGGTAAATGGCATGAGTATACCGTGAAGGAGCTTCGTAGTGTATCATGTGATCACTTGCTATTCAGCAAGATTGCAGAATTTGAAGCCAATTTCTTTATTTTATATTTTTGTTTTTATCTGATAGGTCTCCCTTTTTATGTGCGCTTTGTAAATAATTCTTTTTATGAATAGCATCATACTCTGTTGAGTTTTTAATGCTCTATCAAATGGTGCTGTCGTTGATGGTATGTATTTTACGAGTTGTTCAAAATCAAACGATTTTCGTGAAAGCTGACCTGCTCCTGATATGGCGATCCAGGTAGCCGTATCAAGTACATTGTGCAAGTCTATTATAAATATATTTTTATTTGTACCGATTGCGAAAGGTAATTTGTTTTATCAAATTATTTAAACTCTAAAAGAATTTGATATTTTCTCTAAATGAAAACTTAAATTGTAATGTCAATTTTGTAAACAACATAATTTTTTATGAAAAATTCTGTTTTAACTCAACTTTTGAATAAAAGAAAAGAATTATTGTGTATCATATTTATTTATTTTACACCAAAACTATTTAATTTAGCAGAACAGCATTTTAAATTGACGAAAATCACGATTTGTGAAACGTGGAACAATGGTGGCCATGTGCATATGTTCCTGATATGGCCACTTGGTAGACTTTTATAATTTCGTTTTTTGGACTAGTACAACTACTTTCATGGGAGATACAATATTCCTTAGTATTAATGTCCGGACACGTCTGTGTGTGTGTGTATGTGTGCGTCTGTGGACGGATAAACTCTGCGAGCGGAGCGATCAGCGATTCACTTGTGATGTAAAACAATTCGAAAAAATTCGGGCCTTCTGGTATTACAGTTTCGAAGAAGTCGGCCCTTAATTAAGAAAGTCTCGAAAATTAAAAGCAAAAAGTGATTTTATATGGAAACAAAGAAACGGCTTCATTACGTACTACATCTGCACTCTGCTGAGAGGCTTACATGGTTGCCAGACACATCTAGGTAGCCACTAAACCGCAGACATTGGCTTTTCCAACGCCCTTTTCAAACAGATCGAAAAATAGACCGAAGCACGCAAAACTCGAGATACAAAGGTTGAAAAAAATCGCAATTTCAAAAAAATAATAATAATATAATAATAAATTTTGAATAAATCGCACCACGGAAACTCGAGATATCAATCATTTTTTTTAAGTGAAAAGATTGCTTTTAATTTCATAACTCCAGCAGGTGTTCAATGCTGATAACGAAACAAAACGCCCTTTCGGAATTTCCTTAATTTCCATTCCGACTGCTGTCAAGATACTGGAGTTTTTTTTAAAGTGGTTACAGATTACAAGATCTAATTAACCTACTCTTTCCAAATTAATAATGCGCTAAACAGCTGCTCTCCACGATGATAAGTTTCGAAAATTCGATATTGGGAGTTAATTAAAATCCGAAATATCATTTATTTTTTAATTAATTGATTCGTTTTTTAACAGAACCTTTCGGAGCGAATACAGCTGTCTTTGACTATGAATCTACTCCCAGAAAGATAGAAAATGTTTATAGTACAACAATTCAGGGCCCTATGAAATTATAAAAAGTATCAGATTTTTGGATCTGAAAATTATTCATCGTTGCGGAAAGTGTGCTGAGATTTCATAGATTCAAAAACTTTTCGATTTCGGCCCATATTTTTTATTTTAGAAAAATCCCGATTTTTACATAGAAAAAAAAAGAAAATCTAAGGATTTTGCTATTTCTTTCAAATTATCTCGAGTCGTATGGATCCGATCGTGACGCGGTTTAGTTCATTCGGCTCGATATCGATAGAAAAATTCATTAAAAAAAATGTTAATTTGAAAATATCTTTATTTTTATCTTGTCTAAAAGGTTGAAGGGCTGAGGAAATCTCCAATTGTGTCTAATTACATTGAATCTATGAAAAAAAACATAAAAAAAGTTTCCAGATATGTATTGTATGAAAAATTAAATTGACTAAAATTCATAAGCTGTTTCAACAATTTTCTAAAGTAAACAAAAAAAATAATGTTTTTAATCTTAAAAATGGATTAATATATCTTGGTATCTAATCTAGTGAATGTAAAAAAAAAAGTTAAATCTAATACATGAAACGTTCCTGCATTATGAAAATAAATACAGGATTGTTCCTGGGAAATAATGGGCAGCTGGGTTGCCCATTATTTATACAAAACGTTTCTGGAAAATAAAAGAAACCTTATTGAATAGTTCTGAAAAGTTCCAGAGAAATGCCAGTAAGCTTCCAGTATCAGTAATGTTTTTATTATCGGCAGGAACCTTTCTGGTATTTCACAGTAAGCTTACTGGCATTTCTCTGGAACGTTTCAGAACTTTTCAATAAGGTTTCTGTTATTTTCCAGACACGTTTCTTGGAAATAATGAGCACCCCAGCTGCCCATTTTTTTCCAGTAACGTTTCTGGATTTATTTTTTTTTTTTTTTACAGTGTATTGGTGGAAACTGCTGAAGCTGAGTTCTGAACTGTGTAATTCATTTTCTAACTGATCTAAATTTTAGTTCATAGTTTGTATTATACGTAAAAATATATGGATTATATAAAAGGCTGCACAAAGGAATTCAATTTTCTTTGGAGAATGAATGGTCTTTGCTGAATTTGGGTTCTAAAATGTGTTAGATGTTATCTAAAATGTTTATTTAGATTGCAAACTTATAAAACGGTAAAAATTTTGTTACAGTATTTTGGGAGTGATGTAAAGTGTTTCATAAGCTATGTTTGTGGCATGATTTTTCTTTTTTATTTAAACATGCTTCAGTTTCAAAATGTATCTTGTATTTAAAATTCTGTTAGATAAAAATCTGTAATATTTTTTAAATTTTATTTGTGTTATGTTGTTTTCATTTTTGTCTGTGTGTAAAAGTAACTGATTATTTTTCTCCTGTTGTTTATTTATTGGAATAAACAATGCATGTTAATTTAATATAATAATTTTGCCCACTAATTTATAATTGAACAAATTATAAGTTGCGTGAGAACATTGTGTATTATGTATCACAATGATAATTAAATTAATTCCGAAATTCAAGTAAAGTCTGCTTAAAAGTTTATTCATCTCTGTGAAAATGGCAACATGTACCAGATAAGTTGTAAACTAGTTTTTACAGCAATTTTGTTGCCAGTTCCTCATGATTGTGTCGTAGGATGTTTAAATGTATTAAGAAACTTATGAAATATAAACACAGATCACCTAATAAAATATTTACAAATATATATATATATATATATATAGTTGTTTAATAATGATTTCTTTTGACTCCATTTGTTAATTTGATACTTTTTTGAAACTTAATTACGTTGTTATATTACATATCTCTATGACTTCAGGTTCGTAAATATATATATATATATATATATATATATACAGGGTGATTCATAAAAGATGGGCAGAACTTTAAGGGGTTATAGTACACTTAAAGACAAATAATATTAAATAGGAGACTAAGGGTCCCAGACGTATTCCCAAGGAGATAGGGGGCATTAAAGTTTAGGGTCCGAAATTTCAAATGATTATAAAACATGGAAAAATTGGTCGATTCGTTTGCGGTTTTTGCAAAAAATTTTCTTTATGCCAGTATTTTCTTGAAATAAAATTTTAAAGTTCAATTTCAAAAAATGCCGATAGGGGGCGCTTTAGACTTTGGAGTAACAAACAACTATTTTTTAACGTTATTTTTTGTATTTCTTTAAATGATTTCGAAAGCTTAGACTTAAACTTAAATTTTGATCTAAAAATCTGAGTCCTAACGAGTAGTTAAGTAGCGTAAACTGAAATTTGAAATTTGAAACCCTTCTCCCCCCAGAACAAAAATCAGTTATTCCCGATCTTTGTGTCGTAGATTAGGCTCTAACTACTGCCGCGTTTTGCTAAAATTATTCTTTATGTCAGTATTTTCTTGAAAATAAATTTTAAAGAAAATTTTCAAAAAATTCCGATAGAGGGCGCTTTAGACTTTGGAGTAACGAACAACTATTTTATACCGTTATTTTTTGTGTCTCATTAAATGCTTTCTAAAGCTTAGACTTAAATTTTCAGCCCAAAATCTGAATCGTTAGACGTGGTTAAGTTTCTGGGGAGAGGGGTTTGAAATTTCTACTCCTGACCACAGTTCAGTTTACCATGTCCACACATTGTGTGCTGTGATACGAGGTAAAAAGACACAAATTAGGATTATGTTACCAAAGCATATTTATTAACATGTAATCACAATAAATGTTCAAAATTGTGACCACCAGAGGTTATGCACGCAGAACAACGGCGACGAATGGAACGGCGAACATTCGCGAAAACATCAGGCTTTTCGAGCACTTCCCCTACAGCGGCGGAAAGTCTGGCGACCAGTTCCTCGGGGGATTCAATGGGTGTCTCATACATAAGAGCCTTCAATCGTCCCCAAAAAAAGAAATCGAGGGGTGAAAGATCTGGCGAGCGAGCAGGCCAAGCAACAGGACCACCTCGACCAATCCATCTGTTCGGAAATGTGATGTCCAGATAGTTGCGGACGTCTCGTACGTAATGGGCTGGCGCTCCATCGTGCTGGAACCACATGACCCGCCGGATGCGTGGAGGAACAACGTTTAACAGGTCTGGCAGCACATGTTGCAGAAATGTGAGGTATGTTTTACCGTTGAGGCGTTCAGGAAGAAGGTACGGTCCGATTAGGTGGTCTCCGAGGATTCCTGCCCAAACATTGATGGAAAAGCGTCTCTGATGAGCATGTGGATACGTAGCATGTGGATTGACATCCGCCCATACATGTGCATTGTGTGTGTTAAATGTACCTTCACGTGTGAAGGTACATTCATCGGTGAAAAGGACAGTTCATCCAAAATGTGGATTTAGCGCGTTCTGCTGCAGAAACCAGCGGGCGAATTCAATACGATTTGGATAATCCCCTGGAGACAGTTTCTGGACTCGTTGCACATGAAACGGGAGCAAATGTTCATCCTTCAGTACCCTCCAAGTCGTGGACTGTGAGGTATCCACCTGGCTAGCCACTGTTCGTGTACTTGTACTTGGCTGCGCCGCTACTACATCCAGAATGGCTTCTGCAACAACTACTGATTCGTCCTTTTTTGCACGACCTGCATTCGACCGGGAAGCGAGAAATGATCCCGTCTCATACAACTGTCTGTGCAAGCGCTCGAAAGTTTTGCGGTTAGGCAACCGCCTGTTAGGAAATCGCTCTCCGTACATTCGTTGTGCCTCTGCACCATTTCCATCTGCCGCTCCGTAAATTAAATGCATCTCAGCCTTTTCCTTATTCGTGAAGGGCACCATCTTCCGATTCATTACTACAGCGACTTACACTTGACTCACCGTTCAGTGGTTTTTATGCCTGAATCGTGTCGAAATTTTGCATACGTGTTCTTCTTCTTCCCCATTTGACATTTGCATACTTTCTGTTTCCTTCTTCACCCGGTGACTAGCGTCAGGAATGGAGCTTTAACGTTTGCATGAGCGACGTTTCCAACTGTGCCAGTGCCTTTATGAGTGAATTCCGACTATGCAGTCCTTGACGAAAGTTGTATTTTTGCCTCGTATCACAGCACAGAATCGTTGGGCATGGTTAAGTAGTGCAAACTGAACTATGTTCAGAAGTTGAAATTTGAACCCCCTCCCCTCGCTACTGAACCACGCTCAGCGATTCAGATTTTGAGCTGAAAATTTAAGTTTAAGTCTAAGCTTTAGAAAGCATTTAATGAGACACAAAAAATAACGGTATAAAATAGTTGTTCGTTACTCCAAAGTCTAAAGCGCCCTGTATCGGAATTTTTTGAAAATTTTCTTTAAAATTTATTTTCAAGAAAATACTGACATAAAGAATAATTTTAGCAAAACGCGGCAGTAGTTAGAGCCTAATCTACGACACAAAGATCGGGAATAACTGATTTTTGTTCTGGGGGGAGAAGGGTTTCAAATTTCAAATTTCAGTTTACGCTACTTAACTACTCGTTAGGACTCAGATTTTTAGATCAAAATTTAAGTTTAAGTCTAAGCTTTCGAAATCATTTAAAGAAATACAAAAAATAACGTTAAAAAATAGTTGTTTGTTACTCCAAAGTCTAAAGCGCCCCCTATCGGCATTTTTTGAAATTGAACTTTAAAATTTTATTTCAAGAAAATACTGGCATAAAGAAAATTTTTTGCAAAAACCGCAAACGAATCGACCAATTTTTCCATGTTTTATAATCATTTGAAATTTCGGACCCTAAACTTTAATGCCCCCTATCTCCTTGGGAATACGTCTGGGACCCTTAGTCTCCTATTTAATATTATTTGTCTTTAAGTGTACTATAACCCCTTAAAGTTCTGCCCATCTTTTATGAATCACCCTGTATATATATACACTATATGGCCATTAATGACCGGCAACTTTCAATTTTAGACATTTTGTCGAATATTTAAAAATATACTTGTCAGATTCTTCTGGAATTTTAGGATCCAAAAGAACAGGTTTGACTTCATATTTATCATTGTTGATTTGATAAGGAGGACAAATAGGGGATAAAAAAAAATTAAAGAAAAAAAATAATACTAGGGATCACCCTGTAAAATAAAATGCACCAAATGATCTATCGTTACAGAATATACATAGGCAGACATTGTACAATATGTGTATTCATTTGTGTAAGAATAGCATGTATAGTAATAGAAATATAGCGATTTTTTTAAAAAATTAAAAAAATTCTTGCATGTTTTTTGCTTATCCGCTTTGACCATCATTCTTTTGCAGGGTTTTAAACCAAATTTAACGCCAGTTTCAGAAAAATTGGCAAAATGTAGTAGAAACAATATAGTGCAATTGGAATATAAATATATTAAATATTTAAGGAAATATGGGCAGTTGTATAAAATAATTTTTATCTGCGCATGCGCGAACGATAACAAGGAACTTTATGCATAATTTAATAGTCAACTCTATGGTGCAACTTATAAAAAAAATCAGTCAAATATCGTAAAAATTCAAAGAGATATCGGCGTTAGAGTGAGCTGTTTTTCAGTTTCTCACTAAAACTCGTTGAATGATAAGGGATTTTCCACAAATTGCCATTTTTTATTTTATGCTATTTACCAATTTTTAATGATACTTTAGTTCTCTTTGAAAAACTACCCTAACGAGCTTATTCGAACAAAAAAAAGAATTATCAAAATCAAAGGATCCGTTCCAAAAGTATTATAACCTGGTGCAATAAAGTTTTTCAAGGCGAACCAAAGTATCAATAAAAAATGAAATATAGTATAAAAATTAAACATGACAATTTGTGGAAAATCCCTTATCATTTAACGAGTTTTAGTGAGAAACTAAAAAACAGCTCACTCTAACGCCGATATCTCTCTGAATTTTTACGATAATTGACTCATTTTTTTTAATAAGTTGCTCCATAGATTTGACTATTAAATTATGCAAAAAGTTCCTTTTTATCGTTGGCGCATGCGCAGATAAAAAAAATTTTATACAACCGCCCCTATTTCCTTAAATATTTAATATATTTACATTTTAATTGCACTATATTGTTTCTACTATATTTTGTCAATTTTTCTGAAACTGGCGTTAAATTTGGTTAAAAACCCTGTATGTTATTAGCAAAAAACATGCAAGAATTTTTTTTATTTTTTTTAAATCGCTATATCTCTATTAATATACATGCTATTCTTACACAAATGAATGCACATATTGTACGATGTCTGCCTATGTATATTCTGTAGCGATAGGTCATTTGGTGCATTTTATTTTACAGGGTGATCCCAAGTATTATTTTTTTTCTTTAATTTTTTTTGGCCCCCTAATTATACACCTTATCAAATCGATGTTGATAAATATGAAGTCAAACCTGTTTTTTTTAATTCTAAAATTCCAGAAGAATCTGACAAGTAGATTTTTGACTATTCCACAAAATGTCTAAAATTGAAAGTATATATATATATAACTTATAATAGCATTATTTTTTGATATCATAAATTAGTCAATTTTAACGATAGACAATTTACTTTATATAAAAATAAATAAATGTGTGTATATATATATATATATAACTTATAATAGCATTATTTTTTGATATCATAAATTAGTCAATTTTAACGTTAGACAATTTACTTTATATAAAAATAAATAAATATGTATATATTAAAGACATTTTTTATTTATGATTCTGCAGTTATATAAATATTATAATAAAAATGATTTTTTCATTTAGTTTGAATTTTTATTTTTTTTTTAAATGAATTCTATCATTTTTTAGAGATTTGTTTTAGATAGCAATTACCAAAATTGAAGCTTTTTGTGTCAATGTGGCTGAATGCGCTGGTTTAATTAAATAAATATCATCATTATAATCTTTAAAATTACAGTGACTTTTATTTTGAATAAAAGATTGCCTGTTACCCAAATCGCATCGATGAAAAATACTAACATGAGAAATCCATTAAATTACATGATTTATCCATTACAGTACCATTTTCTCTTGGAAGAAATAACATTTTACCAAATAAATCTATCGTGCTTAAATAAAATGCATCCACGATTTATATTAGCTTTAAAATTGTATGTGATCATTTGAAACAAACATATAGATTGTTTCAACGTTAGTTACTTCAATAAAGGAATTTTTATTTTCCTGAAATAGGGACTCCTCACAACATTTCATTTCATTTGAATAAAGAAATATGTACATATCTTAAAAGAATTCATTGCTGAAGTATGCATCAAAAATTAGATTTTGCCGAGAAAATTATTTTACAGATTATTTTATTATTATTTTATAGATTATTATTTTATAGATTAAAAATTTCTTTTGACGCGTCAAGTTAAATACAAACAACGCCATACTTGTATCTTAAAAATTAACTGAATTATAATACAGGAAAACAAATCTCTCTTATGGTAATTTTCGTAAAGTTTAAAACACCATTTCATTAGTAAAAATTGTACCATTAACAAACTGGCAATAACATTCAGTAGCATAAAAAATACTGCTAACAAGTGTGCGAAAATAGCATCACAATCATGAAGATGGTTGTCCTTTATTTTTAAGTGCGTTCAATTTAACATCATATTCTGAATATGGTCATAAATGTTCACCGAAACGTCAATCTGATATATTTTTAAGTTTTAATTACACAGAAATATTTATACACCATTTAGTAATAACGTGTGATTTAACTTGCACAAAAATTATATACGAAAAAAATAATAATAAAAAAAAATAATTGCTGAAACATTATAAAAATCTATATTTTATTATATGTCACTGTTTGAAATGTTGTGTTGTTTTTTTTCAATTTTTATTTTAAGATATATATTAAGATATATATACTACATTAAGATATACTATAGCACTTAAGCGGCAGGCTATTGGTACTTTTACCCTATGTTAGAGATTTAAAGAATCATTTATAAGAAAAAAAGTTTATTTTGTTGCCACTGACTTTCGGAAATGTTTCCGAGTACCATTTTATAGTGTATTAAGCAGTTTTCTCAAACCGTAATATTGATTCAATAAAAAGTTAAAATTTCAGTGCAAATTGACCTTGTTTAATAATTAAAATTCATAAAGATACAACTAAATGTAAATATATTGCTTGGAGGTGATTAAAAACATACATAAAAACATTTAAAACACATTAAAGTCCTCTTAAAAAATCAAAACGTTTTCATCCGAACTTGCTCGGTCATTCTTAGTGAAAAACGTATAAGTGAAAACATATAAGGTGTATTGTCACTTCGCGTTTTCTAGCTTGCCCGGAACAAACCAGTTTACTTCAAGGGTGTGGAGTATAAGGTGTGTTGTATCTTCGCGTTTTATTCTATATTCCACATACTTGAAGTAAAATGGTTTGTTCCGGGCAAGCTAGAAAACGCGAAGAGACAACAATTCAACTTAACTACTAGTTTTTCACTGATGATTGACGAGTAAGTTCGGTTGAAAACGTTTTGATTTTTTAAAAGGACTTTAATGTGCTGTTACATGTTTTTATGTATGTTTTTACTTTCCTTCAAGCAATATATTTACATTTAGTTGTATCTTTATGAATTTTAATCGTAATATTGATTTTTAGAATGCTATTTATTCTCAATTAAACAGTTTCAACTGCGCAATTGAATTTATATACGCAAGAGAAACAAATTAATATTTATTTTAATGTTAATGTTAATGCTGTTAATTTATCATATTTGTTGAATATCAAAATTTTTAATTTTAGCATCCTAGAAACTTAAGAAAACTGATTAATGCCATAAAAGCTACTCGGAAACATTTTCGAGAATCAATGGCAGCAAAAACAATTTTGTTTTATAAATGCTTCTTTAAGTCTAAAAAATATATTTGTTTCTGAGGTTTCTAAAGATAAAGAACGCTTTTCGGAATCGTTAGTAACTCGGCATAGGTTACTGTATACTTTCGTTCGTGGTTGTATTATATTTTCTTAAAGTAAGACATATCTGTATTTTTTTGCAGTGCAGCGTCCAAAATTGGTCTTTCTTTCTTCTATGTATTGATTAAGCTTAATGCTACGTTAATATGGACCGGAGATTTTCAGCATCAGCAATCAAGTAGCGAAACTACTGTAGCTGCAATTTTTTAACAGCAGTTTGTAGTGTAGCGCGCTACATTTTAAATAATGTAGTTTAGCGAGCAGCGCGATACAAAAAATCCGTAGTTTGTAGTGAGAACCGACGCTACTTTTAACGCTAAAAGGGGTAGAAAATGAAATCCCGTTGCCGGAATTTAATTTGCTTTGCTCAACAATTTGCGAATCTCAGATGCAGCGTATAACAATGTATCGCATCAAGTGATAGATTTTCCTCATTGACACATTCTGCTAAAAGTATTGCAAGTACTAATCCACCAAATAAATTAATTTTCTTTCTTGCAACACTTGTCTATCTACTCATTATTAAGTCGTAATGTTTTAACGCCGATTTCTTTTTATAAGGAATTTCTTGATTTACAGATTTATTTATTATTTGCATCTGGAGTTGTTTTTCTGTAATTTTCTAGATTATCTCCTCTCTCTTAATTTTGCTACGAAATTTAATGTTGTATAAATTAACATTTTGGAGACAAACACAAAACATTTTCTTGTATGTAAAAATTTGTAATGCCCTCGATTATGTTGAATTTGTTTAATTATATCCCGGCAGACGCAATATAACGAGGGGTCGCTTTAATATTTAATTTGTGTCTTCAATTTCTAGTGTAAACGTAATCCTTTGACAAAATCTAAAAGTAGCGAAGTAGTGACTACTTTTGAAATGTAGTTTGTAGTCGCTACTTTTTAAAACAAGTAGTTGTAGTTGTAGTTAAATACATTTTCGAGAAAGTAGTTATAGTTGTAACGCGCTACAATAAAAAAGTAGATTTTCCAAACCCTGAGCCCGATTATATTGGATTCACAATGGAATTGAATATAAAATAGTGAACTGTAATTTTGAGAATTTTTATTTACAAAATTCTCATGATAAATATAAATCATTGAATAATTAAAATGCTAAGAAGAATGAAAGATGTTAAAGAAGCAATAATAGACCAGGAGGCGGCAGCACAGACAATCACCTCATCGAGTTCACGGTTGATATTCCAGAATTAGTTAAAACTTGATTCGCATATTAAAACGCAATCGGTCTGCCAAGTCATATCTTGGTGGAAAGCACCTTAAAACCCGATTTTAGCGGTTGGCTCGTAGGTTTACCATTGTGTGTTCCTGCTCCCTGTCCTCCATGTTTTCATACCTTTGGGTGCAGGAAAACACAATGGTAAACCTACGAGTCAAGCGGTAAAATCGGGTTTTAAGGTGTTTTCCACCAAGATATGACTTGGCAGACCGATTGCGTTTTAATATGCGAATTGAGTTTTAACTAATTCTGGAATTTCATCCGTGAACTCGATGAGGTGATTGTCTGTGCTGCCGCCTCCCGGTCTGTAAGTAACTACTGTTGTAAACTGAATTTTAAAAGAAAAATAAAACCGTTTTCTGATCACAATAGAGATATCATTTGATGATGATGATGAATTATTCATTATGTTTTTCATTCCAATGTACTATTTACCGAAATCATAATGTAATTTTTAGCGATTAACAAAATTCCACTTCATTTGGTTTCTCTTTGAATGGAATTATTTATTTTATGATGCCATCTACAAAATGGGTTGTGAATACGTTTCCTTTCAGCTAGTGTGGAATATTTAAATATATATATACTATTAGGTTTATTTAATTTTTTTTTTATTCTAATGAATGCACAATATGGAAAATTGACTATAAAAACTGAAAAGTTTTAGAGTAATATTCAGGTAATTGTAAATTTTATCTTATTTGCTAAAAAGTGTGAATTTTTATATTAAAAAAAAAAACAGAAATTGTAAATGTAATTAATTTTTTTACCACAAATTTTAAATTCAATTATATAATCCTATTATTTCAAGAATTGGAAAGCTTTAGAACAAATTCAACGATCATCTTTGTGTACATCATTTTTCAATTTTTTATACAGTTCACTTGTACATAATTTTTCTTCCTAGATGTAATTGTCATTAGCAAGGTAACAATATTTTTTTTTATTTAGATCCCAACCAGATTTCGTTATTATAGTAATAATGTTATTAGATTGTACAGTTTCCACTACTAGTACTTACATTCACTGATGCTTTCATTTTATGTAAGTATTACTTCATTTTGAAATAATTTTTGGCGAAATTTTGGCCAATAGTTTCGTCTGTAAACAACTTTAAAATAGGGTCGTTTAATTATGGACAGCCTGTATGTTTGTTAAACATTTCAGGTTAAACGTTTTTTAAGCAGTACAAATTCTTAACTTACTCCGGATAAAACATTTCTTTAAATTTTGAGTTAAATAAAATGAAACATAAAAAAAGTATTATTAAAGTAGCACGCTCAAAAGGCCTCGGCCTTTTATTGTACTCTTGGTAAACAGACAAAATTAGGACGCTCTCAATAATGTTTTTGCAAATTTATACTTACAATATTGACAGGGAGGGATACTATGCTCTACAGACTTGGCTTCATTGTCTAAGCAGTTCCTCTTAGGCAATCAAATCAAATCAAACAATGATTTTCTTATGTTATTGGTTACTGGCTAAAATCGGGGTCTGATAAAAATGTGTATCACCTAAAAAGTTCTGTCTCGTAATTAAGTGTTTTTCAAAGTTATTATCTCGGAAAACTTTTTTTTACATTTCTTCCTTAACCATTTCTTCAGAATCTTTCAAAACGAGTAACACAAATAATCACAGAAGTGACCAATTTCTTTCTGAGACAATTATAAAATCTTTAAATAATAACATATTATTATTTTTTAAAGAAACACACTCTATATTATTATTTTTTAATTTTTTAAAAATAATTTCTATAAACTGATGCTTTTATGCAATCTTATTAGATATATAGTCATTTCAGAAATGCTTCCGAAAGTAATAATTTTAAAAAAATCTTTGAAAATCTCTTCAGTAGTTCATGCTGTTTGTAGTTATTTAAGGCTATGGAAAAAACATTTTCGTATGAAACCTGATACATATAACAGCAATAAAAACTAAGTATGTAAGATGCATTAAGATGAGTAATATAAAACTTTCTGTGGGATATGTACATACCTCATTACGTTTGCGTTGTGTATATTACATTTTACTTGAAATTCGTGAAATATTTTCAGTTCAAAAAACTGTAAAATACACTTTAATTTGCAGCATCAAGTATCAAATAATATTTTTATAATTCTAGAAGTTATTTACAAAACAAATTTCAAAATTCTGTTATAATTTGGATAATGTTTTTCCCTCTTATCGTTCGAAAGCTTTCCTGCATTTTCATAAAAATGTTCATAAAACTATTGTTAATTTAAATTTTCTTTCCCTGTTTGTTCCTAAAATACACTTTATATCTCTTTACTTTACATATATATTTAAATTTAATTATGTTAAAAATATTTCTGCTTACAGCCCATTTAAGCTGTTTTTGGAAAACGGAAAAATACGGGCAAAACGCTTAGAGTGTTATATTCTACATATACAAAAATTAAAATATTGAAAACATATACGTATTCGAAATGTCATTCAAATAACAGAAATGAATAACGGAATTTTATTTTATATCTAATATATATATATATATGTGTGTGTGTGTGTGTGTGTGTGTGTGTGTGTACTGTCCTACCCTCCATTGTCAGTAACTTGAATGGTTTAAACACCAACGTACGGAGTAACCAATTTCAACCCGAGTAACTTTTGCTGGTTACTCGCTGTGTTTAAGCATGCCACGACGTTCTTGAAGTATATTTCTATACGTTCCACCACTTTTCTCGAAGTTACTCAGACAAGCGTTATTTTGCAGTTATTCATACACACCGTGTGTTATAAAAAGTCTTAAATCTGTTTAACGCCATCTGGCGGTGTGTAAAAATGCAGCCTCGAACCCAGAGAGTTTCCCCAGCGGTTACTCGATAAAGCGGCAATATTCCAATAATGACAACCCTTGAGTGTTTCGCTTTGGCAGTTAATCAGGTTTGCTATGTAAGTGTTTCCTCCCTATTTAACTACTTTTTTAGTAAAAAAAATACCTGTCTATGCAGCTTTTAAAATGTAACGAAAAAATTAAGTATAAAATTCACGATTTTATTTTTATTTAGTTTCTCAGCGTACATTTTCTACGGAATACAATCTGCAATAGTCGAATATATTTAATTTATCAAAATTAAATGTTTATAGACCTAATATTAATGGTAAGAATTACTAATATTTCATTTATAGAAAAATTTATTTTGTTTTAAACATCCCCTTTTGGCTCAATCGAAACAATAGGCTATTTCTTCTTTTTTTTATACTTTAAAAGATACAATGAATCAGATTTGTTAAAAATAAAACACACTGGTCTTATTTCTTCAAGTTCATTATTTTGATAAGAAAGGTAATTCGCAGAGAAAACATAACATTTTTTATGTTATTGTGATGACACAAGACACATTTGGTACTTAGAATACGCAAATGAGATTTGAAACCAATCATTTAAAGGGTGCCAACGAAATTATTTTTGTATGTCTGGCATCAAAATAAACAACTTCCAATGATTTTAATGAAATCTAAGTTTACTACGCATTTCTAAAACTATTAAATTATAGAAGTGTTTTTAATATATTACACTGTTTTCTTTTTACGTTCATTTACCTATTTAATTCTTAGTTCTTGAAATATATCATTGTTGGAATTTACAATCCAATTGGCCTATTTTAGCTCACGTGGTTTGGTGTATCATGAACTACATTGTTCTTATGACTCATATCAGAATCAGACATTAGGGTGTGACTTATGTTTAAACGAATGGGGTACTGAAAATATCCCTAATATAACAGAGAATATCAAAATAAAAGAATATTTTTCATAAGAAAAAATATCAAGATATTTATTTTCTTATGAATGGCTTATAAACTAGTGATTAATGTAGCTTTCAGTCCTGAGTTTGTGTAAAGTGTTAATGAAGATTGTCATACTGTATATAATAAAAAAAATATGTTAAATATACAGATATAGCACATATTAAATAAATATGTGCTATATAATGTTAAAAAGTTAGGAACTAGAGTTGCAACAAGTGCTTATAACCTGGTAATTAATGTAGCTTTCAGTCCTGAGTTTGTGTAAAGTGTTAAGGAATATTGTCATACTGTATATAATTATTAAAAAATGTTAAGGATTAATTAATCATTTCGTGCATTTTCTATCTTTTTTTAAAAAATATTTTTCCCATTCCCGTTCCCACTCCTATCTCACATAACTTTACTAAAGCTACCTCAGCATAGCCAAGGCTGATCTAAAATCCAAACTTGTTACTTTCAAACATATTTTTAAATTCATTTATGTTCGTAAAAATTGAAAAGTGTTCTTTATAATATGAATTTACGTAATAAAACTCTTTATTCTATCTTTCGGAAAAATAGAAGATTTTTCATGAAATGTTATCAAAATTGGACAGTTTTTTGGACAACACAGGAAAGGAAAAAACTGACGTCCTGAGAAAACAATCGTTTGTAACTCAAGATATAATTCATTACTCGGAAAATGAGAACTCTTTGATCACACATCACTTCTCTTATAAGGTCTACAATTATAATACTTCTATGTTTAAAAACTATTAACAAAAAATGTCAAAAAATGTCGCATTATTAATGCGATTTTTTTATTTTTAATTTTTTTTTTAATTTTTTTTTTTTTTTTTTTTTTTAAATTTTTTTTTTAAATTTTTTTTTTTTTTTTAAGGATTGGTTTAAATATTTAGAAAGCACTGTTTTATATGATATGTAAAAATAAAAATCGACAAGAATGGGAGTGAGAAACGGCTGACCATGTAACATACAGAATTTTCTGCTATTTTTTTTTCAGGGCCGTTCATTGTAAAGTTTTAAATGGTTTTCGTTTCGTTTTATATTTCTTTATTTTTTCGTCTCATGTATTTATCATAACGCATTATATGTAGCATGAATAAGCAGCATGGCAGTGGTTGAATAGTTGGATAATATGCAAAAATCACTAAAATAATTTATTTAAATTTTTTCATTGTTGATGTTTGTTTTATAAAATCCCTTTAAAAGAAAAGAAAAGAAAGAAAAAGAGCTTTCACGTTCAAATTTATTTGAGTTTATCTTCAATGTTTAATTACTAATGCATAGAACAAGGGGATTTAATAGTTTAAAAATTTTTGTAGATTACTTAAAAAAAGATGTGCGAAATAATCATGACGTTATGATAAATACATGAGACGAAAAATTAAAGAAATATAAAACGAAACGAAAACCATTTAAAACTTCACAATGAACCAGCCTGAGAAACAATAGCAGAAAATTCTGTATGTTACATGGTCAGCCGTTCTCACTCCCATTCTTTCAATTTGGTATGAACATTGATGGAAGGTTCCATTTATGTAGTCTTCTAGGCTCTGTAGGCTAAATTTCTTTTAGCCATTTGTGCTTTGCTCTACATTGATTTTTACATATCATGTAGAACAATGTTTTCTAAACATTTAAACCAAGCCTTTAAAAAAAAACGCATTAATAATGCGACATTTTTTTTAAAGTTTTTGTTAATAGTTTTTAAACATAGAAGTATTATAATTGAAAGCCTTATAAGAGAAGTGATGTGTAATCAAAGAGTTCTCATTTTCCGAGTAATGAATTATATCTTGAGTTACCAACGATTGTTTTCTCAGGATGTCAGTTTGTTCCTTTCCTGCGTTGTCCAAAAAACTGTCCAATTTTGATAACATTTCATGAAAAATCTTCTATTTTTCCGAAAGATAGAATAAAGAGTTTTATTACCTAAATTATTTTTATAAAGAACATTTTTCAATTTTTACGAACATAAATGAATTTAAAAATATGTTTGAAAGTAACAAGTTTGGATTTTAGAATTGCTTTGCCTATGCTGAGGTAGCTTTAGTAAAGTTATGTGAGATAGGAGTGGGAACGGGAATGAGAAAAATGTTAAAAAATAAAGATAGAAAATGCACGAAATGATTAATTCTCAGTATCTAAGTTTAAACATTCGCGCAAACAAATATCTGTAATGCCAAGAAGTGTTGTCGGTAATCCATACTATATTCTGAGTAATTCGTTAAACTTACTATATTCTAAGTAAGTAGTTAAACTCACGCACAACTGAGTAACAATCTTTTAATTCGGAGAGTTTCTACCGGTAAACTACAATTCCTTCCGAGTATGTAAAGGGATAGATAAAACACACATTGTTCTATAATAGTGCATTCGATCAAAAAATTGGGTAAGTAGCAAAATTTTTTAACAAAATTCAATTTTTTATCTTTAAAAATCACGTTTTACCTTGATTAATAAAAATCACTACTCTTTTTACGCTTCATAGAGAGTGCGAAAGAGTGACTTAATTAAATATATCAAAAATCATATCAAATCCAAATCAGGGGCTACAGAGACTCGCCCCAGTTTAAAAATGCTTTAATCAGGTCATGTTCCCAGCATCTAAGTTTAAACATTCGCGCAACCAAACATCTGTAATGCCAAGAAGTGTTGTCGGTAATCCATACTATATTCTGAGTAAGTCGTTAAACTTACTATATTCTGAGTAAGTAGATAAACTCACGCACAACTGAGTAACAATCTTTTAATTCGGAGAGTTTTTCCCGGTAAACTACAATTCCTTCCGAGTATGTAAAGTTATAGATAAAACACACATTGTTCTATAATAGTGCATTCTATCAAAAAATTGGGTAAGTAGCAAAAGTTTTTAACAAAATTCAATTTTTTATCTTTAAAAATCACGTTTTACCTTGATTAATAAAAATCACTACTCTTTTTACGCTTCATAGAGAGTGCGAAAGAGTGACTTAATTAAATATATCAAAAATCATATCAAATCCAAATCAGGGGCTACAGAGACTCGCCCCAGTTTAAAAATGCTTTAATCAGGTCATGTTCCCAGCATCTCAGTTTAAATATTCGCGCAACCAAACAACTGCAATGCCAAGAAGTGTTGTCGGTAATCCATAGTATATTCTGAGTAAGTCGTTAAACTTACTATATTCTGAGTAAGTAGTTAAACTCACGCACAACTGAGTAACAATCTTTTAATTCGGAGAGTTTTTACCGGTAAACTATAATTCCTTCCGAGTATGCAATGGTATAGATAAAACACATTGTTCTATAATAGTGCATTCGATCAAAAAATTGGGTAAGTAGCAAAAGTTTTTAACAAAATTTATATATCTTTAAAAATCACGTCTTACCTTGATTAATAAAAGTCACTACTCTTTTTACACTTCATAGAGAGTGCAAAAGAGTGACTTAATTAAATATATCAAAAATCATATCAAATCCAAATCAGGGGCTACAGGGACTCGCCCCAGTTCAAAAATGCTTTAATCAGGTCATGTTCCTAGCATCTAAGTTTAAACATTCGCGCAACCAAACATGTGTAATGCCAAGAAGTGTTGTCGGTAATCCATACTATATTCTGAGTAAGTCGTTAAACTTACTATATTCTGAGTAAGTAGTTAAACTCACGCACAACTGAGTAACAATCTTTTAATTCGGAGAGTTTTTACCAGTAAACTACAATTCCTTCCGAGTATTTAAAGGTATAGATAAAACACACATTCTTCTATAATAGTGCATTCGGTCAGAAAATTTGGTAAGTAGCAAAAGTTTTTAACAAAATTCAATTTTTTATCTTTAAAAATCACGCCTTGCCTTGATTAATATAAGTCACCACTCTTTTTACGCTTCATAGAGAGTGCGAAAGAGTGACTTTATTAAATATATATATAATATTTTGTTTCGTTTAGATGATATGGTCACAGGAATGAAAACAATTGGGTAAGTGTGATCGAAGATTGCACAAATGAGTTAGTTTAATATTCCTTTCAAAACACTTTATCCTTTTTTTTATAAAATCCAAATAAATTTCATAAAAAAGGGGTCATGTTTTTTACAAAGTAAAAATTTACCGGCCTATTTTTCTGGTTTTTTCAAAAATCTGAATCCGTTCGAAAGCGGGCTAAGCCCGCTATTATCCTCTGTCTTAATAATATCTGTCATCTGGACTAAATGTGACATTAAAAAAAAATCAATTTCAAAATTAAACATGTTGCATATAAACCTTCAAAATGTTAGACGTCAGATTAATTTTTTTTAATTCTATAATGACGTCATATTAAGCTGCTTTCTATATTTACACATACTCAAACTCCTTATATTATTAAGAAATGTTTGAAATTTCCCGTTATATTACCAATATGACGTCATATTAATCTATTTTTCAATTGGTGAAACTTTTTATTTCATTTTCATTTTTCACGTGAAAATCTTTCAATAGAAAATTAATTATTGTATAAAACATTTTATTGTGGATTTTTAGTTGTTCGCAACTGCTATAACGAAAAATGTTTAAATTAAATAGGAAAAGGCTGTTAGATTTTTCGATCTTTATCTCTATATTTTAAAATAATACGATTTTTTTTTAAATTTTGATCTTCATATTAGCTATTCAACTATAAGTACACAAAATTTCATGACTGTAAGTTATATAGTTTCTGAAAACCCTCTCTGTGACAGACAGACAACGAAGCGGGATAAATGGGGTTTCGTAAGATGAACAAAACGCTGAAAAGCATTGTTTAAACTATCTATAGTGGAACTCCATATATATGTTACCTGAGTTGTACATTTCCCTCAGCAGACCTGCCAAGTCTCCGGCTTTTTGGATACCAGTAATTTAGTACAGAAAATGTTGTTTTATTGAATCGGATCATTTTGCGATTTAAAAGAACAACATTTTCTCAAAAAAATTACTGGTGTTCAAAAAGCCGGAGACTTGGCAACTGTGCCTCAGTTATACGTTTCAACTCAGCGGTCCCGGCCGCTTGCCATTAAAAATTAGCTGAGTTATACGTTTTGCGTTATACAACATTTCCCTCAGTTATACGTTACGTTTTTGCGTCCCCGGCCGAAATTTTGTCTCATTTATGCATTTTTTAAAAGAAATCATCGGACGACACATCGGATGAGTCTGATTTGAAAGATCTTACTCAAACTTCGGGGCTGCTCTGGGGACTTTTGACGTAGACATAGTAAAGCGGTTCGTTAGTAGTAAAAACGGTAACGATAAGACGGCTGCATTATTAACAGAAATGCAAAGTTTGCTGTTCAATGTTGGTATTGCCCAAAAGAAACAATCGAATATTACTGTTTACATATCAAGGCGATTCCAATCATTTGATATGATTATTCAAATTCTAAATTTAAAATAATAATAATGGTAGTTTTAGTTTCATACTAATTATATACATTCATACTAAGTTTATGAGTACGACAAATTTTAAACAAACACACTCATACGACACATTTATATAATCATGTACATATCATAACTGCCAACTTTTACGGTTTTTTATTACCACTAAAAATTAATAGAAATTTTTGTAGTATTGAATCACATGATTTCGGCGATTCAATAAGTAAAAATTTACTATAAAATTTTAGTGGTAGGAAAGAAGCGTAAAAGTTTAAGAGGTTTATTTATAAATTGGCTAAATGCTGAAAACTTTCCTAAAAATGTCTTGTTTTATTAAAATGTCTTGTTTTATTAAAATGTCTTGTTTTATTAAGTATGAATGCATTGGTTCGTATTATAAATATATGCTACATAATATGTATATATAAAATATTTTTAATGGCCTGAAATATATTTTACTTCATTTCTTCATTCTATTTCTTCAATTCTTCATGTTGAAAACTTGCTAAAAGACCAGGCAATGAAAAATCTTAACATTTAAAAAAATTCCTTGCAGCGGAGTTAATTCTATAAAGTGAATATAATTTTTTAACACATCCCATGTCCCCTCTTTTTACAAAAATAGAGCATTTAAATAAATTTCCAGTAAATCGTTTAAATTCGGTGTTCATAATTGGAAAATTGAACCTTATATGTTTTCAGTTATTGCCTTACCTCTGCCCCCTTAATATGAAAGACCAGTCAAAATTGGGTGTCCACGGGAAAAATCTGAAATTTTTAACTTTTTTTTTTCTTTTCTGTTACCTCGTTATCTGTACCCTTGTCACATTACTTCGAAAATGCCAGGAAACTCTTAACATTATTTGTTTACACAAGTATTATTATTTCATTCTAATAAGTTTTTAAGATTCCTAACCCTTCAAGTAACCCCCCCCCCCTTCCCACACACACACACTTGGGGTAAGAAAAATATCATTATATAATGGTCAAATCTGTGACTATACATAACTATGATTTTGCCACTCTATTACTTTGTGCAAATTGAAAACGATGGAATCTTTATAATTTGAAAGGAAGAGATGACTGGAGCTTTACATAAAAATTTAGAAGATATTTTATTGAAGGTTTACACAGAAAATATGAAATTTAGTAAATCTTAGTAGATCTTAGTAAATCTTGGATCTTAGTAATTTAGACGATCTTAGTAAATCTTAGATCTTAGTAATTTAGTAAATCTTAGTAGAATAATTAATTATTCTTAAAATTTAATTAAGTTTTATAGTGAATTTACTTCAAATTAATTAATCCCTTACACATTATTATTCTAGTGAATCTGATGGATTAATCAATTTTAATTCTGAACACAAACATTTTTTAGCATTCATTGTATCCAATTTTAGATGCCACAGAGGCTGGATTGACAGTATTTCTTACTGTTTTATTCGAACCTCCACGCGACATTCTAATCACGCGACATGCTAAATGTCTAGTGCGGAAAAGAAAACCGTTTTATGTGCGTGAGAGGGAAAATACCTTTTAAATTTGGTTCTTCCATTAAAAGTACGAAAGAAGAGGAAGATCACTGCTTGTCGCGCACTATAGTAGCATTGGGGAAGAGAAAAATGCCAATTGTGCTCATTTTTTACGTCAATTTTTGCACTTAAAGCAAATTACCGGATTAAAAAACTTGGTCGCCAGGAAAAAAAAATTTGGTTGCCAGTGGCGACCTGGTAACCGCATTTGTCAAGCTGTGCTCGTTACAGTAAAACCTGATAATACAAGATCGCTAGAAATCAGGATTTTTTTCCGTTTTAGGTAGAACTCTTTTCCATCTTAAAAGGCTTATTTGTTTAGTATTCCTTATGCCATGACCATATTTTTTCTCCTATTGTATGTTTCTTATGCATATTTGACTAGTAATTTAATAAAATTCTGCCACCTTCAAAATTAATCTGAATTAGTACTTAGCGTGTAAGTGATTCTTTAAAATATTTATTTAAAGTTGTTAGAAATATAAGACATAAAGAAAGTAAAAACAGATCAAGTTTTCAGAATATACTGTTGAAGGAAACAATAAAAATAAGTTTGCTCATGATTTACGAAAATGTGTAGCTTAGTGTAAAAATCTCAAGAGTTATTCAATAATTTAGAATTTTAAGTTTACAACTTAATTTGCATGTCAATTTGAAAGGTAAAATGTGGCCTTTCTCATCAAAGGATAGATTGTATCTTAATTATTCATTATGTCAATTAACAGAAATAATATACAGCAGTACAGCTTTTCATTGCACTATTGTGATACTCTAAGAAGCAACACCAAACTAAAGTATAATACTTTCAGACCTTTCAGAATACCAACGACGTATTTTGTACGCCACTCTGTAAAAAAAGGTGCGAATTCCAGAATAATCATATAATTAAAACCTGTGTCAGCCTCTACTCAGAAACCCTTCAGTGTTGAACGTGAACCAGTATTTCAAGTTGTCACATTTTTTTCAGCTCTGTTTCAATATTATTTTTTTTTCTGAAAAATGACCACTGGAGTAAACGGAATACGCCACCTGTGTTTGCGATTTTACATACAAAAACATATAAAAATAAGTAAGTGCATCTGAAAGAGATAACATAATCACTCAGTATTTTGTCCGAAAGAAGAAGTTTATTTAATTATTTATTTATATATATGTATAGTATATACTTTGTTCATTTTTAGGGTTTCGTTCATCTCACAAAACCCTATTACTCACGCTCCGTTGTCTGCCCGTCACAGAGCCGTTCTCAGAAAGAAACTACATAACTTACAGGCATGAAAACTTGTGTACTTATAGCAATACCTACTATGAAGCTCAAAATATTAAAATTTGAAAAAATCGTATTATTTTAATAAATAGAGATAAAAAAAATCTAACAGCCTTTTCCTATTAAATTTTAAAAAATTTCGTTATAGTAGTTGCCAACAATTAAAAAACCACTATAAATTTCTTTCTACAATAATTAATTTTCTATTGACTAATTTTCTATTAATTTCTAATTTCCACGTGAAAAATGAAAATTAAATAAAAAGTTTCTCCAATTGAAAAAAAAGATTAATATTGACGGCATATTGGTAATAAGACGGAAATTTTCAAAGATTTCTCAATAATACAAGGAGTATGAGTATGTGCATGTACAGAAATCAGATTAATAACACGTCATTAGAGAATAAAAAAGAAAATTAACCTGACGTCGTATTGGATGTTTAGCGGATTTTTCAAATGTTAGAGAATAATACAAAGCGAGTATCAATATGAGTAATAGAGAATAGTAAATATATGAATTTGAGGAACGTATTGAATTGTGATAAGAACCCGATTATGAAAATATTCGCATATTGTAACATTTTGAAGGTGTACAACATGTTTAGTTTTCAAATTATTATTTTTTTAATATCGCATTTTAGTCCACATGACAGATATTATTATGACAGACTATAATAGCGTGCTTCGCCCGCTATCGGGCCTGTTCAGATATTCGAAAAAACGGAGTTTGTTATAAAAAGATTTACATATGTTTTTAATTATCGGGGGTGAAACGTTTTCCTTAATTAATGAATTTATGTTTCTTTTAATGTTACGTGAACGAAGTCAAGGGTAACAGCTAGTAAAATATAAAATAACTGATCTTCCGTAATCTGTGGGCAAGGTTAGCTCCAAACATGGGTGTTTGCTAGCAACAATATAGTTTAAAATCAATGTTGATACTTTTAAAGAACAGTCACAAAAACTCTCACTTTCTAAAATACACAATTTGGCAGTAGGACCTGGATTACAGAGGATTGCGCAATAGGTTTAAATATCTATTTTTTATAAACTTTTTTTTTAATATCACATTTAGTCCACATGACCAGGGCTTGATAAATGCGGCCGCCAGGTCGCCACTGGCGACCAACTTTTTCTCTCTGGCCACTAAGTTTTTTAATTTGACTTTGTTATTTACTTATTTTCTTTGTTTACAAAAATTGAACTAAAAAATGAGCACAAACGACATTTTGTCTCTCCAACACCCCTACTCGTGCGGGTAGCAAGCGCAAAAATCTCCTTCTTCTCTCGTACTTGGCATTTTCCATTTTATGCACACAAAGCGCCATTCTTTTCCGTTCTAGTCGGCTTAGCAGGTCACGTGACGAGAATGTGGGGAGAGAGGGTGTAAAGTTTCAATAAGAAATATTGTCAATCTAATCTGTGACATCTAACATTTGGATGCAATGATTAAAAAGGCTTAACGCTTTTTTTAACTTTCAAATCCGATTTTTGTGTTCAGAATTAAAATTGGTTAATCTATCAAATTCATTTTAAAGAATAATAACATATAAGTGATTATAGGTAATTCTTTCGAAGTAAATCCATAAAACTTAATGAAAATTTCAAGAATAATTCACTCTGTCTTGGAGACAACTGTCTGGTATTGGGTTGTTACTCAAAAATATTTTATAATTATATTGTTTGGATTATTATCTGCAGTAAATGGAAATAAAAAATCATTGATTGCAATTCAGAAGGGTAAGGTATGATTATTATTATTATTGCATTCCTACCGTAGATGGTTGGAACGTTGGAAAAAAAAATTTCTTTTATTTTTTTCAAAATAAACCTCAGCAGGCTGCTCATTCCATTATGTAATCCCAGCGCGGGAAAATGTTTTTCTTTTTTTTTTTTTTGTTTTAGCAATGTATATTACTGCGAACGTCACAATGTTTAAATTTCTTGTAAGGTGTCTCATTATAGATGCTGAGAAGTTATAAAATATTAAGAAATAAACTTGAAATTATATTCACACAAACATTAAAAAAAAAACCTTTTATATTTAATTTGGCAAAACTAAGAGAGTTCATTAAATGCAAATTTCTAAATAATAAAATCAGAATTATTTGACTGAATTCGATAGGCTAAATAGGTTAGATCGTGTTCCGGTTTCATTATTTTATCGATGCTTTCTCATCATCAGATATAGATTTTGTAGCACTCAACTATTCGGACTTTTGAAGCATTCGGCAATCAGCATTTCCCGAACACGTCGGTTATTCAGAGTTTACAATATTTCCTTTTTTTTTTTTTTTTTTTTTTTAAGAGATATAATTTTGGATCAGTTTCCTCATAAAACTTAGTTTTATTGTCTCTTTGGAAATCAATAGCGGGGGAGGGGGGTATTTTTTGTTGTTGTTACTGGCGACTAGAATGATCCTATGATATACCTGGCTACCAGATTTTTTCAAATTTGTAAAGCCCTGCACACGAAAGATATTATATTATGACAGAGTATAATAGGGGTATAATGAAAGAGTATAATGAAATTTATTTGGATTTATTAAAGAAAGGATAAAGTGTTTTGAAAGAAATATTAAGCGAAACCCTTTGTGCGATCTTCGATCACACTTACCCACTTGTATCTTTTTTTTTTTTTTAATGCTGCAAAATAATTGTAAACAATACTTTTCTAGTCGTTGGTTATATTAATTTTGATCAAATATATTTTTTTTTTAGTTTGGCATTTATTCTTTTACTTAATCTTTTATATAACAAGTGCATCATTGAAACTCCATATTTTGGCTTCAAGGTGTTTCTCAAATGACCTACTCAGCAACGCAAATTTTTCTGACACATTTTCTGACTCAATTTTAAACGCAAAGGCAGAAAATTGGCAGGCCTGAGTATTGAAGCGATTGGAATCGAAATGAGTTTTCCACTTTTCGATAAATAAATTACTCTTTAGAGTTATAAATGATTCCTGTCACGTGATGACTTTTTTTCCTCGTTCTTGTGCTCCGGCATCAGAAATTAGGGTCAAAACGCCAACATTAACAGTATTTTCTGAAAGATCTTCTGCTTTTACCAAGAAATGGAAAACGTGTTTCAATTACAAAGTTTATAAATCAGAACATCTGCCAATTTCATGCGTTTACGAACAAAAATGAATTAAAAAATAAGTCATAAAGTAGACTAGTTGGATTTCAGTGAAACTCCATATTTTGGCTTCAACATGTTTCTCAAATGGGTAACAGGAAAAAAAGTAATAGGAAAAAAAGTAAACGGAAAAAAGTAACTGATTCAACAAAAGCGTAAAAAAAGTAATCGGAAAAAAGTAATCGGAAAAAAAGTAAACGGAAAAAAAGTAAACGGAAAAAAAGTAACAAGGTCATATTTTCTGACTCATTTTTAAACGCAAAGGCAGAAAATTGGCGGATCGAATGTTGAAGCGATTTGGAATCGAAATGAGTTTTCCATTTTCTTTTTAATAAATAGTTACTTACCCAGTTATAGGCAATTTGTGTTACTTGACAACATGTTTTCTTCTTTCTCATGTTGCGGCGTCGGAAACTGAGTTCAAAACGCCGACTTTGACAGTATTTTCTGAAATATCTTCTGTCCATACGAAAAAACGGAAAATGTCTTTCGATTACAAAGTTTATAAATCAGAACATCTGCCAATTTCATGCGTTTATGAACAAAAATGAATTAAAAAATAAGTCATAAAGTAGACTAGTTGGATTTCAGAATGGCGTTGGCATACAGAAAGACGCCGGTCGCGTTCTTATGACACTACTAACAGCCTGTGCTTCTAAAGGTTCTGTACTAAGATGAAAAAGTCAATATAGTCTTAACGTTATGCGCGATTTTATTTAGCTATTTTTTTCCGGTGTCTTTTTTTTCCCCTTAGCACTTTTTCCTAGTACCCACACATCACCCCAATTTCTCCTATAAAACAGCATTGATTTAAAAAATTAAACTTTTTATATTTTTAAATAAATAATTAAAAAAATTAAACAATGATTTTGCAGTCAGTATCATATTTATTACCTAATGAAAACAGTTTTTTGACTGTGAATTTGAATATTTGAAGTATTTATATATAAAACAACATATAATTTAACATATTAAAATTATTTTGTTACTGTAGCACAATGGTTACATAAAAATACGATAATGAATGCGAGTGATTTAAGACCAAATAAAAATACAATATTGGTTATAAAAATTTGTCACTGCGAATCTTTACATTTTTCGAAGCTATATTTATTTTGCACTTTCGAATCTATTTTTTATATTAGATTCTATTTTTAAAGGGGAAAACATATAAAAGTGTATTTTTTTAAATGTATCTTGCTGCGCATTTTAGCATAGTAAGAATGCAAGATGTTACTAAAACAAGTTTGAACCAAATGATCTTTGCAAACGTGAGCTCTAAAGTCAAAAATTAAAACAATTATTCTATCTTTCTCCAGAAAAAATATTCCCCCAGTGCCGTTTTCTAACTTTACCACAGAGTAAAAAGTAAGTAAAAGATTAGCCCTTTTCATATTGACTATTATAAAAGCGAGAAGGACAAAAGGAATGTTTTCAAATGCCATGCTATTGACCAACGACTTTTCACATCTGTGGACAATTACTGCTCACTCCCTCTGTAATGAATTAGAAAAGAAAAGAAAAATATGCCTGAAGCTGAGAAGAGATATTTTAAATATTTGGAGTACTATCTACCATACCATGCATATGTAGATAAACAACATTGAATTCTGAACTTTCAGTCAATTTTATTCCTTTAATTGTTTTTCTCTTCTTTTCTTTCTTTTTTTTAGTGTACAGTGTTATATTATTATAATCATCGACATCCCATATTTTATTTGAATCAAAGTATTTACAAATAAGTTAGAATACGTCAGAAATAAAAGAAAAAGAAGGCAAGTATATTAAAAAGTCGATATTAATAGATTAAGTGTCCCAGTAAAAATTATTATATAAATACAGAAATTCAAAATTCTGCTTCTTTTTATTACATATATTTAAATAATTTCTGGCATGACTCTTATTATGGAGAAGCATACATAATCTGCATTCCTATGAATATGCAGCATCAAACTAGAAATTTTATTACAGTTTTTGAATTTGTGTACTATGGGATATGCATTGCTGTACATCTATTTCAATGAATATTATCATGTCAATGCTACACAATAGTGATTCATTTCCCTTCACTTATGTTTTTGCAGCAAAATTAAATGAAGATGATATCTAACTTACGAAAAATATGATTAAAGGAATATTTTTAAATTAAAATAAAATTAAAACACATTCCACTTTTTTCATATAACATATTTATTTAATATCGAAAGCACAATATAGATTCTATCTGTATGGTTCCTTTTAACTAACTCTGGTTGAAGATGCATGCAAGGTCGGATAAAAACCTTCTTAGAGGCTATATATATAACAGTGCGTCAATTTCATTGAGAACCATTTTAAAGGGTATGTTTCAGTAAAGATTGAAAATATTACAACAAATAAATCCTTATCATATAAAGTGCTATAAAGATTACTGAAAGTTATCGATTAAACAGTAATATCCATTCATCGAAGCAAATATTAGCGTAATGCTGTGTTCAAAATTATTACTTCTACTAATAATAATATGTTAATGAGAAAACCTTTTCAGAAATAAGATATGTTTGACCAAGTCTTTGACCATGGACATCGAAGCAATTAATTGCCAACTCTAGCAATTTGGTCATCCGACCCTGATTACACTACAGTATATAAGGATTCCACATACTTTAACAATATCTTCAGTTTATCGTACACAAATCAATAGACAAAACAAAGTAACTATTTACAGTCTTATTGTAATATGCAATTTAAATTTTAACTATAGATAGTGAGAAAAAAAAAAAGGTTGTTTATTCGGGGAAATATTTTAATTTTAATTGCTAATAGACTTTCACGAAAGATATATTCACTTTATTTTTGTTCCCAATTCGAATTCCACTAAACTAGGCTACACGGATAAGAGAAAGGAAGATAATTTCTGACTTTAGGTGGATTGACCAAGCGAACTGGAGGGAGAACACTTCCTGGTTCTTTTGTTAGGTAGCAGCCTTGCAGCTAGGAGAAAAATTCTGGTGGTTAGGTGAATCGAATACATTTTCTAATGATTTTCGAATATATAATAAACGCAAGAAATAGTATTAAAAAACACACACACACAAAATCTAGAAAAATTCCAGACTACATGTAAATGACTACATGTAATGAGCTACATGTAAAAATTTGCAGATAAATCCAGTTTCGTAGAATAATTTATTGATATATCTACCGTACATTTTCGTTATATGCGAAAAATCACTAAAAAAACCACAAGCACTTTTTATTATTACTAGTTGATAGAATCCAGACAGAACATTGGTAACCCATTATTAGGTTACCTATTACCTATTACATTCTCACCTAAGTTGGAAATTTTGAAAAATTTTGCAGATCTACGCCGATCATGACTCCCAGAACCCAAAACCACCCCCAGTTCAAAACTTTATCTATCTATCTATCTATCTATCTATGTCACTTTTTCTGACCACGATAACTGGAAAAATTCTGCATAAATCTCTTCCAAACTGATACATAAAATCAAGGGACATAAAATCTCGGTCAAGTTCGTTAATGGGCAAAATCGAACCAAGGGGGGGGGGGAAATGGGGGGGCTTTTTGTGAAAATAGAAAACCCCCCATAATTTCTTAATTATTATACGTATCGAATCCGTTTAAAGTTATTATTACTTCTAGGAAAAGGGCCGAAAATTTATGTATGACAGATTTTTGATATAATTAAAAATGGCCCCAAGGGGGGGGGGGGGGGTTTAGAAGAAAAAAAATCATAGCTTCGTCAATTCACAAGATATCAAATCCGCGTAAATTTATTATTAATCCTCTTAATATTATCTAAAACTTTTATATTGACAAGTTTTTTATAGGACCAACCGTTATAGCAAAAAAAAAAAAAAAAAAAAAAAAAAAAAAAAATTAAAAACAAAAAAAATCCCTGCCGGCTCCGCCTGCAAACAAGTTATTTTTCGAAGTAGGCGGTTCCAACTCCCGCATCTCTTCGAAACTGATACATAAAATCAAGAGGCATAAAATCTCGGTCAAGTTCGTTAATGGGCAAAATCGAACCAAGGAGGGGGGATGTGGGGGGGGGGGGGCTTTTTGTGAAAACAGAAAAACCCCCATAATTTCTTAATTATGATACGTATCGTATCCGTTTGAAGTTATTATTACTTCTAGGAGAAGGACCGAAAATTTATGTATGACAGATTTTTGATATAATTAAAAATTGCCTTAAGGGGGGGGGGGGAGGGGAGTTTTAGAAGAAAAAAATTCATAACTTCGTCAATTCCCAAGATTTCAAATCCGCTTAAATTTATTATAAATCCTCTTAATATTATCTAAAACTTTTATATTGACAAGTTTTTTATAGGACCAATTCTTATAGCGAAAAAAAAAAAAAAATCCAGCTGGCTCCGCCTGCAAACAAGTTAGGTTTCGAAGTAGGCGGTTCCAACTGCCGCATCATCGCAAAAAGGTCATTTCTTCCGCAATTCCCGACAAACAGGCGCCCCACGGTCTGCGTCTTCGAAATCTACCTGTGCCTGTAGGCCGAGCCGTCAGGGATATTTTTTTTAAATCCCTAATTCATTTCGTACAGTTAATATATATTTTTAGTTTGTCCACTAACAACACCAAAAGTTTTTTAAATGAACAATATCGATACTGTACAATAATGTATTCCAATAAAGTTTTTTAATTTATTAAAAGTGATACTTTCATATTTGTGACATCTTGCCAGAAGTTAATGGCCGAAGAAGATTTCGCTACTTATAGCAGCCTTTTTGATTCTGATAATTTCAGTTGTTAAAGGCGTAGTTTGATTACACGTCTGTAAAATTTGTGTTTCATTTATATTATTTATATAATATTTTATTTATTTTTGTTAAAGTTTTAATTTCGTTATTTAATATGAGTTTGAAACAAATGCTGAACTCTTTATATTGTTTTATGTGCAAATGGGTTAACCTTTCGTAATCAAGAATAAAAGCGTAGTTATTTTATGTGAATTTTCTATCAATATAATATACAGACACTTCTCTCAATCCTTTTTTATTAAAATAAACCTGTTTAAACAATTTTATAAACAGAAAAGCTTTCGAAAATTTTAAAATACCCGGTATATAATCGATATATTGATAAAGGCTGTTCTCAAATCCAAAAGAGCTACTTTCTGACACATCTCTGAATTAATTTTTGTTAGGAAACGCATGAAATTGGCAGATGATTCGTAAACTATGTAATCGAAAAACGTTTTCCATTTTTTGGTAAAAGCAGAAAGAAGATCGTTCAGAAAATACTATCAAAGTATGAGGTTTTTTACTGAATTCCAGACGCGGCAGCACGAAAAAGGCGAAAACTTGTCACGGCGTGACTAGAATAGCTTATAAATCGAGAAGTAATTTATTTATTTTAAAAAATGGAAAACGCTATTCGATTCCAAATCGCTTCAATAGCCAGTTCTACCATATGCCTTTACGTTTAACTATGAGTTAGAAAATGTGTCCGGAAATTTTGACCAGCAAGTTAAGTACATATTTCTACCTACGGTCAAGCATGAAACATGCTTATGAAAAATATTTTTTTTCCTTTTTTCAGAATTTAACAAATCGACAGAATACAATTAAAAAAAATATTAAGAATGTTTAATCCGTATTTTTTTCTTTTTTTTTTTTCCCTTTTACCAAAATAAGTAAATGAATTATATAGCAATATTGTCGGGATTTTGAAATTGAAAATATTAATTTAACCTCCTGAGCGCCGCGAACTGATATACCAGGTCACCGAAATGCGAAATCCTTTTCTAAAACGCCATGGTCCGATAATTGTCCGAGACAAAGCCCAGCCCCTTCGAAAATACCACGAACTGAATATAGTACTAGCCAAAAATGTTTCCAACTTCCAACAACGCCGAAAACGGATTTTTGCACATTTCTTTTTTTCAGGATTTACCAACGGGAGGTCAGTTCTATTAGCTCGAATTCCCAGAACCCAGGAGAAAGGAAGGGGGGGGGGGTAGAACGTGGCTAGAGATAAGATATCCTGTCTAATTTGAAAAAGTAGGTTTTTACAATTGCTTCTTCGGGGGAAAGGGAAGGTGGTGTACATGCATGCTTTTACTATGTGGAAAGAATTTGTCAATAGAAGTAAAATAGCTGACAGCAACTCTATGCTCTATTTTTGTGTATATACTGCGAAATCATTTTTTAGACTTTCAATTTCGTCACTTTTTTTTTTTTTTTTTTTTTTTTTTTTTTTTTTTGGGGGGGGGGGGGGAGATTAAAACATTATTTTCTTATGAAGAACTTATAACCTAGTGATTAATGTAGCTTTCAGTCCTGAGTTTGTGTATAAAAAATTGTTAAATATACAGATATAGTACATATTAAATAAATATGTACTATATAATGTTAAAAAGTTAGGAACTAGAGTTTGTAGCATAATAAGCAGTATGGCAGTTGTTGAATAGTTGGATAATATGCAAAAATCACTAAACTTTTCCATTATTTGATAAATAAATTACTTATTGAGTTATAAGCGATTTGTGTCACGTGACGACACGTTCCCCTCCCCTCCTCCTTTCTCTTGCTGCGGAGTAGGAAATTCGGTTCAAAACACTGACTTTGACAGTTGAAAGATCTTCTACCTTTATAAAAAAAATGCAAAACGTCTTTCGATTACAAAGTTTCTAAATAAGAACACCTGAAAACTTAACGCGTTTCCGAACAAAAATGAATTTAAAAATATGTTATAAAGTAGCCAGTTTGGATTTGAGAACAACCTTTAAAATATATATAAATATATTTGTTTGAAAGCCAGTAATTTATTAAAACCTTAAAAATGTACTAAATTCTAATTCAAAACATTCTTTATATATTATAGCAAACAATTCCTTTTGATTACTTAAAAAAAAAAAAAAAAAAAAAAAAAAAGTATATATCTCAGGAAGAGAAGAAATGAGTCATTGATTGCCTGTAATAATTTGCCTGGTAATGCAGTATGGTTGTATATGCCTAGAAAATATTAGGAAACCAGAAGAAGAAAGATAGAATGCAGTACAACTAATGAAAAAAAAATTATTTAAATGTTTTTTTTAACATTTTAGTGAAGAGAGAAAGGTTCCAATTTTTGAATATTTAAATGAGTTAAAATAAGAATAATTGCAATATAATAAATATATGAAAATTTTAATAGTTTATTTTATGTATACAATAAAAACTATGAGAACTTAATCTGTATAAAACGAAATTATATGTTAGAAATGTTTATGATCCCGACAAAAGGAATACCATATATAAATAATCCCACTAATATGTCAAAACGACTTACCTACACTGTTAAAAATTTGCAGCAAACTGTCCAGTCATTTGACCGTTTTTATAGAAAATGGTTACATAACCATAATTTAACTCTAGTCTGACCATAATATGAGCAATAATATGGTCAGACTAGAGTTAAATTCCGGTTATGTAACCATTTTCAATAAAAACGGTCAAATGACTGGACAGTTTGCTGCAAATTTTTAACAGTGTATAAAACGGAAAGAAAATTCCAGTTTCTTGTGATTCTGTCTTAGCAGGCTGTATTTATATATATTTAATGAGTTTTACAAAAAAAAATTTATATTTTTTGAGTAAACCATAAACTTTTATATCACCGCGTTGCATATTTGCAAAATACATCAAAATCAATGTTACTTACTGCAAGCTTTAAAGAACGATCATATTTATTATTTATGTTATCAACATCCCTTTTGCTATGCATTTACAAAACGCACAACATTCAAAGTATCATTCGAAAGCTTTTTGAACCGGTTTCTGACATAGTGTACTCGCAATTCGTTAAAACATGTTTTTCGATTAAAAATTGCAGCTATTTAAAAATTAAATCAGTATTTTTTTTCTTAAATGAAATGAAAAGTTTTCTTAAATTAATGTTGTCTTACTTAAAAATAAAATACTGCTTTATCCATAGTTAGATTTAAAAAAAAAAAAAGACAAAAATATAAAGTGGGACGTTTCCGCACGGGCTGATTTACGAGCTTACGATGAAAAAGCAGAATTTAAATGCTTAGAACAAAAAAGACACCATCGATCAATCGAAGCAGTGTTATTTCACGTGTAACTTAAAATGTATGCGTTGTTACATTAAATTAACCCTCTCGTTACTGATTTATTTTTTCACAAATAAATTATTGAATTAGCAGAATTAAAATGCTAATAAACATTGCGATAAAGAAAAGTAATTTATGCCATAAATGAAGCCTGGATGCTTAAAAAGACATCACTCAAAATAAAATTTAGTCGAAGGCATTTTCTGGAACATTGCGTTTTATCATTTTAGTTAGGAGCCACATATGACAGTCAGGGGTCTATGAAGTGGGCCAAATAAATAAAAATATTTAAAAGTAAAAAAATTAAATTTCAAATTATAAATAATCCCAATTAAACAAAGTAAAAATTGACGTTTTGACAAAGCAAAAGTTGAAAAACAAATTAAAAATACATTTTCTTTGTTTTTCTAATATTAGAAAGATTATAATGTTGAATTTAGAGTTAGAATAAGCAAAAATGAATTTGATGTCTAATTGATTTATATATTGATATTACCATATATAATTTGTTAAAAGATATATTTCTATATTTGTAAAAAAGCTTTTCAGAGTTTATGCATGCTTAAGGCTGTTCTCAAATCCAAATTGACTTCTTTATGACATATTATTTAGTTAACTTTTGTTCGGAAACGCGTGAAATCGGCAGGTGTTCTTATTTATAAACTTTGCAATCAAAAGACGTTTTGCATTTTTTAGTAAAAACTGAATATCTCTCAGAAAATACGGTCAAAGTCGGTGTTTTGAACCGAATTTTCTACGCCGCCACACGAGAAAGGAGAAAAAAGTGTCGTCACGTAACACGAATAGCTTATAACTCGATAAGTAATTTATTTATTAAAATATGGAAAACTCATTTCCATTCCAAATCTCTTAAATAGTCAGGCCTGCCAATTTTCTGCTTTTACGTGTAAAATGAGTCAGAAAGGTTGGCGTTGTTGAGTAGCTCATTTTAGATCTACCTTAAAATCCAAATATGAACTTTTTTAATGCTGCCCTTGTTTAAGTAAATGATTAAGTAAAAGGAATCAATACCAAATTAAAAAAAATAATTTAATCAGAATAAATAATATAACACCAAATACTAGAAAAAATATTCTTTACAATTATTTTACAGCGTTACGTATTTGTGAAAAAAAAAAAAAAAAAAAAAAAAAGCGAGCTAATATTTACTATACATAAATAAATAATTAAATAAACTTCCGTCATTTGGACAAATTATTGAATAATTATGTCATCTTCACTTTGTTATTTTTGTATGTAAAATTGCAAATAAGTGGTTATTTTTCAGAAAAAAATTGTAATGAAACACAGCTGAAAAAAAAAAAAAAAAAAAAAAAAAAAAAAGGGGAGACAACTTCAAATACTGGTTCACGTTCAACACTGAAGGATTTTTGGGTAGAGGGTGACGCAGATTTTAATTATATGATTATTCTGGAATTCGCACAAAATATGTCGTCGGTATTCTAAAAGTCTAAAATAATTATACTTTCGTTTGGTTTTGCTCCTTAGAATATCACAATAGTGCAATGAAAAGCTGTACTGCTGTATATTATTTCTGTTAATTAACATAATGAATAATTAAGGTAAAATCTATTTTTCGATGAGAAAGAACATATTTTACCTTTCAAATTGACATGAAAAATTAAATTAATTGTAAACTTAAAATTCTAAATTATTGAATATTTTAAACTACTAGTGTCAATAGAAAGAAAAATTAACTCTTGAGATTTTTACACTAAGCTACTGTTTTTCATAAATAATGATCAATATTATTTTTATTGTTCCTTTCAACAGTATAAGTAAACGAGAATATGGGAAACACGGAAAAAGTGCTCCGATAAAGACACTGTCTGTATTTCAAATAAATTGCACTTTCATATCAATTTCTTAATAAAACTCATATCTATAAAATATGTCATTATAAACCAAATAAATAAAAAAATTACATATGCCGATATTTAAAAATGTATATTCACAAAATGTTCTTAAAACTTGGTCTGTTTTTATTTTCTTTATGTCTTATATTTCTAACAACTTAAAATAAATATTTAAAATAATCACTTACACACTAAGTCATAATTCAGACTAACGTTGAAGATGGCAGAATTTTATTAAATTACTAGTCAAATATGCATAAGGAACATACAAAAGGAAATTTTTTTATGGTCCGTGGCATAAAGAATACCAAAGAAATAAGCCTTTTAAGATGGAAAATAGTTCTACCTAAAACGGAAATAATCCTGGTTTCTAGCGATTCTGTATTATCTGGTTTTACTGTAACGAGCAGAGCTTGACAAATGCGGTCACCAGGTCGCTACTGGTGACCAAATTTTTTTGCCTGGCAACCAAGTTCTTTAATCTGGCAAGTCGCTTTTGGTACAAAAATCGGCTTAAGAAATGAGCACAAATGGCATTTTCCTCTTTCCCAATCTTAGGGAAGCAGTGATATACCTCTTCTTTCGTACTTTTAATGCAAGAACCAAATTTAAAAGGTATTTTCCCTCCCATGCACATGAAACGCTTTTCTTTTCCGCACTAGCCAGTTAGCATGTCACATGATTAGAATGTGGGGAGTAGGTTCCTATAAAACTGTAAGAAATACTGTCAATCCAGCTTCTGTGTCATCTAAAATTAGATACAATGAATGCTAATTTGAAGTAAATCCTCTATAAAATTTAATTAAAATTTCAAGAATAAATAATTATTCTTGAATAATTAATAAGGTGCGAGGGGGATATTTTTTTTTTTTTTTTTTTTTGCGACTAGATTTTTTTTTTTTTTTGGCTACCTGATTTTATCAAATTTCTAAAGCCCTGGTAACGAGATTTACTAAATTTCATATTTTCTGTGTAAACCTTGAATAAAATATCTTTTTAATTTTAATGTAAAACTCCAGTCATCTCTTCCTTACAAATTATAAAGATCCCATCGTTTGCAATTTGCACAAAGTTGTTTTAATTCATCCCCCTCCCATTCTCCAAGGAAGAAGTAATCATACCCTTTCAGGCACAATTTTAGAAGTTGCAGATTTTTAGTAAATAACATCATATAAGGAAGATTTTGATGGTTTTTGTCCGGTGGGGTTTTTGTCAGTGGAGTTTTTGTCCGTGGGGTTTTTGTCCACGGAGTTTTTGTCCTGGACTCATTGCATACATACTTAATAATAAAACAAGACATTTTTAGGCAAGTTTTCAGCATTTAGCCAATTTATAAATAAATCTCTTATTCATATGTACGTGATTATATAAATGTGTCGTATGAGTGTGTTTGTTTAAAATTTCCCGTACTCATAAACTTTAGCATGAAATTAAAATTATCATTATTATTATTTTAAATTTAGAATTAAAATAATCCTAAATGAATTTGATTGCAAATTGAAGAAGGTTTTAAAGAAGAAATGGATTAAAAAGCATGTCATGATATTTCAAAATATTTCCCATATATCATTACGTTTAGCATACATAATCATTACATGCGTATATCTATACTAATTCACGATGAATACGAAAATATACCGTACTTATAGATTACGTCAACTGTAGGTTCGTTTGGATAGATTTTTATTTAAATATATAAAATCTTACAAATTCGTTCGAAATAGAGGATACTGATTCCAAGAAATAATAGTGGTCAAAAAAAGAATGTATCTAAAATACCCCATGAAGTATTTTAGTGATTGAAAACCAGTTTCCCACTCCCTTTCTCGTCTACATATGCTGGAAAATTTAGCGGAAATAGTCTGGTCTCTACAAGTTAATAGGCACCAAACGGAATTTATCAAACAGATGCTTTACCCTAGAGCATGGTGGGGAACAAATATCTACATTTGAGTAATTAGTAAAACAGCTTAAAGACAACGACGAAGGTAAATCAAAATAGGAAATTTTATCAAAATAATATAAGATTTTGATATACTATATTCGTATGCAAAATATGAATATGCATCAAAATATATAAAATATGATGTATTCATGTGTTTAAATTTCATAAATCGAAAATTTTCCCCGTTTCCTTTCTTTCTTTTTCTGTTTGTATCTCAAACTTTATTAAAAAAAAAAAGATGTATCAATTATTAAATGCATGTTTAAATATATATTATAGATAAAACGAAACATTATGATAAAGGAACATAATATTTTGAATTATAATTAATTTTAATTATACAGTTAAATGATATATTATTTTCTTCGGAAAAAAATATGTAAAAATAGTTTTAGATTTATTGTATTTGCATTAAAAGAGTTGAGAGAACAATATATTATCTGAATGGAACAAAGAAAACAAAAGCCATTAATTCATTTTCCACTTGTTTATGTGAGAATGAATCAGATCGGTTATATTAGGAATTAAGTGTCAGAGTTTATCGAAATAATTCATTCAGTTTTCTGCAAATCATATTACCTAAGACTTTTGAAATGTTAAATCCAATACTGTTAGAGTAAAGGTTTAGAAATCATATCAAATATTTTTTTTTATTGTCTTCCTGGACCGATGAGAAAAAAAATTTCAACCCCTTATAAAAATTCTCGAACGACGCGACGTTTAATCCAGAATTACTATGCTGGTGTAGTATCTGGTAGATTAATATTGTATTGCACCCTATTTCAGTCTATTCTCGAATCAAAACTGGCTACTTTATGACACATCCTTGAATTTATTCGTAAACGCATAAAATTGGCAGGTGCTCTTATTCAGAAACTATGAAATCTATTAGTTTTTCCATTTTTCAATAAAGCTGTGAACACATAACATATTATATAGTATGTATATTCTAGTGCACTTCAGTAATGTATATAAATTTCATTATATATTTTAGATTTAGATAAAAATATATTCACAAGAGGGAAAATACACAATAGCAACAGTAACGATTACTTAGACTAAGATATTATAACATTCAAATAAATATTCATTAAAATAATTAATGCAGCTTAAAATGGAAGAAAAAAAGGGTTAAAGTCATATTTTTTGAAGATTTATAGAGAAGAGTAGATTTTTGCAGAAATTTCCATGTAATTTATTAAATCGAATAAAGTTACTTTCTGATACATTTTTGAATTCATTTTTGTCCAGACACGCATAAAATCGGCTGGTGTTCTTGTAATGAAACTATGTAATCAAATGTTATTTCCCATATTTTGATCAAGGTAAAATAATTTTCGGAAAATACTGTCAAAGTTGGCTTATTGGATCAACGCGATAGTACGGAAAAGGGAAAAAAAACTTGTTGAAAGATAATAAGAATAGCTTACAATTGAATAAGTAGTTCATTTATAATTTAAAAAAATGGAAAACGCTATTCGATTTCAAATTGTTTCAATAATCATACCTTTCATTTACTTGTCTTTACATTCAGAAATGAGTCATAAAATGTGTCATAAAACTTCGTGTTGTTGAGTAGGAAACTTTAAAACCACCTTAAGGTAAAATCTCCAATAATTCCGTTAACACAGATGATTATTATCGCTCTTACTAATTTCACAAAACATTATTTTGCAAGCATTTTTTTTTTTTTTTTTTTTTTTTTTTTTTTTTGCCTTTCTGACACATTTTGGGAACAATTAAATACATTCCCTGCAAGATTTTGACTATGTAGAAAAAACATAACCTGATCCAAGTCCGGCCCGAGTCTGCTAAAAAAAAATTAAATTCGTGCTAAGACACGACGTCACTATCCGATGGCGATGTCTACGCTAGACATATATTCGTGTATCAATGTTGTGAAACTAGCATCGGTTTCTGCAGCACTTTTACACTTATTCTCTCGAAAATCATATTAATTGAAAATGATTCATATTTTATCACTTCGTTTAAAATTTAATATCGGGCCGGACTGGCCCGTGAGCCTATTTAATTTTTTTTCGCGGTCCGGCTCGTTTATTTTGTTCATCAGCCCGGTCCGTTTGAAAGCTCGCCTTCATTTCGGGGGCCTCGCCCCGATGACCTCTAAATCATACCAACAAATATTATGTCTTTATCAATAAAATTTTTTTCACAATTGTGTCAGAAAGTAGCAGATGGAAACACGAACACAGAGTTAAATATATTTATTCATCGATTAAAATATTTTTGTTTTTTTGTCACAAACCGTATAATAAAACCTAAGGTTATTCTTAACATGAAAACACTTAATGTTTAATTGCTGTACGATTAAGTAAAAAACTGGTTTTAAAAATCACGAAAAAATAAAAGGGAAAGAAAAGAAACATGTCTCTTTCTCCCGATTTTTTAATACACTCTTTTTGAATGCTAGAAACAAAAACTGGCGTTCAAACAATGTTTTTCTTATTCAATTTGTATAAATTCACAATATTTTCCTTTCTTAATTTCCTTCTACAATTATTCTGATTTTCACTCGATATTTCACCATTAACTATATCTACTGAAAGTTAAACGCATGTTGTCAACAGACAAACCATTAAAATTTAGAAAAAATACGGACCAGTTTCAAGAATACCTGCCTATTTCTTTTCACCCTACGGGGGTCATCACTTTTAAAATACCCCTAACAAAATTCAAAGAAATACCGAAACATGTGGTAACCGGTTCATGCATCTGCACTTCAGATTTTAGAAGAAAAATGTTCTTAATTATCTTGCACTTTGAGAGTTGTATCACAAGATAATATAACACAACTCACTTGGCATATTCTGTTGCAGTGTTGCATTCAAATATTCAAAGCAGTTGAAATACCTAGAATAATGTTTTAGCAAAACAAATGTATTTTTAGTCATTGGAGGGAGCTCTATAGAGGAAGCTAGAAGGGGCTCAGCCAATACCATTTTCATGTGGTTACAGGCCCACAAAACAGTGGTGATTTCTCAAAAAGGATTATGTGACAGCTATCTGATGAATCGGTGAGCGGGGAACAATTAACACTTTTTTATGACCCGGCAGATTTTTTGTTGTTAACTGGCAGTAGAAAAAATATATAAAAAGAAATCACTGTATATATATATATATATATATTAAATGAACAAAAAACAATTTCCTTTCCGGCTGCATTGAATCCCGTGTTAGTAATATATATAAATATATATATAAACTCAATTCTACTCTTTTAATCTACTTTAAATATTTATGACCAGCAATAATGTCCAAACAACTGAAAATCCAGAAGTTGATAACATCAAAACTAAATGAAAATTTAAAAAAAAAATGAAAATCTTACTGAAAAAATATAAGTTACTGCTATTTTATAAAATTCTAATTTGAATTCCATGCCTTAAAAATATAGCCGATTTTTATACATGTATTTATTTTGACTATGTATAAGAATGATAAATTCTATAAATAATATACAACATTTAACAACGCATGACTAAAACTATCAAAACTGAAATATAATAACTATCATCATTAAACTAAGTATAAAGCTGTAAATAAGATGTATATCAACTGATTCCCGAAACTAGATGGATTTATATTAGAAATCATTCTATTTTTCTTTTTTCTTTCTCCCCCCTTTAGAAAATTATAAACTTTTTTACACAGCCAGGCAGATAAATAAATCAGATCGAAAAATAATAATAATAAAAGAATGTTGAACCTAGTTCTATACAAAATAATGAGATTCATTTATACAGCAATTGTTGTATATAAAAACTTCAAAAAAGCTTAATAGGTGTTAAATTGCGTGAAAACTGATAACTTATTTTGAAAAAAGTCAGTAATCTGTTCTATAAATGACACTGAAAGAGAATTAGAATCGCATAAGTACAATTAATATTACGATAAAAATATGATACAAAATTCTTTTACAGAAAATTACTTTTGAAAATAGCAGTTTTCTGAATAAAAAGAGTGTGATAATAACTCTCACTATAGATACAGACATTTTATCAATGATGGATCAAAACACATAAAATATTTTTAGATAAAGGTTTTTCTCCATCTTCATGCTGAAAAAACCAATGCTTATACATCAAAATCTTGCTTTAGGTAGTTTTAATATTTTAAATACACACCATTATGGTTAAAATAAATTTAACAACAGAGGCGTGAACTATTTTTCAAATTTAGATGTCTTTAGTAAAGAAAACATAGCGCCTAAAAATGAAACTGTGACTATTTCTAAGTTTGGAAAAACGCAGTATCCAAATACCCAGTAAATACTCAAAATTAATTGAGCTCTACCGAATAACTCACTTGCTCGTTTAAAAATCACATAATTATGTAAAAAGGTGGTAAAAAAAAATACACATTAAAAGACACTTCTAAATTCAAAGATACTATTTCCTTATAAATTCCTAAATTTCTTTTTTGTTCAAAAACGCTTAAAATTTACAAGTTCTCTTGCACACAAACAAGGAAATCCAACAGTTTTTCCATTTTTTGATAAAGGAAATGAATGTTTAAGAAAATGCTGTCGAAGTTGGCGTATTGAATCTAATTTTTGTCCGTGACCTATGTATAGAATATATATATATATATATATATATATATTATAATAGAATAACAACATGTATATATCACAGTTGCTTCATCAATGCATATATATATATATATATATATATATATATATATATATATATATATATATATATATATATATAAATTTGAAATACAAATAACTTCAAATTTGTTTTGAGGATAGAAAGTTTCAGTCGTAATTTCGACATATTTATAAATAATGGCATAAACGCCTTAAGAATTTAGCAGCATGGAGTGGTTTAAGAAAAGAAAAGCACAAAATAATAATAACTGGCAACACCAGTATACGCTAAATGACGGCTCCTGGTGCGAGGACACCGACTGCGCCACAGTTGCTTCATCAAGGCATCTCTCCAGACCAAACCCAGATTTTGCACATAAGTTTTATTATAAGCGATAATACGATAAAATTTAGTGAGGTTTGATTTGAATCGCATGAAATGTTAGTACAAAAGATCGATGTGTTGAAAGTTCTGCGAGTGGAAGCTAATGGAAATCATGCCAGTATCTAACTTAAAAAAAAACTAAACTTGACGCTTATTGTTGGAAATGTAAGAGTTAATAATGCACACAGTGTCACTGAAAGCATGACATTTCAATTCCAGAATGGTTTTTAATCGCAGTATGGTTTAAATAAAAAAAATCTGAGAAATATATTTTCATTACTATTAAAGTTGTAAGATATAAGCTTGCAGATCAAAATCCTCATAAAAACACGCATGATTTTCTTTTCCCGACTTGCAGAGAAGCACACCATTCTACAATTAACTCACCGAAATAAACAAGACTTGGTTAAACGATCATTCTGGTACAGCAGGTTCCTAGTCCTCTCACCCCCCCCCCCTCTTACTTCGTACGAAACATCCTTTTAGTAACTTTCAAGATGCTTAAAAAATACACCTTTCTACAATTAATGCTGAGAATGAAACAAGTAATGATGTTCAAAAAACAAAAAGATATAGAATCTGCCTGTTAGAAAAAGTGACATATTTCAAAATTTTAAAAAAAATTGCTGGAAAAATTTATTAGAAAAAATATTTTTTTAATGTGTAGGCGACATAAATTAAATATATAAAGCAATGTTAACTAACCGCAGTCAATAAGTCAATTATTTACTATTTGTCAATAATAATCATTAATTACTATTCCTCAACTAATAATAGCGAGAATTAATTATTATTTTAATTAACAATAGCAAATGTTTAAGCATAAGCATATCAAAATCATCACGTTTCAACCTTTTGCTTAAAACATCCTTTCGAATGATTGTCAATGTCCTTCAACCGTTTCAATGACATTATACGCTTTGTAATGCAATTTATTGAATTATCGAGTAACCACCCAAAACATCTTAGTTCGAGATTAAGTTACTCGTACTAAGTGTGTGAAATTTCAAAACGAGCAACCCCCGAGTTACTCCTAAAAATGGTACTGTGCGCACGGATACTTTTATTAATAAAAAATGCAAATTTTCTTCAAATGAAATTTTTTTGGTGTTCATAAGTATATTTTGCATATCTTAACATTCTGTAATAATATTTAAATGATATTAATAAAATTTCGATGGGTATTCCAAATGTCGGTAAAAAGAACAGTTACTGACGAGGGCGGGTAGGACAGTATGTGTGTGTGTGTGTGTGTGTGGGTGGTTGTAGGATTTCAATTTAAACACTTCATCTCCTTTATAACGTGCATGATCATCAAATTAACTGACGCTCTAGTACTACTATTATCCATGATTTAAATGCACGAGTTATAAAAAGTTTAGATTGCGAGATCAGAATATCTTCAAGATTGAAAAAGAGACAGTCTTCTTATTTTTATTGTGAAGCAAGCATCGAAATGAGATATAGCCAGTAAAGGCGCTGTTAGGCCTAGTTGGACTATTGGAAAATAAGTATATTGTATATGTTGGGTGAAAAGTGTATTAGCTGTAAAGAAATTATGAGTAAAGTATTGTAGAGTTATCTGTCTAAGACTGTATTAAAGTTTATATTTTGTTATTCAACGTAGTTGTTCATATAATTCCAGTAAACCAATTGTTCACATATCATCTTCTTACATATATATATATATATATAGAGAGAGAGAGAGAGATCCAAAAAATTTAAGTTTCTCAAAAGAAAAATAGGTGGAAAAAATACTTGAAGATATGTAGAGAAAAAATCCAAAAATCCAGTATGCATAAAGTGAAAATTGTTACAAGAGTAATTGGAAACTTATATAGTGGAACACTTTTTCAAGGGCTTCCACTAATCTAAGTAAAATGTAACTGATTTCTGCTTGAGTTAATAGCTAAAGATATATATATATATATATATATATATATATATATATATATATACATTCTCAAATTTCATCTTCCTAAGATCTAGAACAAATAATAACACAATTTATCAAAATATAATTGTCTAAGTACGTTTAGTGTATTAGTAAATAAATCAAATGTTTAAAACTTTTTCAAGGGATCAAATTATCAAATTATAAAGATGATTTATTTTCACAAAAAGGAAAATACTATGTCATAATGAATAGAGGAAAGTATATTCAACTAGGTAAATTATATCCAATGGTTGGAGTATCATAGTTGAGATTTTTTTCCAACAGAGCGAAAATATAATACAGGGATGGTAAATACTACATTTATATCTGAACAGTTCCTTCTTTTTACTCACATTTCATATTTTATTTAGAGGTATAACCACTGCTTGACAAATCGATTCGCCAGGTCGCCACTGGTGACTAAGTTTTTTCAGCGGGCGACCAAATTATTTAATCTGGCGTTTTTTATTTGTTTGAATCTTAGATAATAACTGTTTTCTTCTGTGTACAAATTGAACTAAGAAATTATCTCGAACGACATTTTTTCCCTTCCCCACCCCTATTACGCTTCAAGCAGTGATAGTCCTCTTTGCACGTACCTTTAATGGAAGAACCCAGTTTAAAAGGCATTTTCCTTCTCATGCATATAAACGCCATTTTTTCCACTCTAGCTAGCTAGATTTTTATGAAATTAGAATTTGGGGGAAGGAACAGGTTTCAATAAAACAGATAGAAATAGTGTTAATCGAGCCTTTGTGGCACCTAGAATTGGATACAATGGGAAAAAATGCACATCATCAGGTATAGCATCAGGTATTTTTTGCAGCACTCCCGGATATTTGAAGCATTCGGAAATCAGCATTTTTCGCATACGCCGGTTAATTCGTACTTTACAATTTTTTTCAGAGATATTTAATTTTGATAATTTTCAATACGAAAATTTATTTATATTATCTTTCTAAATTGTGTACTATTCTAAACTATGTAGCTAATAAACTACGCGTGTTATTATTTTTTTCTCAATTAATTCATAAAAAACTTTTATCCGTTTTAAGAATTAATAAAAGTGAGGGGCATGGGGGTAAATATTTTTACTGGCTACCAGATTTTACTAAATTTGTAAATACCTGGCTATAACATGCATTGATACTTTATTAACTCTCTCTCTATATATATACATATATAGCAATATGAATATAGGTGTTCTAATTTTTTTTGTATTGTAATTGAAACAACACCGAATTAACGATTTTTCGTGTTCCGCGAAACTGGTTGAATACTTCAGGCGAGGATGCATTGAAAATGACATAAACAAAATTATTATAATGCATTTTTTGAATAAAGTATGCAGTTAGAAAAAAAAGAGTAAATTGAAATATTTGTTTAATGTATAAATTTTTATTTGCTTAAATTAAATATATGTGCTTTGGCAAACAATATCTGTAATTCACCTTTTCTTAATTTAAAAATTACACTGTTAGTTTTCCATTTTATTGAGTACAAAATCGTGCAATTATGAAAAACTAAATCACTGCTTTATCTGTTATTTTCTTTTAGTCTTTTACAGCTCCGATACAAAAATTGTAAAAATCGGAATAAAATTAAAAATAAATAATTCTGTTTTATTTTAGTCAATAGATAAATAATAATTAGATTTACCAATAGCAATCAGCAAAAAACATTTAATTTTTTTTTACGTATCTTTATAATATTAAGTATTTATATTTAAATTTCTAATTAAATTTTCAGTAGGACTGAAACAACCCCTTAAAACTTTAAATAGCACTACAAATGATGTGAATTGTCTTTTCATTTTGCTCAACAGCATGCAACTAACTTCAGTGAAAAATATGTCCACACTGGGGATCGAACACAGATGCGCTATACCACGGTATCTGGGTTCGATCCCCGGTCTGGACACATTTTTCACTTAAGTTGGTTGTATGCAGTTAAGCAAAGTGAAAAGAAAATTCACATCATTTGTAGTGCTATTTAAAGTTTTAAGGAGTAGTTTCAGTCCTACTGAAAATTTAATTGGAAATTTAAATATATATATATATATATATATATATATTATCCGATGCTGGGAATTTATTCGTATCATGATAGTGTGCTGATGTTACCCACTGATAGTGTGCTCATGTTGACATACCATGTTGCGCTGCGGAGTTGCATCTTTGCCAACGTATATTAGTGAAAGAGGTGCCAGACTGGATGGCTTAATTGGTAAAGCCCTTGGTGCGCTATACCAAAGTATTTGGGTTCGATCCCCGGTCTGGACATATTTTTCGCTCAAGTTGGTTGTATGCTGTTAACAAAATGAAAAGAAAATCCACATCCTTTGTAGTGCTATTAAGTATTTAATTTACAATAACATAGCTTTTTATCAACATTTTTACGATCTGTACGAGAATGCAGCACAGCAGAATTTAAATTAACAAAATTGAATTTGTTCATAGTGTTTGAGGTTTGTTATTCAGATTATATTGCTTTATTTCTTAATGATAAAGAAAGTAGTAACTAAAATATAAGATACAAGTTTAAATTAGACAGTTTTCTTTTCCTCAATCCGCTTCTATTCCTATTAAACTTTATTTATTGATATTTTCAAAAATAATGAGACGATGTTCGGATGCAATTTTCATTATCAATGCAGTGAAGAGAAATTCAACATTACAAGTCCCGGCCTTACCTTGATCAGTCAATTTATTCCTTTCAACGAATATATTTCTAAGTCAGATGACAAAAGAGGTATTCATAAAATATATGCATAAATATTGAGAAAGCATTAGAGTTAAGGCAATCTTGATAAATTAATTGAATACGTCCGTTAACAAAGTGTGCTTCATTATTTGTGATTGTAATAGAAAATCTGACAGCAAATTTCTCAGAGTAAACATTGCTTTTAGTGGAAATAATGTGATTTTCTGTTAAACTTTCTTGAGAATAACTAGTGAAATATGTTATAATAATTTACAATATTTGAATCATTTGAGGAAATCTTTCACAAAACACTAATTTTGTAAAAATGCTTTTGTGTGTAAATATTGTCTTGCTATTTTGAAAAAATGATACGTAGCCTATTTTTAAACAGTTACTATATATTGACCATCTACTGATATACAGGGCGTGAAGAAAAATCTTTTATCCCGAAATTATGCGCAAACTAAAAGAACTACAACTATTCAAATGCGACACCGTTATACTAAAAAATGTACGTCCAACATAATATAGCGCACTGTAAAAAAATTATAGCAAAGTATCCGGTCAACCGACCGTTTTTATAGAAAACGGTAATTTAACAGTAATTCTGACCATAATAAGGACAATATTACATTCGGAACAGCGTTAAATTACGGTTATGTAATCGTTTTCTGTAAAAACGGTCAAATGACCGAATACTTTGCTGCAAATTTTTTACAGTGTACATTGCAGCGATCCCAGTGTCAATATTTAGAAGTTATAGATCCTAACTGTAAAACTGTGCGACATAGAGAAACAAAGTTTATTACAAAAAGGTACAACACCCTACATTTAGGAATGATGTCTTACATGTACAATTTGTTAGCTTCCATGAAACTTTAATGATCTAATCCATGTAACCCCATGTAAACGAAGTATAGTGAAATATTTTTATTTCGATATATGTTAGTTGGCTTAAATACGTCACCAATAGAGTGAAGAAATGTATCATTTCAAGTCTGTAAGATATGTGTGCTGTTATTTGATAAATTTATCGAAAATTAGCTTCGACATAGTGTTTAAGCAATAGTGTTTGAGGGCTACTACCCAAAGGTACACAGATAATCACGAGATTTTCTTCACAGAATGGCAAGTTATAAGTTATATTTAATGAGTTTTACTATCGTTAGAGAGTTTTATTCAAAAGATGCGAATTCAACTTGAATCTGGAATGGATTTTCAAAGTTTCGGTAACTAGTTGTATGTTGGAGAAAACAGCGGTTTTTGAGTGGTGCGAATGTGATGTATTAAATTTTAGTTTATGTAACATAAATTTTATTTATAGCTGTAGTCTCTAAACTTTTTCTAGTTTTCAATGTATTAATGTCGCCGAAGGAGAGTTCTTTAACTGTGTGTTTTTATGTGAATGTTAATCGTTTTTGACAGCTGGATTTCAGTATAAAAGAACCTGTATCTAAACGTAAGTTGCTTTTTTTGGAAATTCGTGTCCACTGACGAGATTTCTGAGCTGCTTCACGTTTACGTTGCTGAGCGTTACGATACCCAGCTAAAAATGAACTGCAGTTTTTCTACAGAAGTGAAGTATTTTTAAAGTTTTTCTACAGGCAACTGTAGATTTTCTGTAGTGCAATCTTGACTGTAAAAATACTTCAGTTATTTTGCAGTTAATGTGTAGTAATTTTGCAGTAATTTATTTCAAAAATACTGTGAGCTTTTATCTGCAAAAATACTGCAGTTTACGTGAATTTATATTATAATCATAAATTTAAAAAATAATGAGACTTTACATCTGTAGTAAAACTGTAGTAAATTTGAAGTATTTTTACAGTCATTATTTCAGTATTATATTTTCTGATGTATCTGCAGTATAACTGCAGTTACTTTAAGGTAATTTTACAGAACTTAATTTTAGTAAGTTTGTGAGATATTTTCTGCAATTTATCTGCAGTTTTAAAAGCTAAGCAATATTAAAGTCTTTCAGTTTTTGACAATATTGCGTATTTACTCTGTTATTAATAATTAACACTGTTTTCAAGACTTTTAGTTTAATGGGACTAAATTGAACAAAAATCAAAATCCTCAGCCGGGGGGGGGGGGGCGAACACTGCTTTGAACCACCCATTTTGAGATAAATTTTTAACACATAAATATATATATAAAAAAAAATAACTTTCATGGGGAATTTAAGGGGGAAAGTCCGCCCTTCCGCCCAACGGGAAATTTGTACTTTCTCTTAGTGTTTAATTACTTTAAATTACTCGGAAAAAGAATAAATTTACTGTTTTACAAAATCGGTCAAATTAAAAAATTAAATAAAATTTTAAAATCCAGGGAGGGTTAATGAAGGACCCCCCCCCCCACCTCCTCCAACGGAAAATTCTTAGTTCCTCTTTTAAGTTAAGCGAGGAACAGCGACTTAAGCAGCGGACACTGCTTTGAACCACCCATTTTTAGATAAATTTTTAACACATAAATATATATATAAAAAAAAAATAACTTTCATGGGGAATTTAAGGGGGAAAGTCCGCCCTTCCGCCCAACGGGAAATTTGTACTTTCTCTTAGTGTTTAATTACTTTAAATTACTCGGAAAAAGAATAAATTTACTGTTTTACAAAATCGGTCAAATTAAAAAATTAAATAAAATTTTAAAATCCAGGGAGGGTTAATGAAGGACCCCCCCCCCCCACCTCCTCCAACGGAAAATTCTTAGTTCCTCTTTTAAGTTAAGCGAGGAACAGCGACTTAAGCAGCGGACACTGCTTTGAACCACCCATTTTGAGATAAATTTTTAACACATAAATATATATATATAAAAAAAATAACTTTCATGGGGAATTGAAGGGGGAAAGTCCGCCCTTCCGCCCAACGGGAAATTTGTACTTTCTCTTAGTGTTTAATTACTTTAAATTACTCGGAAAAAGAATAAATTTACTGTTTTACAAAATCGGTCAAATTAAAAAATTAAATAAAATTTTAAAATCCAGGGAGGGTTAATGAAGGACCCCCCCCCCACCTCCTCCAACGGAAAATTCTTAGTTCCTCTTTTAAGTTAAGCGAGGAACAGCGACTTAAGCAGCGGACACTGCTTTGAACCACCCCTTTTGAGATAAATTTTTAACACATAAATATAAAAAATAACAAATAAATAACTTTCATGGGGAATTTAAGGGGGGAAAGTCCGCCCTTCCCCCCAACGGGAAATTTGTACTTTCTCTTAGTGTTTAATTACTTTAAATTACTCGAAAAAAGAAAAAATTTACTGTTTTACAAAATCGGTCAAAATAAAAAATTAAATTAAATTTCAAAATCCAGGGAGGGTTAATGACGCCCCCCCCCCCTCCAACGGAAAATTTTTAGTTCCTCTTTTAAGTTACTCAAAAGAACCAATTTTATTATGCTGTTCAAAAACGGAGAAAACGTAATTTTAGTTACTTAAACTTTAAAATTCAGAAAGTAGTAATTGAACACCCCCCCCCCCCACACGCACACATATGCACCTTACACACAACGAAAAATTCTTAGTTCTTTTATTTTAAGTTTTTATTATTATTATTATTATTTATTTTAGTTATTTTAATTATTTAGTTATTTAAATTTCAAAATCGAGGGAGAGGGAAATTGCCTTTCCACTTATTAACTACAGGCATGATGACTTCCAGTTTTTAAGAAAATTTTACTTCAAAAAACAAGTGAAAAATGTAAATCTCCTTTTGAACATTTGATTTTTTTTTTTCGTAACTGACTATGTGAAGAAACGCTACATCTCAACTCAACTCAGATTCTGATCGTTCTGTTTACATTTTGACGGCGACGGGTGACGGCGGTAAGCGGTAAGTGCAAGCGTTTGTATATTATTTTTCTTATTCGCTAGCTTTGTTAATATAATAATTAGTGCCGTAATTTTTTAAATGTTTATATATAGCCATAAGATGGCTAAAAATATGTACCGACAGACACCTCTACAAATCTAGATAGATTTAAAAATTAGATACATTCAACGTATTTATAAAGTACCACGTTGTCTTGCCAAAAAAAATTATTTCGGAGGAGATTTGTATTGTCAATGTGTCGTCCATATTGTCTTATTTTAGACTTTTTTTTTTTTAAAATACTGTAATAGCGATGGAGTTAATTTAAAGTTTGTTGTTCCTACAATTACGATTATGCCAAGGTTGCAGCTATGATTTTATCAAAATCATCACCAAGCTTACATATGCATGGTATATATGAATATATATATATTACACACCAAACATTCATATTAATGCTATATACGTCATTATATATATATTATTTGCATCATATGACTATAACTTTCGGCCACATAAATCACGAAATGTTGAACACATATAGTATTATTATAATGTCATATATGCTTTATAATTTGATAAATTTTGGTCACTAGATGTTTTTTCTTATATTAATTTTACATTATTTTGTAATAAAAAATGCAAAAAATGAATCCTGAAATGTGTTTTATGGTGTTCAATGGATAAATAAGCTAAAAAAAAATTATTTTCTTTAAATCCAAAGTTTTTATTATTACAAACAAGTAACAGCATCCAAAATTTTAAAATAAGCTATCAAGCTGGGGTGTAAAAATCTAGGAGTCAATGGGCCAATTCTCACCACTAAATTTTATTAGTATTCTTCGGCTAAATTTTATTATTATACTTCACCTAAATTTTAACAGTATTCTTATTAGTCGAAGAATATTAAAAATTTAGTGGTAGTAATCTACCCATTGGCGACTAGATTTTTACACCCCTGCTATCAAGTATAAAAATATAGCAACAAATATTTTGTTATTAATTGAAAAATGTTAACTGACACCTGTAACATACCAATTTGGCAAACTATATTGGAAAAAGAAGAAAAAGCTTTTAATCACATTTCATGTAACATATCATCATTCAGGAGGACAATATTTAAAATAGCATTACTTTAAATTAAATTATAATTTTTATAAAGTTATTTTCCTCCTGGTATATTATTTGTAAACTTTGATTAAAAGCAATTGAAAATATATGTAAAAACCTTGAGAAACCATTAATTTATTGACACACAGGCTAAGTACAGTCAAGATCAACCCAAACAATATTATAAATTTCATTGTAACGATAAAAGGCTCAAATATTTAATTTAATTTTGTAATAAATATGAGTTATTTGAATTCACAATAACAAACTCTAAATTAACTCCATCACTATTAAAGAAAAGTTTAAAATAAGATAATATGAACAAAACTTTGAAAATACAAATATCCTATGAAATATTTTTTCTAGTAAGGCTTTTATAAATACGTTGAATCTATCTAATTTTTTTTAAAGAGAAACCAGTTTTGAAGAAGTGTCTGTCAGTACATATTTTTAGCTATCTTATGGCTATGTATAAACATTTAAAAAATGAATTAAGGTGTTAATTATTATATTAACAAAGTTAGCGAATTACGGAAAATAATGGACGGACGCTGTCACTTATTGCTCAATGCCTAGAGTCGCATGTAAAATGTAAACAGGTTTAGAATTTAGCTATAGGTGAAAATTAGCAGTAGCTATTCACCACATAGCGATTAAAGTTGTAAAACGGCAATTAAAACATTGTCATTGTTTACCACCTCTGCTTTCAGGTAACACATTCCATGGCAATCCTTGAGCGACTAATTTTGTGATTCCCCCCCCCCCCCCTAAAGGTGAAAATAAGCAGTCGCCATTTGTTGATTAAACTTTAAAAACTGGCGATTAAAAATGTGGAAAGCACAAGCCAAATGCAGGATTTCCCAATTACCATTTTCTCCTAAATTTCAAGATTTTTCAGCGTCCATTCGACGAAATTCATAATTTTTATGCGTCCATTCGAAGAAATTCATGGCTTTTACGCGCCCGTTTGAAGAAATTTACGATTTTCCGTGCATAATCGAAGAAATTCATGATTTTTACGTGGCGATCCATAAAATTCATGATTTTTATGCGTTTGATCGACAAAATTCAGAATTTTTACACTGCCGAATGACGAAATTTGATTTTTACGTAGCAAATCGACAAAATTCATTATTTCTCTCCGGCCGATCGAAGAAATTCATTATTTTTATGCACACGATCGGCAAAATTCAAGATTTTTACACTGCCGAATGGCGAAATTTGATTTTTACGTAGCCAATCGACAAAATACATGATTTTTACACGCCAATCGATAAAATTCATGATTTTTATGCACTCGGTCGCTAAAAATCATGATTTTTATATGCCCGATCGACGAGATTTGTGATTTTTATGCATTTGATCGATGAAATTCAGGATTTTTACACTCCCGAATGGCGAAGTTCTTTTACGTAGCCGATCGACAAAATTCATTACTTTTTCTGAGCATGATCGACAAACTTCATTATTTTTACGCACATGATTGAGAAAATTCATGATTTTACACGCACTATCGATGAAATTCAGGATTTTTGCACTCTTGAATGGTGAAATTTGCAATTTTTCTTACGAAATTCAATTTGTGGGTTTTTTTTTTTTTTCGGTTAATGTGCGTGAAGTGTACATATATATATAAGTTACTAACCGCTGTTTGAATGAATTTCATGCATTCTAGAGATTGCTGCATTGTGAGTTTCGTGCATCCAGGAGTGTTTTTTTTTTTTTTTTTTTTTTTTTTTTTTTTGGGGGGGGGGGAGTTATTGTAGGCGAAGCGTACATATATATATATATATATATATATATATGTTACCAGCTGCTGTTTGAATGAATTTCATGCATTCTCAAGATTGCTGCATGGTGAGTTTCATACATCCACGTTTTTTTTTTTTTTTTCAGTTAATGGGTTGGGTTGGGTTGATTATTGACGGCCAGTTATCCACACTAGGGATATAGGCCCGGGGGGAGTGCCCTTCGTGGGGGTCTTTCTAAGGGAACCTAACCCGTATTTACGCATGGATAAATCCACGGCTCGAAGAAAACCATGAAAACTCTGAACGATTAGGCCGACGGGCGCGATTGGGATCGAACCCAGCACCTCCCGTCTACCAGCTTCGAGAGCACAACCTCTCAGCCACTGGTGGGGCTTTTCAGTTAATGTATGCGAAGCATACATATATATGTTACTAACTGCTGTTTGAATGAATTTTATGCATTCTAGAGATTGCTGCATGGTGAGTTTCATGCATCCAGGGTTTTTTTTTTTCAGTTAATGTATGCGGAGTTAATGTACCTGCTTAATCCGGTAACGGATAATTGCATATATAAGTGTTTTCGCGGTCTCCTCTGGTAATGGGATCCAGGATAATGGATATTCAGGGCCATGTTGCCTGCAAGTTTGTTGTAAATGTATCACTTGTACGTGCCACTATTCGAAACAAGCTAAATTCGGCAGCAAAGGCTGTGAAATGTGAGAAGAATTTGTAAATACATTTGGTATTTAAATACGATGTAAATTATAAAGCATAAACATCAAATGTTAATAAAATGTTTTTTTTTTAATTTAAACCTTATTTGCATCATAATTGTATACAAGATAAAATTGGAAGGACAAATCAGGACGCAGGTAAGAGTAATTTTTGTAAATTTTAGCATTTTTTTAGAAAAACAGAAAAGCATATATTTGTTTTGCTTTTAATATGAATTTTATGCAGTTATTTTTTATTAGCTGTAATATATGTAATACATTTTATTTCATAGTAAATGGTATATAATTTAGAAATTTACATATATGCATGTATCCTTTCATATAATTTATTTTATATATTCAAAATTATATAAATATTCAATGCACATATAGATAATTTCTTTAAGAGATGCAAAAATATTCAAATTTGAAATTTACATTGTGGAAAAATTAGTCGCAATTAAAATTAATTTTTACATTTAAATTTCGTGTAGGGGAGACCGGTACACACTGGACCTATGGGCACAGTGGACCACCCCCTAATATTTTATTTATTTAAACTTTTTAAAAGCTTCTCTTATATCCTAATAGACAACAGCACTGCACTGATTATTTATAGCCGTCAGAAAATATGTTTAGCTCAGATTGAACTATTTTATCCTGATTGGTTGTTTTGAGCTTCTAAAAGTAAAATTTTTCATCATATTTGAATTTTTTTAGTAATTAAAGGTTGTAGATAAATAAGATAAAACAGCTTTTTTGTAAAGCTAAGATACTTGTTTTTATTTAACTTTAAAGTTAATATGTTTAAAAGGAAGCTATAAACAATATTAATACGATTATTTATTGAACTTCAACATGGGTCACAGTGGACCACCCACTCCTGGGCACAGTGGTCCACAATCCACTCTGCTCCTGTAATGCAGAATGTTCAAAATATTTAATAATTGCTTATTTACTATAAAGAAATATTGTTTAAAAGTAGTTATTTAACTGTAAAATAAAGTAAACAAAGAAAAATGACAATTTATTTAATATAGTAAGAAATATTTTGTTTTGTATTTACTGCCTTTGTTAAATATAACTGTAGTCTAAATTGGTGATTATTCTATTCAAGTAAGATTCGTGAGATGCAAATTGAATGGAAATCAGTTTATTTTTCCCGAAACTGTAGATGAATCTATTGTTGATGTCAATGATTTCATAATATTGCTCTCAGACCCAAAAGTATTTCAGGAAAGTTCCAGGCTCAATCATACTCATAAGTATTTTGGAATTTCATTTGCAAATTGTAATGTGCGCTGATTGTTTTGTACTTAAGTAATAACTTCAACTAAATTGCAATTGTTCCTGTATTAATCTGTTATTATTTTCAAAATATAATTCATTTTGTTTTTGTTTCAAAATGTTACTCATAATTTAAATTACTGTGTTATTTCGTGGGTAAAGGGAAAATAAAAAAGACTTAGATTAATTAAAAATAGACTTATATTGTATATTTTAGATAATACCTAATAGCGGTCCACTGTGGTCCACTTTACGGATGCATATAAAAAAATTTCTTTTGAAAAATATATTGAAAACTATGTTATGATAAATGTATAAAGGTTTAAGGAATATTCAAAAATATTTTTTATGCAGATCGGTTTGTCCATTAAAGAGAAAAAAAAATTAACTGAAAAAGTAGTCCACTGTGTACCAGTCTCCCCTACATTTAATATTTAAAATTATCATCTAAATCTGCCACAATAGACTTCATTATGAATTGCTTATGAGATTAAAAATTTGTAATCCCTTTCGCACAATATATATATTCTCACAAGCTTCGTAATATATATTCTCACAAGCTACAAAGAAAATCATTTTTTTTTGGGAGGGGGGAGGAGGCAGTAAGTACATATTCAATAATCAAACAGTTACAGCAATTAAAAAAACAAGGATATTTTATAAAAATGTTTAAATGCTTGGGTAACAAAATTACAATGGACAAAGAAAAAGTTATGTCCACTCTGATTTAAATTCTGGTGCATCTATTTGCTTTATCAATTTGAAATTTCTGTAGAGGATTGAAAAGATATACCATTATATAAAGAATTATAATTTAATTTTTTAAAATTCATATACAATTATTTTTAATTGCAATTTTTATTGTTGCAATGGAATTACTAAATACACATTATCAATTTTCTTCTTCACATTGAATTTATTTATAAAATTGCACTTTTTATTACAAAATTTTAAAAGTAAGATTTTAATTTTTAGCCAATAACCATGTGTCCTTGATTTCAAAGAAATTGCCCAGTAATGAAACTATTGAAAAAATAAAAACAATTCAATACCATAAAAAAATCATTGCTTGAAGATTGAAGTACTATGATTATTATGAATACTTCACTCATCTTTCAATATTATTATTTTGAGTAAAGTCGTTCATACAATTTCTTGAATTCTTCCATTTTTCAAAAGGTAACCATAATAATTGAATAAGTCAGCCATGATCAAAAAATATTTTTCAGTGATGATTAATCGTTGTATGCATGATATATTTTATGCACAGATTGCATATAAATTGAGATATGAAAAAAAAAAATTAATTAGATTTTAGTGCTGATTTTTTCATACAGAAAAATTAATATTTTATATATATACATATTTTGTAATAAATTTCTAAAAGGCTGCAGTGAAACTGCAAAAAAATGCAGTTGAAAGACCGCAGTGATTTGTCACAAATCATTGCAGTTTTTTTGAAGTCGACATAACTACACATTTACTGCAGTAACTGTGTAGTTAAAATGCAGTTGGAAGTCTGCGGTGATTTGGCACAAATCCCTACAGTTTTTTTGAAGTCGACATAACTACAAATTTACTGCAGTAAGTGTGCAGTTAAAATGCAGTTGGAAAACTGCGGTGATTTGGCACAAATCTCTGCAGTTTTTTTGAAGTCGACATAACTACAAATTTACTGCAGTAAATTTGTAGTTATGTCGACTTCAAAAAAACTGCAGGGATTTGTGCCAAATCACCGCAGTTTTCCAACTGCATTTTTTTTGTAGTTTCACTGCAGTTCATTTTTAGCTGGGTAAATTAGAATAATGTTTTGAATAATGTCTGCTTTCCATTTGGCTTATAATTCGTAGATAAAAGCCGTTTATAAAGGTTAAAAATTGTCAAAGGAAAAGTAGATATTTTCAATGTTATTGAAAATTGGGTATATTAATTAAACTTTGCTCGCCTAGCTCATACCTGTAGCCAAATATTTTACAAAGCTGCTCTTAGTTTTACACTTTTATTTACTTAATTTTACACTTTTTTCTAGACTTAATCTTTTGTTTCTCGTGTACTTACTGCATTGGCTGCTACTAAGTGTACTTACTGCATTGGCAGATATATTTTCTCATTTAAACTTTTTCCCACTAAGCATGACAATAACTGTTTGCAATAAACTATGTTTCTAAGTTGTACCTGCACACGCCTAGAAAGAGTGGGAGCTCATTTAATTTCGAAAAGAGGGCAAAATAGTTTATCAGCATACCGCATATATACCTATTACGCTGCTCCCGATATTTGCTAAAATTTATGAAAAACCTTTTATAAAAAATAGTAAAGAATAAGTTACATTATTACTAATAATAAAAGTTTATCAAACTATCAGCATGGTTTTACTGAACAATAATCCACTCACACTGCTTTTTAAAAGCTCTTTTCTACGCTGACACAAACCAATTAAACCTTTTCATTTCTTAATATTTTATAGATGCATTCGATAATTAACCTTGTGATCGTTCTTTATTATCTATCTCAACATTAAATCTTCGCCTCCAAAATAAAAATAAACTTAGCTTTTATTTTGTGTGGTAGACGTGCTCAGATGGAATGGTTTTCAACCGACCTAAATTATTGTTCTCTAAAAGTTTATCTTCTCTTGCCATGGCTCATTTTTGTTGCTTGCCCTTCTCGGGACTTTATTGGGAACAAAAAAAAAAGCAATACATTTTATTTTACAACTTTAACCAAGAAACTAAATAGATAATATTTAAAATTTTAATCTAATGATATTAAGACAAAATGATAATTTAAAGACAAAATGATAATTATCTTCTTTAAATTAAAAATTACATAAAAGAAGTTCACCTCTTTACCAGTTTATAAAAGTTTTTTCACCGTTGTTTATAGAGTTGTAACTGTCTTTTCTCCAAGCATTGTTCAGAACCTCTTCATATTTTGTTTTCCAATATAATTTGTTCTCCAACGTTATAAATCCGGTTTTACCACACCAGAATGAGGTTCGGAAAACAAATCATAAAATTGCACCCATAAATACTCATAACAGTTCTATTTTGAAATATACATCTTTATTAAATATGCTACACACAATAATATCAAGTGTTTAAAAAACTTTAAATGTGTTAATATTTAAGATTTTTGTAACATAGTACCCACAAAAACAAAAAATTATAAAATAAACATTCCAACATAGAAATTATATATATGCCTGCATGAAATTACCGTAATGGTTGTGTTTTATTCTTTCTTACAACTAACACAAACTGAGTTAGACGGTGTTCATTTGACTATATGGTTCTATCAATTTTCCCCTAATATGTAGCAGAGTTAAGGGATTCACATAAATTACACACACATATGTTATATATATGTATATATACATTTATATATGAATATCTATGTATTAAAAATGAACTCACGTGTGTGAAAAACAGAGAAAGCGATATTATAAAAATCAATGGAAAGAATGCTGCAAGAATGAAACATAATACAACGAAAAATCAAAAATACAATACTACGAATAGCTCATGGATTCTTCAGATGTGCATCATAAGAAAAATTCGTAGTACATATATGTTATTTCTTCAAGACAAAAAATTAATCTCACCATTGTTAAACATCGTATATATATATATACTTTTTTGTCGTTGTTAAACAATGACAAAAAATAATATATATATACGATACTTTATTAATTATATTGTGTTAGAAATGCATATGATTATGTTGAATAACATATTCTGTACCTACTGGAAGTAATATGAAATTTGTATTTATAAGTTACATTTAAATATTTTGTTAAATACATAATCGATTTATAACATTTGAAAAAAAATCAAAAACACCTGAATTATCCTAGACTTTTATTTATCCATTTATTTTTAAAGTATAAATACTTTGGAAACCTTCATCAAATTACTGGTAAGAAGCAAGGCCAATCATTTTCTTTCACAGACAAAAAAATAGTTTACTTTAATAATGATTATTGATAAGAAAACATCTTTTAATGCATTTTATAATTAATATTTACACACACACACACAAAAGCACCATTTAAATTTTCTTTAAATACTATGACTTTTGTAGAGCTTCTGTTTCTTTTGCAACTCGGCTGACGATTTTTAAATAAATATATATATATATATATATATATATATATTTCCTGAAATGTGTAAATTTTGTTGCTAGTGTGAAGCAGTTTCTAAATATTCCATTTCGATAAAAAAAAAACATTTATGTCCCATACATTAATCTTAGTATCATGATATATTATATACGGAAGAGATACTCTTATATGAATGGCGCTTCGCTCTCATATTTTGTAAAAGAACATCTTCTGAATTTTAAAAGAAGTGAATATATTTTAGAGGATGATAGAAATAATTTTCTATTTGAGAGAAAAATATTATATATATTTTCATCTTTCTTTTCTAGCTAAATGTTACAGTGTTATCTGTTGTAGAAATGGAAATTTAAACATAGTACATTTGAAATGGAAAATAAAAGATTTTGAATGTTTTGTGTAAAACACTTTCAAACATTCTACAGTGTGAAAAGAACAGTTTTTCTCTCTTTTATTAACGTAATTTAAATCGCGTTTTCACAAAACGCATTTCTGAGAGAAAACCAATAGTGTATTACTTTCTGATATTTTTAGAAAATATGCTGCAGTTTTACGTATTTAGCACTTGCAACTACCAATATAAAAAAACATATATATTGTTCAAATTTCCACCTTTTTCATTTTTAAATAAAATTTATTTAAATATCTAATTGGGATTTTATAAAAGAGCAATTGTTTCCCTCGGAAGAACCAGTACGTTTTCGAGTTTTTTAATTCGTACGTCTCTTCCTGAATTCCACTTGGTATAAGTTATCTAATTAAAATAATATATATATATATATATATATATATATATATATATATATATATATATATATATATTATTTTAATTATAATATAAATAATATAAATAATATAAATTTTAAATATATATATATATATATATATATATATATATATATATTATATAAAAATTTTATTTCGTATTATTCCTTTAAATTAATCTAAATTATGACATAGTCATTATTTCCTTAATTCTTAATAATATTTATTCCTATTTAATGTCATTTTAAAAGTAATAACACGTATATTAATAATTATCTTATTCCAAATCTTAATCTAAAACTTTAAGTTCATTCGTAACTTTTATCAACTCCCCAATCTATAATATTCTGAGGACGCTTATTGTCATTTCTAATGTTTTTAAAAGCCATTTTTTTTATTCAATGCTTCGCTTCGCGCGCTGGGTATTTTTCACGTCAAAATCAATGCGCAGCTACGATAGGGATTCTTTCGTGTTAAATCTTCTCCATCGCACCTCATTCGCTTAGCTTAATTTCGTCTATCACTCATTGGCTCGTGCATACGTTACGTCGTTTCAATAACTCTACGCGCCGTTAACAAAATTCGCTTGCAAGCATTTGGAGTGCAGATTTTTGTCGTGTTTGGAAGTGCTGACCAAATCGTTATCTGGTGTTCTGCGACTTAGAAATTCACAACAGCCTCTTAAGATCTATTACATTATGTAGTGAGTTATCGTCAAGCCTGAGGACTATACGTTTATACCTGATACTGTGGAAACTGTTACTGCCATCGTTCCTGGTCGTTAATAAACAATGTATCTGGAAATTGGCTGCCGTTATTGAAGAAATTCTTATGGTGTTTCATCATTGCCTAACCTCCTCGCCATGATTCTTGATTACGACTGCAATAATTCACCATCTTTAACAAACTGCAATTTTCTAGTGGAATATTAAATCATCTTCGTAAAAAGTTTACATATATATCTAAATATATGTGAGATAGTTTTCCGTATCATAGTAAATTATATCAACACACTATTGACATGTTATTTCTGGCAAGGGATGTATTGGTAGAGACACTAATTTTCAGTCGTAAGTCGATCACGATGGAAGGCAATGGTATAAATACATTGGGAAATTTCTCCGTCAAATTAAAAAGAAGCAGCATTATCATCAATGAATTTATTACACTTCACAAAGCAGTGACAATTCCACTAATTGTCCAGTGCAGAAGTAATATCTGGGCTGTGTTACGTTATAGAAAGTGAACGACGATATTAAGATATTAGAGATCCATCAATTTGAAGAAAAATCTCCTTCAAGTGACGGGGGTTATTTAGCAAGTCGAAAAACGTACAAAATATGCTCTCCAAGGCTGTGTACCCTCGTTATATACTATCAATTTGGTCTAGAATTTACTGACGTGCCGATGGAAGCGACAACCGAATGGTAGTTAGGTGTGGTTTGGGGGGATGACTTGCTTAGTGATTGGTTGAAAAGGATGAGCGACGCGGGCAAAACATGACGAAACGTCGGAACTCTATATTAAAAACGTAGAAATAAAAAAGGGAATAATTTAGATGTTAGCTTTACTTTGCAAGGAATGCTGGGATGTCGAATAATAATTTTAATAAAAATAAAAATGGTATTAAAAAACATTCTACAGAAATAAAAATTTAATATCTCAAATATGAAGAAATAAATTAGTTACGGAAAAATGGCGAATTTTTTTTATTATTATATATATATATATACATTGTTTGGATTCATAGTTTATATATACTCATATATATGATTTTTGAGTGACCTTTCCTCATTTTCGGTATACAATTTTAATATTTCATGTTCATTTAGGTAGACATTTTATTGTTTTATGAAATATGCCGTACAAAATCTGATTAAATGGTTTTAAAAGATTCAACACAAACATTACTGCAAGTATTCTAGAATATGTTATTTGCTAATAAGTAATGGTTATGAGATATTTTCATACACTGTTGAAAATTTGCAGTAAACTGTCCAGTCATTCAACAGTTTTTATAGAAAACGGTTACGTAACCGTAATTTAACTTTATTCTGACCATAATATGTGCAATAATATGGTCAGAAAAGAGTTAAATTATGGTTATGTAACATATTTCTATAAAAACGATCGAATGACTGGACAATTTGCTGCAAATTGTTAGCTGTGTACGCACCATTCTGCATAAAGTTAAAGAAATGTGAAACTTGGTTAATGCAATTTCGATACTTTGATTTTTCATACACAGATTTTTATATGTTTATGAAACATCCTTCTTCTACACTGTAAAAAAAAATGCAGTAAAATTAAAGGCAGGGGCCGGCAAAGAGATTCCTGTCATACACCGTAAAAAAAAATCAAAAAAAAAAAAAAAAAAAAAAAAAAATCATGCCCATCATTTTGTGCAGCCCGTAATTTTACGGGGCAAAGTAATATAGCATTATAATGTACATGATATAATGCACTTTAAAACACAATAACACTTTGCTTACTGTTCCGTAGCACGTAGCACGTTAGATAATAATCACAGAATCGCTGTTTAATCGGGTTAAAATTTTCGAAACACGAGTAAAATGCAGGGTTACACCCTAGCGGAGGACCATGTATGGGGTCGTACCGTATTTTTGCTAACATATGGGCTAGAACTGTAAGAATATGCGGATTTCTCTTAATTTTCAAAGTATCTAAGGGATAAGGCTGCTTATTTAGTGGATCAGACAATTTTCCATCAAATAAGGCTGTGGCCCGTGAAAATTGAAGAGCGAAAGCTCATAAATTTACGTTTTTTTCTGAGAGTGTATCCCTATTGAATAATACTTGAATGCATTTATATTTTCAATAAATAAAATCTGCTGACGTACGATAAATATATCCCACCAGAAATATAAATTGTTCTTTATTTTCGTGTACTCTCTGCTAAGGCTTGACGAAGATAATTCAATTCCGGAAATCATTTACTATCATAATCATTCAACATGTCTTAAGAAATTCAATCAGCTGAAATATAACAACATGGATATAAATCATATCATTTATTAATAATAATTGTGAGTGCCAAATGTTTTTATATCTGTCAGTCCGATTTTGTTTCAGAAATAAATGAATATCAAACAGGAAAAAAAAAAAGATTTCTCAAAGATGTTTTATAGATTAATGGAGACTTATTTAAGTTTATAACGAAGTTTTAACTATGGTAACGCTAATTAAAACGTCGTTGGAGGATTTATGTTTCTTTCAAAAATAAATATTTTTGGTAAAGAGAAAAACTTATGCATCCCCAGAATATTTGATAACTTTTAATTATAGAGAGTGAATGGCCTTCAAACTGATATTTAAATACATTAATCAAATTATCTTCTCTATACTACATCATGTTTAATAAACATCAATAAACAAAAAAATATCAATATACTTATTCTTCTATAATACTTATAGCAAAAACATCCTTCCAGCATGTACAGGCGGAAAAAGGCAGCTTCCATAGTCCATGTTTATAAAAAATCAACTCACTTTACTCAAACACCCGAAGCTAAAATGCTTGGAACCCGATTATAGAAGATTCAATCCCAGTTTTCGTTGATACTGAATATGAATGTGAATTTCAGCATAACAAAAAACAGATTGTTTCAAAATGTCAGCCAACGTAGAATTTCAAACTACCATATCTCAGTCATTTTTTAAGATAAAGCCAAAACAAAAATGTTCCGGGATGTTTGTATCACGATCTGACACTTATAATGGAAACAACTTTTTCAATTTATATTTTATATTCATCTGTTTGAATAAAAAAAAAACTGGCCGCTATTTTGAAACAAAATGGCGCATGAAGCTGGCCAACGAACTCGGTCGAAAAATTGATTTGTTCTGTGCACATGATCAGTCACATTCATATCGGTCCATAAATACGAGAGTTACAGCATAACAAATGTCAGATTGCTTCAAAATCTCAGCCACTGTACAATTTCAAACTACCATATCTCAGCCATTTTTTAAGATATAGCCAAAACAAAAAATGTTCCAGAATCCTTGTATCACATTCTAACACTTAACGGAAACAATTTTTTCAATTTATAATTTTTTGTACGTCTTTTCGATTTTTTTAACAAAATTATTTTTTTAACTGGCCGCTATTTTGAAACAAGATGGCGGATGAAGCTGGCAAACGAACTTGGTCGAGACTTTGGTATGTGCTATACACAAACTTAGTCACATCCAAATCGGTTCATAAATAAGAGAGTTACAGCATGACAAATTTCAGATATATATATAATCAACATTTGAACGAAGGGTGGTTTTGGGGTCTGGGGGGTCATGATCGGCGAAAATATACCTTTTTTTTTTTTTTAATTGCTTTCCTCTGAACGTCTGCAATAGGTAGTTTTTGTGGTGAAAGCTACCTATATGTTAATTAAAAAAATACATTTTTCATGTATATATTTTTATTATTTGGTAGTATATAATAATAAAATAATTTCAATACAGCATATATTCTTCTTTTTATGAAGGCACGTGTAATGGAATGTTTAATTTTAAAATCTGAAGTAAAATTATTTTAAAAACTGCGATATTGAAAAGAATGTAGTCAATTGAAAAGCAATTGTGCATACCTGTATTCATACAGAACATAAATAAATAAATAAATAAATAAAAACAGATAAACTATGTTAAGCTGTTACACGTACGATAAAATATATTTTACATATTAAATATTCACAAATGAACATTTCATGCAAATGTGTCGTATAAAAGTGCTCTAACATCAGAAGATTTAAAATACATATTACCTGTAAGATGCTAAGAATTAATACATAATTTATCTATTTTACATTAAATAATTAAATAGCTAAATAATTTTTGTATCATTTTACTTGGCTTTCTTTGTAGAATATTTTTATACATATTTCACTATTTTCATGTAAAATGAAAAAAAAAATTGAAATTTCTACCTAATCAAGCTTTATCATTTTAAAATGCAGAAAGTGCAGTTCTTTAAAAAAAAATTATAAGAAATTATCTGTTATTTAAATAAATATATAGTTATCATGTATATAAAAGACATTTTCTGTATATGTATTTTTAGTTTTAACTCGACCGATTTTTTCTTATTCTTGTTATCGCAAAAAATTTTATATTCCTGAAGAAATAAAAGTAAGAAGTCGGATGTACTAATTAAAGGATATGCTTCTAAGTATATTTTTGTTCTTTAAAATTGCATGTAAAATTCTAGCTTCTGTAATATTTGTCTGATTAAAAACTGACAAATGCATAAAAAATTTAAATTTTATCTAATATGGGAACTAGTGACACATCACTTCAATAATTAAATTTACCTGAATAAAAATTTTCATTTACTTTTTTTACAAAAGATATACTTTTAAAACATAATATATATTTTTCGTTACAATTTTATGCTTCATTTTTATCTAACGATTTTGCAAAAATGTGTTTGCACTGGAGAATATATATATGAAAATTAGTAGTTATAATCTCATGCTTATGCCTTGTAAAGGTAAGATTTACAAACTTTTGAAAGCTCAATATAATGTTGCATTAGAAATTATATCATACCTTTCTAATTTGTTTAAGTCACTTCAAATGAATTAAATTGCGCTTTAAAATGTAGAATAAAATGGCGATATATGCAATACTTATTTCATAATACCTTTTAAATTCACAAAAAACAAAGCACACATCTTTAAAGCCTTATACCTACCTACTCTTGTATCTTACATTTCAAATTGAATCTAATTGAAAAAATAAAATTTAATTACCTAAATTTACTTTTATTTCGCATAGTATGCGAAATGTGCATATTAATTATTCATGATATAAAAAAAATTATAATAATAATAATAAAAATAAAATAAACTTGTCATTTTTCAAACGTAACACATCTATTTAAAGTAACATTAAAATATTTTAATCTTTATAATTTATATCCATACATAGATAACTATCTATATATATATGTATACGGAAGATAGATGCTTATGATAATTATTTTTATCCATTTTTAATGAACTGATGTAAGTTATTCCAATTTCTTATGCATTGTTTCATCATATTGAAGTTTTTATTATTTTGAACATTAGTAATTTGCATAATATTTCTTCTTTTAGCACGCTTTTTATGCGATTTATGAAATTTTATAATATAAATTTTGATCCAAATTCAAATAACAATATTGTATGTATACTAACATCACTCTAAAAACGACATTTTCGAAACTGAGCAAAAAAGACTCAAATTTGAGTATGTCACATAGTCAACATGGTTCCGAATCAAAATGACTCAAGTTTGAAACATGTATAGACTCATTTCTGAAAACAGGCACTCACTCAAGAGTAAAACATCTGGTTCTCCTATTTGAGTATGTCCATGTTTCAAAAATGAGTATGAACTAACTTCTATGTGCTCAGTTTTGAGTATTTCCATGTTTCAAAAATGAGTTTGAACTGATTCTAATCCTTTTTGAGTAAGCCTATGTTTCAAAAATGAGTATGAACTGACCGCTATATACTCAGTTTTGAATATGACCATGACTCTATATTCTGAGTATTTCCGGTGTTTCAGAATTGAAATCATTGTTCCGTCGTATTTGAAACCAAAATTTTAATAGCAAAATGAAAACATCGATTTACTCAGATTTGAAAGGGTCATTTTTCTTAGCGTTTATAATAAAAACTTTCTGATATCCATAGACTTGTTTTAATTGAACAAAGTGAGCACCTCAAAATTATATATATTTTTTTCAGATTTTAAAATGTAAAAGGTCTTATTTAATCTATAAAAAATATCTAAGTTATGTTTAAAAATTAAACATATTTTAACACTGCCCCTATCATTAAGTATTGAGATTTAGATAAAAAAAACCTTATAGATAAAGCTGAAATTCCATTATTATTATCTTTCAAAACTACCTCGCACATGATTTCATGAACTTTAATGTGTTCAGTAACTTTTTATAGCAGACAATGCGAAAAAAAAATTATCGTGAAAATTTAAATCTTACTAGAGGAAAGCCTAAATACGTCATTTAATATAAATATACTTTCAATAAACTTTTTTAGGATGTGTTTTTTTTTTTAAATATGATTTAGTCTTAAAGATTCCTTAATCCAATAAAGTTCTTCTTATAAAAAGCGTTCATAAAATATTTTAACAAGTATTATATTTCAAAAACGCTTCCGATTTCTCCAAAGCTAAAAGAAGAAAACTAATTACTTTTCCAGGTAATTCTAAACTCCTGTTTTAAATTTGAGGTTATTCAGAGGAGAAAAGCAAGTGAAAATCTCAGCATCCTAAAATTACAGATGAATGATGATGATGAAGTTCATGTTATAAGGATGTCATTAATTTTCTTTTTTTTTCAAACTAATCTCCAACGAAAAACGACGGAAAAGATTGATTATCAAAAATTAATAATATCTTAACCTGTTACAGGGATTTTAAGCCTTTTTTTAATATTGCATATTTTTTTTTTTATGTTACAAATTGTAATAAATGAATATACTATCTTAGATATATTATATCTAGGATTTATTGAAGAATTTTTTTTAATTTATTCCTTGAAAATAAATTTTAATATAAAAGTAGCCTAAGAGTTTATTTATATATTTTTTTAAATATTAAGAAACAGAAAGAGGTACTGGATATAAATATTATACTGTAAAAGAAAAAAAAAACTTTCTGAGTTATTGCAAGAAGAATTTCTTTTTTTTTTTTTGTAAAAACCTTTTAATTTCCACAATTTCTCAGTTCTACTATATGCAAGTTTATATGTTTAAGAATTTTAAATTGAAGTAACATTCTTAATACTGCTTAAATAAGTCTTCTTAAAATGACATTATGAGATTTTAAATTGATTCTGTAAAACATATTGATAGTTTTCGTATAAACACTGTGGTAAAAGACACGAAATTGACATATTTATCAATTTATAAATATTTAAGACACATAAGAGAACTGAAATTGTTGAGAAAAAATGTATAACATATACATCCCATATATATAAAATCGTCATATAAGGAATTTACGAAACGATTCATTTTAAACGATTTTTTTTAAACTATATTATGAAACAATTTCATGAAACGCATTTATAAAACGAATTTATGAAATGAATTACTAAAAGAAATTTATGAAAGGTTTTTTGAAACGTTTAATTTGAATAGTTTCAACAAAATTATTTTGTTGTTTATAGTGCCGACTGGTGGGTAAGTAAAGAGAAATACAATTGATTATTTATGTTTTTTTATTACATTATTTGTTTTTTATGATGGAAAAATACAGTCTACGTCTAGCATACTTTTCTCTAGAAATGTATAGCATTGTAATATATATTAAAAATTAACTTCTTTATTTTTATTCTTTTTTCTTCTTTGTTTACCTTTAATTTTCTTGAAATCAAAATTTTGTATTTATATAAAAAAGAGTATACATCTTTCTAAAGTGATTTAAAGTATAAAAAATTCGAATTATTTTTTTTTACACATTAAACTTATACATATTCTAAAAAATTCCTTTGAACAAAAATTGATAAAAAAATTTCAAGTAACAGAAATCTACGACATATTGACAAAATTTTCTTTCAAAATTGAAAAATACAAAATAATATGCATACAAAAAAAAAAAAAAAAAAAAAAAAAAAAAAAAAATTAAACATTCTAATTTTTATTCAATGGAAATGCACTGAAAGTTAGAAAATATATTATATATTTTTAAACAGTGCGTAAAATGAATTTTTTTCTCCATCATTAAAAAGTCCATTCATTTAATTTTTATTAGACATACACATTAATAAAAAACTGAAGACAAATATTTTTGTTACCAATTTTTTATCAGATATTTATATTGTTAAAATTTCTTTTATTATCCTTTTGTGAAAGGAACAATTCTTATATTTGGTTTATCACAACCATGCACAAGATATTTTTTATTGTCGCTTGATGTTGATGTGCATGTCTGATAAAAGTAAATATATGGAAGTTACCACCAAACAAGGCTCTAAAAGTACACCTTTAAACATATTGTCAATCTGGCGATAACACGCTAATTTGGCGAAATCCTATTTAAACATTAACAACACGCTAACATTTACTTAAGTTTTTCACCGATGATAATCGGCTGTAACTGGAACAATGTGATCAATTTTTTTTTTAAATTTTGATTAGTAAACGCATAGGGCAATATCGCAAGTATAGCATAAAGAATCCCTGAAGACTCGGCCAGCAGGCAATGGTAGATTTCGAAGATGCAGACCTTGGGACGTCTGCTAATTGGGAATTGCAGAAGAAATAACCTTTTTGCAACAATGCGGCAGTTGGGACGGACCGCCCACTTCAAAATATACCAGTGTTTGTAGGCGGACAGGGCAAGGATTTTTTTTGTTTTTATTTTGTTTTTGCAGTAAGAGTTGGTTCTATAAAAACTTGTCAATATAAAAGTTGTAGATAATAATAAGACGATTTATAATAAATTTAATCAGATTTGATATCTTGAGAATTGACGAAGTTATGAAGGTTTTCCTTCATAAACTCCCAATTCTCCCCCCCCCCCTATCCCTTCATGCCATTTTTAATTATATCAAAAATCTGCCATGAATAAAGCATCGGCCCTTTTTCTAGAAGTAATAATAACTTTAAGCAGAATCGATATGTATCATAATTAATAAGTTATGAGGGTTTTTTCGGTTTTCACAAAAAGCACCCCCCATTCCCCCCCCCCCCCCCTTGGCCCGGTTTTGCCCATTAACGATCTTGACCAAGATTTTATACCATTTGATTTTATGTGTCAGTTTGGAAGAGATTTGTGCAGAATTATGGAAGTTATCGTGTCCATAAAAAAGTGATATATACATACATATATACAGGGTGACTTCTTTAACTTAACCTACAACTTTTAACTGAAAAAAGTCTTGAGTCGCTGCAGATAGCACTACAAACATTTTTTTATTGAAAAGAACGTGGAAAAGGAATTTAATGGATCTGGTTTTCAAAATAAGGATCTTCAGAGGCGATACAATAGCGCAATTTAGTCACAAAGTTGTCAGTTATGAAACTTTTGAGGTTAATAAGGTTTGTCGGTTTCTTTTTGTAAACCAAATCTTGCATATGACCCCAAAGATAGATATCATATGGATTCATATCTGGTGAATAAGGTGGCTAATTTTCTTATCAGATCGCTTTATGCTCTATAAGTCTTAGGTCGGTTTCTGAATGTTGAAGACCACTTCCGTAGAAATAGTGTTGCATTTTCACCATATAAATACCGATTTTTAACATTAAAAATATGATATTCAGTTGAATAGGACGCTTTGACAGACATTTTCAAAATTTCTTTAAACTGACACTAATCAAATTTCTTTCTCACTGCACGCATTCGTGCCGCCATCTAGTGAGGCTCTGGGAAGTTATTTCAGTTTAAAGTTGTAGGTTAATTAAAAGTCACCCTGTATATATATATATATATATATATGCTATATATATATAATGTTTTGAACTGGGGTGGTTTGGGGTTCTGAGAGTCATGATCGGCATAGATCTGTAAAACATTTTCAGGAATTTGAACATGGGGGAGAATCTAATAGGTAGTATTTCTTATGAAATCTACCGAAAATGTACATTATTTTTTTTCAAAATTCATTCCTCTTCCTCATTTTAAAGGCTGCATGTCCAATGATTATTTTTCCTACACAAAAGGAGGTGATTACTTTAAATTCAAGGTCATTTATAATCGAAACATTTTTTACAAATTATGAATATCGAAATTACTATAAGCAATCGATACTTATACTAAAAAACAACTAAACAATTACATAAAACATACAAATGCAAAATATATAAATCCTTTCTCTTTGTCGTCTTCTTCACCCATACACCTTTTCTAAAAATGGTCTTAAATCTAATAATTTCAAATTTGTTTTTGAATTAGATTATAGCGTGTTTCCACCAATAAATGACCTAGGAATAAGCGCAAAGACAGCTGAAATTTTGGTGATTTTGGTAATAAGGATGCATGTAGGGGAGCACTAGTACCTATACATACTTTTAGCAACAAGAGATGGAAATTCTGTACTAACTGGATATTTTATATAATGTTTGAAATAAATCAATATCTGCATTATCAATAAATTCTTGATCCGATGTGATAAATTTCACAAGTGTAAAATATACGCCAAAAATTTTAACCTTAAATCCAAAGAATGTAACAAAAAAGAGAAAAAAAAAACTCGGAAAAACGAAAGTTGTGCTGACAGCAGAATTGCAATCAATTCGCCGTTTTTTCACAAAACTTCCATTTATGTATATTTGGGTATTCCCGCGATTTCATAATGGAAATTTCTCGCTATTCAAGACATAAATTTTCTATTTTTAGAAATAAATGTATGCAATAGCGCAATGTGGAAAATAATAATTATATATAATATAAATAATAATTATATATACTGATGGCAAATTTACATGGGAATGGCATTTGTATTGAATATTATCACACACGATTTTTATAACCTGGCTTTCTTCTAGGCTTTAATCTCGGTACTGGCCATTAGAGAATGAATTACCTGTTCCGTACAGAAACTCTCCGCACCAGTTGATTTATTGAAATTGATTTTTTGAAGATGAACATAATAAAGACTTTTCGGCGACTTAATGATTGTAAAAAAAAGTATACTTAAAATTTGCAAAATTGTTTTTTTAAACCTTAATGATTGTCTACAACATGAAAACTAACTATCAATAATTCCTTTGAAATAATCATAGAAATTATTTCTTTGTAACCAAATGAAAATAATACATTGTCGTTTTTATATGTCCGGATGTAAGTGTAAAAAGTATTACAAGGAAGAAAAAACAGTTTCATTTCGCTTTACTCATTAATTCAATGATTTTGTTCGCAACTTGATATTTCGAGAGAAGCATTTATCTTTCTTTGAGGTTTACTTAAAAAATAATATTTTGTACCAAATACTTTCGTAAAAAATTTCTAATAATTTCTAACAAAATAGAACAAAGAACAGTGCATTTTATTACAGTTTATCTTGAATTTGCAGTGATTATAAATTATTGTGGCTGCAGCATATTATTTTTCACTTTGAAAGTAAAAGAATATAGTAACTATTGAAAAAAAATGTTAAATATCTTCAGCATATTGCTAAAATATCGTCATTTCACCTTAAATGCTTCTTCAAAAATATTTTTTTTTCAGAATTAATGAAGTAGTGTTCGGATACCTAGATTATTATTATTGGAATAAAGAGAAACTTAACTTTAAAAATCGCGTTATAACCTTGTTCTGTCAATTTAATCCGTTTAATGGACATGTTTCCATGTAAAACGACAAACAAGATTAACATATGAGAATTCGCATAAATGCGATCTGCGACAAATTGATTGAATACGTCTGTTAATAAAGTTGATTTCATAAATTGTACTTTAAAAGGATTTCTAAGAACATAATTTCCAAATCGAACATAAATATGATTAGACATTAAATGTTTGAAACCGAATTCCTTATACAAATTTCGATAAATCGCCGCTGTACAAGTAAAACGCTATAAATCACATTAGAAATAACATTAAAAATCGCGGCTAAAGGATTGAAACCGAAACCGAAATCCGTTTCCGAATCTAAAAACATCTGTTCGTTAACTGTTCGTTACTATTTCGTCACTGTTCGAAACCGGTGGTAACTGAAGTCTATATTCAGGAACGCACACTGTTAAATGTAAATAAATGGGAAGTTGAATGATTCAATTCACGTTGAAATCGGTCCCATAAAAACGAGTTAATAATGCAACGTTAGTGTTGGATAAAATTGGTAACAATTTTCATTACTGAAAATTGCACTCCGTGAGCGCCAAAACTCTTTTTATTCAATTAACACCAAAAATAACGTAAATCTTCTCTTACCAATGGACGATACTCCTTCTCTAATGCAGAATCGTTCAGTCAACTATACAGATCTCTAAGAGCCAAAATGGGAAAGAACCAAAGTTCCACTTACCCAGCGCGTGTCATTACTTAAATACTGCTATATCGATTGACTAGATGCAGAAATTTACATAAATATCGAAACGAAGAGAAAATTCACAAGTTCTGATGTTTTCACACTCATTCTTCGAAAGTTAAAGAAAGATAGCTTTTATCACTTTTACGCTCATTGACTGTTAGTGGACAAAAACTACGTTCCCAATGGAAACTTCGCCTTCTCTTATAAGTCAGAGTACACACATCATAATCTTAATTTCCGCTAATTAGTAAAAATACGTAGTTCCATTCATTTTTGCAAAGTAAATGGAAGGATCGGCAGGAAAACAGATGTCTTTTTAGTTCTCTTTTTAATGAAAGCCGACCCCTGTCTGGCTCTTTCTGGGATATTTTTTAATGACGCCGTCAGATTTTAAAAGTGTTTTGCAAAAATTAAGAAAATTTAGCGGCGGGATCTTTTGCAAAATTTGTGTATTGGGATTCAGAAAGGCTTTCTGCGTATATTTGGCGAGTTTCAAGTCGAGACCTCAAAGACTTTTCTTAGTTTTCACTAATTAGTGAAAATTCTGAAATTAATTCATTTCCGCTTGCAAATCAAGAGCAGATGTGAGTTCCTTTTTCCGTGCAAAATGCGAAAAATCTCACAAAATCGCATAAAATAAATTCGCGAAAAATCCAAAAATCGCTGTACGAATTTGGTTTAAACTTTATTGGGAAGAGGACAAGATTTAATATATTCTTCTGAAAGAATGAAACCGAATTATTTTTATTAATGAAGAAAAATCGCCTCAAAACGCAAAAAAAAAAACCCGCTAAAAATCGCATTAAAAATAACTTAAACAGTATAATTAAAAAAATCAAAATCTGTCTTCGAGGTGCATTAGAGCAAATATAGAGGTACCTTCCTACGAAATTTTCTAGCTCTAGTGCAACGGTCTCCTCCTCACACAACACAAACACACATACACAAACAAACAGACAAAATTATTTCCTTATTATTATATGTTTTAGTGATAACGTTTGCAACCTATTTTCAACCAAAGCCATCAACTAAATTAAAATGTGTCTTTAAATGTCGAATATTGAAAATAAATCGTTATTTCTTATTAAATGATTTCCTATTGATTCTTTTAAAATTGATGTGACGGTGCACGGATAGAAATTCCATCATAACTGTTGTACTGAGAAAATGCGACACATAAGTAACGATTCTTTTTTATCTGTAAATATTCCTTTCAACAAACTTGCTGTTAGAAGACAATAAGACAGGAAGCAAGCATAAACACGATCGAAACACATATTAAAGCGAATGCTGGTAAATTAATTGCATACGTTCTATAATAAAATTAACTTTATTAGTTGTCTTTCTTTGTGGTAAAACATTTATACTACTGAACACGAACAGTCATGGAAAGGTATAAAAAAATTCAGACAATCACTTAGGGAAACTCTTATTGTGAATTAAAACATTTCAATTACGAGGGTTGTAAATTAAATAGTGGCAACTTAACCTTGAAACTCGCAGAAGGGCGGGCATGCGCAAATAGGATATGGGAGCGGTGAGGTGGCGCTGTTGTCGATGTGTAGAGTGCAAAAAACAGTCGATCTGCTTAGAAGGATAGTTGTTGTGTGGCGTTAAAGTGAGGAGTTTCGTTTCCATCGCTCTAAAGCATGTTTTCAAAAGGTGATCAGTGGTCGTGGCTTAAAATCGAGTTTGCCCGTGGCAAAAATGCAACAGAATGCTATCGAAGATTAGTGGAAGCCTGTGGAACAAATGCTTTACCGTATAGGACAGTAGCACGATGGAACCCCCTCCGAGGTCAACGATTTCATGACGTTTCATCTGTACTCCACGCAGTAGGGCGCTCGGTCGCTCATATCAACAATCAACACTTTGCTACTGGTCTACAACGGCTTCCCGACTTTTGGCAAAAGGTTATAAGCTTTGCTGGTGATCACATATAAGGAATGTAATGCAATTGTACTTGTAAGTTCATTAAAAATTGATTTATACTTATGTTGCCATTACTTAATTTACAGCCCTCGTATTTTAGGGTATACACTCAAAGTTTTCATATTTCTAATGATCGCTTCTCTTTGTAAAGATTACGAAGACTTTTAAACTGCATATTATATAGACTGATTATAATTAGAAACTAAATATTAACTAGCTCAGAGTATGTAATTTCATATGCTTTATTCATTTGTGATTGGGAAAAAGTAATACCGAAGTCTATGAATATAGATTCCCATTTGTATTCTATACTTCTGACGTGTCTTTTAATATTGCACCATAGTTGTAAAATATGATAATTCTAATAAGTTTTAATCAATTAAAATTTTTAATTCAAACACATTTATCTTTAAATTTCAATAGTTAAAGTAGTATCTGTGAATATCTTTCAGTAGTTTTCTACCTATTTTACGCACGTAATCTCTCTATATTAAAAAAAAAAGTAACCTCTACAGTCGAAGCCGCTGCCGCTGTCAATTAAGATTTTGTGCCTCGAAGTCTTTCTGGACTAATATCCAGAAAACTATTTCATATAAAAATTTAAAAATTGGTAGTTTCATAAAGAAATGTTCGATAAACACGCTGAAATAAACAGTTTTTAAATCGAAGAATTATTTTAAGAGATATTTAAAATCAAAGTTGGTCAAAACAGTTTTCTGAAAAAAGTTTTAAAGGAACGAAAACTATGCACAGAAATTTAACCACAATTTGTAAGGATATAGTTGACAAGATTGCGGTGTGCAGACTGCAATTATTTTTTTTAATTTGAGTAATTTTTTGAGGTTATATTTCAATTTTTTATTCAAAATTTTCATTATTTTTCTGAAGATTTATTTCATATTTCATAAAATCCATTATTTGAATTGTTGCTAATTTGTAAAATAGAACATATAATAATATTCAGTTAAAAAATATATTTACATGTGACTATTAAAAACAGAAATAAAACTTTAAAATAATAATTAAATGATCACGTGATAAAAGCTGTAAATGTAGAAAATTATGTAATAAAAATATACTTGCAAGTGAATATAAAAACGAGAAATAATTAAATTATTAGGCATTTTTAAAGCATTAGGTAGGGAAACTTACGTCATATTTAAAATGCTCAAATAGAAATATTTCCAAACAATTTCAATTAAAAATTATATTTACACGAGAGATTAATTTGTTTGTATATAATATTTCCTCTCAATTATAAAATATATTTTTATGTTTAATAATTACTTTTAAAATACTGAAATAACTAATAAATTGTTAAAATATCATTAACAATATGGTACTTCTCCTTTATCCCGACGACGACTTTTCATAACAAAAAACTATCGCCAAACTATTTAACACCAAAAATACATGAATGTGGTGTCACATTCACTTGAAGTCAGAGGAAATACATGTGTTTGTTAAAGCATCAAGTGTTTTTTAATTCGACATATACATATATTTTTCATTATGTTGCACTGATTTATTAATTATTTCATTAATTAAAATAACCATTGCATCCTTAAACGGCAGTGCCATGATATTAAAAAAGAAAAAGAATTGGAAAATGTTGCGATGAACAATTACATACAATAGATCAGTTTTAACCGACGTCACAAACATTTATTCACCAGCCAAGAGAGATAATTAAGAAAAATAATGTAAATAGATATTCAAGACTATTTTTTTCTGTTTTCATTAATATATTGTAAATTTTATTGTTTAAACTTACTGATAGTTGACACTTTTGGTGAGTGGAATTTTTCCGAATTTCTTCTATTTTATTTATTTGTTTGTTTGTTTATTTATTTATTTATTATTATTTTTAGATTCCTATGGCAAAATTCCGCACAAATGCCATATACGTAACATGTTGGCGCGATTTTTTTCAACCGTAAATTTGGCGAAAAATTTGTTTTTCAATATTAGTTTCAAATAGCATGCAATAATAACACGTGATTTTTTATTTTAATATAAAAATAAAATAACGTAATAAATGAAATAGCTTTTGTTATTTTAAAAAAGGAAATAAATAAATGATAGTTTGATATAAATAAATATTGATATACATAATAAATATAATTTACAGAATTAAAATAAAAAATAAAAGTAAATAAACAACAATTTATTCAAAACAAAGTTATCGCCAAATTGGCGGTTGAAAAAAATCGCGCCAACGTGGGTGCGTATATGAGACCTGTGCTCAAAATTCTTCTATTTGTTTATTTGGCGTTACAGTTTGGCGATAGTTTTTTTTTTTTTTTTTTTTTTTTTTTTTTTTATGAAAATTGATCGACGGGATAATGGAGAAGTATAAAAAAGACAAATAAACATTGAATTAAAAATTCCCCCATGAAATAACTAATACGTGTAACGCATCTGATGCCAACTAAATGCAACGCGACGCCACGATCATGCTAGTTTAGAGTTAAATGATATATTCTGGCAACAGTTCTTTTCTCTTTATAGAAAGTAGTCGACGGGATAACGGAGAAGTAACCAGTTTTCTATAGCATTGTTATAAAATTCTCCAATGCAGCGACATTGTTTACTTAACCATTTCACACAAGTTGATTTTTAAATTTTAATTCATTTTATTTAATCAATCAGGAAAACAGATATTAGCTGTTTCGAGAGCAGTTGATTCGACCTTAAAATCCTTCATTCAAAGAAAAATGAATGGAAACCCGGTTACAGCAGATCCCCACTGGTTGTTTAATTATAATACAATATTCCGTAATTGTTTTAGAGTTGATCAAATCAGAGTGTTTTTAAATCATGTGGTGTCAGAACGGGGGTTGGTGAACGTAGCTCGTAGGGGGCGGAGCCCCCTAGTTATGTAAAGAAAAGAAAAAAAAGTTATCAGAGAATATATTTAAATATTGTAATTTCACACTAAACGTTTTATCCCTTTATTATATTAAAATTACTTATACTATATTCGGATACATATTCCATTATAATTTTAATTATTAGGAACTAAACTTTTCAGTTACGTTTCAATCGATCAGTTGATACCTTATAACAAACATGTTTCTCTGCCAGACGGTGAATTAAATTGCGCTATTACAAACATAACAGACGGGGAAAACTCTTAGATAAGCGAGTCCTAATAAATTAATATAATACGTCCGTTAATAAAGTGAGTTTCCTTATTTGTGATGTTAATAGAAATTCTGAAAAAATACTTTTAATTTATTTTTTAATATTATAAAAAGAATATTCGCATTTCAAATATATTCTAAATGAACGCATTTAAAAAATATATATTAGCTACAATGAAAATATTATATGGAAAAAATCTACTTTACTCAAAAAAAAAAAAAAAAAAACAGACATTTCTCCTCGAATTTAATTAAAATTATAATACTCGGATTTTACATGTAACAATTTAATTAAAAATATGTATAATTCATATTTTTATTCTCTGTTAATACTAAAGTGTTAAAATTCCAATCTCCATCTTATATCGGCGAAATCTATCCAAAATTAACTTCAAAATTCACAGCTTTCTAAACAAAATATTTATCAAACCATATCGATTTCAAAAAAGCACGATATACTTATTTTAATCTCTCCTTTGCCGAACTTCTGATAGGGCAATGGTTAACATAAGAGACTCGTAAAGGTTAGGTCCTGGGTTCAAATCCAACGTCGGTGACATGTTCTTGAAATTAATAAAATAATATGTACTTTGGTGAGAGTTCCTAGATGGCAGCACCGAACAAGTAATTTTATTGTTTTTATCACCGCTTTCTTTCCTCAATAGATCAGTTTCAACTGACGTCACAATCTAGCAACCAGATGGGTGTTTATGTTTGCCCCTCAAAAATGGTGGATTGTGATTGGTTGGTTTATTTTTCAGGCTACAAATCGATGTTTATGATTGGTTGGATAAAATTTGGTGGGCTGGTGATCACGTGGTTGAAACTGGTCTATTGACGTATATTTTACCACCTGTAACGGAGGAAAAAGAAACGGACATTCTTCAAATAACGGAAATATACCAGCAACACTGTTGTCCCTAATATTTCCGTTATTTGAAGAAATTATTTCTGAGACTGTAACGCATGCGCACTCCAAGTATTTCTCAACTATTTCCCCATCGCCGGAACCGGAAACGCCGAAAGTCTACGTCAATTCGTCTGTTTGTTGCCTTCTTCATGCGGTAAATTAAGAATTTCTGCTGTTTTATATACTCTAATCATATTTTTTATTATGATTCTGTTTTATATTCATTATTATTCCATATATGGCGTGGTAGTTTTCAGTTTGTATCAATATTGAGTGAGCATTTTGATCTTTGCGTTGGAAGGGTAATTATTGAAATATATTCTAAAATATAATTATACAAATCCTTTGTCTCTCATTTTAAGTTTGTTTTAATGTTGCTTCAATAAATATTATTTATAAATAGCACTTAGTAGCAATATAATCTCTTAAAGAATATCTCCCGGTGGTACTGGGTGTTTGTTTATATATATTTTTAATGATGTTCGGCATGCGGCGAATACAGAAGTATCCAAATTCATATTCGATATCTCGTCTGTTTTTTTTCTAATAAAAAATGAAATAAAATTACATCGAATTGGACGTTACAAAGAATGTAAAATCTAATGTGGCTGCCTATTATTTCATTATTAAAAAATATTATTATTATTATTATATTATTATATTATTATATTATTATTATTAAAAAAATGTGAGCGTTACGTTACGTACGTAAGTAAATCTATATCATAAATCACAAATACGGGCGTCAGAAACGGTGTCGTCAGAAACGGTGTCGTCAGAAACGGTGTCGTCAGAAACGGTGCGGTCAGAAGCGGTGTCGTCATAACGATGCGTAACACAATGTGAAAAAAATGCATACATTACAACAATGGAGCTAATGTTTTAATAAATAATTCAAACAATCCTAATATTACCTCTATGAGAAAATTGAAAATTTTTGGGTCGGCGTTTCAGGGCGTTAGGGTTAATAAATATTTTTGATTTTCCATCCCATGCGAGATTTTGGAGGTACGAACATCCAGTCCGATTTTGCTAGATGCGACTAATATTTTTGAAGAAATCGTATTCAGAAAAATGTAATTTTTCACGAGAAGACGGATCTGTACTCCGGCAATTACATGACAGTTTGAATATATTTACGAGCATTAGAGTACGGTCAGATACCAAAGATGGGGCAGGCATACACGAAACGGCAGACATTCAAACTGAATTCAGATGCATTTTGTAAAGTATATTGGATGTCAGACATCAATTATAGCTATCTTAAGGAAACATATGTATTTCAGCTTGTGAATGGCTTCAAAGAAGAATGAAATATTACCAAAGACGTTTTAATTTCCTGCTACAAAGTTCATATAAAGAAATCTTCCTATATATTGCTCTTATAATATTATAATTTTTAACAAGTTGACAAATAACTGAAATAAATTTCTATGGAAGACAGAAGCTTGTCAAAATGCACTGTTCAAAATTTGCAACAAACTGGCCAGTCAGTTGACCGTTTTTCTAGAAAACGGTTACATAACCATAAATTAACTCGATTCTGATCATATTATGGTAAGGATAGAGTTAAATTACGGTCATGTAACCATTTTCTATAAAAACGGTCAAATGACTCGACAGTTTGCTGCACATTTTTAACAGTGTGGACTGTAGTACATTATTTATCTTGGTAGTATATTGTCATTCTATAATACGAGGTATATCCACAAAGTAAGTTCCGTTTGGTTATATAAAAAAAAACGTGTACAGATACAAAAAAAAAATATTTATTGTACAAAAATCTACAACTGTGAAACTACTTTTCTACATAGCTTCCGAAATTTTGTAGGCACTTGTCGTAGCGTGCCTCAAGGTTTTGTATGCCTTCTTCATAGAAGGTTGCCGCCTGTGTTTTCAACCATCGTGATCGTGAGATTTGCAGAAATTCCATAGCAAGAGCACTAATTGTAAACTTACGGTTTGCTTAACCTTCTCTTCAATTGCGTGAACCAGAGCATCAGTAACCAAAGACGGGCGTCCACTTCGTTCTTCATGGTGCACTTGATCACGTCCTTCATTAAACTGTCTGACCCATCTTCTAACCATTGAATCACTTATAGCATTTTGTCCGTAAACCTCGCAGATCTGTCGATAAATTTCCCTTAGTTTAACTTTCTTTGCATTGAGAAAACGAATCACAGATCTGATTTCACAAGCGGCGGCATTTTCAATTAAGGCTGACATTCTAAAGAAACACTACAAATAACACGTCGGCAGCAGCGATCTGAAAATGGCGTACATTTCTTCTCCTTCAGTCAGAGTAACTGCCGCGCATGCTCGGAACTGCGATTGCAGCGCTGCTGCGGATAGAAATAGAAACGGAACTTACTTTGTGGATATACCTCGTACAAAAATTAATACAACAACATTTTCGTATGTTATTAATTTATATCGATAAAAAAATTGTAAATAACAGTTAGAAGATTTACAATATATTTGAAAATCGTATATGCTTATTGAAATGAACTTACTAAAGTAAAACTCTGTTTCAAAATGTTGAAAAAAGTACTATTTTATTACATGTTAGTATTATTGCACTTTAGAAATATCTAAAGGAAGAGGCTTTCAGAATAAACTAAAGAATAAAGAATTTACTTTAGAGTGGAAAACATACCAGACGTGTTTCATTTTTATTACTATAAAGCAGTTTTGAAACATTTCTTGACATGTAAAAAAAGCACTTAAGTTCTATACATTAATCTTACTTTCGTAGAGAACTTTTTCTCTTTTTTTTAAGAAAACGTAAAGCTACTTTTATATGAAAAGCGTTTTGCTCTCATATTTTATGAAAGAGCATCTTCTGAATTTTAAATAGAATAACGGAATTTATATTAAACGATGATGGAAAACATGTTCTATTCGAAAGTAAAATATTACGTACGTTTTCATATTTCTTTTGTAGCTAAAATTTACAATGGTATTCGCTATTGAAATGGTTAGTGAAAGAACATATATTTGAAAAGCAGAAATTTGATTTGGAATTTAGGGTAAAAAGATACTTGGCAAACATTCTAAAATCTTAAAAGCAGAGTTTGTCCTCTTTATTTAATCTAGTTTAGATCTTAAAGATAAATATTTCGCATTTATAATATTTACGTATATGATCATTAGTAGAAAAAAATAAAACAGCTAAGCAAAACATAACGCATTACGTTCACTGACATAATGCGAGATATATATTTAAAATTAAACAATCTCCGATTCACATTTTACGCAAAAGTGCACTTAAACAATTATAGAATATCTCAAATATGATTTTTTTTCACGTTTCAGATGCCAAGAATGAATAATATATTTTTTTATAATTAAAATCTCAGATATTTACCTTCAATTTATTACAAGAAACTATTTTAAAATTTTTAAATATATATGAAAACATTAATCTATTGATTTCTTTTACAGGCGTTTGAAGAAATGCTCTCCTTAGAAGAAATAATAGCCACCGTTTCCTGGAAACTGGGTGATAAAATATATAAAGAGGTGCGTCAGCTGTACCATCGAAAATACAGAAAACAGCCAACAACAAGGGCCAATATCAGGCTACTTGTGAACAAATTCAGACGAACCGGTAGCGTGGAGGATGAAAAACGACCTGCACGACCATCAACATCTGACGATACCATCAAGAGCATTGGATTGCGGGCAAAGAGGCAGAAGCAGTCAACAACATCACACCTAATCAACTACAGGATGTGTTCCGTTCCATGGCGGAATGTTGATCTCTGTGTGTTGAAATGCAGGGTGGACATGTTGAGCTTTGTTAAATTCCTATGTATATATGCTCTTTGTTCTATGCATTGCATCTATTAGTTTCCTTCATTAAACATGCTGATCATGAAAATGGATCTTTATTTTTGGAACACCCTATATATATATATATATATATATATATATAATTATTTGAATATTAATGATTGTATAAAAGTACATTTCTTATGTAAAAAAGTTAAAATTGATATTAGTGACATAATTGGTGAATACTTTTACATAATTCTATTAAAATATGGATTACGTTTCTTCCACTGTGGGTTCGGTCTGTTTCGGGTTTGAATATTTCGAGTTCATATCGGTTTCGGGTTGAAGTGTATAGAGTTTCAGGTTGAAGAATTTTTTTTATCTGTTTGTGATTGGGTTTCCGGTGGACTTAAAACAGATTTTCGGATTGTGGAGGACTGTAATTGGAATATTTCAATCACTTAAATGAAAGGTAAATATTACATTCATGGGGACTTTTTTTTGTAGGTATTGTTTTGGAATTTAAGCTAAATGGTATGCATCTTAAATATTATCTAAATATCAATCAGATATAGAATTATAAAAGTTTGATAATATATTTTAGAATAATGGAATATGAAAAAATAGATGGTCTCATAATCGGTTTTTAATGCGCATTTCTGTAGTTCAATTATTAAAACTCATATTGTAATTTACATGTATCTATTCTTTATTTCTACGTATTAATATAATTCGAGCTTTATTGTTCCAAATCCGCAAAAATCATTCCTTATGAAAAAAGGTGGATTTCCCTGCATTAGAAAACATGTTCATGGAAAGAGAAAGTTAAATGGAATAATAAAAAGAAAACTGCCCAGTTAAACTGAGGGCATTGAGCTCACAGGCTATTCACACTAATTGTATATTATACTCTTATTTCAAAGAATTTGAAATAAGCCCCTCGAAAAATAAAGAAATCAACAATATATTAAGGGGGTCATCCCCCCGTTACCCCCCTCATAGCTAACTAATAAACCCCTTAAACTAATCAGGGAAGTCTCTCATTACAATGAATATATATACAAAATTTGAAGAAAATCGGATAATTCTGCATGAAAAACCCATTTATATAAATTAAGGGGGGGATTAGCCCCCCCTCTTCCCCTTTATACTTAACCAATGAACCCCCAAAACTCTTCAGAGAAGCGCATTATCACAATGAACCTATATACAAAATTTGAAGAAAATCGGATAATTCTGCATGAAAAACTCATTTGTCTAAATTAGGGGGGGGGGGTTATCTCCCCTTTCCCCCTTTATACTTAACCAATGAACCCCCCAAAACAATTGACAGAAGCGCATTATCAAAATGAACCTATATACAAAATTTGAAGAAAATGGCATAATTCTGCAAGAAAAACTCATTTGTCTAAATTAGGGGGGGTATCCCCCCTTTCCCCCTTTATACTTAACCAATGAACCCCCAAAACAATTGACAGAAGCGCATTATCAAAATGAACCTATATACAAAATTTGAAGAAAATGGGATAATTCTGCCTGAAAAACTCATTTGTCTAAATTAGGGGGGGAGGGTTATCCCACCTTTCCCCCTTTATACTTAACCAATGAACCCCCAAAACTATTGACAGAAGCGCATTTTCACAATGAACCTATATACAAAATTTGAAGAAAATGGGATAATTCTGCATGAAAAACTTATTTATCTAAATTATGGGGGGTTAGCCCCCCGTTTTTCCCCTTTATGCTTAACCAATGGACCTCCAAAACTAATCAGGGAAGCACCTTATCACAAGGAACCTATAAACAAAATTTAAAGTAAAACGGTTAGTTCTATCAACAGTTATCGCGTTACGTACATACATACATACATACATACGTACGTACGTACATACAGAACCGGCGGGCACATAAGCTCTCAGGCTTTGATAGCCTGTGAGCTAAAAAACTAATAATAAATTAAAAGTGCATAATCACAAAATAAGATCACTAATTATAATTAAAATATAGTTAAAATGCTTAAGTGATACTAATTGAAGCAACAAAAAACTTATACGAAACCTTTTAATGATCGACATACGTTTCAACGCTCATACGGCGCCATTTTCAAGACATGTAACGATAAACAAACAATATTTAAAGTTTTGAAAATAAACTTGAAAACATGAATCACGAGATCATATATGTAAAAAACAAGTGCTTGAAATAGCCAACTGTAAACGTGAAAATTAATATTTCGTTATTGCTTTTTTAAAACTGAAAAGTACCTCGTGCCAAATTTTAGGTAATTCAAATGAGGCGGATTCATTGCAAATGTTAACGTTACGCATGCAGATTTCTATTGATTCACGGATAATAGACGGGAAATAGAGTCTTGATGGATAAATTATTTTACTATTTTAAAAATCAATTTTTAATGTCTCAGTCCTATGTAGTCTTGCCAGTTCTGTAGTTCTTCTGTGATGTAAGACATCTGCCATATGCTCTTTTAATCTTGTTTTAAACTTTCTTGTGGTCATTGCTATATAATATTGCAATGTTCCATTTGGTCTGGTGAACGGGATTTCATAAACCCCTGATAGTTAATATGGCTCTATAGGGTCTATTTTCTCACAAACTACGCTTTTTAATTTATGGATGGTTTTGCGATAAGACATATATTGAATTTGCTAAGTTTACATTTCAATCTTTCAAAGAACCAAGAGAAATATTGTTAAGTAGATAACTTTGAATTTTGTTTATTGAAGTTATTCTTTTCTTTCTTCTCCATCTCGTAATTACTTTATTAATCGTGCTTTCTTTACATCCATTGTCTCTTGCTATTCCTGGTATTTTATTTATTTCACTTGGTAACTGATCTGAAGTAAAAACTGTAAAGGCTCTCTTAATAAAATGCCTAAATGCCGAAACTTATTATGAAAAAGTTGCTTAAGCATTATGTTGGATAATGGATTGATTGGATATTGGTTTTCATATACAGTACGTTCTATGACATGGCGGGTTTTGATTAATAGCACGTCCAAGTATGGAAGTGTGCCATTCTGTTTTCTAAGATTAAATTCACTTTAGAAGTGGCACAGAATGGCACACTTCCTTACGTGTAATCGTCAAACATTTATATTAAAAATTGTTATTTTTCTCCATTTAAAAAAAAAAAAAAAATTGTCTCCACCTATATTCTGTGTATTTTGCAGTGTGTTCTGTAAACAGGGTAGACCGTATTGTATTCCCTGGTACAAACAAATATCAATAAAGAATTTAAAAAAAAACGAGTAAAACGTATGAATTTACAGTTATACATAAGCAGATTATTACATAGTTAACTACATTCAGGCATGGGTATATAAATATAAATTAAATTATTTTTCTGTTTAATGAAATACGTTTACTTGATAAAAGAAAACACTTTTTAAAATTTACCACTCTATAATTCCATAAATTCGTTTTAATTACTTTTAGAAAGTTTTTTTTTTTTTTTTTTTTTTTTTAAAGAAACTTTCACTAAAATTTTTCCATCATGCACAATTCTTGCAGAAAATCTCTCTTTCATAAAATTCAAAATAGCGGCATTGTTGTTCCCAAATTAATATTTGTAATTAAAATACCTGCATTATAAATGCCAGCTACGCTGAGATATACATTTCTATATTTTCTTTCGAATAACATAATGATTTTAATATATATAATTAGGGTAGAATTATCATATTATAGCTTTACGTTCTATCCTCTAATTCCCAGAATTTTCCTAGAAAAAAATATACATATATATGCATATAAATAACAAGCAAAATTTAATAATTAATTTTAAATTTTTTGAAAAATTTAATAACTTATCTACGGTTGGCTAAGATATCATTAAAATTTTTAAATGTAATATTACTCCTTATCGATTACCACAAATTTTACTATCCGATTATAATTTAGTTCTATATCTTTTAAATCATCAAGTTCTTATAAATAATAGTTAAAAAGAAGTTTATAGTTCATCTTTAGGAAAATAAAATAAAATGTACTCAACTGAAATCGAATAATATATATATATATATATATATATATATATATATATATATCACTTAACTCTCATTAATGTCATTGTTCACAAGCTTCTTCATTTGACAATCAGTGATTTATTCTTAATTATTGAAAATAATGAGCCTGTATTCAGATCAGATTTCATTATCAGCGCAATAAAGAGGAACTGAACATTACAAGTCACGTTCTTCTGTCAAATTAATTTCTTTTAATGAGCATGTTTCCATGTCAGATATCAAATGAAATTCGCCTGAGATATGCCCATTAAGAGAAGGGTCATGCACAGTTATGCGATTCCTATTAAATTATTCGAATACGTCTGATAGTAAATTGGTTTTCATTATTGTTGATACAATGAGAAAAATGACACTTTCAAGTCTGAGTAAATCGATGTTTTCATTTTGTTTCAAATAGGACGATCCAATGCTTTCATTTCTGAAATGCCAGAAATACTCAAAATACAAAAACATGGACATACTCAAAACGGAGCACATAGAGGTCGTTTCATACTCATTTTTGAAACATGGACATACTCAAAAATGATTAGAAACAGTTCAAATTCATTTTTGAAACATGGAGATGCTCAAAAAGGAGCACATAGAAGTCAGTTCAAACTCATTTTTGAAACATGGACATATTCAAAAAGGAGCACATAGAAGTTAGTTCATACTCATTTTTGAAACATGTACATTTATTCTTGAGTGTGTGCATGTTTTCAGAAATGAATCTATACATCTTTGAAACTTGAGTCATTTTGAATATGCGACATAATCAGATTTGAGTATTTTTTGTTCAGTTTTGAAAATGTCGTTTTTAGAGTGTATTGATACAGTTTCTGACAATATATTTATCTTTAAAATTAAAATAAATCTATGGAACTTTGTATCAATATGATAAAATACAAATAAAAAACGTTGTAAAAAACATAAATTATTTTTAAATGTAAATAGCATACAGCTGTGTTGGAGTTAATAAAACTCTATCATCACTGCAATATGAAAAACATAAAAAAATAAAACAAATGCTAGAAAACATTAAACAGTGATGAAATCAAGCGATGTGGCTTACGGGCAAAGGCAAAATGGACATTTATTCTTATCCGTCAACTACATTGTATGCCACCCTTCCCTCCCTTTTCATATTATCAGGCATTGATTGTATGTCCATATGGTTTTTAACTTGATCCGTATGTCAACTTGAACTGGAGTTTTATAAACTCCGAAACATCTGTATCATTTAAAATAATCTGCACTGTATTCTGCACATTGTTTATCACAAAAAGAAAAATCAAGCAATGTGGTGTTTAAACGACCCGTAAAACTTAGATCCCGTTCGAATGAAATTGAAATAAATCTTTGACCTTTTTTCTCATTTCTAAGCTTTTCAAGCTGTAAATAATTTTATTATAGATTAAACTGTAATATGTTTATAATGGGTGTGTGGAAAATGATAAACTACACTCTAAAAACGACATCTTCAAAACTGAGCATAAAATATGATGATATGAGCATAACTGAGTATGTCGCATAGTCAAAATGACTCCGAATCAAAATGACTCAAGTTTGAAACATGTATATACTCATTTTCGAAAACATGCACACACTGAAGAATAAAGCACCATGTGCTCCTATTTGAGTTTTTCGATGTTTCCAAAATGAGTATGAACTGACTTCTATGCGTTCATTTTTGAGTATTTCCGTGTTACGAAAATTAGATTGAACTAATTGTAATCATTTTTGAGTATGTCCATGTTTCAAAAATGAGTATGAACTGACCTCCATGTGCTCAGTTTTGAGCATGTCCGTATTTCGATATTCTGAATATGTCTGGTATTTCAGAATTGAAAGCATTGGGTTTATTGGGGGCTATTTGAAACAAAAAATTTCATAACAAAATGAAAAGATCGATTCACTCATATTGGAAAGTGTCATTTTCTCAGTGTACATGCAAAATACAAACCTTTAAAAAAGTCTAAGATTTATTTCAATTTCATTCGTACGGTATCTAAGTTTTACGGATCGTTTAAACATCACATTGATTGACTTTTTTTTAAAGATCAATCAATACCTTATTTAACACCAAATGTAAAATAAATGAAACATCTTAATATCTGTTCCTTCTCAAACCCAAACAATGTGGGATTTTTTTTTCTTATTTGTCCTGGAAATTATGTTTTTTTTAATTAGAAAGTATACGAGGGAGATACGATAATTTAACAATAATTCTTCGCCAATGATAATAAAAATTTGATAAATAAACTATAAGTAAATAAATAAAAATGCTTCACGGCTCTAATTATTACTAATTTGATTATATAATAAAAATGGAATCATTGTGAATTTCTTGTTACTTCTTCTTTGTTTTTACGAGCCCAATGTGAAGTAATTTATGTAAACTCAATTTCAATTTCACGCAGACGTCTTCTTTTATTACTATTAGGAATAAATTGTTACTTGTTGTAAAAGGGAATATCAAAAAGCTTGTAGCGATTTAGAATATAGATCTTATGTCCATTTGGTTATGGCGGCAGTTTGATGTGAAATAAATCGTAAAAACAATTATTTTAAAACAAATTTCCATTAATATTTTATTATTTTATATTATTTAACCACATCTTTTTCTTTTGTTCTTATACATTTAATTGTAAGTTATTCGTGATAAATTTTATCTACTGTGATATATAAAAAAAATCAAATTTATAAAATATATTGAATTATGAAAATATATGAATTTAATTATAAGTCGTTGTATTTAAAATTCAATAAAAATAACACTGAAGAGGAACTATCTGTGTAATAAGGAATCATAAAATTACAATAATTTCCAACCTGACTTTAAAATCTTTACGAAAATGTTTCCTATAAGAGAACTAAAATAAAAATAGTGATGCTTCCGAAAATTGCATATGAAATGGTTAGAATGACAGTGCAGTAAGTCAAAAATTTTGAAAAATCTAGATAACCATATTTTCACTGAACGTATATTAATTTCTGTTCAGTGTGACAGTCAAATAAGTCATAGTTCCCTTAGGGAGTCGCTAAAGGGCAAAGCAAGTTGGACCACTTAATGAAATGGCCATACAACAAGTTTCACAAAACCCTTCCTTTCTCAAATTACTAAATATTGACTTACTCCACTGTCATTCTAACCCCCTCATAAAACTTAAGGTGATATATAAATTTTGAAAATGGCAATATTACATATTTTTTGCTGTAAGCGATGTAGAAAAGCAAGTTCCGGGGATTGATTAATATAAATTTAATCTGCTCACTGGAAACTGACGCATTGTTTAATCTAAACCATTCTGTATTAAAATCATGTAAATCATGTATATATAGATTACAGATCTAAAGATATTTTAGACCGAAATTGATATAAAAATTGAATTTCTGTGGAGAGTTTGTACAACAGTAAAACGCAGATTATAAAAATTATTTTAAGCGAACATTAACATGTAGATGAAAAAGATATTTGAAGGAAGAAGACGTTTATGTGATATATGATTAATGTTCTCTACGTTTTGACAGAAAGTCTTTTATCATAGAAGACATTTTAAGAGGAATTTTTACAAATTACTTTTGCTTTCAAAGAAATCTCCCTTCCCCACCCCCGCCAAAAAAAAAACGTATCACATATTCAGTTAGCTCGAAATTAGAAATGAAAGAAACTTACATTAATATTTCCATAAACTAAAGTTTAATAATTTGCGGTCGTTGTACAACTTATACATGCTCTAACTTTTATAAGTATTCATATTTCGTTTCCACACTGAGACAAACGACACTTTCAAATCTGAGTAAATTGATATTTTAATTTTGTTATGAAACTTTCTGTTTCAAATAGGACAATTCAATGGTTTCAATTCTGAAATACCAGAAATACCCAGAATATTGAAACATGGACATACTCAAAACTGAGCACATGGAGATCAGTTAAAACTCATTTTTGAAACATGGAAATACTAAAAAATGAGCACACGATGTTTATTCTTGAGTGTGTGCATGTTTTCACGAATGATGTATACATGTTTCAAACTGGAGAAATTTTGATTCGGAGCCATTTTGACTACTTGACATACTCAGATTTGAGTATTTTTTGCTGAGTTTGAAATGTCTACTGTCATTCTAACACTCACCCTCATATAACTTATGGTGGTATATAAATTTTGAAAATTGCAATGTTAGATATTTTTTGCTGTAAGCGATGTAGAAAAAGCAAGTTCCGGTGATTGATTAATATAAATTTAATATAAGTTTTCTGCTCACTGGAAACTTACGCATTGTTCAATCTAAACCATTCTGTATTGAAAACATGTAAATCGTTTAAATATAGATTACAGATCAAAAGACATTTTAGACCGAAATTCACATAAAAATTGAATTCCTTTGGAATGTTTGTAAAACAGTAAAACTCAGATTATAAAATTTATTTTTCAAATGCAGAAAAAGTAAGCGAACATTAACATGTAGATGAAAAATATATTTAAAGAAAGGAGACGTTTATGTGATATATGATTAAGGTTCACTATGTTTTGAAAGAAAGGTTTCTATTTATAAGAAGACTTTTTAAGAGAAATTTTACCAAATTACTTTTGCTTGCAAATAAATCTCCTTCCCCCTCCCCTGCCAAAAAAACATATCACATATTCAGTTAGCACGAAATAAGAAATGAAAGAAACTTACATTAATATTTTCATAAACCAAATTTAACAATTTGCAGTCGTTGTACAACTGATACGTGCTCTTACTTTTATAAGTACTCATATTTCGTTTCTAAATATTGTAAACCTGTTTCATTTTTTCCTTGAAAAAAAATTCACTTTTAAAATATCTAAAATAAATGACTCTTTGAGAAATATAAAAAAAGGTAAATTCAAAAAATAGGAAGCAACCGGAAAATTTGTTTAAACTGAAAGCTGTTCGGGAACATTTATTTCCAAGGAAAAAAAAAACACTTAAGTCACGGATACTAATTTTAGTGTCAACGATGTACTGAAAATGAAAAAAAATCAATATGTAGAATGTTTTGCTCGAGCATTTTAGAATAGAACCTCCTGTCCATCATGCTCTAAAATCCATTTTAGAGCATGATGGAAAGAGATTTCTATATGGCAATAAAGTATTATTTATGTATACACATTCCGCTTGTAGCTAACCGTTACAACGGTACGGTTGCAATGAAATGTGAAACAGCATATATTTGAAAAGGAAAATTGGATTTCGATTACGCCTGCAAAGAGTTATTTGGCAAGCATTATTTAATCTAAAAGATGTGTTTGCTCTCATTTATCAACGCAAATTAAATTTTTATTCTAAAAGTTTATAAGATGCATTTCTTAGAGAAAACCATTCCTGATATATTTTCAGGTAATAATATTAAATTTTCTGTTGATTTTAATATTTGCTTATTGAAAAAAATAAATAAAGAGGTGCATAGAAAACGTTTCCACACATTTTACTTCACACTTTCATTCAATGACTACAGTTACATTATGATATAATATTTTCAATAAATTAACTATGTTCAATGGTTGGAGTATCATAGTTGAGATTTTATTCCAACAAACCGAAAAATGCCGGGACCAGGACTCGAACCTGGATGCTTTGGCTCGTCGTGCCAACGCTCTTCAAACTGAGCTATCCCAACGATATACTGGCTGACATATTTCACTGTTATTTGATGAACAAGGATGTGAACTGCAGCGCTAATTTTATTCATCCGAGCTATAGCTATATGTTGGTGTATCATAGTTGTGATTTATTCCAACAGAGTGACTTTGATATGTCATGTTATTTATGATATTCCTAATAGCTATATATTGTTAAGATGACTTAATATGTAGAATGTTAAATATGAAAAATCATTCTATCTCAAATTTTATCCACTCAACGGTAAGCAATTTCATATCATGATTTTTCCATTGAACATTTTAGCTGCATTTCACCAACCATTTGATAGAAATGCAGTAGAATTTATAGTTAATATTATTAAAATAAATACACTATATGGCCATTAATGACCGGCAACTTTCAATTTTAGACATTTTGTGGAATAGTTAAAAATGTACTTGTCAGATTCTTCTGGAATTTTAGATTTAAAAAGAACAGGTTTAACTTCATATTTATCAACGTCGATTTGATAAGGTGTATAATTAGGGGGCTAAAAAATTGAAAACAAAATAATACTTGGGATCACCCTGTAAAATAAAATGCACGAAATGATCTATCGCTACAGAATATACATAGGCAGACATTGTACAATATGTGTACTCATTTGTGTAAGAATAGCATGTATATTAATAGAAATATAGCGATTTGTTAAAAAAAATTAAAAAAAATCTTGCATGTTTTTTGCTTATAACATACAGGGTTTTTAACCAAATTTAACGCCAGTTTCAGAAAAATTGACACAATATAGTAGAAACAATATAGTGCAATTGAAATGTAAATATATTAAATATTTAAGGAAATATGGGCAGTTGTATAAAATATTTTTTATCTGCGCATGCGCGAACGATAAAAAGGATCTTTTTGCATAATTTAATAGTCAACTCTATGGAACAACTTGTTAAAAAAAATCAGTCAAATATCGTAAAAATTCAGAGAGATATCGGCGTTAGAGTGAGCTGTTTTTTAGTTTTTCACTAAAGTTCTCTAAATGATAAGGGATTGTCCACAAATTGTCATGTTTAATTTTTATACTATATTTCATTTTTTATTGACACTTTAGTTTGCCTTGGAAAACTTTATTATTGGATCTTTTGATTTTGATAATTCTTTTTTTGTTCGAATAAGCTCGTTAGGGTAGTTTTTCAAAGAGAACTAAAGTATTAGTAAAACTTGGAAAATAGTATAAAATAAAAAATGACAATTTGTGGAAAATCCCTTATCATTCAGCGAGTTTTAGTGAGAAACTAAAAAACAGCTCACTCTAACGCCGATATCTCTTTGAATTTTTACGATATTTGACTGCTTTTTTTAATAAGTTGCTCCATAGAGTTGACTATTAAATTATGCAAAAAGTTCCTTGTTATCGTTCGCGCATGCGCAGATAAAAATTATTTTATACAACTGCCGATATTTCCTTAAATATTTAATATATTTATATTCCAATTGCTCTATATTGCTTCTACTACATTTTGTCAATTTTTCTGAATCTGGCGTTAAATTTGGTTTAAAACCCTGTATGTTATAAGCAAAAAACATGCAAGATTTTTTTTAATTTTTTAAAAAAATCGCTATATTTCTATTACTATACATGCTATTCATACACAAATGAATACACATATTGTACAATGTCTGCCTATGTATATTCTGTAGAAATAGATCATTTGGTGCATTTTATTTTACAGAGTGATCCCAAGTATTATTTTTTTCTTTATTTTTTTTTTTTGGTCCCCTATTTGTCCTCCTTATCAAATCAACAATGATAAATATGAAGTCAAACCTGTTCTTTTGGATCCTAAAATTCCAGAAGAATCTGAGAAGTATATTTTTAAATATTCGACAAAATGTCTAAAATTGAAAGTTGCCGGTCATTAATGGCCATGTAGTGTATATATCTTAAGTATATTGCAGAAATTTAAAACCCAAACGGGGACGCTGATAGGTAAAAAGTCAAATCATGTAACTCAAGTGTTAACACGTTCGCTACCGAGGACATATACGTGGCGTCGCTTGGCCACTCATTTGACATTCCACTATTAATCCAAGATTACAAATTCATACCGGAAATTTCGAAGAATAATTTTTATTTTATATAATCACGAAATGTCTGTCATAAAATAAAGCAAATATTGATATTAGTATACTGTGGTATGAATTCGGATTTTCTGAATTAAATAAAATTCCGTAAATTTTAATCCGGTAGTGAACGTGTTAAATGATAGAGTTTATAAAGATAATGTGGTGACAATCCTACAATGTATTATAAGCCACATCACACTGTGATAAGAAAAAACGACCAATTTAGAATAGATTTTGATGCATTTGTAAATGAAGCAAATTTTCCGACGCTTAATGACTGTTTGAATCTACGTCCGACCTTTACTCCGAATATTCTAATACTTCTTTTGTAGTTCCCCATGCATAGGATTGACATAATACCCGATATAGAACGTGCTTTCTGAAAGTAGCTTTAGCGCCAGAAGAAAGACACGCAGTTAGATTTCTATGGATAACAGAATATTTGCACGCTGCACCTGAAGTTTTAAAGATGACACGTGTAATTTTCGAAGGAGGACATATTTCATTTTTGCTAAATGAGTCTATTAAACATCATATCAAGAAATGCAAGAATGACCATCAAGCTGCTTTCAGCATTTTCAACAGCAGAATATATGTAGACAATCTGATTCATAGCTCCAAAAATACAGATTTAACGCGCACTATCCACTAACAAAAATTTCATTTTAGAAGAGACGCGATTCAATATGAGAGAATGGAAAGACATTTATACATCAGTTTAAGCAGGACTATGACGTTGCATCCACTTCAAGCAAGTTCCTTGGATATTGAAGAAAATTAGCATATGATTTATCGAATATTGATAGTGCATATTGATAGTGCCTTTGATGAATAACGATATGAAAGAATTAAAGTTTACGAAGGGAATTGTGATAAGAACTATTGGTGGGAGAAAAAATATATTGAAAGATATTTGGCGGAAAAAAAATATAGCAAAAATATTTCAGGATTGTCGAGATGAATTATTTTACTTGAAGAAAATTTCTCTAGAAAAATATCTATTGTCAATGAAAGGAAGGGAAGACCTTAGTGACCATCAGTTAGTCTCTTTGTAGAAACCAGAAAAACATTCATTTATGCACCTTAAGGTGGAGAAAAAAAATATTTTTTTCAATTTCAAAATACAATCGGGATTAAAACTTGTATCTTCACTTACTATTCAGCGAAAACAAAATATCAGGTTAATCGATTAATTTTTTGAGCCCTCTTCCAGACCCTGAAATTACAAAAATTCATATCAAATTGTGACATATCATGTAAAAAAATGTTTATAGTTGTAAAATACAATGGCCATTAAAATTTGCATTTTTGTACTTCCTATATAACGCGAAAAATTTTCAGATCAATCTAGTAATATCTTGCGACCTCTAACAGGCCCTGAAATTACGTAAATTGATAGAAAATTGTGACGTATCAAGTAAAAATTAAATTCATTATTTCGAAATACAATAGTCATCAAAATTTACTTTTTTTTTCTTTCTAATTAACAGGAATAAAATTACACTAATGTCCTGATCCCTCTAATTGGCCTTGAAATTATGAACATTGATAGCAAATTGGTACATATCATGTAAAAGTAAAGTTCATAATTTCGAAATTCAAAAGTCATCAAAATTTACTATTTTTTACTTTCTATTTAACCGATTAAAAAAATTCCGATTAAAAACAGCCTGAACTTGCTATCAATTTTCATGATTTCAGGGCCTATTAGATGGATCAGGACTTTCGTCTATTTTTGTTCCCGTTAAATATAAAGTAAAAAATGCAAATTTTGATGACTATTGTATTTCGAAATTATAAATTTTATTTTTACTTGATACGTCACATTTTTCCTTACAGTGCTGTGTATGGAATTGTTATTATTGTTTTTTAATGAAGGAAAATAAATTCTTCCAATATCATGCGCATGCATCATGCCCAAGATCATGCGGAGCGGTTAAACTAGATATGTAAGCGTAAGACCATCAACACCTCAAGAAATTTTTTTCTGTACTGAGTCATAGTTGAGAAACAGAGGTAAGCAATATGATACAATTTACTATGAATTCTCATTATTTAAATGATTGATATTGGCCAGAAAAAATTGATGGATTCATACTTTCTTTCTTCTATCGTATGAAAGATAAAAATGCAACTTCAAATGCGTATTGCATTTTAGAATAATGCGCAAAAGTAATACAAATTAAGTACAGGATTTATCACAATTTGCTATCAATGTTTGCAATTTCAGATATCAGTTTTTGTAATTTCAGGGTTTGGTATAGTGCTCAAGACAATAATCGATTGGCCTGAAATTTATTCCCGTTTAAGAGGAAGAAAAAGTAAATTTTTTATGACTGTTGTATTTTGAAAATAAGAACTTTACATGTTTCGTCACAATTTTGTGTCAATTTTGGTAATTTCATGGCCTGGTACAGAGCTCAAGACATTCATCGATTGACCTAAATGTTTTTCTGTTAAATAGAAAGTAAAAAAAAGCAAATTTTGATGACTATTGTATTTCGAAATTATGAATTTTATTTTTACTTGATACGTCTCCATTTCCAGTCAATGTTCGTAATTTCAAGGCCTGGTAGAAGACCCAAGACATTAATCGATTGCTTGAATTTTGTTCCCGTTAAACAGGAAGTAAAAAATAAAATTTTGATGACTATTCTGTTTCGAAATTAAGAATTTTTTTTTTACATGATACGTCACATTTTAATGTAAAGTTTCGTAATTTCAGTGCTTGGTAGAGGGTTCAAGATATTAATCGATTGACCGGATGTTTTGTTGTGTTAAATAGGAAGTGAAAAGAAAAATTTTAATCACAATTGTATTTCGAAATCGCAAATATTGTAATTTTTTTTTCACTTAACCGTAATGTACGTTTGATCGGAACTGTCGGAAAATTCCAGTTGAGTTTAATCACTTCGAATACTAAAGTTGCATCAGTTTAGAAAAATATACCACTGCCAACGTCGGTGTTTCTCGCTGAAATAATAGTAGCCAGATTTTCCCACATCATTTGTTTTTTTTCCAATCCAACAACAAGAAGTCTAGCTTCTGATCAACTTGCTTTATTGTTCTTCTGTTTATTTGTTTTGAGATTTAGAATTGAATATTTGAGATTAAGAATAATTCTTAAAAATAGAGATGTTTGCTAAAACAGAGTAGATAAAATCACGAAAACGCCTATACCGATTATTCATTTCACTGTCTTGGAAATAAATCCTTGCTGAAGCGTGATCACGTGGTATAAATTTAAAGAAACAAAAATTCTCTTGTTTTGGACGTTGTCGTAAGTTATTGTTGATTATGTTTGGTCTAAATCTCCCAACAGGTGGCGCTGCAATGCTGCATTTTTCAGAATTTACACGATTTTAGAGATATTCATATCTCAAGAACTAATGTACGCAGTTTAATAAAACTTTAGATTCAGTTAGACCTTGATATAAATTAGCGCTGATTCGTTTTTGGTGTATGTAAAATCTGTGTGAGATAGAAGAAAGTTTTGGGATTGACACATCCGACTAGTTAATTATTGCACCTATTTTAGTAACAAACAAATTATCAATGTGTTTGCATTGTGTTTTATAAGTTTGGGAAGGTGAATTTGACGTTCGTATTATATGAAATTTTTTATATATTTTTTTAATTCATTTTATTCTTTTCCAATCCAACAACAAGAAGACTAGCTTCTGATCAACTTATTTTATTGTTCTTCGCGCGATTAAGTATAACTCTCAAAAATAGAGATATTTGCTTTAAAAAAAAATGTAGATAAAATCAAGAAAAAACCCCTCCCGATTGTTCAACACACTGTCCTAGAAATAAAATCCTTGCTGAAGAGTATTCACGTGATATAAAGAAACATAAATTCTGTTGGTTTGGACCACCATGAATGCATAATTACGAAAACCAAAGGACACAATCCAACGTTATATCGAACAGGAATTTGACTTAGGAAATCACGAATACAGGGCTGTCACTAGTGACTAATTTTATATTATATTTCCACCACTACTATATTTCTCTTGCACATGTTGCCAAAGTGTATGAGAGAAAAAAATTCAAGAAAGTGGTGCGAGATAGAATTAAAAAGTCATCAGTGGCAGTCATGCGAATATGAAATAGTGGCTCGTCATAACTAAATTTTAAAGTCCTTTTGACATCCGCAAATCAAAAATATTACGAATTACAGAATAGATTCAAATATTCGTCCACAATGTAAGAAATCTTCAGAAGAAGAAAGTTGGTTTCTTATCAACAAAGGAAGATGAATTAAACGAATATTACTGTATTAGAAATACCCAAATGAAATATTTTCTGGAAGAAGATTCCAAACTATGGCAATTAAAACCATTATCAGAAAATACATTTATTTGATATTTTAATCAAAGTTTAAGTAAAAAAACTTATCCTTATCGGTGGACAATTACAGCAAGATAATATCTTGCACTTCAAAGCTAATCTAATTTTATTGCCTAGTATATGGCCTTTATCAGACCTCACAAATATCATGAGCGAATGAAAGATGGAGGTTTCGTAGAAACATTAACAAATGGAAATATAAATGAAAATATTCACTAAGAACAAATCTATATAAATGTAAATACTTATTTGGTACATTTTTAACTGACCAATTAAAACATATTAGAAAATTAAAAGAAAATATTAAATAATAACAGAACAGTTGAAAGTCCCATTGATAAACAACAATTTTCTCCATATTGTATTTAAAATGTTTTCATATTTATTACAGGATATTGTTTTGACGTGCTGTAAAATTAAGGTAAAGCCAGTAGAGATGGCGCAGTCCGAGAGATTGCGCACATAGAGTTTCGGGGGAAGGAGTAGAGTGAGCGTGCAGTAACTCCAGGTAATGGTATAACAGCAGTAGTGGAGTGTCTACTTGAAAGTGCACGTTGATTGTTTTGAGCGTCTAAGATAAAACATTGCTGTTTTGTTTTGTTTTCCCAAAGTCAGTGGTAGAATTCTCATACATATTTATCAGAATTTCTATACAATGTCAGTAGTTCAAAATATTTTAAACTTAAGCGATTTCTCATAAGCTACTAATCTAGACTAATAATGTGAACATCAACGGTTCGTTTTAGTAGCGGCCATGTTTAAGTAAAAGGCCACGCAATCTCTCCTATCGAAATTGGAGAGTTTGCGCATCTGCTACTTAGGAGAGATGGCGCATTGCTCCCATTAGTTTCCATACTAGGAGATATTACGCAGCTTATTGGTAAACTTGCATTAAAAATGAAAAATGAAAATGGACTAATTTTAAGTTAAACGTGTTATCAAGTAACTTAATATAATTTTGTAATTTTATCTGGACTTGCTTTTTCTGCTTTTTTATTTTTTTTCCTTATTTTAAAATTTAATATTAATTTTGAAATTATTTCCTTTTTCTGTTTCTTTTTTCATTAGGTTGAAATATTCACTCCTAATACAAATACAATAATATTTGTTCACAAAAACCTTACAACAATGTCATTTAAGTGTAATTATTATTGTTAACAATTTAATTGTAGTAATTATTAGTCACAATCTCTCCTACCCATGTGCGCAATCACACCAACCCTGTAAGGACAGATTGTGAAAAATAACTTTCTAGGTTTTATTACAACTGTTCCATTAAATTGCAACATAACAACGAAATAGCAATGGAAATGCATAAAAAACAAATGAAGTAAAAATTATTCATGTATAGTTTAGCAAAAAAATAATATTCCGATTTTTTATTGCTATTCTTTTGAATTGTGCGCAGACTTTCCTAGCTTTACCTTATGCTATAAAAAGTAGAATTGCATTTTAATTGTATAAATTGAAATGGCATGAATTCTAAACGAATATTTAATTTACTGAGTGCCCTTTGGTGTACATTCCTTCATATTTCGACATCTAATGAATTATAGAAATGAATATCGATTTATATACTTTGGGAGCAATAAAAACTAGTCGGATGTGCCAATTCCAAAACTTTCTTCTATCTCACATAGGTTTAGCATACACTAAAAAGAATCAGAACCCATTTATAGCAAGGTCTAACTGAATCTAAAGTTTTATTAAATTCCGTGGATTTGTTCTTGAGATAGGACTATTGCTAAAATCGTGTCAATCCTGCAAAATACAGCATAGCAGCGCCACCTGTTGGGAGATTTACACCAAAACCTAATCAACAACAACTTATGTCAACGTCTAACTGAAACTGAAGTTTGATGAAAATCCGTTCATTCGTTCTTGATATATAGTTATCGTGATAATAATGAAAAAAAGTAGCATAGAAGCGCCACCTGTTGCGCAATTTACACAAAAACGTGAGCAGCATCTATGTATGCCAAGGTCTACAGAATCTGAAGTTAGCTGAAATTCCTCGCATTACTTCGTGAGGTATAGCTATCGTAAAAAAACGAGAAAAAAGTGGTATGGCAGCGTCACCAGTTGGGATATCTACAACAAAACGTAGTCAGCGTCTATTTATGTCAAGGTCTAACTGGACCTGCAGTTTTATGAAAATAAGTTGAGATAGAGCTACTGCGGAAATCACAAAAAATGCAGCATAGCAGCGCCACCTGTAAGGCGATTTCAACCAAAAACTAATCAGCACCCATTTATATCAGGGACTAACTGAATATAAAGTTTTATTAAATTTCGTACATTAGTTCTTGAGATAGAGCGCCCACAAAATTTTTGACAGACAGAGTCACAAATAGACATGTTCTAAAAATGGTCAGATCATGTTCAGGACCTTCTAAAACGTATAAATCCAATACTTTCTTCTTGTAAAGATAGAAGAAAGTAAAAATACCTGAAAAATCGGATATTTTTACTTCCTTCTATCTTTACAAGAAGAAAGTATTGGATTCATGAAAATTTTCGACTTCTGGTTTTCGACGGAATTTCCAAACTTTCGCATTGTAACACTTTTACTTATTTACTGGTTAAAAGTTCTTTAGTGGAAACCGATTAGTCATCTAAATAAAAACAGCTATATTTAAGAAAGTAAATATATAAAATAAAATAGTAATGTGTGTTATGTTCATTAAAACTTACGCATCAAAGATATATTAATCATTTTTGTGTATTAAAAAATGTGTTTTACATGACTCATTCAATCATGCGCTTTTCTTGTGAAGAGTGTTTTAACTGTTGTAGTAACTTTGCAGTATAGGCAGTTCCTAAAGTCTGCATAAACTAAAAAGGAAAAAATAAACAGATTCTTTTCATTATAATTAAATCTCACATAAAATGTTTTACTATGATTTTACTTGGATGTATTCAGAAGGACTGTTTTTATAGCGTTAAATCTCTTAAAAAATGAATTAAAAATGGAAAATAAAATTGCTATCTTTTTGAGTTCTATCCCTTTCAAAGTAGTGAAAACTGTCTCTTCTTTTGAAACACTAACAAAAAAAAGTATAAAGTACTTAATTTAGTTACTTATCTAATTATATAGTTATTATCTGCAGAAAATATTTTGTTTAGCTCTTCTGAATAAGTATTTTTTTAAACACCGAAAAAAAAACTTTTTTATACCCCTGTTAGCGCAAAAAGTGTTATCTTTAAACAAAATAAGAATAAAAATAAAAATAAAAATAAATCTGACAAGAACCCTTGAAAGTTATCCCTTCAAGTGCATTATTTTAAAGAAATGTATTTTTTTCTCCAATTTAGCAACTTAAGCTTTTATAATCTTTATTTTTTTTAACGGATGGATGCGTAAGAAAATTAAAACTTTATATCTAAGATAGAAACTAATGAAAAGTTTCTTCAACCATAAAATATATATGAATAAGAAAATTGCATTTACGTCTGTTACACATTATTTATTTTTAGATTCATTCTTTAGATACTATACCATTCATACTATGGAATATTTTATTTAATTTTGTGTTATTTTTTTTAGTTGAAATTATGTAATTAGATATATGTACATAGATAATTGTTAGCCTATATATCCTGTAATAAAATGAAAATATTCTTTAATGAACAAATTAATATAATGGTAAATATTTATTTGTTATATTTTCAACTAACCAATTAAAATATTTTAGAAATTGAAATAAAATATTAAATAATAACAGAACAGTCGAAAGTCCCATTTATAAAAACAAATGTACTTCATATTGTATTTAAAAGACGAAAAACGACTTACTTAGCTATATTCGTATTCTTATTTTGGTAAACTATCAGTTTCTGAGTGGGGGGAAACATACAATTACCACTTAAAGTGAATTATTTATTTATTTTAAAATAAATTTGCATACAACTTCTGAACCTTTCGGCACTAGATTTTAGACTCAGCTGTATTCAACCAAAAGCTTGGGATTTAAACTTTGCAGGTGCAAAGTTTAAAAAAGCAATTTTCTTTTCAAAGCTATGAGATTATTTTTCTTTTGCCAGTTCTTTATTTAACCTACTTTTGCATTTATGAATATTAAATTAAGGTGACATAAAACGACTTTCAAAATATTTCAATTTCTATGCAAATTAAATAATGTCATTTTGATTAATTTTAGAAGCGAGAAATGTATTTTAAAATATAAGATTTCAAAATAAATTTCTAGAAGTATTTTTAACTGATATTTCTTTTATTTACGAAAAAAGCAATATACTTTAAAATAACTGATTTTTTAGGGTTCCGTACTTAAAAAGTGAAAACGGAACCATTATAAGATCGCACCTGTGTCTGTCAGAGCCCTTTTTCTAGTAAACTATGGGACTTGGAAAGTTCAAACTTGGGAAAGTTAAAAAGCCTATTGACCCGCATATTTTAAGATTATTAGCCATTCACAAATATGTTTAGGAAAATTTTAGGGGGGCTAATTAATTCAAATTATTATTATTATTTTCTTTTTGTGGGGTATCGTGTGCAAGATCTTGTAATATTGAACTCAAAAATATATTTGTTTTAATTTTAGGTATTATATTTTCAGATATTTCGTGGAAAATACACTGCAAAAATATGCCCCTTCCCCCTCTATTTCTGAATCTACTGAAATTTAACTTATGAAAAATTTAGGGATAATAGGAGCTTATTTAAACCTTGCATGAAAATTATAGCGATTTCCCTAGGTAACATATTTTTTTGAGAAAAATGCTACTTCTAACTACTTCTAAACTACTTCTTCAATGACACTTTACGTGACCCAAATCTCTTTTAAAAAATGTTTATGACACATATTTAACTGGACAGAAAAAGTAAAATGATGAGACAAGTTGTAAAAGACAAATTGTTGATTAAGACAAGTTGTGACCGCGTTTTCGTGATTCCAACTGAAAAGGAAGAATATTTTGTTGCTGTTGGTCAATGAATTTCAAGAATTTGTCTTGTACGCTTCATAATAAAATATTTTTTCCATGTAATTGTAAGTTTAAATTAAACACATTTTAAAACAATATGATGTAATTTTTATGTAACCTCAGACCATCCTTTGTTCAGGAAATCACATTGTTGTGTGCATTATTCAGGGGATAGGATAAATTAAATGTGCTGCATATCTCAATTCACAACAAAAAGTGTTACCCCAAAAAATGTGTCACAAAATGTTGGTATCAATGTTTTACATATAATAATGTTACTGCTATACCCCTGCGTGTCTCACCCATGGGTTTGAATGTTTTGAGACCTCTGCAGAAATAATTACGCAAACGTCACCCGTAAATTATTCACGGGCATTATAAACAATGAAAAAGAATTAAAATATAATGCATTAAACGACAATAAAAATATTTATTTTTTCATAAAAATACACGAGTAAACGTTTAATTTAAAAAGAAATGTTAATTAATCGAATTCACATATCGCGAAACATTTAAAAAATGCCTCTTGTAATCAATAAATACCGTTCAGTAAATTTCTATATCAGTTACAAAAAATAATTGTTAAATTTTAATCACATATATTTAAAACTAAAAAGCAATAAGAACAAGCATTTCAAAAACAGGAAGCTTTCTTTTTACTAAAACAAATAACCGATAATTTGACTAAATTATCATCATGCTTCAAAAAATATTACATTACTTTCATTAAAAAGTATGTCTGATAATTTTCTTTGTAACTCAACCATAAAAAAAATATTAAGATTATCAAAGGTTATGTTTTTAATGGGGAAAAATGTACGTCCTTATGAAGTAAATAAAACATACATTTATATTACTGCAGATAACTGTATTTTTAGATATTGAAAGACTTTTCAATATCGTTGTGAAGTAAAAGGAGTTAAGAAATAGAAAAGTAATGTTGAAATCACGATAAGCAAGCAATTATATCTCACTTAAAAAGTAATTTATCAATCAATATTTTTTTACTTCGCAAGACTATCACTCATTTCGTCAACTTGAAATGAAAGCAATTATATAGATTGCAAAAAGAGAATTTTTTATTATTTATTTTCTATTTGAATAAATTCTGTTCTTTTACATATCCGTCGATTTCATAGGAAAAAAAATAGTTGCCTTTTTTAAAAGCAAATCTGGAATAGTGCGGTCGAGATACTATATTAAATAAAAATTTTCAAATGTTAAATAATAATATTCTTCTGTGTGTCTTCGTCTGTGTGTCTGTAAACGCTCTATCTCCGGAACAAATTGAGATAGAGACTTGAAATTTGGTATGTACATAGTATGTAATAATGGGAAGAAGCTTATTGAATTTCAGTAACCTCGATTATCTGGAAGTATATTTCCGAACTCTCAAAATATTCCTTCTGATAAAAGTTATATAAAAATTTTCGAAATTGCTTATTTTAAGGAGTGAATATAAAAGACAATAAGAAAAACATAAATTTTGCATAAAGAATGAAGGTGATCGGATAATGAGTTGCCGAGATATTTGTATTTCTATTTGCCACACTCTTTGATTTTTAGTGACCCTGTATTTCATCCAAATTTCAATTCATAGCTATATTTTAATTGGAAATGAGACACTTAATCCGACGCAATAAACCATTAGTTAATATAATTGTCATTTTTGTAGTTATAAGAATGTTTCTTTTACGCAATTCAGTAAGTGGAGCATTTAAAATTTATGACGTCATCAAGCCGCGTTTTTATTCGAATTGCAATGCATTTTATAAGTAGTTTACACATGTTTTATTTTCATATTTTATATTATGCATATCCATGATGCGTAAGTACTACGGTAGCCCCCAATGACTAGTTTTGGAATGAAATGATTTTAAAATAATTTAATGGCTTTAATAACAACTTTATATTTTCTTTAAAATAGATAAGACTAAAAAGAAAAATATAACAGATTATTTTCATGTAAAGAAAAAGTAAAAAAAAAAAATTGGTTGGATCAAAAATGATAACGATATGAAAAGACAAATCCCCCCCCCCCTTAGAGATATATTACGATATCAAGTGCCAGACACCCCCTCCCCCTAGAGATATCTTATGATATCAAGTGCCAACCCCCCCCCACCACCACCACCACCCCACCCCATCCTCCTTCCTAAAGTGATACAAATAATGCTACTACAATTATTGTTATCATCGTCTAAGATTATTTAATCGAAAAATAAATTCGTTCATAGCCTTAAATGATTTCTAATATTTCGTAATAAAATGCCTTGAAATCAAATTCTCCTTTTTAGATAAACAGCTCATTACTTTGTTTTTAGTAAATGAAATTCATTTAAATTATAAAACAAAAAATAAATCTTAAAACATGTATAATATATTATATCTATTAAAATCGTATTTTATTTTTTAAATAAAATTTCATTTATGCAGACTAGCCCGTAAAATGCGGTATTAAGATTTACCTTTATGAAATATAATCCTCTAATTTAGATATCCGTGAAGCTCAGGCTAATCATTTCATCTGTTCTTTTCTCATACAATATAGTCTCGAAATAGCATTTCGAAATAGCTTATTTTTCAAAACAGCTATAACTTATTTCATTTTCATATTATCTTTCATTATATTTATTTTCGTAAAGAAGAAAACTTGTTCATTTAATATAAATAGTTTATCCAGGTTAATATAAATAAATTTCTTACTGTATGCCAATTTTTTATAATTTTCTTTATTTTTGAATCCTTTAATACTTTATTAAAAAAAGGGAAAATATAATATAAAAAAAATCCTTCCTCTTTTCAAGTGTTATTGTTATTTATCAGTATAGTATAGTGAAATATAAACCTAATTTGGTCCAGTTTTGATTTGGTATCAGAAGACGTTCGGGCATAAAAAAAGACTTGTTAAATTCAATTCCAAATAATAAATGTATCAATAAATTTTATTTGTAAAAAAGGAATAATTCTAAATGTTCAAGAAGACGTCCATAGCTGTCGAATATATCAAACTTATTGTCCTACAGAAAAGATATATTTATTTTTCTTCTACTTTCTACATGGCTTAATTGTATGACAAGTTGTTGTATAATGAAAGACAAAGTTATCTCTTTTTTATATCTGTGCTAATATATATATATATGATTTCAGTTTAAACACTTCATTTCCTTTATGACTTGCATGATCATCAAATTAACTCACGCTCTAGTACTATTATTATCCATGATTTATATGCACGAGTTATAAATATTTTGGATCACGAGATCAAGATTTGAATATCTTCAAAATTGGAAAAAGAGCCAGTCTTCTAATTTTTATTGTGAAGCGTCGAAATGGGAAATAGCCAGTAAAGGCGCTGTTAGGCCTAGTTGGACTTCTGGAAAATAAATATATTGTATATGTTGGGCGAGAAGTGTATTAGCTGTAAAGAAATTATTAGTAAAGTGTTGTAGAAATATCTTTCTAAGACTGTATTAAAGTTTATATTTTGTTATTCAACGTCTAGTTGTTCATATAATTCCAGTAAATCAACTATTCACATATCTTCTTATTACACACATATGTATATATATATATATATATATATATATATATCTTCCTTTTAAATGCTAAAGGTGTAAATTAACAACATAATATAAATTCAAATAACTTTTATTAGTTGTTTTACATGTTTCGACTCTTTCCGAGTCATTTTCAAAAACAAAATGCGTATATTCCAAAGTTGCACGGGCTTTGAAGTAATTATTTTCATGTACATTTTTTAAAATTACGCACGTTATCTATTTTTTTTTTTACTTGGTTGTTTATTTTCATATCTGTGACCATGGAGTAACTCGAGCCACACGCAAAAGTACAATATGTAACGATACGGCATCTTTTAATTTACCGAAACTGTGGCTCGAGTTACTCCATGGTCACAGATATGAAAATAAACAACCAAGTAAAAAAATAATAGATAATGTGCGTAATTTTTAAAAAAGTACATGAAAATAATAACTTCAAAGCCCGTGCAACTTTGGAATATTCTCATTTTGTTTTTGAAAATGACTCGGAAAGAGCCGAAACATGTAAAACAACTATTACGAGTTATTTTAATTTATATTATGTTGTTAATTTACACCTTTAGCATTTAAAAGGAATATATTATTACAAGGTGAGGTGTTATAATTTATTATATTGTTATATATATATATATATATATATCTTATTAAGAAAAAATTCTATTTTTGAATTTTTTTTTTATATTGTTGTTTTATATATTTTTCAAATAACCCTTTTATGTTGCAAAAATAAATTTCTAGTTATTTTTTTTAATAATCATTTTAACTTGCAAAAGAATATTGAGATATTAAATCCTTCGTAATTTAAACATGTAATCTGGGAAAACTGAAGTTCAAAGAAAGTATGCATTACAAAAATAATTTAATATAAAATGCAATAGTAAAACATTTATTTTAATGGAATTTATGAATAAGCAAACAATTTTAATCTGAATTATTATTATATAATATGTTTTAATTATTCTATATTAAAAACTCCAGACATTGTATTAATTGATTTGTTATTAAATTGATTTTCGTTTATCTTTTAATGCAATGCTTATTTCCACAAAATACGTACAGTTGATGCAATCGATTGTTTTTTGTTTATTTTACCCTTAATCTTTTTTGTAAGGAGATTAATCTGTTTTAAACCTTTAAAAAACAAATTTTGCGATTTTCATATTTTTTAAAAAATGTAACCATTTTTGGATTAGAAAAATTAAACAGTATGAAAAAAAAAAAATTAGAAACGTTTGACTTCTTTGGTAAAATTGTTCATTTTAACAAAGATCCCTGTTTATTTTAAACTTTGATGTCTAGAAATGATCTGGCACAAGCTGTTTGCTTTCTTCTATCTTTGCAAGAAGAAAGTATTGGATTCGTGAAAAAATTCGTCTTCCGGTATTCGACGGATTTATACGTTTTAGAAGGTCCTGAACACGACTTGACTGTTTTTAGAAAATGTCTGTCTGTGAGTATTTGAATCTATGACTGTTATCTGTGACTCTGTCTGTCTGTAACAAAAATTTTGTGGGCGCTCTATCTCAAGAACTAATATCCGAAATTTAATAAAACGTTATATATTTATATATTTAATAAAACTTTGAGCTAGTTTCTGATTTAAATTGGTGCTTATTAGTTTTTAGTGAAAATAGCCCAATAGGTGGCGCTGCTTTGCTAGATTTTCATCGATTTCTGCAATAGCTCTATTTCAAGAACAAATGCGTTTATTTTCATCAAACTTCACATTCAATTAGAACTTGACATAAATAGATGATGATCACGTTTTGGTGTAGATATCCAAACAGGTGGCGCTGCTACACTACTTTTTTCATGATTTTTACGATAGCTATATTTCAAGAACTAATGCACGGTATTTTTTCATTATCATATAGTTTGGTTGCAGGCGATGTGATTTATTTAGAAGAAAGTTTTGTGATTGGCACATCCGACTGTTTTTTATTGCACACAAATAGAACTATTATGTTTTGCCCATCTCAAAACTTTTTCTATATAAATCACATTGCCTGCAACCTAACTATATGATAGTTTTCGTTCTTCAGATACAGCGGTTGATGAAATCGTGGAAAACAGAGAATGGCAGGGACATCTATTGGGCGGTATACACCCATACCTAATAAGGATCTATTTACGTCAAGGTTTAAGAGAATATGAAGTTTTGTGAATTCCCGTGCATTAGTTCTTGAGATATAGCTATCGCGGAAAGCGTACAAAATGCAACATAGCAGCGCCACCATTTGGACAATTTACGCCAAAACCGAATCGGCACTAATTTACATTAGTGTGTAAATGAATCTGAAGTTTGCTTAAATTCCATGCATTATATCTGGGGATAGAGCGCCTGCAAAATTTGTTTTTCACATACAGACAGATTACTCAAGGACAGTCATTTTCTAGAAACAGTCAAATTGTGTTCAGGACCCTCTAAAACGGAGAAATCCGTCGTAAATGCGATGTCGAAAAACTTCACGAATCCAATGATTTCTCTTTGTATAGATAAAAGTTAGTATAAATATCAGAGAAATTTTCAGAAAAACCACCTGCAAATTTAACTAGTCGGATGTGCCAATCCCAAAACTTTCTTCTATCTCACACTAAAAAGACTAATCTTCACTAAAAAGAATCAGCACCAATTTATATCAAGGTCTAAGTGAATCTAAAGTGTTATTAAATTCCGTGCAGTAGTTCTTGAAATATGACTATTGCAAAAATCGTGCAAATCCTGCAAAATGTAGCATAGCAGCGACCCCTTTTGGGAGATTTGGACAAAAACCTAATCAACAACAACGTATGTCAACGTCTAACAGGATCTGAAGTTTGATGAAATTCCGTGCATTAGTTCTTGAGATATAGTTATCGTGATAATAATGAAATAAAGTAGCATAGCAGCGCCACCTGTTGGGTTATTTACACCAAAACTTAAGCAGCTTATGTCTAACAGAATCTGAAGTTTGAAGAAATACCGTGCATTAGTTCTTGAAATATAGCTATCGTAAAAATCATGAAAAAAGTGGTATAGCAGCGCTAGCAGATGGAATATCTACACCAAAACGTAATCAGAATCTATATTTATGTCAAGGTCTAACTGAATCTGAAGTTTAATGAAAATAAGTGCATTTGTGCTTGAGATAGAGCTATTGCAGAAATCGCGAAAAATGCAGCATGGCAGCGCCAGCTATTGGGCGATTTTCGCCAAAAACGAATCAGCACCAATTTATATCAGGGACTAACTGTATATAAAGTTTTATTAAATTACGTGCATTAGGTCTTGAGATAGAGCACCCACAAAAGTTTTGTCACCTACAGACAGACAGACAGAGTCTCAGACTCGCAGTCAGACATTTTCTAAAAACAGTCAAATCGTGTTCAGGACCTTCTAAAACGTATAAATCCGTCGTAAACCGGAAGTCGAAAATTTTCACGAATCCAATACTTTCTTCTTGTAAAGATAGATGAAAGTAAAAATTGCTTGAAGTCTGTTGACGTTTCTATTTTTCTATTTTCTTTTGGTTTGTTTTGTTTAATAAAAAATTTTACATATTAAAAACTACAAATATTAAAAACTAAAAATCGATTAAGTTTAATTTTTAAAATGTATGACTCCCATTAACCCAAAATAGGCTTTAGATAAAAAGTGTGAAAATTTTATATAAAAGTATTGAAATCTGTGAAATTGATGCACAAATAAAATAATGATATTTTAATGTATTTTTTTCAAATATCAACTCTTCAACTAATATTATAAAATTAAAATATAATGGGAAAAATAAGCTAATTGATTAATTCATATTCTCAATTTAATATGTCTTAGAGAAATAAATAAGTAATAAATTATCTTACAGAAAATACATTTATCTTCCTTGTATAAAAGGAGAACAATAATAATTTCTCAATCAAATAATAATTTACTATATAAAATATTATATATCATATTCTTTCCTATTTTTTTATTTTGTTTTATACATTAGACAACAAATTATTATTTTTATATAGATATTTTTTATATTTTTTAATCTTATTAAAAAAACGAAAAACACTGCTTAAAATCCTTTAAGGCTGATAAAAGAACAAAAGATCGGTATATTGTTGCTTTACGGTATAGAGAATTTTATTGTGAAATTATATGTTCCAAATATAAAAGTATACAGCTTATTCTTTTGCTTTTAACTAAACTATATCCAATTTATTATAACTTTTTTTACAACCTTCTTATTTTTAACTACAAACATTATTAATCATTGTTCATATACGCAGACTGAGTGATAATTAACTGATAATGTCTTATAATGATAAATATTGAAGCATTGAGTGTATACTACACATTTTTTGTCACAATAATAATAAAAAGTTTTAAAAATTTTCAAGTATGTTAATGAATAGTAAGTGTTTGCACTTTTCTTGGAGATTTGATTTTTTTCCCCATTTGATCACGTTAAAACAACATTAAAGAGAATGAAGTATATCATCTGCATTATTTTAAAGCGATTAATTAAAGAGTTTTATGAATATAAAATAATTAACTCTCAGAAAACTTTTATATTGTTTATTGTTCAGGATATATTTTTTTGAAATTTCACAAAATTTAGTGAAAATTGCTATATTACGATTTTCAAGCGAGCAGCAATTCTGGCAATGGAGTACAATGTACTATTGTGAATTGTAAGGAATTATTATTTATAAGTTTAATTAACTGATAAAGTCTTATATCGATAAATATTGAAACATTGAGTGTATACTACACATTTTTTGTCACAATAATAGTAAAAAGTTTCAAATTTTTTCAAGTATGTTGATGAATATTAAGTGCTTGCGCTTTTCTTGGAGATTTCATTTTTTCCATTTGATCACGTTAAAACAACATTAAAGAGAATGATGTATATCATCTGCATTATTTAGATTAATTAAAGGGTTTTATCAATATAAAATAATTATCTGTCACAATTTTTTTATACTGTTTATTGTTCTGGATATAGTTTTTGAAATTTCACAAAATTTAGTGAAAATTGCTCCATTACGATTATCAAGCGAGCAGCAATTCTGGCAATGGAGTACAATGTATTGTGAATTGTAAGAAATTATTATTTATAAGTTTAATGAACTGATAAAGTCTTATATAGATAAATATTGAAACATTGAGTGTATACTACATATTTTCTGTCACAAAAATAGTAAAAATGTTAAATTTTTTTCAAGTATGATAATAAATAATAAGTGTTTGCCCTTTTCTTGGAGATTTTAATTTTGTTCATTTAGTCACGTTAAAACAACATTAATGAGAATGAAGTATATCATCTGCATTATTTTAAAGCGAATAATTAAAAAGCTTTATCAATATAAAATAATTAGTTGTCGCAAAATTTTTGTATTGTTTATTTTTCAGGATGCATTTTTTGAAATTTCACAACATTTCGTGAAAATTGCTCTATTACGTTCATCAAGCGAGCAGCAATTCTGGCAGTGGAATGGAATATATTGTAAATTGTAAGGAATTATTATTTATAAGTTTATTTAACTGATAAAGTATTATATTGATAAATATTGAAACATTGAGTGTATGCTACACATTTTTTGTCACAATAATAGTAAAAAGTTTCAAATTTTTTCAAGTATGTTGATGAATAATAAGTGCTTGCGCTTTTCTTGGAGATTTCATTTTTTCCATTTTATCACGTTAAAACAACATTAAAGAGAATGATGTATAGTATCTGCATTATTTAGATTAATTAAAGGGTTTTATTAATATAAAATAATTATCCGTCACAAAATTTTTATACTGTTTATTTTTCTGGGTATATTTTTTTAAATTTCACAAAATTTAGTGAAAATTGCTCTATTACGATTATCAAGCGAGCAGCAATTCTGGCAATGGAGTACAATGTATTGTGAATTGTAAGGAATTATTATTTATAAGTTTAATTAACTGATAAAGTCTTATATAGAAAAATATTGAAACATTGAGTGTATACTACATATTTTTTGTCACAATAATAGTAAAAAGTTTCAAATTTTTTCAAGTAAATTAATGAATAATAAGTGTTTGCGCTTTTCTTGGAGATCTGATTTTTTTCCATTTGATCACGTTAAAACAACATTAAATAGAAGGAAGTATATCATCTGCATTATTTTAAAGCGATTAATTAAAGGGTTTTATCAATATAAAATAATTAGCTGTCGCAAAAATTTTATGTTGTTTATTGTTCAGAGTGCATTTTTTTAAATTTCACAAATTTTAATGAAAATTGCTCTATTACGATTATCATGCGAGCAACAATTCTGGCAATGGAATGCAATATATTGTAAATTGTAAGAATTATTGTATCAATCACCACATAAATATTACTAACAGCATTTTAAAGTCATACGACGCCACATAACAATGCAATACATTAAATTATTAAAATATATTATTGCTATTGTGTACTGACTGTGAATCTGTAGAATGGTTTAAAAAGTGGTTAATTCAAGAAAACAATCATAAAGTTATTAAGTATGTTCAAATAAGTTTTTAAATATCTGGTTTAATTCAGAAAAAAATAACATCCTTAAAAACATTATTCCGCTGGAGAAAACTGATTAATACACTATAAAAACTTCTTATTTGTACATTGTATAAAATAATTGTTCAAAGCAGAAAACCAGTTCTTCGATGCCACCGTAATACTTACCCATCATGGATATGCATAATATAAAATATGAAAATAAAACACGTGTAAACTGTTTATAAAATGCATTGCAATTCGAATAAATTCGTGGCTTGATGACGTCATAAACTTTAAATCGAGGCTAACGAAAAAGACAGGCTACCGCGGTGCATTCCACTCATCTTTTTTTCCAGACCGCTAGAGTGACGTTATATGCTCTTTTCGTACACCTGCATTGGTGCATTCGAGCATCACGTGACTCCGGCGGTCTGTAAAAAAAGATACGCGTAAAGCACCGCGGTAGCCTTTCCTTTTCGTTAGCCTCGCATTAAATGCTCTATTACTGAATTGCGTAAAAGAAACATCCTTATAACTCCAAAAACAATAATCCTATTAACTAACGTTTTACTGCGTCGGATGAAGCGTCTCATTCCAATTAAAATATATCTTTGAATTGAAATTTGAATGAAATAAACGGTCATGAAAAATCGTAGAATGTGGAAAATAGGATTACAAATACATCGACAACTCATTATCCGATCGACTTTATTCATGTTTTTTTTTTTTTTTTTTTTTTTTTTTTTTTTTTTTTTTGTCTTTTACAATCACTCCTTAAAATAAACAATTTCGAAAATTTTTATATAACTTTTATCAGTAGAAATATTTCGAGAATTCGGAACTATAATTCCAGATAATCGAGGTTACTGAAATTCAATAAGCTTCTTCTCATTATTACGTACTAAGCACATACCAAATTTCAAGTCTCTATCTCAATTTGTTCGGGAGCTAGAGTGTTTACAGACACACAGACAGACGAACGGCAATTTATTTTTTCTAAAAATATGTTTTTCGGAATCTCCAGTGTCTGAAACGTGCAAATCCGTCATTTTTTTTTTTTTTTTTTTTGGTCGATTTTTAAAACAATCAAAATACTTACCCAATATTACGTATGATAGGTAAGTAAAAGACATCTATATAAAAACATAAATTTATTTTAAAAAAAATTATCTGTTCCAATTCTGGAACGCTAGATATAGTTAGATTAATTTTAGTTGAAGCCGCTCTATACACAAAATGTAATGCAAAATGTGATTTTACAATGTTGTGTACTTATATTTTACATTAAAAAAAATCTCTAACATGTTGTTTTTGTTATATGTCTACACACGATTTATTATGCTAATCTATCATGTTTGTCTTTAAAACATATTTGTTAAATATGAATATGTTCAATTGAGAAATAGTAGCATCCTTAAAACCGATATTCCGGTATGAAATATATAATTAATACACTGTAAAAACTGTTTATACATATTGTAAAATGATTCTAAAAATAAGAAAAGGCAATCAATCTAAAAATATTAATATATTTTAGAAAAATGTATCTGACCCAATGTTGGGACGCTAGATATAGAAAAAAATAATTTTAGTTTTAAGCCGCTCTCTAAACCAAATATAATTTTTTTTAAAACTGTATTTTTACAATGTTTTATACCTATATTGAATCAAGATTTTTTTTAATCTGTAATATTTTGTTTTCTTTAGATTTTTGCTGAATATAAAATCCAGTTAAATCCTTTGAAGAGTTGTCAGAACTGGACCGAGCCATGGGTCGTGTCCTATAGTTTGGGAATTTTTGACATGGAACATTAAATGCAATAAAATTCAATCAGAATTCCATAAATCTGTGAAGCATGTGAAACTATGAATTCATTTTTAGGGTTCCGTACTTAAAAACTCAAAACGGAAACATTATAAGATCAGTATTGTGTCTGTCTGTCCGTCTGTCAGGGCTCTTTATCTCGTAAACTATAGAACGTGGAAAGTTTAAACTTTGGAAAAATAAAAAGCATATTGATCCACATATTTTCTGATTATTACCCATTCACAAATATGTTTAGGAAAAATTTAGGAGCCAAATTAAGTTACTTGAAAAAAAATTCTTTTGGTATATCATGTGAAAGATCTCGTAATATCGAATTCCAAAGTATATTTGTTTTCATTTTAGGTATTATATTTTCAGAGATATCGTCCAAAATGCACCTCCAAAATATGTCCACTCCATCTATTTCCGAATTTATTGGAACTGAAATTATGAAAATATTAAGGATAGTATTAGTTTATTTAAACCTTGCAGGAAACTATAGCGATATTCCTTGGTAATTTAATTTTTGAGAAAAACGCAGTTTCTTGTTACACACAAACTTTACTTTTTAAGCGGTAAGACGAGTTGACTCGTACTCGAGATATCTATGGACGCAGAATCAACCAAGGATATTGAATAAGGATTTTCGAAAACAATTATCGGTAATTAGCAGAGATATTAATTAAGTTCCTTAAAAAAACTCTTTTTATATATCGTGCAGGGTATGGTTCGAAAGATCCCAAAATATCGAACTTAAAAATATATTTCTTTTCATTTTAGGTATTATATTTTCACAGATATCGTCGAAAGTATACTGGAAAAATACACTATACTGCCAAAGGTGATTGGTCACTTGCGATTTTAGACGTTTTGTTAACTATCTAGAAAAATACATGAGGAATTAACCTGAAACTGCAGGTGTGTAAACAGTATAGTATAGCTTATATATTTTCGTGAATATTTTTTCCCGAAACTCCATAGGGGACTGTCAACAAATTGAAAAAGAACGAATATCTTTTGGATTACCCTGTAAAAACTAATGTAGCAAAATTGTTCAAACTCGAGATTATTAATAAGTGGTTTATTGTAATATACTGTGTTAATTTTTATGAGGATATGATGAATATTCGAAGAGAAATTGAGGTTTTTATAAAAACCGACTCAAATTTTACCAAGTTTTTTGCTTATAATTTGCAGAGTTCTTAATATAAAAAAAGTTATTTTGAGAAAATATGTCAAACAACACTGTACATAATACTCTGCAATCGGATATAAAAAATAATAAAAATTGGATGAAAAATGAGCAGGTTTACTAAAAAATGTTTCACTGCGCTTGCGCTAATGCAATCAAAATATAATATGCATAATGTATTAATTAGCTAAGTATATAGAGCAACTTTTATGAAAGTCTCAAAATCATAGCTTGAAAATTCTGAAAATTATCGTCAATAGAAGAAGCTCGAAATCCGTTGTTCCCAAAAGGAAGCAAAAAGATGAGGGGTTGTATCCAAATATAGTAGTACGTGCAATATTGTGTACGCTATCTTGGCACTAATCAACAAATATTTGATACAACCCCCCATCTTTTTGCTTCTTTTTGGGAACAACGGATTTCGAGCTTATTCTATCGACGATAATTTTCAGAATTTTCAAGCTATGATTTTGAGACTTTCACAAAAGTTGCTCTATATACTTAGCTAATACATTATGCATATTATATTTTGATTGAATTGCGCATGCGCAGAGAAACATTTTTAGTAAACCTGCTCATTTTTCATCCAATTTTTATTATTTTTTAATTCCGATTGCAGAGCATTATGTACAATGTCGTTTGACATATTTTCTCAAAGTAACTTTTTTTATATTAAGAACTCTGCAAATTATTAACAAAAAACTTGGTGAAATTTGGGTCGGTTGTTATAAAAACCTTAATTTCTCTTCGAGTATACATGCTATCTTCATAAAAATTAACACAGTATATTACAATAAACCACTTATTAATAATCTCGAAATTGAAAACTTTTGCTACATTAAGTTTTACAGGGTAATCCAAAAGATATTCGTTCTTTTTCAATTTGTTGACAGTCCCCGATGGGGTTTCGGAAAAAATATTCACGGAAATATATAAGCTATACAATACTGTTTACACACCTGCAGTTTCAGGTTAATTCCTCATGTATTTTTCTAGATAGTTAACAAAACGTCTAAAATCGCAAGTGACCAATCACATTTGGCAATATAGTGTAACCCCCCCCCCACTTCCATTTCTAATCTACTGAAACTAAAATTATGAAAAAATTAGGGTTATTAGGAGTTTATTAATTAATAAATAGTAATTAATAAATGTAACGTACGGATCCCTTTGAGAGCAAGTTTTACTCTTACTTGGCTGATTTATTTTTTTTTATCATATGTTGTTACAAATCATTTTAAAAGCTTCAAACAGTTTTTGCCAAAAGGATGCAAAAAATATATATATATATATATAAGTGTGAAGTGAACACTATGCAATATTTGAATAAACAATATGTTTGATTACAGAAAAAAATATTTAAGAGATAAAAAGAAACAAGAATATTTAAGACGGATGTTTTAAATGGATGTTAAAATGGATGTTTTCATTTTGTTATGAAACTTTCGTTTCAAATAGAATGACCCAATGCTTTCAATTCTGAAATACCAGAAATACTCAGAATATTGAAACATGGACATACTCAAAACTGAGCACATAGAGGTCAATTCATACTCCTTTTTGAAATATGAACATACTCAAAAATGATTAGAATCAGATCAAACTCATTTTTGAAACATGGAAATACTCAAAAATGTTTTATTCTTGAATGTGTGCATGTTTTCAGAAATGAGTATATACATGTTTCAAACTTGAGTAAGTTTGATCCGGAGCCATTTTGACTATGTGACATACGCAGGTTTGAGTATTTTTTGCTCAGTTAAAAAAAATATTGTTTTTTGAGTGAGTGCTTCACTTTTTGCATACAACTGTATCAAATAATTCTTTAAGAATAATAAATAGTGCCCTAATTCCAACACATTCCGTAGTAAATATCGTTATAAATAAAATGAAAAAAAAATAACGAAAGAAAAACCAGATAAATAAAACTGCTATCAGAGAAGCTTTCCAAATAAAATTGTTCTTTGTGCGTCTTCTTTTTTGAATAAAACTAAAAGCTTTTATTTGCTCGAATACGCTTATTTTAACGATATATTTAACTATATTTTTTCGAATTGCGCTTGACATAAAAACATAACATTTTAAAATATATAATTCCATGGAGAGAAAACTTCTTTTTTGCGTTGATATATTTTTTTATGATCTCTGTTTTAAGTAAACAATGAAGAAAAAATTGACATTAGAAAAATGTGAAAAGTTCATTTTAATTTTTTAATCTTAAATCTAAAAGATTTATTTTAGTTATTCTTAATTTTTATTTTAACATGGAAATTTCGATAAATACAACTGTGTAGCGTGGACACATTTTTTCCATTTGCTTTGTTAAAATTAAGTTTCATAATGGAATAAAAATAATCACTAATTTCTGAATCAGTACATGGCTAAAACACAATAAAAAGCAAACTCAATATTAATTAAATTGAAAATGTATTTGACAAATTTAAGATGGAATATTCAATAAAAACGAGTGTAATACTAAAATCTATTATAAATACATATTTATAGATGAAATAAAGAAAATATGTTTGTATAAAGTAATTTTTACACTTTCCAACATAGAAAAGTGTTTAGTTGAAAAGTGTTTATGAATTCGGTTTGTCTGTCTGTCTGTCTGTCTGCCGTCTATCTGTCCATGCTCTTATTCGGACTGACATGGAATTAATATATGTTATTGAGGTTTACTATGGCATGTTAGGTATTGAAAATGCATAAGTGTGTAGCACTTATAGTTTTTTTTACAAGGACACTCAAAAGAATTCCCTGGCATAACGGTGTATGGGGAAAAATTATTTGCGGTTTATTTTAATGATGTTACACAATTTCCAACACATTGTAACTGATGCATATCACTAAGGTGCATTAAAAGAGGCTTACTATGGAATAGGGTGTGCATAACACCTATAGTTACTTTACAGGAACAGTCAAAAATTTTTTTTTACATTACGTCTATGGAGAAACATCTTTTGCGGTTTCTTTTAATATGTTTCACTATTTTAAACTCATTGAAATGTATATATATATGACTAAGATGCATTACAAAAGGCTTGCTATTGAAAATTGAATATTGTGTGTATAGCAGTCATCATTCATTTACAGGGACACAGAAAAGACTTCGCTACTGTCTGTTAACAATAAATTCTGGCAGTGCGTTTTCAGTTGCTGAACTCGATTTTAAATTTAACTCATTTTTTGTTTATTACTCTGTGTGTATAAATTCTTTAGATCATATACAGGGAAGGACAAAAGTTCTCCAATACATTTTCGTTTTTTGACAGAAATTCCAGAAGGAGATTTTTAACTTTGCTGCGCGTCTCCTAACTGAACTAAAATTTAGCATTGTATGTAGTATATATACAATTCCATAGATCATATATAGGGCTGCACAAAAGTATTCGGATATTTTCCGAATATTGTTGGTAATTCCTAAAATTAGGTTTTTAAATATGTTAAGCGTTTTCCAAATTGTTTACTTAGATATTATATTTCTGCTTATTAATCGGTAATGATTTGTAAAATTATTTTAGAAGTATTGGAAAATGTTACATAATCTATGCTTGACGCATGATTTTTCCTTTTTGTTTTTAATATTACGCAAATATATATATATAAATGTTATTTTCGAAAACTTACCTACTAAAATTGGTGATACAAGGTTAAGAAGGCCTTTGATATATCTCGCAAGAAATTAAATAAGAAATCAATTTTGTAGAAACAAAAAAAATTCAAAATGTTGGAATTTATGTATTTGATTTAAATTTTATGTTCAATACATGTATTTTCTCGTATTAAAACTATGCTTCTCTACATCTCTGCGATTGACTATACTTCACTATCTTTTATTCATTTTAAGATCAGAAAGATTAAATTCATATCTAGAGGACGTTCTAAAAAGACTATATGAAGAACACATGGGGATGATTGGGGATAAAGGGACAATGTAGCTTACGTTAAGTTATAACTTATATATATATATATATATATATATATATATATATATATATATATATATATATATATATATATATATATATATATATATATATATATATATATATATATACATATATATACATATAAATATATATATATATATATATATATTGCATATTTTCACTCCTTAAACCCTTAAAAACTTTGTGGCACAACAGTTTTTTTCAAAATTCGTATTTGTTCAAAAGTTATCTGCCTTTTGTTGTTGCAGTGAACAGGCTCATTTTTAGCGTATTGTGTGTGCGCGCAGGTTGAAACAAAAGAATTGAGAAAGACAACCGTAAAAAACTCTAAAAAAAAAAACGATTACAAGATTTACCCTATACTACGTATGATGGGTAAGTAAAATGGTACACTTTGATCGGCAGTCTTGAAACACGGAGCCGTTTCCTCTTCATCAGAGGCCAACGAGCGGCTGGACAACATTTTATAATTCAAACCTTTTTCATCGCAATCGTAGATTGTTCAGGATTTAAGTATTCTTTCGCAAATAATTTCTGAAGACTTCACTTGGATGCACAGAAATACCAATATGACAATACAGAAGCACTCTGAAAATTTTGGATTTCCGGCATTTCCTTGTTAAAATTTTTTACTTTTTTTTAGAATATGCTCACTTAGTGGCGACCGTTTTTCATTTACTTGAGAAAACCTTAAAAAATGAGCCTCATGCAGACTAAAATTTTCACACTGTTTCACCGTGCTTCTGCTAGTTATTCCTTAATTTTTGCGATCTTTGTACATCATTGCTAAATTTTGACACAATTTTTAATCCAGTGCGCAAGTGTAGACCTTCCTACAGCTATGTCTGTGTTTAGTGCGCAAGCTTGCAAATTAGTTTCTGATGGGCATAAATCAAATCCCTTCCCATTCTTCTCGAATAAATTTGTGGTCAGGTACAAAAGAAAATGAGTTGAGCTTAAGACAAAAGGTAGGCCTCCCGCCCGGTTTGGCCTTGACCTTTTAAGATGTTGTTTTAACTGCACAAACGAATTTCAATATCAGAGTGTGTCAACAGAATTAAGATAACTTTTATAAAATTGATTTTTGTTGGCAATATGGCGAGGCAGGTGGAAAAAGCTATAAATATGAGATTATGTGTTGTTTGTCGTAATTATGTGCACGAGGAGAGTGTTGAACTTACCAGTAAAAATAAATATACATATATTTGTCCTACAAGTGCGGTTTAAATAAATAAAAAAAATACAATAAAAGTTTCATAATTACTTCAATTTTTTTTTCTAAATTTTCTTCAGGGTTATTTTTTATTATTTTAATAAATATTCAAATAATAAATTTGTTTTTTTAATAATTATTGTTTTTTAAACATTTAATATAAATCTTTTCATTTTATTTCACCTATGGGCACATTCATTACCTGCATGTGGCCATAATACATTCATCAACTCGCTTTTTTAAAACAAACTGCTACAGGTAAAAATTTTGACTAGTTTAAATATTTAATATATTTTTACAGTGCTAAAAGGGGTCTTCTTTGTTATTCAATTCATATGTATATATTTTAAACTAGTTACGATTACCGTTTAAAAATTTCTAACTTTCAGGTGGCCATATTACCTGCAGATACCTTATGTCACCAATGGTGTACGGAATGTGCAACCCACTTATCTCTGTAATTTATTCCACTTTCGTTCTTAATAAAACATTTTCTTTTCTAAATGAGACGTCTATTACTTTTATACTACAACTAGACATTAGACACTATTCTTCTTTCACATCAAAAGTTCAGTTTAATCCTTTAACCCCTTAATCACCTGCGTACGTCATGAAATATCTATCTGTAATACCAGGACGTATATGAGTAAGCCAAGGTTACCAGTTTGGCCTTTTTTTAAATTCAAAATTTTGAATTCATACCAGAAAGTTACAGTGGTAATTTTTATTTTATATAATGACAGACTTTTCTTAACTGCATAAATTAAAATTATTCTTTTAGAATTTCCGGTATGAATTTTGTATTTTTGACGAAAGGTAACATAGTTGGTATTCAGCATACTATCACTAAATTCAATATGGTGCTTTAGGAGTTAAGCATTTCAGGGGCTTGTAGGTTATGTTTATGAAACCACTTAATTTTAATTCCTAAACACCACAATGACACCAGAATTTTGCTAAAATATTTTCCATATAATTAGTATGTGAAATATAGCTATTTTTCTTATTTCCTAATAAATGTTTCTGTAACTTCTGGTATCAGTCATTTATTTCAACCTTTTAGTACTGAAAGTACTTTGCCCCTGAAAAAGTGCGTTGTCGCATGGAGAAAAGTGCGTTGTCGCATGATCTCTTTATATTAATACAAACCATCAGTGTTGTATTAATTTTAATAAAATTAGTTTATTTTAATTGCATGTTTATTACTTTTAAAATGCTATTAGACATTGCATAAACAAGAATATCATTATCAGTTTTTATTTAGGATAAAAAATCGACGACGCATAGAGTGCTCCACCCGGGTCCTTATGTTACCAGAAACCGCTCTTGACTTTAAAGGTTACACGAAGAGAAAAATTAATAGAAGCCGTTGTATAGTACGAAACTCGAAAAAATGTATCATTTAATGAGTGTTACTTCTTTGAAACATTATGTAATAAAATTATACTTCACTTTCTGTATAACTGCTAATTTGCAGTTTATATATATACAAAAAAGAAAGAAAGGCATAGAATAAAAATATAAACTTCTATAGTACAAAAGCCGAAAAACATATTTTTCAATGAATGTTAATTCTTTGAAATATTATAAAATTAAATACTGAGATTAAGAAATATAACATAAACATTGCAATTTAAATGTAAACGCACTAATTATGAACTTTTATATAATTGAGATTTATATTTTTCAATGTAAGCGTCACTATAATATAATAATATTATACTACATTGCAATTAAAATAAGTACCCATAATATCAATTACAACACATTTTTAACGTAAAATAATGTAGGAATAGACTGTAAAAAGACGAATGTTTCTTAATGGAACGCTTATTTTTCTTAAGGTTTACGAAAATATATTTTAACCTTTTTCGAAAAACCCGCGATTCCGGAAAGAGTTTCTTTATATTTAGAACCCCTTGAAACTAATAGATTTCGAGATTTAATAAGGCATTTCTCAAGAAAAAGTTCATTAAGTTGCCCACAATTTACAGAAAGTTTTCCGAAATAATTTTCAAGTTAATTAATCAGTTTTATTTACCCATCATAAGTAGTATAGGGTAAGTCTTGTAAACGTTTTGAAAATCGAAAAACATTTTTTGGCGGATTTACAAGTTTCAGACACTGGAGATTCCGAAAAACATATTTTAAGAAAAAAAAAAATGCCGTCCCTCTGTCTGTGTGTGTCTGTAAACGCTCTATGTCCCGAACAAATTGAGATAGAGACTTGAAATTTGGTATATACTTAGTATGTAATAATGGGAAGAAGCTTATTGAATTTCAGTAACCTCGATTATCCGGAACTTCTTTTTCGGACTCTCAAAATAGTCGTTCTAATAAAAGGTATACAAAATTTTTCGAAATGGTTTATTTTAAGGAGTGAATATAAAAGACAATAAAAAACATAAAATTTGAATAAAGCATGAAGTCGATCGGATCATGAGTTGCCGAGATATTTGTAATCCTATTTCCACACTCTTCGATTTTTCATGACCCTGTATTTCATTCAAATTTCAATTCAAATATATATTTTAATTGGAAATGAGACGCTTCATCCGACGCAGTAAAACGTTAGGTAATAATGATTATCAATTTTGAAGTTATAAGGATGTTTCTTTTACGCAATTCAGTAATATAGCATTTAAAATTTATGACGTCATCGAGCCACGTTTTTATTCGAATTGCAAATCATTTTATAAATAGTTTACGCACGTTTTATTTTCATATTTTATATTATGCATATCCATGATGGGTAAGTATTATGGTTACCCCCAACGACTAGTTTTCTACACGGAATATTTGCTTTTTGGATGCTATCAATTTCCAAATGAATGATTTCAGCTACGTAACAGAATTTATACATGCAAAACTGAAAAAAAATTAATGTAATGTTAATGTTATTACTTTTAATGTTTAATGCTGATATTTTATCATGTCTGATAAACATGGCAATTATTACTTCAGATTTGGTATCATCTAAAAAAACAATATTTCGGATTAAAAAAAACGGATTATAACACTTTATTTAACTCTATTATAGCTCCATGGTTACAAATACGAAAATAAACAACCAAGTGAAAATAAAAGATAACGTGCGTAATTTTTAAAAAGTACATAAAAATTTAATGATAGCATTTCAATTAATTACTTCAAAGACCGTGCAATTATAGAATATTTTCGTTTGTTTTTGAAAATAGCTCGGAGTGAGCCGAAACATGTCAACAATCTAACAAAAGTTATTTTAATTTGTATTATGTTGTTAATTTACACCTTTTAGCATCTAAAAGAAAAATATTATTAAAAGGTGTTATAATTTATTATATTATTATATTGGATTATAACACGGTTTAAAAAATGCATTTTCGAAAATTTACGAGCAGGAAAGGAAAATTTTGTTAAAGAAATGTTTCTATATATCGGTAATATATACCGTTATGACATTTCCAAAGATAAAGGATTGGATTTGGGAATCGTTGGTAACACGGGAGAGGTTATACTATACTTTTGTAATTAATAATAAAGATATGAGCTGCATTAAAGAATTTTTTTTCTCTTTTGTTAACGTGGACATAAATAAATGTCTATAAACCCAGCTAAAAATGAACTGCAGTTTTTCTACAGAAGTGAAGTATTTTTAAAGTTTTTCTACAGGCAACTGTAGATTTTCTGTAGTGCAATCTTGACTGTAAAAATACTTCAGTTATTTTGCAGTTAATGTGAAGTAATTTTGCAGTAATTTATTTCAAAAATACTGTGAGCTCTTATCTGCAAAAATACTGCAGTTTACGTGAATTTATGTTATAATCATAAATTAAAAAAATAATGAGACTTTACATCTGTAGTAAAACTGTAGTAAATTTGATGTATTTTTACAGTCATTATTTCAGTATTATATTTTCTGATGTATCTGCAGTATAACTGCAGTTACTTTAAGGTAATTTTACAGAACTTAATTTTAGTAAGTTTGTGAGATATTTTCTGCAATTTATCTGTAGTTTTAAAAGCTAAGCAATATTAAAGTCTTTCAGTTTTTGACAATATTGCGTATTTACTCTGTTATTAATAATTAACACTGTTTTCAAGACTTTTAGTTTAATGGGACTAAATTGAACAAAAATCAAAATCCTCAGGCGGGGGGGGGGGGGGGCGAACACTGCTTTGAACCACCCATTTTGAGATAAATTTTTAACGCATAAATATATATAAAACAAGTAACTTTCATGGGGAATTTAAGGGGGAAAGTCCGCCCTTCCGCCCATCGGGAAATTTGTACTTTCTCTTAGTGTTTAATTACTTTAAATTACTCGAAAAAAGAATAAATTTACTGTTTTACAAAATCGGTCAAAATAAAAAATTAAATAAAATTTCAAAATCCAGGGAGGGTTAATGACGTCCCCCCCTCCCTCCAACGGAAAATTTTTAGTTCCTCTTTTAAGTTACTCAAAAGAACCAATTTTATTATGCTGTTCAAAAACGGAGAAAACGTAATTTTAGTTACTTAAACTTTAAAATTCAGGAAGAAAGTAGTAATTGAACACCCCCCCCCCACACACACACATATACACCCTACACACAACGAAAAATTCTTAGTTATTTTATTTTAAGTTTTTTTATTATTATTATTATTATTTATTTTAGTTATTTTAATTATTTAGTTATTTAAATTTCAAAATCGAGGGAGGGGGAAATTGCCTTTCCACTTATTAACTACAGGCATGATGACTTCCAGTTTTTAATAAAATTTTACATCAAAAAACAAGCGAAAAATGTAAATCTCCTTTTGAACATTTGATTTTTTTTTTCGTAACTGACTATGTGAAGAAACGCTACATCTCAACTCAACTCAGATTCTGATCGTTCTGTTTACATTTTGACGGCGATGGCGGTAAGCGGTAAGTGCAAGCGTTTGTATATTATTTTTCTTATTCGCTAGCTTTGTTAATATAATAATTAATGCCGTAATTTTTAAATGTTTATATATAGCCATAAGATAGCTAAAAATATGTACCGACAGACACCTCTACAAATCTAGATAGATTAAAAAATTAGATACATTCAACGTATTTATAAAGTACCACGTTGTCTTGCCAAAAAAAATTATTTCGGAGGTGATTTGTATTGTCAATGTGTCGTCCATATTGTCTTATTTTAGACTTTTTTTTTTAAATACTGTAATAGCGATGGAGTTAATTTAAAGTTTGTTGCCCCTACAATTACGATTATGCCAAGGTTGCAGCTATGATTTTATCAAAATCATCGCCAAGCTTACATATGCATCGTATATATGAATATATATATATTACACACCAAACACTCATATTAATGCTATATACGTCATTATACATATATTATTTGCATCATATGACTATAACTTTCGGCCACATAAATCACGAAATGTTGAACACATATAGTATTATTATAATGTCATATATGCTTTATAATTTGATAAATTTTGGTCACTAGATGTTTTTTCTTATATTAATTTTACATTATTTTGTAATAAAAAATGCAAAAAATGAATCCTGAAATGGGTTTTATGGTGTTCAATGGATAAATAAGCTAAAAAAAAATTATTTTCTTTAAATCCAAAGTTTTTATTATTACAAACAAGTAACAGCATCCAAAATTTTAAAATAAGCTATCAAGCTGGGGTGTAAAAATCTAGGAGTCAATGGGCAATTTCTCACCACTAAATTTTATTAGTATTCTTCGGCTAAATTTTATTATTATACTTCACCTAAATTTTATCAGTATTCTTATTAGTCGAAGAATATTAAAAATTTAGTGGTAGTAATCTACCCATTGGCGACTAGATTTTTACACCCCTGCTATCAAGTATAAAAATATAGCAACAAATATTTTGTTATTAATTGAAAAATGTTAACTGACACCTGTAACATACCAATTTGGCAAACTATCTTGGAAAAAGAAGAAAAAGCTTTTAATCACATTTCATGTAACATATCATCATTCAGGAGGAAAATATTTAAAATAGCATTACTTTAAATTAAATTATAATTTTTATAAAGTTATTTTCCTCCTGGTATATTATTTGTAAACTTTGATTAAAAGCAATTGAAAATATATGTAAAAACCTTGAGAAACCATTAATTGTATTGACACACAGACTAAGTACAGTCAAGATCAACCCAAACAATATTATAAATTTCATTGTAACGATAAAAGGCTCAAATATTTAATTTAATTTTGTAATAAATATGAGTTATTTGAATTCACAATAACAAACTCTAAATTAACTCCATCACTATTAAAGAAAAGTTTAAAATAAGATAATATGAACAAAACTTTGAAAATACAAATATCCTATGAAATATTTTTTCTAGTAAGGCTTTTATAAATACGTTGAATCTATCTAATTTTTTTTAAAGAGAAACCAGTTTTGAAGAAGTGTCTGTCGGTAAATATTTTTAGCTATCTTATGGCTATGTATAAACATTTAAAAAATGAATTAAGGTGTTAATTATTATATTAACAAAGTTAGCGAATTACGGAAAATAATGGACGAATGCTGTCACTTATTGCTCAATGCCGAGAGTCGCATGTAAAATGTAAACAGGTTTAGAATTTAGCTATAGGTGAAAATTAGCAGTAGCTATTCACCACATAGCGATTAAAGTTGTAAAACGGCAATTAAAACATTGTCATTGTTTACTACCACCTCTGCTTTCAGGTAACACATTCCATGGCAATCCTTGAGCGACTAATTTTGCGATCTCCCCCCCCCCCCCTAAAGGTGAAAATAAGCAGTCGCTAGTTGTTGATTAAACTTTAAAAACTGGCGATTAAAAATGTGGAAAGCACAAGCCAAATTCAGGATTTCCTAATTACCATTTTCTCCTAAATTTTAAGATTTTTCAGCGTCCATTCGACGAAATTCATAATTTTTATGCGTCCGTTCGAAGAAATTCATGGCTTTTACGCGCCCGTTTGAAGAAATTTACGATTTTCCGTGCATAATCGAAGAAATTCATGATTTTTACGTGGCGATCCATAAAATTCATGATTTTTATGCGTTTGATCGACGAAATTCAGAATTTTTACACGGCCGAATGACGAAATTTGATTTTTACGTAGCCAATCGACAAAATTCATTATTTCTCTCCCGCCGATCGAAGAAATTCATTATTTTTATGCACACGATCAACAAAATTCAAGATTTTTACACTGCCGAATGACGAAATTTGATTTTTACGTAGCCAATCGACAAAATACATGATTTTTACACGCCGATCCATAAAATTCATGATTTTTATGCACTCGGTCGCTAAAAATCATGATTTTTACATGCCCGATCGACGAGATTCGTGATTTTTATGCATTTGATCGATGAAATTCAGGATTTTTACACTCCCGAGTGGCGAGATTCGTGATTTTTATGCATTTGATCGATGAAATTCAGGATTTTTACACTCCCGAATGGCGAAGTTTTTTTACGTAGCCGATCGACAAAATTCATTACTTTTTCTGAGCATGATCGACAAACTTCATTATTTTTACGCACACGATTGAGAAAATTCATGATTTTACACGCACTATCGATGAAATTCAGGATTTTTGCACTCTTGAATGGTGAAATTTGCAATTTTTCTTCCGAAATTCAATTTGTGTTTTTTTTTTTTCGGTTAATGTGCATGAAGTGTACATATATATATAAGTTACTAACCGCTGTTTGAATAAATTTCATGCATTCTAGAGATTGCTGCATTGTGAGTTTCGTGCATCCAGGAGTGTTTTTTTTTTTTTTGGGGGGGGGGAGTTATTGTAGGCGAAGCGTACATATATATATATATGTTACTAACTGCTGTTTGAATGAATTTCATGCATTCTCAAGATTGCTGCATGGTGAGTTTCATACATCTATGTTTTTTTTTTCAGTTAATGGGTTGGGTTGGGTTGATTATTGACGGCCAGTTATCCACACTAGGGATATAGGCCGGGGGGAGTGCCCTTCGTGGGGGTCTTTCTAAGGGAACCTAACCCGTATTTACGCATGGATAAATCCACGGCTCGAAGAAAACCATGAAAACTCCGAACGATTAGGCCGACGGGCGCGATTGGGATCAAACCCAGCACCTCCCGTCTACCAGCTTCGAGAGCACAACCTCTCAGCCACTGGTGGGGCTTTTCAGTTAATGTATGCGAAGCATACATATATATGTTACTAACTGCTGTTTGAATGAATTTTATGCATTCTAGAGATTGCTGCATGATGAGTTTCATGCATCCAGGGTTTTTTTTTTTCAGTTAATGTATGCGGAGTTAATGTTCGGTTAATGTACCTGCTTAATCCGATAACGGATAATTGCATATATTTGCATTTATATAAGTGTTTTCGCGGTCTCCTCTGGTAATGGTATCCAGGATAATGGATATTCAGGGCCATGTTGCCTGCAAGTTTGTTGTAAATGTATCACTTGTACGTGCCACTATTCGAAACAAGCTAAATTCGGCAGCAAAAGCTGTGAAATGTGAGAAAAATTTGTAAATACATTTGGTATTTAAATTCGATGTAAATTATAATGCATAAACATCAAATGTTAATAAAATGTTTTTTTTTAATTTAAACCTTATTTGCACCATAATTGTATACAAGATAAAATTGGAAGGACAAATCAGGACGCAGGTAAGGGTAATTTTTGTAAATTTTAGCATTTTTTTAGAAAAACAGAAAAGCATATATTTGTTTTGCTTTTAATATGAATTTCATAGTAAATGGTATATAATTTAGAAATTTACATATATGTATGTATCCTTTCATATAATTTATTTTATATATTCAAAATTATATAAATATTCAATGCACATATAGATAATTTCTTTAAGAGATGCAAAAATATTCAAATTTGAAATTTACATTGTGGAAAAATTAGTTGCAATTAAAATTAATTTTTGCATTTAAATTTTGTGTAGGCGAGACCGGTACACACTGGACCTATGGGCACAGTGGACCACCCCCTAATATTTTATTTATTTAAAGTTTTTAAAACTCTTATATCCTAATAGACAACAGCACTGCACTGATTATTTATAGCCTTCAGAAAATATGTTTAGCTCAGATTGAACTATTTTATCCTGATTGGTTGTTTTGAGCTTCTAAAAGTAAAATTTTTCATCATATTTGAATTTTTTTAGTAATTAAAGGTTGTAGATAAATAAGATAAAACAGCTTTTTTGTAAAGCTAAGATACTTGTTTTTATTTAACTTTAAAGTTAAAATGTTTAAAAGGAAGCTATAAACAATATTAATACGAATATTTATTGAACTTCAACATGGGTCACAGTGGACCACCCACTCCTGGGGCACAGTGGTCCACAATCCACTCTGCTCCTGTAATGCAGAATGTTCAAAATATTTAATAATTGCTTATTTACTATAAAGAAATATTGTTTAAAAGTAGTTATTTAACTGTAAAATAAAGTAAACAAAGAAAAATGACAATTTATTTAATATAGTAAGAAATATTTTGTTTTGTATTTACTGCCTTTGATAAATATAACTGTAGTCTAAATTGGTGATTATTCTATTCAAGTAAGATTCGTGAGATGCAAATTGAATGGAAATCAGTTTATATGTCCCGAAACTGTAGATGAATCTATTGTTGATGTCAATGATTTCATAATATTGCTCTCAGATCCAAAAGTATTTCAAGAAAGTTCCAGGCTCAATCATACTCATAAGTATTTTGGAATTTCATTTGCAAATTGTAATGTGCGCTGATTGTTTTGTACTTAAGTAATAACTTCAACTAAATTGCAATTGTTCCTGTATTAATCTGTTATTATTTTCAAAATATAATTAATTTTGTTTTTGTTTCAAAATGTTACTCGTAAATTTATATTACTATGTTATTTCGTGGGTAAAGGGAAAATAAAAAAGACTTAGATTAATGAAAAATAGACTTATATTGTATATTTCAGATAATACCTAATAGCGGTCCACTGTGGTCCACTTTACGGATGCACATAAAAAAATTTCTTTTGAAAAATATATTGAAAACTATGTTATGATAAATGTATAAAGGTTTAAGGAATATTCAAAAATATTTTTTATGCAGATCGGTTTGTCCATTAAAGAGAAAAAAAAATTTAACTGAAAAAGTGGTCCACTGTGTACCAGTCTCCCCTACATTTAATATTTAAAATTATCATCTAAATCTGCCACAATAGACTTCATTATGAATTGCTTATGAGATTAAAAATTTGTAATCCCTTTCGCACAATATACATATTCTCACAAGCTTCATAATATATATTCTCACAAGCTACAAAGAAAATCATTTTTTTGGGGGGGGGGGAGGCAGTAAGTACATATTGAATAATCAAACAGTTACAGCATTTAAAAAAACAAGGATATTTTATAAAAATGTTTAAATGCTTGGGTAACAAAATTACAATGGACAAAGAAAAAGTTATGTCCACTCTGATTTAAATTCTTGTGCATCTATTTGCTTTATCAATTTGAAATTTCTGTAGAGGATTCAAAAGATATGCCATTATATAAAGAATTATAATTTAATTTTTTAAAATTCATATACAATTATTTTTAATTGCAATTTTTATTGTTGCAATGGAATTACTAAATACACATTATCAATTTTCTTCTTCACATTGAATTTATTTATAAAATTGCACTTTTTATTACAAAATTTTAAAAGTAAGATTTTAATTTTTAGCCAGTAACCATGTGTCCTTGATTTCAAAGAAATTGCCCAGTAATGAAACTATTGAAAAAATAAAAACAATTCAATACCATAAAAAAATCGTTGCTTGAAGATTGAAGTACTATGATTATTATGAATACTTCACTCATCTTTCAATATTATTATTTTGAGTAAAGTCGTCCATACAATTTCTTGAATTCAAGATCTTTCATTTTTCAAAAGGTAACCATAATAATTGAATAAGTCAGCCATGATCAAAAAATATTTTTCAGTGATGATTAATCGTTGTATGCATGATATATTTTATGCACAGATTGCATATAAATTGAGATATGAAAAAAAAATATTTAATTAGATTTTAGTGCTGATTTTTTCATATAGAAAAATTAATATTTTATATATATACATATTTTGTAATAAATTTCTAAAAGGCTGCAGTGAAACTGCAAAAAAGTGCAGTTGAAAGACCGCAGTGATTTGTTACAAATCATTGCAGTTTTTTTTAAGTCGACATAACTACACATTTACTGCAGTAAGTGTGTAGTTAAAATGCAGTTGGAAGTCTGCGGTGATTTGGCACAAATCCCTACAGTTTTTTTGAAGTCGACATAACTACAAATTTACTGCAGTAAGTGTGCAGTTAAAATGCAGTTGGAAAACTGCGGTGATTTGGCACAAATCTCTGCAGTTTTTTTGAAGTCGACATAACTACAAATTTACTGCAGTAAATTTGTAGTTATGTCGACTTCAAAAAAACTACAGGGATTTGTGCCAAATCACCGCAGTTTTCCAACTGCATTTTTTTTTTTTAGTTTCACTGCAGTTCATTTTTAGCTGGGAAGGTATATTTTTTTCTACTTAATGAATTCCGATAACTGACGCTGTTGAAAATATTAAATATTTAAACAATTTTTATTTCATATTACAGCAGAATGTTTAATTATACGTTTGATTTTATAAAAATAAATAAAAAATAAAATAAATAAATAAATCGGATGACATTTTAAAAAATCGTATTTATATATTTACTGAGATATAGAATAAATTAATAGTTGAATATATGTTAATATTTATACAATAGTTTCAAATTAAACAATAGAGAAGTCAACCGCGATTATAAAAAATAAATTCGATTGCAAACACTTAAAAATGTCTCTTTTTAAAAAGTAATAAGTAGTACTGAATATTTTAATACATATATATTTTCCACAAGTAATCTCTTAGTTCAGTATCAACTGCTTAAGTTACAATATATATTTGAGAATTTAAATTAATTTTATTTTTATTTTTACGTACACATGTGTATCCGCGAGATGCAAAATAAATTTCACTTAATGCTTCTTTTTTAGATTTTTAGTTACTTCTATCTATAATAGAAGAAGGTATTGTAATCGAATTTTTTTTCGACTTCCTACTTTCGACGGGTTTACAAGTTTTAGGGGTCAGAGATTCCAAAAAACATGTTTTACAAAATATTCGTCTGTCCTCCTTGTATCATCGAAAAATGTATGAAATTATGCGTAGAACTGAACCAATTTTGATTTATTAGTTTGTAACTATCGCCAACAGGTCCTCCATGAATTTGGGGGTATTCTGCCGGAAGGGAGTGCTGGGATAGCAATTTTTGTACCATTTTCATTATTTTATCATCTAAAATTGTATGAAGTTATGCATAGAATCCAACCAAGTTTTACGTATTTGTTTTTGACTATGGCCTGCAGATCCCAGTTAAATTTTGAGATACTCTGCTGGAAGGAGGCGCTGCAATAGCTACTAAAAAGATTTCAAATTCAAAAATATTTAAAAAAAATAGAAATCCTAAAAGCTTTTTCCATTAAATGTTTGTCCTTTATCAAAGGATTCCAGAGCAAGTTTTGTTTTGCCTCTATCTTAAAAAATGGCTGAGATATAGCAGTTTTAAATTTTAAGGTGGCTGACATTTTGAAACAATACAACAGGATTTCTCCATAAACGGGTTTAATTTATGAGTTTTAGTGAACAAGGTTTCAGAAAATTTTCTTTTATTGTTGTAACCTTCGTTTCAACGCTTATCTGCATGACACTATATATTTCTATTCACCAACGTCAAATTCTCGCCAAGCTTGGTGGCACTTATCGAAATATTGCCAAATTTGGCTACAAAATACTTTGCCATAAATGAAGTGAACTTGGCTATGTCTGACTAATTTGGCGATGTTCTCTCTCATATTCATTATTGACGAGAAGTGGGAATGACTCTTCTGTTATCGGATTTTACGCACTTTAGCTTCGTGTTTTGCAGTAAAATTAGCTAAAATCTTAAATCCAATAAATAGAGAGACTATATTTTCTTGCCGGTACAGAATAGGAGGGCATTTCGTAGTTTAGTATAAATCGGCTGTTCGCTTCCAGATAAACCGACGGTTCACAAGCAGCTGACGTACAACAGAATGACGAAAAATATTGATTTTTTTTTTGGCGGTGTGATAGCGAATTTTGAAATATTAACATATAAGAGATAGAAGAAAGTTTTGGGATTGGCATATCTGACTAATTTAGTGCATTATTTTGTAAAATATATATTTTTTAATATTTAGACCGATTAGTGACTTCGTATTTTAATGAATGTTATTAATATCATTATTAAAAAGAGATATTTAGGTATTCAAAAAATTATACCGTTCTTTGGTATAGAATTGTTATGTATTAAAAAATATAAATTAATTTTTTTATTAAACTATTTATTTCTTTTTCTTTGTGATTTGCGCAAAAATAATTAACATTTATCTAATTGTCGTATCACATTATATATTACCTGTTATTTGTATTAAATAGTATGCAAAACGCTATAAAGTTGTTTTTATCTTTGAATTATAATTTAACTTAACATATCTGTTTTAATTACGAAAAGTACAAATATATAAACATTCAGAAGAACACAACTGGAAGTTTGTGCAGAAAATTTCCATTTCTTACCTCAAAATACCCAACTACCAAAAAATGTCACTGCCAACAATGTGTTTATTGATTTCAAAATGTTGTCCCGTTGTGGCCCACAGCCAAAAATGTCTGCCATTCCGTACCACTGGCCAACGAAGAGTTTCCCAGTGTCCTAACAGTGATAAACCTAAATGTCTAAAAGTGGTCCAACCGTTAGCTGATCCAAAACTTGCCCAGACACGCTTCAAATTAACCAGATATCTAAACCTAAAATGTTTCATCTGTTTCACAAAGATATCATTAGACATTATATTATTTATTAAAGGTTTCCACAATCTGGCAAAGATGGGCCGACAATCTATGTTATTTCGGTATTCATTGATTTTAATATTAAAATTTAAAAGGCATTCTTGTGTAACACCACTTTAACAAACGAAAACTAATACACACTAAATTTTAAGAATGCTAAATAGAAAAAAAAATAATGGAAGCTATTTGAAATCTTTTAAATTTTAGAAAATAATAAAAAAGGCAAAAAAATATACTTTATTATAAAAATGTACTTTGTAACGTAATTAATGCCCAAACCACGCTTCCCATTCACATATGCTTATGCATAATGCGTCTTAAGCTCTAGTATACCACAATTAAATGCATAAACTAATGTAGCAAAACATTTGCAAAAAATTTGTGCAAACACAGCAGTGAGAGTACACGTTAAACAAATGGTGTAATGTTTTCAGAAAATAACAATATGTTCTTCGTATGTACTGAATTGTAAAAATATGTTATTTGGAATGTCTGTTTTCGTATCTGATGCTAAATACAAAATCTATATTTCAAAATAGATTTTCATGTAATTTAGTTATTGTGATTATTTTATTAATTTCCATTTAAAATAAAATATTTTATTCATTCTTATTTTTTTCGCACAAAAATTGGAACTTTAGAAAATTAAAATAACATCACTGAAAATATTAAACTGTTATTAAAAATGTACATGGAGAAATATTTATTCATATCTATTGCATTACCTTTAAATATACAAAATATCATATCTCATTTTGGATCTAGAGAGCAGGGATAAATTTTTGCAAAAATAAACAAAAATGCTAACGTATATGGCATTTTATATGTGAATACTATTTGCTTTCGATCATCGGTAAACGTAAAATCTGGAAATTCTATAACTTTGAAGGCCTTTCTGTAAAACGTGACGGACAAAAGTTGCTAACATAAATAAATACATATTCTCATTTTATATATCTTATCTTTATCCATGAAAAATTTAACGCCCTGAATCCATCGCTTTCGTTTCCCGGAGGTTTGATGTAGAATTCTTTAAAAATCTTTATTTAAAACCAAACGTATATGCTTAATTAAGGATAGAAGTCGCACGTGTCTTTAAATATTAAAGAAATAGAACAAATGTAAAAGCCTTCGTATAGAACTAAACGCGAAAAATATATCTTTTAATGAATGTTCAATCTTTGAATTTTTATGTAATAAAATAATGCTTCAATTTCTATAATTCTTAATTTAAAAACCTTATAAAGCAATGTATAAAAAGCGAGAAAAGAAAGAAAGAACAGAAAATGCAGTTTTATAGTACCAAAATCCAAAAATGTATTTATCAATGAATATTAATTCTTTGACAAATTATGAAATAAAATTATGGGATTAAAACTTAGATCACAAACACATTGGAATTTAAAAGTATATACAATATTTATTGAATTTTATATAATTGATATTTATGTTTTCCAATGTATCCATCACTTTATTATAATTGAATAATATTCTACATTATTGCAGTTAAACGAAATACACATAATACCATTTATAACACATTTTAACGTAAAATAATGTAATGAATACACAGTAAAAAAAGAGAAATGTTTCTTAATAAAGCTCTTATTATTTTTTTAAGGTTTGCGAAAATATAATATAATATCTTTCAAAATATCCGTGATTGAGAAAAGAGTTCCTTTAAATTTTGAATAATTTAATAGTGAATAGAACAACAGAGATATAAACTGAATTAACGTAATAGTTTAATAGTGGAGTATGTGTTAATATTTATACAATAGTCTCATATTCTGATTCAAAAAAGGAGTATTCAACCGTGATGATAAAATTAAATTATTTTGTGAAAGCATAAAAATGTTTATTTTTCAAAGTATAAAGTAGTACTGAATATTTTAATATATTAATATTTTCATAAGTAATCTCTTAGTTCAGTATCATCTGCTTGTGTGAAAAAAGATTTTAGACAATTTACATTATTATTTATTTTTTATTTTGACATTTACATGCCTAACCGTGATCTACAAAATTAATTCTACTTAATACTTAATCGTAGTTTTAAATACTTTATTCTGTAAAATATTTATTTAAAGAATTGGAGTTATTGGTAACTTCTGGTCTTATATATATTTTACGGTCAATATGATTAATCCGGTCATTATTAATAATAACCGGTAATTACTAATATTGGCCGTGGTTATTATTAATAATAAACAACTATTATGTCCGGTTATTATTAATAATAACCTTTTATTATTAATATTGACCGGATTAATCATATAGACCGTAACATATACATTTATCGCATATTATTAATCTCACAATTGAAGGATATTTAGGTACACAGAAAATTCCACAATTCTTCTTTATAGAAGAGTTATGTGTCAAAAACTATAATTAAATATTTTTCTTAAGAACATTTATTTTCCTGTTTTGATTTTTAGAAACACTAATTAACATTTATCTGACTGCTGCGTAATTTAATTGTTATTTATTTTAACCAATATACAAATATGATAAAGTTGTTTTTCCGCTTCAATTTTAATGTAACTTACTATATCTGTTATAATTATGAAACGGCCAGATATATACACATTCAGAAGAGCATAACTGCAAGTTTTCTTAACAAGTGCACAGATTTCAATTTCTTATCTTAAAATACTCAAATAGCACAAAACAGTTGAGCCAACATTGGCTAATTCTTGACTATTTGTTCACCCATTGTGACCCATAGAAATAAATGTCTGCCTTGCCCTACTATTTGCAAACGAACAGTTTCCCAGTGACTTAGCAGTGGTCAAGCTAAATGGCTAACAGTGGTCCAACCGTTAGCGGTTCTAAATTCTGCTGAGATACGCTCCAAATTAGCGTGATCTAAGTACTTTCCATTTCCCAAGTATTCCCCAACCCTACCATTCAAAACCCTATCATTTTCCAACGGTTACAACAAACTGCCCATGATAAAAAACAAACAATGTATATTACGTCAGTATTCATTGATTTTAATAATACACTTTTAAAGGCGTTATTTTGTAATAACCCTTTAACAAAGGAAAACTACTACGAACTGAATCCTTCTATATATATAAAGTAATGGTTTAGAAATGGACCAATGAAAATCTGCGTAGATACCGCGAAACGTATCTGATTGGTCAGAGCTTTCTGACTTTTCTTAGGGGGAATTAACATGAAAGTAGATAATTTAGATAGGATGGGCGCTATTAGGAGGGGAGGGGGGTTAAAAAGAGGAAGGGACCCGGGTCTGTCGCCAAGTTTGGCGCCAACTTGGCGATATATCGCCAAATTTAGCTGCCAAAAGTGGCGCCAACTTGGCGCTATTTCCAGTATTTCGCGAAATTTCCATAGACTCCCATTGAAATCCAATAGCGTTTACTCGCTTGCAAAAAATTAACAAATTGAGGTATTGCAATGCAACAAAAATTAATATTAGCTTATGAATAGAGATTAATTGAACTATTTACATTATTTTTAAGCACAAACACTAGCTATTTACAATATTCGTAACACTATATATACAATTGTTAGTTGTTAGTTATCCTGTCGACCAAATTCATATATATTAAACGAGCAAGGGATTTTCCCGATTATTATTCCGACAACAAAAGCTCAAAAAATCCTTAAAAATCGAGTAAAACATCTTTTATTGAAAAAGGCAATTTTTTATATTGTTGCCAATATCTAAATCAACGCAACGAATTATGTTTTATCTCAAATAAAAAATGTATTTGCGAGAGACTATTAAAAACAATGATGAAAGTTTAAAATAATAATTAAATGATCACGTGTTGAAAGCAGAACGGGGGTTGGTAAGCGTAGCAAGCAGGGGAAGTGCCCCCTAGTTTTAAAAATACAAAATTGAAAAAACAAATAATGATAACTATTTTAAATCTTCTGAATTTTAGAACAGAATTATATATATATATATATATATATATAGATAGATAGATAGATTTAATTAAGAATATATATTTAATCAGAATAGCACTCTGAGGCTCTACCAATGAGCTACAAGGAATGATATCCCAACTCTGCATCTCTCATCCTTATATATGTCGGAAAGGTTGCAACCGAAACACAAGGTGGAAACTGTCAAATTGAGAAATTAATTGGAATTTGCTTGTATGTGTTACCCATGCTGGACGTGTGAAAAATGTCGTCTAAAACATCCACAGGTTTGTGGGCGCTGGATGACAGTTCTCATCTTGTGCTGCGGTTGCTGCCTTTCCGACATATATAAGAGTGAGAGATGCAGAATTGGGATATCGTTCCTTGTAGCACAGTGGAAGAGCCTCAGAGCGCTGCTCTGGGGTCCCGGGTTCGATTCCCGGCTTGGGACATTTTTTCATTGGTAAACAGAGCGTTAAGCCGACAGAGTTAGGCTTAACGCTCTGTTTAGCAATGAAAAATCCACTTGTTTGTTACTCATTAGTTTCGGGCGAATTTCACTCATGAAAAATTAATTGGAATTTATTTGTATATGATTTAAGCTCAAGCAGAACATAATTAAATGTAAAAACTAATACAGCAAAAATGGGATAATCAAGAGATTTCACGTAAGATAACTTCTCTTGTTTACAGAGCAAAATCACCATTTTTTTAATTTTGAATATATATATATCGAATGAAGGAATATCACAATAATTGTATACGTTAAAATATCGGTGTAATATTTTCAGGAAAAATGTATTCTTCACATGTTCTTGAATTCTAAAAATATGTATTTGGATCGTCGATTTTTGTTTCTGAAGCAATTAATACAAAATATACAATTAAAATATTTTTTATTATAAATTTAGATTCTGAGATGCGTTTATTATTTTCCTTTTAAAATATTTCATATTTTATTTGTTCCTATATTTTTCGAAAAATTTCGAAGCTTTGAAAATTCACAAACAGAGAATCGCTGAAAATGATAAAATATTGTGAGAAATGCACATGGGGAAATATTTATTCATATCCATGCATTACCTCTAAATATACAAAATTCCATATCTCATTTTGGAACTAGAGCAGGGATAAGTTTTTGCATAAAATAAACAAAAAAGCTAACACATTATATGTGAGTAGTGATTGCTTTCGATCATCGGTGAACATAAAATCTGGAAATGCTATAACTTTGAAAAAATGTTTTGTTTTTAAACGTGACGGACGAAAGTTGCTAACATAAATATATATTCATATTTTATATATCTTAACATTATCGATGAGGAATTTAATGTCCTGAATCTATATGTTTCTTTTCATGAGAAATGATGTAAAATCCTACAAAAATCTTCATTTTAAATAAAACACATGGACATACATTTTTTATTATGGGAATAAATGTAAGTAGATATACACAATAAATATACTAAAATGTCGTGATAATACGTGCTTCAGATTAACCTTTAAAAATTGATTTATAGATCACTGAGATTTTAAGACACTGAGAAAAATGACACTTTCAAATATGAGTAAATCGATATTTTCTTTTTGTAATGGAACTTTTTGTTTCAAATAGGATGACCCAATGCTTTCAATTCTGAAATACCAGAAATACTGAGAATATTGAAACATGGACATACTTAAAACTGAGCACATAGAGGTCAGTTCACACTCATTTTTGAAACATGGGCATACTCAAAAATGAGCACATAGAAGTCAGTTCATACTCATTTTTAAATTATGGACATACTCAAATATGAGCACATAATGTTTTATTCTTGAGTGTGTGCACATTTTCAGAAATGAGTATAGACATGTTTCAAACATGAGTAATTTTGATTCGGAGCCATTTGATTTGATGCGCCATACTCAGATTTTGAGTATATTTTGCTCAATTTTGAAAATGTCGTTTTCAGAGTGTACATATATTTGGATAATTTTACATTACATTTATCAAATACCTTGTCTAAAATTTATTATGTTAAAGAAAATAACTTTTAAAATCACTATAAAGTATGTTTATTTCCAATATTCAATTATGTTTTATTTTTTATTGCAATGAAAATGTGCAAAAGTCCTACACGTTTCAACGAATTACGCATCACTATTTGAGATAAGATATTTTCTATTTGATATCTGAATAACAGGTTCTCTAGATTCTTCGATTAAATAAGGCAAAAAATTGGTCTAAATATTGTGGTAGCACAATGTGTAACGTAATAATTGTATGTTATAAAGTTTCATGCAATTTTTTTTTAAATGTTTCTTTTTGAAATATAATAAATAATATTCTGGTTTACCTAATTGACACACATTTGATGGATATACATAAATAAACAGCTGAATTTTATTAAGACAGAAATTTAATACTTCCAATATTATCCCAAAGTGATTAAAATGTATATATATATCAAAATAATTTCCATAATTGACTAAAGGTATACACATTTTAGTCACCAGATCTACGGATTCGTAAGCAAAAGTTAGTTGTCATATGTTTCACAATTTCCAATCATAATTTGCTCCATTGCTTATATTTGATTTGGCAATCTTACTTTTACAAAAATATTTATTGTTATTCGAGCGCAGTAAGAAGTAAATCTTGACAGAAATTTTTGACCTACGATTACAATAATTCTTTGTCCTAAAAAAAAAAAACAGTTAAAGAAAAACAGCCACTTGATTAAAAAATCTGTTCCTTATAACAAAGAAAGAAATATAGTGATGATATATATCATATATTCTAATATGAGAAAATCTTGTGTGTGTGGTTATATATATATATTTCTCTTACGTGGCACGGTAATAAGGTTGAATTTCTAGATTACCGTTTGACAACAAACGTAGTTTCCAGAGCTTTGGCCAATACATAGACTTGATTGCGTAAGATCAGCTCGGACTCCAATACAAATATGGCGGCCAGTGTGAGAGCAGTGAAACTCAAACTAGCAATTATTAAAAATAAAATAACATGTACTTAAACCAAAGAGTTTGATATGATTCCTTATTTTAATTGTGAGAATTATCGTTAATTTCAAATTATCCCTCAACTCTTTTAATAATTTATTTACGAATTTCACTCACACGATAATCGGACGAAATAAAAATATCAACTGTCTAGATTGCACCTGCTGACATCTGTTGCTATCTTCATGAAATAAAAAATAATTAATTTTCCAAAAATCTATAATACAATGATTATAGATTATATATATATATATATATATATATATATATATATATATATAGAAACTATCTTCCTATCACGTAGTGTATTTTTTTTTAAATAAATTTAAACCGTGCTATACAATATTATAGGTGCAGTGAGTTTTAAACTAATTGTGTTTCAAAGATCAATTTTTCATAGTATTTAAATGATTTATGCCCACTGGTAGCACCAACAAAATGCATTTTTAACTGTGTCTTCAACGAAGTTTTCAGATACTTTTTATACATTAAAAAAATTGTCAATTTCATATGTTAAAATGATTTTTATGATAGCTTTCATTCTGGCTAGAGTTACTTCAAAAGGTGACGAGCGAGCCAAGCGAGCTGGGACCGCGTAGCATTCCGAATGTGAATTGCGTCGCAATTCAAGGGGATTGGGGGGGGGGGGCGTTAGCGAGTAGGAGGTAGAACCCCATAGTATATATATATATATATATATATATGCAAATTTATCTTAAAAATGGCTCAAACGATTTTGACGGAATTTTGTATTCTACCGTTTTGGGGCACCAGAAAACCATTGGGCTAGGTCACATGTTCGAGAAAATTCGATTATTGGGTCATTTTGGGTCACCATGGGTCAAGTCCTGCTTTTTTTATTAATATTTAGATATCTGACTTCACCTTTTATAAAAATAAGGTTATTTAGAATGATACTGTTGGAAACGTTTATATGCGTGAAGCATTGTTTTTTGTTCTTCATTATTAATATTATTATTATTACTAAAATTAATGATGAGTTTTCTGTTTTTTTCCTCATAAGTCATAACATTGTTGAATATTTTTAAACTAATTACAATAAAAATTTATGAACGTTTCAATTTTGGAATATTTGAAATATAGGAAACGTGAAATCTAAAAAATGAAAATTAAATAGCCCGAAATTTCAAAAAAGCATAAATTATTTTAATTTTTCAAGGTAAGATTTACAAAATTCACTTTGTTTCGGTTTAAAAAGTTTGATTTAGTATTTTTGTTGTTATAATGAACATAAACTAAAAACGTTACTGAAAAAGGGAATTGGATGCATATATAAAAGCAAATTATAAACAATTCACGGGTACATAATTAAAAGGCTCTCATATGACAAAACATAATTAGGAAGTTAATAATGTCCCCTTAAAAAAAAAAAAAAGTAAAACCAGAAGAAGAAAATACTTCCCCTGTTTAACGGATTTGATAAAAATGACAACTCCCTCGAAAGTTCTTGACAAGTACTTTGATTTATTTTTTAAATAGGAAAGTTTTTATTGATTTCATATATTTATTAGAATCCAATTCGATATGAACGGTTTCTCGCCGATGCACAGGCTGTCACCCAATTAGAAAGATCTGATTGGAGGATTATTTGTTTTTGCTTTCTTCTATCTTTACAAGAAGAAAGTGTTGGATTCATGAAAATTGTCGACTTCCGGTTTTCAACAAATTTATACTTTTTAGAAGGTCCTGAACACAATTTTACAGTTTTTAGAAAATGTCTGTCTGTGAGTCTATCTGTCTTTCTGTCTGTCTGTATGTGACAAAAATTCTGTGGGCATTCTACCTCAAAAACTAATGCATGGAATTTAATGAAACTTTAGTTTCAGATACACCTTGATATAAGTGGATGCTGATTCGTTTATGGTGTAAATAGCCCAACAGGTGGTGATGCTATGCTACATTTTGCACGGTTATCGTTATCGCTATATCTCAAGAACTAACGAACAGAATTTCATCAAACTTCAGATTCTGTTAGACCATGACATACATGGATGCTGATTACGTTTTGGTGTAATCAGCCAAACAGGTGGCGCTGCTATGCTACTTTTTTATGATTTTCACAATAGTTATACCTCAAGAACTAATTCACAGAATTTCATCAAACTTCAAATTCAATTAAAGACTGTTTCCAAGAAATCTGCACGAAATTTTCTTGATGGTACTTCTATGAAACAACCAGAAAAAGAACACAAATGGGCACTGTAAGGTAACACTAATAAACACTTTACTCTCTAAAATAGTTATCGTGTTTCAATAAAACAATTTCGTCAGACATTATCGAGATTACTTCTGGTGATACTTGCTAGACGTTGTACAACATGTAAGTTAATAATTTTTAGATAGTTAGTAAGTTAATAATTTTTAGACTTGATTCCATTGATCAATTTCTAGATGTTATCTACTTTCCAGCCTTTAGCATTCACTTTCGACTTAAGATACGCCCAGAATTGCTCAATTGGATGAATTTCGGAAACGTTGGCAGGGTTGTCGGATTTCTCCACGAAAATTATGCTTTGCTTGCCAAGTCTGATTAGAAGACATAATCACCGTGTTTGTTATTGACACGGATGTAGCGTATGATACGAAACTCGTTCAAATATCGTTGCCCATTGACAACGAACCTAGAATTTCGGATGAACGGACAACTCAAGCCTTTCGAACCCATCGCAAAAAAAACGAGGACCTTGTCTTCGAATTTCGCTTTAGTAGCGAATTTGATGACCAGGGCAACCATTTGCTTTTCTGTTAGTTTTGATATGACCCTTTTCTTGTGTCATTTGATGTTGAGCTTTTTGGTGATTGTCTTATGCAGGTAGCCGGGGGAAACGTTGAATTTGGAAGCCATTGGACGGATTGTTTCTCGGTCGTTCTTATCAAACAGTTGCTTCAATTGGGGTAACTTTGGCTTAGTGAGTTTTGGGGCCTTCCGAACCGATCCTGTTTGTCTTTCATGCAGGAGTCCCTTTTCGTAACGTTGTAGAATATCGTATTTCAGTTGTTTGGGGATATTTTTGGTGAAACAAATACTTCATGGTGAACTTCTTCCCATGATGAATATTGCCTTCGTAAAACTTGTACACACGCGTATGCAGACAATTCTCTTTTGGCTCCATTCGCAGAAAACACAGATTACGTAATGAACTGTCGGCTAACAACAGGAGTGCTCTTGTATACGATAAAGCAGAAATACATGCACAGTTTACGCTTGATTCGTATTCTTTTGCTATTTTGCATAACTTCAAAATTTGTGCGGATTTCTAGCAAACAGTCCTTAGGCATTGATATAAGTGGTTGATGATTTGTTTTTGGTATAAATCTACCAACAGGTGGTGTTGCTATGCTGCATTTCTTAGGATTTACACGATTTTAGCGATAGTCATATCTCAAGAACTAATGCATGGAATTTAATAAACTTTAGACTCAGTTAGACCTTGACATAAATTGGTGCTGATTCGTTATTAGTATATGTGAAACCTATGTGAGGTAGAAGAAAGTAATGGGATTGGCACATCCGACTAGTTTAATTCCTAATTTTGATATTTTTTTCTGTATATTTTATTCGAGAATCGTTAGTAATACAAAAAACACATTTTGTAGAAAAGATGATGACATTATTTTCAGTTTATATTCATTCAATTAGATTTCATAAAAAAAAATCAGACGTTTAATTGTTTGTTTGAAATAAACTTATGCAAAATTTTGTTGAATTTTTATGGTAAAACACAGTGGAAATGTTCTAAATATATAGAAAAATTTTAAAGTATTTAAAAACTATATTGCTCTAAAAAAATAATAACGTTTAAAATTTGAATTATGGATGAATAAAGAATACAGACAAGACATTGTTATGACAAAAAAAGTATTTTTTCTTACATTTGAAAGTTTTTCATAATGTTTGATAGATTTAGTGTTTTTAGACTATGGAAAACATTAGTGTTAGAATATAAAAAAATATGAAGGCGTTGGATTACTTTCTTCTATCTTTACAAGAAGAAAGTATTGGATTCATGAAAATTTTCTACTTCCGGTTTTCGACGGATTTATACGTTTTAGAAGATCCTGAACACGATTTGAACATTTTTAGAAAATGTCTGTCTGTGACTCTGTCTGTCTGTCTGTATGTGACAAAAAATTGGTGTGGGCGCTCTATCTCAAGAACTAATGCACGAAATTTAATAAAACTTTATATTCAGTTATTGCCTGAAATAAATTGGTGCTGATTAGTTTTTGGGGAAAATCGCCTGACAGGTGGCGCTGCTATGGTGCTTTTTTCACGATTTCCGCAATAGTTATATCTCAAGAACTAATGCATTTATTTTCACCAAACTTCAAGTTCAGTTAGACCTGGACATAAACAGACGGTGATTACGTTTTGGTGTAGCTATCCCAACAGGTGGCGATGCTATGTCATTTGTTTTCTCGATTTTTACGATAGCTATATCTCAAGAACTAATGCGTGGAATTTCATCAAACTTCAGATTATGTTAGACCATGACATAAATAGATGCTTCTTACGTTTTGGAGTAAAATGCCCAACAGGTGCGCTGCTTACCACTTTTTAAATTATTATCACGATAACTATATCTCAAGAACTTATGCACGGGTTTTCATCAAAATTCAGATTCAATTAGATGTTGACATAAGTTGTTATTGATTAGGTTTTGGTCTAAAACTCACAACAGGTGGCGCTGCTATGCTGCATTTTGCAGGATTCACACGATTTTAGCAATAGTCCTATCTCAAGAAATAATGCACGGAATTTAATAAAACTTTAGATTCAGTTAGACCTTGCTATAAATTGGTGCTAATTCTTTTTAGTGTATGCGAAATCTGTGTGAGATAGAAGGAAGTTTTGGGATTGGCACATCGGACTAGTTTTTTCATTATATTTAGTGCTTTAAAGTCTTTACAGAAAGAGAAATACAAAAATTCCCTTTTCTATAAACAGCAAGAACTTAACTTAATATTTACAGTCCCTGGCCAAATTGTTAGACACAGTTGTTTTTATTATAATTTATTAAATATCTGGAAAGATACATGAAGAATTATCCTGAAACTTCAGGAGTGTAAACAACATGATAAACGTCATATATTTCCGTGAAGATTTTTTCCCAAAACCCCATAAGGGGCCGTCAACAAATTGAAGAAAAACGAATATCTTTTGGATAACCCTGTAAAAACTAATATTGCAAAAAGCATTCAAACTGTAGATTATGATTAAGTCGCTTATTGTAATAATTTGGGTTCATTTTTATGAAGATAGCATGTATACTCGAAGAGAAATTCACGTTTTTATAAAAACAGTCCCAAATTTTACCAAGTTTTTTGCTTATAATTTGCAGAGTTTTTAATATAAAAACAAGTTATTTTCAGACAATATGACAAACACGATTATACACTAGTCGGATGTGCCAATCCCAAAACTTTCTTCTATCTCAATCATGTTAATACTTCTAATTTCGTTCTCACATCGCCAATAAAATCAATATTTTTCGTCATTTAAGTGTACGTCAGCTGCTTGCTAATCATCGGGTTACCGGGATGCAATCAACTGATGTATACTAAACTACGAAAAGTTCTTTTGGCCTGTACCGACCGGAACAGATAGCCTCCCTATGCCTTGGTTTTACGATTTTAGCTAGTTTTACTGGAAAACACGAAGCTAAAATGCGTGGAACCCAATTAAAGAAGATTCATTCCCAGTTTTCGTCAACATTGAATTTGAATGAGAATATCGCCAAATTAGTCTTCTACAGCCAAGTTGGCTTCATTTGTGGCAACCTATTTTTGTCGCCAAATTTGGCGATATTTCGTCAATTGCCGCCAAGCTTAGCGAGAATTTGATGTTGGCGAATATAAATATATAGTGTTAAGCATTTAAAAATAGGAACAATGGTTACAACAATGAAAGAAAATTTGCTGAAACCCTGTTAACTAAAACTCATAAATTAAACCCGTTTATGGATGAATTCTGCTGTCTTATTTTAAAATGTCAACCACCCTAAAAATTTAAACCGCTATATCTCCGCCATTTTTTAATATAGAGACAAAACAAAAACTGCTCCGGATTCTCCGGATCAAGGCCAAACATTTAACGGAAAAAACTTTTAGGATATCTAATTTTTTATACATCTTTTTGAATTTGAAATCTTTAAATGGCTATCACAGCGCCCCCTTCCGGCGGAATATCCCCACATTCTAGTAGGACCTGCTGGCTACAGCCAAAAGCATATTAAAATTTTTTGGTTTAATTATCTGCATGACATCATACACTTTTTGATGATACAATAGTGAAAATCGAACAAAAATCGCGATGGCAGCGCCCCCTTTCGTCGAAATATCCCCGAATTCAACCTGGACCTGCAGGCTATGGTCAAAAATACAGAAAAAAAAATTGGTTCAATGTATCTGCATAATTTCATACACTTTTCGATGATACAATAGTGAAAATGGAACAAAAATATCGATCACAGCGCCCCCTTTCGTCGAAATATCCCCAAATTCTAATAGAACCCGATTGCTATAGCCAAAAACTTAGAAAAAAATTAGGTTCAATTTGTAGCATAACTTCATACAATTTTCGATGATACAATAGTGAAAATGGAACAAAAATATTGATCACAGCGCACCTTTTCGTCGAAATATCCCTAAATTCTGATAGAACCTGCTTGCCATAGCCAAAAACATAGAAAAAAAATTAGGTTCAATTTGAAGCATAACTTCATACACTTTTATATGGTACAATAGTGAAAATGGAAAAAAAATATCGATCACAGCGCCCTCTTTCGTCAAAATAACCCCAAATTCTGACAGAATCTGCTTGCCATAGCCAAAAACATAGAAAAAAAATTAGGTTCAATTTGAAGCATAACTTCATACACTTTTTGATGATACAATGAAGACGGACAGACGGACAGACGGACGGACGGACAGACGGACAGACAGACATTTTGTAAAAACGTGTTTTTCGGAATCTCTGACCCCTAAAACGTGTAAATCCGTCGAAAACCGGAAGTCGAAAAAAATTTCGATTACAATACTTTCTTCTATTATAGATAGAAGAAAGTAACAATACCCTGCAATCAGAATTAAAAAATAATAAAAATTGTATGAAAAATGAGCAGGTTTACTAAATATTGTTTCACTGCGCATGCGCGAATTCAATTAAAATATACTGTGCATAATATATTAGCTAAATGTATAGACCAACTTTCATGAAAGTCTCAAAAACATAGCTTGAAAATTCTGATAGTAATCGTCGATAGAATAAGCTCGAATTTCGTTGTTCCCAAAAGGAAGCAAAAAGATGAGGGGTTGTATCAAATATAGAATGAGAGACACTTCATTCTTATTATGTCAACTTTCATAAGCTAGTATATTTGGATACAACCCCTCATCTTTTTGCTTCCTTTTGGGAACAGCGAAATTCGAGCTTATTCTATCGGCGATTTCTATCAGAATTTTCAAGCTATGTTTTTGAGACTTTCATAAAAGTTGGTCTATACATTTAGCTAATATATTATGCACAGTATATTTTGATTGAATTCGCGCATGAGCAGTGTAACAATATTTAGTAAACCTGCTCATTTTTCATACAATTTTTATTATTTTTTGATTCTGATTGCGGGTATTGTGTACAATTTTGTTTGTCATATTGTCTGAAAACAACATGTTTTTATATTAAAAACTCTGCAAATTATAAGCAAAAAACTTGGTAAAATTTGGGACTGTTTTTATAAAAACCTGAATTTCTCTTCGAGTATACATGCTATCTTCATAAAAATGAACCCAAATTATTACAATAAGCCACTTAATCATAATCTACAGTTTGAATGCTTTTGCAATATTAGTTTCTACAGGGTTATCCAAAAGATATTCGTTTTTCTTCAATCTTTTGACGGCTCCTTATGGGGTTTCGGGAAAAAATCTCCGCGGAAATATATGACGTTTATCATGTTGTTTACAGTCCTGAAGTTTCAGGATAATTCCTCATGTATCTTTCCAGATATTTAATAAATTATAATAAAAACAACTGCGTCTAATAATTTTGCCAGGGACTGTAGATTGCAAAGTATTTAGCAATTATTCTAGACTATTAATAAATAAATAAATTACTCTTCGTAAATGACACTACAAAGGATGTGAATTACTTTTCACTTTGCTAAACAGCGTGCAATTAACAGAGTGAAAAATGTGTCCAGACCGGGGATCGAACCCAGATACCCTGGTATCGCGCTCCAAGTGCTTTACCATTTAAGCCATCTGGACGATATCCAGTCTTGCATTTTTGAAAATTTAATTGGCAATTTAGCTATATTATCCGATGCTGGGAATTCATTCGTCTCATGTTCACCACTGATTAGTGTGCTCATGTATGACATTCCATCTTGCGCTGCGAAATTGCAGCCTTGTCAACGTATATAAGTGAAAATTGCTAGACTCGATGTCGTACAGATGGCTTAAATGGAAAAGCACTGGGTGAGCTATACCAGGGTATCTGGGTTCTATCCTCAGTCTGGACAAATTTTTCACTATGTTGGTTGTACGCTGTTTAGCAAAGTGAAAAGAAAATCACATCCTTTGCTGTGTCATTTAAAGATTTACGGTATAGTCCTGCCAAAAGTTTAATTGGAAATTTAATTACTTTTCGTATGTCATCTGAAAAACTTAAAATACATAGTGCATATTTGTAGATGATTTTTTTCTTAGAAACAATTTTATTGGAATACATTCATTTTCTTAATATTTTTGTTTGCGTTAAAAAATCATAAATAATGAATAATCTTGAATTTCCTTTTTTTATTTTTAAACTTTTAAGGATGATGTTTAATATTTCATAGAACGACGCTATATTGTCCAAAATACTGAATGGAGTGTTGTACTGCTATATTATGCGAATATTGTTAAATTAAGGCACCGAATAACTTTTTGTTAAACACCACATATTTGCAGCGAACTAAAAAAATATATATTTATAATAAAATTATATAAATTACTAAATATATATTTATAAGAATATATTTATAATAAAGATACTAAAATTACATGGAGAGTTATCATAAGCTTATTATTGAAAAATGAAATTTACATTTAAACATTTAATTCAGGAAAACATATTTTGTGCCTTTATATTCTACTAATTTTTCGGTATATTAATATTACTTTCTATCCCGTTTTATTGATCCAGTAGAAGATAAAACTATTATTTTTCAATAATTAAACTTTCTTTTTCTAAAATAGAGTTAAAATAATATTAAAAAATCTTTTACTTTCAAATGAAAAAAAAAAATCTAACGAATAAATTCACTTTATTTCAATCACAAAATTGAAATTCTAAAATTGCGTTAAAAAAGCCTCTCCTTATAATGTGAAGAAAAATAAAAGAAATTTCCAAATGATATGCTAATTTATCAAACAAAGCATCTTTCTTTTTCTCGTTATTTTCCTTTTTTAAAACACAAAAATCGATATTTTGCTGAAAGGTTGGAACAGGTAATCTTTAACCATAGATGTTTTTGTTGTTATTGTTCATCGTTAGGCGCTATAGTTATTTTCATTTTTCATTTATATTATAATTATTATGTTTGTAGTTATAATTTTTTAAATAAAAGATATATTATGAATCAGACAGAGTAATTGGTAATAGTTTTAACACAGCTCTCATCGTCACCTCCAGGTGACATGTCTTTGAAATTGCTTCTAGTCTTAGATTTTAAATTAATATGTACCGTGGTGCCTTTTTGGGTGCGTTCGTAATTATATTAATACCTAGCAACTATAGTCGTCGTCTGGTCCGTCCATCTGTCCGTCCGCATATAACAGCGCAAAAACTATCCAACCGAATGGCTTGAAATTTAAAATAGATAATTGTTGCAGAATTTTGCCGAGTCCTTTCAAATTTTATGAAAACCTAATCAAAACTTGAGAAGATATTAATAAAGGTTTTCTTTATTATATTAAATTCTATCATACATCATCTATATAATAAAAGGGCAAGTGATCTGACTGAGGAAAAGAAATACGGGCTAACCAAATTTTTTTCCTTATGCCAAGCGGCCATTTTTATTCAAAATTATTTTTTCGAATACAATTGCATAAAAGTTATATTTTAAAAAGATCGTTCAAAAAATGGTTTTCTAAAGGGATGCGTTTCATTAGAAAATGTATAGATTCTGAGATAACTTCAGTGGAAATTAGGTTAACAGCCGAATATCTCAATCCATTAAAGTAAATAAACAAAAGATTCATTCATCGTGAGCCATAGAAATATTAAATCATGAAAGTAATCATTCGCAAAGCATGATCTCTATGGTAAATTTTACAGCACTGTCTGGTGTCGAAAAAAAATTCGCATCTGTAAACATGGCATACGCAATAAGAAAACAAGTGGGTAAGTGTGATCGAAGATCGCTGAAAGGGTTTCGTTTAATATTCCTTTCAAAACACTTTCTCATTTCTTTAATAAATCCAAATAAATTTCATTAAGCAAAAAAAAAATCTATTTTTACGATTTTTTTTTATTTTTTTTTCGAATATTTAAACTACCCGCTATTATATTCTGTCATAATAATATCTGTCATGCAGACTAAATGCGATATTTAAAAAAAAATAATTTCAAAATGAAACATGTTGTATACCTTCAAAATGTTAAAATATGATAATATTTTTATCATGATTCAGTATGTTTCTCAAACTCATATATACTATTCTCTATTACTCATATTGATACTCGCTTTGTATTATTCTCAAACATTTGAAAAATTCGTTAAACTTCCAATAGGACGTCAGATTTTATTTTTAATTCTCTAATGGCGAGATATTAATCTGCTTTGTGTACATGCACCTACTCATACTCCTTGTATTATTGAGAAATCTTTCCGTTTTATTACCACTATGACGTCAATCAATTTTATTTCATATTAATCTTTTTTTTTCCATTGGTGAAACTTTTTATTTCATTTTCATTTTTCACGTGGAAATCGTCTGATAGATAATTAATTATTGTCGAAAGAATTTCATCGTGGATTTTTAATTTTTGGCATCTGCTATAACGAAAAATGTTTCAATTTAATAGGAAAAGGCTGTTAGAATTTTGGTTTTTTATCTCTATTTATTAAAATAATACGAATTTTTCAAATTTTAATATTTTGAGTTTTTTATAGCTGGTATTCAGATTTATACTCAAATTTTCAACTCTGTATGTTACATAGTTTTTGAGAATGGCTCTGTGACGGACAGACAACGGAGCGGGAGTAACAGGGTTTCGTGAGATGAACGAAATCCTAAAAAAGACATCCTCATTTCGCTTATAGCAGACAATATAATTTATTTCGCTGAAATAATAACATACATTTTTTACATTGTAAAACTAGTTACAGCACGAAACGAATGCAACGTACAATTTCCAACTTGTTTGGGATCTAGAAAAGTTTACCTGATAAAAAAAAAATTCCAAATATCTCGGATTTTCTGATAAGATGCGAAAACCTTCCAAATTTTTGTATCTTCTCCTAACAAGCAAGGACTTGAGTTAGTCTTCTATTTTTCGATTAAAAAATTATATTTTATTTGCTCATATATTTTTGACCGTTAAAGTTAACTAAATGTTAAATTGGATTGTATAGAATTTTGAATGTTTAATAATTTATGTTGCTCTCTTGCTATCTTGAATTGGTGTTTCACCCATTTGTACATTTTGATTCGATTTGTTTTTTCATTCTTTTTTAGTAGAAACAATAAAATACAGCGTATGAATTAAGAAAAAAGTGTACTTATGGGCGTTGGAGGGTTCAATATAAGATTATAGACTGTTAAATCGTATTTTTGGTGCTTCTTCTTTTAAAGTTATGTAGTTACAAAATTCATCAATGCTGTACAAACATCCGTTAAATATTAATACATTTGATGATGCAAAAGATGCAGAATCATCAAAACATAGTTCTCTTCATTTTTCAAAACTACTGATTATGATAAAATATCAGCAATAGTTCAAGTCCTCACCATACCATTATATAATGAAATGTGACAGCCAATCAGAATAAATATTTTTAGGCACTATGAATATGCTGTTTTAGAAACACGTTGATATCCGTCTTCTTTCATAGTGGTCAGGGTGCGGGCTACGTATCAAGTTTTGCTAGGTTTGAATTCCGTTTCCAACTTAGGTTACTACAGTGTGACGGAAAGTGCTCCTTACCTGATTTTCGCGTTTGTAAATGGTAATTATATGCTCCTTTTGTTACAGAATTTACTACAATTTACCAGTTTACTGTTCAACATTTTATCGATTCTCAGTTCAAAATATTACCAACTCAGAATTCAACCTATACATTTATAGCTCAGTCGAATCAAACAAACAAACAAAAAAAATCTTGAATACGGATTTCCCATCTAATCGTGGTAAAGTGTTGAGCACCATGATTTGGTGAAATTTTAAACCTTACTTTTAACAGAGAAATGTGAAACCCGTTTGTACTGTTGAATCCAGACTTTGGGTAAACGGATGCATAGCTGCGGCGTCACAGGAATAATATATATATATGTGGAAATAGTGCTAAGCTGGAATAAAAGTTAGATGTGGGAGATAATAGCTTCATTGCAAAATTGTCCAAAGCACAATTTTATTTTGCAGTTGATTTGGTATCCAGGTTCGTGTTACAGGCAATAATCACTGAAGAGGAGGCGTACCAATTAAGTTAATACTGAAACAGTCGAGATAAGAGTGATACAAATTGTTTCAAACATAATTTGCACTTTTTAATTTTGGTGTGCGGTTTTTGTTATCTGTCGCCAACATATACAATGAATTTGGCGATATTCATGCAAAGGAACAAAGTATTTTGGAGAGTTAAGGGAGTAAATTTGAAAATTACAGACCGGCGCAGCATTCGTGGGAAGAGAGGGTTGTACAAATTTTTGTAATTACTGAGATGCTGACCGGGCCTGTATGATTAAAATGGAATTCATGAACGTTAGAATTTAGACAATACTAAGTGCTAAATTTAGATGTTGGTTGCATATGAGAACTGAAAATTCGTTAGGAAAATGACGGCGTAGGAGGAAGTACAAAGGAAGCAGTTACTTTATCTTTCTTTTATTATTTATGTTCGCAAATGCCGGCTGGTGTGAAAAGGAAGAGAAAAAAATGCAGTATGGGTGTGAATACATATTTCTTTTAATTCTGCAGGCTGAGAAATGAAACTGACATGACAAGAAAAATGCGTAATATAAATTAAGTGAAACCGCACTAAATAAAACGGATATGAAAAATTAATAAGCAAAAATGGAGAAGTGTAGAATAAAGTTATTTTACTGTTAATAAAAAAATAGGAAAAGTTAAATAAATTAAATAATTTTGAAACAACAAAGAGGGAAGATTAAATTTAATGAATAAGAGGATATGTAATGAGAAACGTCATTACATATCTCACCCCGCGAAAGAGAATGAAACTCAATCCCTTACCTAATAGCGAGAGAAAAATACCGTGTCTCTTTGCATGAAAATATATAAAAATACAATAATACAGTAATAAAAAAGTGAAAATGCAAAGCAAACCTGTAATGAATCAACATGCAATACTGGCATCATAAGCATCATAATTATTTTGACCATTAAAATTTTAACCTCTGTATAATAATCTTTTTTTTTATAGTTGCAACTTTTTATTTAACGAGGTTTTCTTTTTAACATGGATATCCTTTCTTTAATCATCCGGTACCGGGAAATTTATAACAGTCCTTTTTTTATTTTCTTTAAGGACTTCAATATGGTCATAAAATAGAGAAGATTAAAGCAGACAAATTATCATTATTCTTCTCAAAAAATGATTCATTTGAATCTAAACTGATGCCAAAAATTTAAGTTCACAAAATAAACAAACACATACAATAATAAAACACACTACAAATGTATAAAAATATAGAAGAAAAGGTTATATATATATTCAAGTATAAAATGTAATAATGAATAAGCATAATTAAATGAGCAGAAAAAAATATATAAAAAGAAAATATTTCGTGCTTAGCACGGGACAGAAAAGAATGCATGTGGCAAACTAATAAAAAATCTGCCCCAAATCTTGTCATGTGACAAGTATAATGTCTCAAGCTTAAGTGCTTTACGTCCTAGGGAAAATATTGACGTAATGAGAGTCCATATTATGGTTGTTCTTGACCACGATATTAATTCCTTGCTCCACCTTGAAGACCAAAAGAGATCTCCAACAAGGAGTACTAGTCAATGTCTTGTATGAGTCCTTTTTTTAAAAAATGCTACACCAATTGATGAATGTCTCTCCACACTATTAAGTTTGGGAGTATAGGGCACAAAATTCTGAGTTGACCTGAACTTCAGATGGTAATAATTAGTAAAAAAAAATAAAAATAGCTACATATTTATCGTATTTATCAAACTCAAAATACTATCCGAGAGTGTAGAGAGACAGTTTGTCATTATCGTGAAAATGCAAGTGCAAGTATGTCCTAAACTTAGCTTAGTGTAAAAAAAATGCATTTATTTATAATATTGAAAAGACAGAATAGAATTGACTTAGGTAATTGAAGTTAGGATTACTGTCCTTGTGTGTGAAACTTTTGTATTGAAAACCTTTTGTGATTTTCAGAGTGACATATCAGTCTGTGAAAGAGATAAAACAAGCCTCTTTTTTTTAAATAAACACAGTTAAAATGTTCAATATTAAGTAGAAATGTTTAAGACATGTATTCTTATGTGTAAGCATATAAAATTAAAAGTTAATTTGAAGTAAGATTAAAAAGGGATTGTTAATCTAATATTATTTGTAGAAGGAAATATATTATGAATTGTGTGATATATATATTTTACTATAAAACAACATAAGCAAATGAGAAAAAGTAAAGAGATATTATGTGGTAAAGCTTATTTTATATGTAAAGGAAAACAACACAAAAGAGTTTTTTTGGTCGTTTTTGTATCAAGACTAATGTCATAACTCTAACATGTAAGAAGAACAGTGTATGACCCAACATATCATCTGAGTATTAATGTGTAGAAAGGTGCTGACAGGAATCTTTGTTTACCAACAAAGTGAGGGTGGCCTTAGAATGCCTTGAAATTACACAAAAAATTGAGTGTGAAATTATTTTACAAAGATGAAAAAAGAAAAAAAGGTGTGTATACCTAATAAAATTAGACATGTAGGAAGGGTAAAGGAAAGGAAAACACAACGGTATGTGTGTACAAGACTCAGAATCTTTATGAAAAGATATCGAGTCATCAATGAACCAAGCACAATATGGCAAACGCTATGACATGATCCAAGGATGTGTCGTGTAATTGTGTCAATGAGAAAACTATGAACTAGCCTATGAGTAAACAATGAGTAAAGGTTTCCGTATACACTAAAAAATCTGAAAGTACAATGAACTATAGACAATGAGCGCTTTTTTTTTTTTTTTTTTTTTTTTTTTTTTTTTTTTTTTTGCATAAAAAAAAACGAAATAATGATCTATTCAATGCATAAACAATGAGTAACTATGAGCAGCAGTTTTCCGTGTATATAAGAACCCTAAAAAAAACAATGAACTATATGTGTTAATGTTGCAATGAACTATATGTCTTAAAAAAAAACATATAAAAATACCGTTGACAATAAAAAAACTATTGAGAAATAGAAATTCCAAGTGGATTTATTAAAGAATAAATTAAAATAGCAACGTGGAGTAAAGTGAGAGTATGTTTATGTTTCAATGCAAGTAGGTGTAAAAATGAAAAAAAATTAAAGTTAAAATAATATAAAAGTTTGTATGTTTGAGTGTAAATAGTAAATAAGCGAGGGGAAAAAATGTATATGTGTCTACATAACCAGTTAAAATTATCTTGTATGAGAAAAAAAAATGACTACCCGCATTAAGAAAATTACCATACAAAATAATGCATCATATCATTTAACCATTTCCGATCGTTAAAATAGGTAAATGAAAAGATGAACTAAACTGTATACAGAGATGTTTACAAAAATTAAACTCTAAAAAAAATATCTATAAATGAATACAAAGAAATGTAAAATGTACTGTTGTGTATAGACGTATGAAAAGAAATGTATACAAACTGGTATGCATGCAGTTTCTGAGTTACAAGAAAAGAAAAAAAAAAATCGTATGGAGTGTGTTTTTTAGTGAGAGGGAAAAAATAAAGCATGTTATTAACTCTTTTTTTTTTTAAATTAGCCTAAGTGTACTTGTAAATATGTTTCCGTTCTTCATCAATGTGTCGCTTTAGTGAAGGACAATCATGAGCAAATGCAGGGTGACAAATATCAAATTGAGTGTTGTTATTATTATTATTTGTAATACAATTAATGCATTTCGGAGTGTTTGCACATTGAGGATCATAGTGTGGAGCTGAGCAGACAGCACATATGATATCATTACAACACCCTTTTGAAAGATGTTGATACGTCTGACATCTAAAACAACGTTTAATGTCTATAAATGGTTTCACTGGGTAAAATTTTGACTGTATGGGAATCTCTTTACGATAGAGTAATTGTTTAGCACTTTCCGGAGAAATCTCCAAAATCCAATTAAAAGCATTTATGTATTTGAGTTTGTATTTTTTTATAACTTGGATAAAAGGGACCGGTGAATGTAAAATGACAGAAATTCCTAACAAAATATCAGGGATATTGTATTTTTCGGGTAACTTACAAATTATAATATGAGTGGGCTTAAGTTCCTGCACATTAGGAGGGTCGATAGACATATTTTGTGAAAATTTGACAGCTTCTGCACATTTTGACTGATACTTTGTAATACTATTATTAGTCGTGGTAAGTTGTGAATCTTAGTGACATATTTCCTGAGATGCTACATTGTGTAAATGTTCGTCAACAAAAATTTCAGTTTGTGTGCATACTTCATGCATAAATTGACGTTTTTCATTTCTAGGAAACCTTATATTACCAATTTGTGTTTCTTCAGACTTGAGTTAATGTTTGTTTTTCAATGATAGTGTGTGAAGTCGTTCCAAGATTTTTCTGTTTACTGTTAATAAATTATCGTTCTCTTTCACTACATCATTATGTTCCTGTAAAACAAGTTTATAATTTTCTATGAGAAATTTAAACTGTACATTTATTTGATTTCTTATGGTCAAGAATTCTTTAGACAAAGTAGGGTTATTAATCGAAGTGACAAGTTTGTCAAAAGCTTCAAAGTCAGTGGAAATAACATCAGCATTACGATTTAGTGTCTCTTCAAACAGATGGGGCCAAGAAATTTTGAAAAGGAATTCATCCAAGATAGAAATGGGTTCGTTGTTCTCAATTAAAGGAACCTGTCCATGTAACATTTGAATATCCTGAATAAATTTCTGTTTATTTTTATTTTTCCTAGGCATATTTCCGTTAAAAAGATAAACACAGATCAATAATACTGAAATTAGCTATAAATAAAAAGAAATAAGTGAGAGAGAAGATGTGTGCGAATAACTTTGTGCAAAAATGCCTTTTGAAAATACACACTACATAAAATAACAATGGTTAACTGAAACAAATGCAATTCATTTTTTTTATTTTTTATTATGAAAGAAGAATAAAATCCGAAATATGTGCAGAGTTTTTTTTTTTAAATTGAAGTAAAATAAAACCAAACTCGAAAAGTTTGCCTTTTTTGAAAAATACTATCGAAATGCATATACGCGATCACCAAAAAGTATGTATTGTGCCAGATTACTTCATCAAAATTCAACCAAAATAAGATAAAGTCACAAAATATTTATGCTGGGTTCTAAGTATATCTTTTTAAGGTAAAGGCAAAAACTATAATTTCACAAGAATACAAAAAAAAAATCTCTCTATATATATAGAACTGCAAATGATTTCCTTTTTTTATAAACGTACTTACCGTCAGCATGACTATTACACACAAACATCCTATCTGTACGCTTCAATTTTTTTTGATAAACATCAAAATTATGCAAAACATATTTAGATATAATAAAGAACCAATATTCAGTATCTTTGATTATATTGGGGGTAAAAAAAAATGCAAACTAAAACAAATAATTAATTGAGGAGTTCTCAAAAAAAGTAAAGGAGTACAAGGAAAAAAAAATAACTAAGTGTTACACGATACAAACCTTTGAGGGGAAAAAAAATACCTAAAAATGTAACTTCAATTTGCAAACAGGCAACACAAAAAAATATATAATTTTTTTTTTAAATATCACATAAAAATAGTATATTTAGTAATATAAAAAAAAAATAAAAAAAGCTTTAAATATTCTGTTAAAAAAATATAAACCAACTATTGATAATGGTTAAAATCTTGAGCATGAACAGAGAAGTTTAGGAAAACAATGCATAATTATTAGAACGCAACATTTTAATTAGAAATTGGGAAAAGTAACTTCTCCGTTTATGCTCTAAAAATCCCAAATATTTTCTATGATGTTGAATTACGATCCACGAAATTTTTTATTTACCTCCTCTTTTTTTTGCACACTACCTATATATGCATTAAATACCTATTTATTTATTCTTTTGTTATGAAAGAAAAAAAAAATTGGATTTAGAGACACAAACTGCCTCATTTTTTTTTATAATGCTCATGATTTTCTGCATTTATTTTACACAAACTCTGAGTGTAAAACTCTTTGGAGGTACATAGTTTACTTGGCGTCACAAGTACATAATTTATGTCATTAATGCTTAAAAAAAAAACCGTACATCTTGCATTATTTTTTTATAATAATCGATGACAACACAACACGCGCACAAGTTGACATGTGGCTCCACAAAAGTATAATAACAGTGCACTCTGAAGATCACATAATAACACACTTAAAAGATTTCACGCGAGATAATTTTTTTTTTTTTTTTGCTGCAAATAATATTCACATCTTAATTGCGTTTGCAGCTTTAAAGAGGTGGATCCACCTTTCTAACTCCATTCAAGGGATGGTGTGGAAAATATGACGATGCAATCACAACAAGTAAGAATAAAAAAAACAAAATCACACGTGAACATCAGAGAGAAAAAAAATAACACGTGAAGATCAGACACACCGTGGTTAAAAATTATGACTGTGACGCATATCTCACACAGACAAACACTAAGCACTTATTCTTTCACGGTGGAGGAAAATCGACGCACACACTGATGCAAAAAGATTTTTTTTTAAATATCCCATATCAATAAGGAAGGCACACCGCGCTGGCACACTGTTGCGATTCCGAGACGGAGCACAGAAAAAAAAGAAAAAAAAGGCTGGCACATTAGTGGCGAACAGCAGGGCGAGCTGAGGAGCAAATTGTACTGACAGATGAGGCGGCGAGGGTGGGGTGTCTACGAGGTCAATCCGAACACGCGAAGATATTCTGTCGCTAACACATCGGAGCACTCTTGATTCCGCAGTCAGCAGGGATAAAAATTATCAGAACTTCAGTCACAGGTCTGGATATCCGGGTATTAAATCACAGGTCACACCAAACATGTTACAATTTACTAGAGGATTATCTTTTTATGAAATAGACAGTTCGGATAGATATCTTCTTTTTTGTCCATATCCTTTTTTTTTAGTCCTTGTGAAAACATCTTTGATCACACATATGATTAAATTAAAAATCCCTCCTCTGAAGTGACGAAAAATATTGCCTGTACCCTAGATGCACCAATTATTTGTACTGTTGAATCCAGACTTTGGGTAAACGGATGCATAGCTGCGGCGTCACAGGAATAATATATATATATGTGGAAATAGTGCTAAGCTGGAATAAAAGTTAGATGTGGGAGATAATAGCTTCATTGCAAAATTGTCCAAAGCACAATTTTATTTTGCAGTTGATTTGGTATCCAGGTTCGTGTTACAGGCAATAATCACTGAAGAGGAGGCGTACCAATTAAGTTAATACTGAAACAGTCGAGATAAGAGTGATACAAATTGTTTCAAACATAATTTGCACTTTTTAATTTTGGTGTGCGGTTTTTGTTATCTGTCGCCAACATATACAATGAATTTGGCGATATTCATGCAAAGGAACAAAGTATTTTGGAGAGTTAAGGGAGTAAATTTGAAAATTACACACCGGCGCAGCATTCGTGGGAAGAGAGGGTTGTACAAATTTTTGTAATTACTGAGATGCTGACCGGGCCTGTATGATTAAAATGGAATTCATGAACGTTAGAATTTAGACAATACTAAGTGCTAAATTTAGATGTTGGTTGCATATGAGAACTGAAAATTCGTTAGGAAAATGACGGCGTAGGAGGAAGTACAAAGGAAGCAGTTACTTTATCTTTCTTTTATTATTTATGTTCGCAAATGCCGGCTGGTGTGAAAAGGAAGAGAAAAAAATGCAGTATGGGTGTGAATACATATTTCTTTTAATTCTGCAGGCTGAGAAATGAAACTGACATGACAAGAAAAATGCGTAATATAAATTAAGTGAAACCGCACTAAATAAAACGGATATGAAAAATTAATAAGCAAAAATGGAGAAGTGTAGAATAAAGTTATTTTACTGTTAATAAAAAAATAGGAAAAGTTAAATAAATTAAATAATTTTGAAACAACAAAGGGGGAAGATTAAATTTAATGAATAAGAGGATATGTAATGAGAAACGTCATTACACCGTTGTCTCTCGTATACACGGTTTCGGAAATACGTGAAAAGTGTTGCTTTTTCAATCCTTGTTCCTCATATTTTAATTAATTAACGGAATCCTAGTAACAGTGAAATGTGTTTCCTCAATACAATAAAATGAGCTTTGGACAAAGCACAATAAAACATGTTATTTAAATTGGTGCCAATTTCATGCATTCATTTTTTAAGTAAAAACTATCTGTTTAGCCCGATCTACGCACGGAATTTCACGAATTTAATCCTAAAACCAAAATTAAAAGTAAAAATCAGTACAACCAATTGTATCTATCTAATATGTAGAAAAATATTTTTCTACACTACTGTGCCTTTTTTTTTTATATAAAATTTGATTTATTATGTTGCTATGGCACCAGACGATAAAACGATATCTTTGGAATAAGGGAATAAATAGAATAAAAAGTTTTGTTCATGTTTGTGATAAAATGTTTTTTTCTTATTTTATATTTTTTTTGAAAAATGTAATAATTTAGTTCAGTTACATAATCTCTAATTATTTGCATACGATGAAAAAAAATATCGTAATACCCGCTACAGCTTCTTAGTATTGCCGCATGGCGTATGCAATATGTATATCCCACATTGCAGTAAACATTTAGAACTGGTTAGAACTCGCGTGATTAAGGGTTACACATAAAAAAAAGGTAAAAATTCGTCAAAAACATAAAATTAAAAAAAAATTAAAATGTTTGACTTTTTTGTCCCAATCGTTAATGGGCCTCCTACCAGCAACCCCTGCGCCCTGCGGTTTCCAAGTTTTTGAGGTTACTTATATAGATACGTGCACGGATTTTAATAAGGTAGATGAGTGATTTCTATAAAATATGGGGTCGATTTTAATAAAAAATAATCTTTCAAATTGGGTCATAAGACTTCCAACCAGCTAAATTTATAATTAAGGCAAATTAAAAAAATCGTTATAGTATGTGCACATATATTTCACTTTTATCAATGTGATTTTATATTTACGAGATTTCGAAAACTCCAAAAGAGATGCATTAACGATGGTCTAATAACTACAGCGTATTTTTCATTAAATTATCTTCAGCATCAATAAATGAGTGGGTTAGAATGACAGTGGAGTAAGTCAATATTTAGTAATTTGAGAAATGAAAGACTTTGTGAAACTTGTCGTATTGCCGTTGCATTAAGTGGTCCAACTTGTTTTGATCTCTAGCGACTCCATATGATTTATTTGACTGTCGCACTAAATAGAAATTAATATACGTTCAGTGAAAATATGGTTATCTATATTTTTCAAATTTTTGACTTACTGCACTGTCATTCTAACCCCCTCAAATGTCATTTGCTTCGAGGAGAAAAGAAGAAAAAAATGTTGCCAATATAATCAATTACCATGCTTCAAATTGAACTATATTGGGAAGGTTTTGGTATATACTATTATTGGAAATTTTCGTAGTGATGCACTTCAATAGAGACAAACTGCAAAGTAAATTATTTTTTAGAAATAAAAATGTAAAATAAAATTGAAAAAAAAAAATTCCTTTCAAAGTATGAAATGATGTATATTTTTTTGGAAGTTACAATAGTCACTACAAAAATCATCCAATTTCCAAATTGAAAAAAAAAACGTATTTTTAACTACACAAATGGTATATCCTAATAAGAAATAGCAATGGTATAACACATAAGGGAGGGCAAACCTCTTAATAACGCTTTAAAAATTTTCCGATATATGCTCTTATTGGAAACTAGCTGATCCATCCGGCGTTGCCCGGAAATCAGTAACGATAAAAATAACCGTTAACCGATAAAAATAATTGTTAAAAAAAGTTAATGGACAAAAATGACCGTCAACCGATAACCGATGTACGGTTTTGATGAAAATAGCCAATTTCGGCGCGCATTCTGTTTTAAATAAACATTTTCCAAAAGATACTCCGGCACTCCTCCCCGCTGCCTACGGCGCTTTATAGCAGGCGTGCTAAGCACGAGCTGCAATGTTGTTTAGTTTCAACATCCATTGCTAGAGGGTGCGAAATCATCTTAATTAGTTATCTATATCTTAATTAGTTCATGTTAAGTTTAATGAACCAATTCCCGTTGAAGCAGACTCCATACATTTTTGAAACACTTTGGTCGAAATACGAAAATGCCGTAAGTCGACAACTTTAAACCGCCATATCTTTCACATCCCCACAGCTACCGAGATGCAACTACCATAGTGTGCAATGGGAGACTCGAGGCTACTACCACACATAAACAGCAGTGGTCTGCCCTGGGTAGTTGCGACTGCAAAGTGAAATATATCGACACACACGTCTCTCTCTCTATATATATTGTTATGAATTTTGTATATATCTGTAAATATTCCATTTGTTTAAATTTATTTTATTTTGTTATTGTGAAAAATTGCAGTATTATTAATGTATTTCCTATTGAGCATCATGTAACTCAATGCTAAAGGCCTCAGGTGGTTTGCAAGGAAAACAACCTTACAGCATCGGTTTTTATTATGAGTTCTATTGGAAAATCGCCAAGGAATGGGTTTATCGCCAAGTTGGCGATGGTTTTGGCGACTTATTTTTGTCGCCAAATTTGGCGATATATCGCCAAATGTCGCCAAGTTGGCGACGGATTTGGCGACTTTTTGGTCAACCACCCCCCCTTATACCTGTACATTGGGATCCTTTCTTGCTTGGGTTCTCTATCGAAAGTTAAAGCACTTTCTGGTAATTTCTAGCATCTGAAGGCTCTGGAATAATCTGGAAAGATCTCTGAAACCTATATAAGGACCTCCATCAGTTCAGTTAGTTAGTTGTCTGTCAACTGCGATTGAATTCATACGATTTCATGCGATTGAATTCATCATTTGCATTGAGAACTGTGTTACTCAGATTGATTTTGTCGTTGATACGTCGTATTGAACGCATTGTTTCTGTGTGAAATTTTGCTGCGCTTTTATTGGATTTGAAGATTACTGAATATCTTGTAATTTTCAGAAGATATTTGTGATCGTATTGCACTGTTTATAGTGAATAAAGCCTTTTTATTGTCCTTATATATTGGCATCAGTCCTTTCGAACCCCGAGCTCACAACATTTGGTGTCAGGAGTGGGGTTGAATGCCGATTACCAGAGCAATGGAAGCGCAACTGACTAAATTATTGGAGAAATTAGGAGAGATGGATGAGAAAATGACTGCCAACCTTGGCGAGTTAAAAGATGAAATGAAGAAGAAAATGTCAGCGATGGATGAGAAAATGACTGCGAATCAGGCTGAAATGAAGAAGGAAATGTCAGCGATGGATGAGAAAATGACTGCAAACCAGGCTGAAATGAAGGAAATGTCGGAAGAAATGAAGAAGGAAATGTCAGCGATAGACGAGAAAATGACTGCCAACCTTGGCGACTTAAAAAATGAAATGAAGAAGGATATGTCAACCAACCTTGGAGAGTTGAAAGACTTAATAGAGGATTAAATAACATCTTTAAATGACAGAATTGACGGCGTGGAAAACAATGTTGAAGGAAGATTTCAACAAATAGAAGGAAAAGTAGAAGAAATTCAAAGGACAGCCAATACCGTAGAAGAAAGAGTAGAAGAAAAAGTTCAAAAGATCGCCAAGACCGTCGAAGAAAGGATTGAGAGTGTAGAAAAGGAGTTGGAAAATGTGAAGAAACAAAAGATAACTGCCGAAAACTATCCCGAAGATGTCAAGTATCAAGCTATGCTTCCTCGGGCCTCTATTAAACTCTCGACCTATGACGGAAAATACTCATGGCCAGTTTTTAAGACACAATTTGGGATCGTAGCGGACGCCAATGGATGGGATTCCCAGACAAAAGCTTGCCAGTTAGCTGCTTCTCTACGAGCTGATGCTGCCGACGTCTTACAGACTTTGCCTGCAAATGAACCGCTGGATTTTGAAACGCTCGTCAGTGCCTTAGAATTGCGCTTTGGCGAGAAATGCATGAAGGAATATAGCAGACTCCAGCTCAAATCTCGACAGCAGAAATCCACTGAATCCCTGCAAGATCTTGCTACGGATGTCGAGAGACTTTCACATCTTGCTTATCCTGACTGTCCGACTGAAATTAGAGAGAGTTTAGCTCTACAGCATTTTATCGATGGTGTGCGTGACTCTGAGATCCAGAAACAACTCCGGATTGCAGATCTCAATGACTTAAAAGGGGCTTTAGTTTATGCCCTAAAATTCGAGGCAGCCCAGCAAGCTACAAGGAAAGATCGGCACTTTGTGCGAGTAGCCAACATGCCTGAGACGTCGGATACAGCTGTGGAGCGTTTACAGCAGCAGATGAAGGACGTGATGAGACATATAAACTCCTTGATGGACAACAAACCTGGAAGAAAAATCAAGTGCTGGTAATGCGGTGGAGATGGTCATATTCAAAGAAACTGCCTAAAACGACCCAGCACAGAAGGTAATGGCTCCGCACGAACGACGAGCAGGAAAACTAATTAATGGCCATCTCGCGGGGCGGAGGTTGCCAGATTTTGAGAAGCCCCATTATCAAGTGTGTCAAATTTCTGCAAGAAGTTGCGGCAAGAACGGAGTTTTTATAGTCGGGCGTGTGAATGATTTGCCCTGTAATATGATCATCGATACAGGAGCCAATGTGACCATCATCCGGAAAGATCTAGCTCAGGGGCTAAAAGAAAAGCTCCTCTGGACTCCGCCCCGTGTTATCCTCCAAACCGTGACCGGGGATAAGATCGACATACATGGAAGAATGAAATTGAAAATAAAGTTTGGGAACGCCGCTTACCATCATACAGTCTATGTGGCCGATATTTCAGATCCTTTCATACTCGGACTGGACTTTTTAAAAGAGCATGGATTTACACTGGACTTTAAGAATAATGAGTTACGCTCTGCTCAAGATGTCACTATTTTCAAACTTGGAAATGAGTCCGGGTCTATTCAACGGATCACAGCCAAGGCAGATGTTATCATCCCTCCTCGGACCGAAATGATGATACCTGGATTAACTGAGAACGAAAGTAGTTTTCAATGTGGCTTGGTTGGATATCCTGAGAAGAGCCCAAAAGGAGTGCTAATAGCATCAGCGCTGGTAGATCTGTCGAGAGATGTGATACCCGTGAGGATGGCGAATGTGAGTGAAAAGTGTAGAATTATCCAGAAGGGTGAAGTGCTTGCTACCTGTGCTCCAGTCACCTGTGTTTGCAAAGACCCGAGCTTGACGTTGTCGGAGCCGCCTACAAGTTTAACACCTGAAATTGGACGAAATGAGAATTTATCTCCTGAGCAGAGACATGCCGCAGAAAGACTGTTCCAGGAATTTACGGATGTATTTTCACAAAACGAGAATGATATAGGTCGCACTTCTCTGACACGTCATAGAATTGATACTGCCGACCATCCACCGATTAAACAGCATCCAAGACGCTTGCCGTATGCAAAACATGAAGAGGTTTCTAAGCTCTTACGAGAGATGCAGGATAGTGACATCATCGAACCGTCATCAAGTCCGTGGGCCTCTCCCATCGTGTTGGTCCGAAAGAAAGATGGCTCCACAAGATTTTGTGTGGATTATCGTAAACTTAACGACATCACGAAGAAGGACAGCTATCCTCTACCAAGAATAGACGACACGCTAGATACTCTTTCAGGACATAAATGGTTTTCCACGCTGGATTTGAAGAGTGGATATTGGCAAGTAGAGATCCATCCTGATGACAAAAAGAAGACCGCATTTACTACTGGACAAGGACTTTGGCAATTTAAAGTTATGCCGTTCGGGCTCTGCAATGCTCCAGCAACGTTCGAGCGCCTCATGGAGACAGTGTTAAAAGGTCTGACTTTTGAAGCTTGTCTCATCTACCTAGATGACGTCATCATTGGTGGCCGCACGTTTGAAGAACATCTTGGAAATATTCGAAAAGTGTTAACGAAGCTAAGAGCGGCGAATTTAAAGCTGAACCCTCTGAAATGCAAGTTCTTCCAACGCGAAGTAAATTATTTAGGACACATCATCTCAGCTGAAGGTGTTCGAACAGATCCTGAAAAAGTGTCTACAGTAAAGAACTGGAAGCGTCCGGAAAACATCCATCAGATGCGAAGCTTTCTGGGACTATGCACTTATTACAGAAAGTTTGTACAGGGGTTCTCCAACATCGCAAGACCCTTGCATAGGCTCACTGAAAGCAAGCAGAAGTTTTTATGGACACAAGAATGCGAGAATTCCTTCCAGCGGCTGAAAGAAGCTCTCACATCGTCTCCAGTCCTTACCTATCCGCACCCCGAGAAACAGTTCATTGTGGACACGGATGCCAGTCATGAAAGTGTCGGCGCTGTACTTTCCCAAGAAATAGATGGCCAAGAACGAGTCGTAGCATACTGGAGCAAATGTTTATCGAAACCAGAGCGGAATTATTGCGTCACTCGTAAGGAGTTATTAGCTATAGTGAAAGCCATAGAACACTTCCATCACTATCTCTATGGCAGGAAATTTCTCCTTCGTACTGATCACGCATCCCTAACATGGCTGATGAATTTTAAGAACCCAGAGGGCCAAGTAGCCAGATGGATACAACGGCTCCAGGAATACGACTTTGACATCAGGTATCGCAAAGGCTCATCGCATGGAAACGCCAATGCCCTATCAAGAAGACCGTGTCACGAGAGCTGTCGCTATTGTTCCAGAGCGGAGAGCAAGTATAATCCCGAATATGTCATACGCCAGACGAAGACTTCACTATTGACGCCACCAGATCCCTGGAGTGATGAGAAGATTCGAGAAGATCAAATGGCAGACTCTGAGATCAAACCAATCTTGGAGTTATTAGAATCTTCTAGCACGAAGCCCAGTTGGAAAGACATCTCGACTTACAGTCCTACGACGAAGCAATATTGGGCTCTTTGGAACTCTCTCCACGTCAGGAATGGTGTCCTGTTCCGAAAATTCGAATCGGAAGATGGGAAGACATCTCGGTGGCAGTTGGTACTTCCTCGATCCCGAATCCCAGAGGTCCTCAAGGAATTACATGGCAGTCCCACTGGTGGCCATTTTGGAGTCATGAAAACATTACACAGAGTCCGAGAGCGCTTCTTCTGGGGAAAAGCGAGAGCTGACGTCGAACAATGGTGCAAATCTTGCGATGCATGTGCAGCTCGGAAAGGACCAAAGAAACGTAGCCGAGGAAGACTACATCTCTACAATGTAGGAGCACCTTTTGAATGCATCGCCCTTGACATCCTAGGTCCTCTGCCAAGAAGTGCTGATGGCAACAAATACCTCCTTGTTGTCATGGACTATTTCACAAAATGGCCTGAAGTTTATGCCATCCCTGATCAAGAAGCTTCTACGGTTGCGGATGCCTTGGTACACCAGTGGATATCAAGGTATGGAGTCCCCCTTCAAATGCATTCTGACCAGGGGAGAAATTTCATCTCTGCTGTGATTGAGGGTATCTGTCAACTTCTCGGAATGGACAAAACTAGGACGACGCCTTTACATCCACAATCGGATGGCATGGTTGAGAGATTTAATCGTACCATCCTCAACAATCTCTCACTGCTAGTCTCAAGAAATCAACAAGACTGGGACCAAAAACTTCCCTTGTTTCTTCTCGCCTATCGCAGCGCCGTCCATGAAACAACCGGCTATTCCCCGTCTCAGATGCTTTTCGGTCGTGATCTTCGTCTACCTTGTGATCTGATTTTTGGTCGCCCTCCAGATGCGCCTTCATCGCCAGAGGGATACGTGCAGAATCTCCAGGCACGATTTGAAGACGTCCACAACTTGGCTCGAGAGCGGATCAATATACAGACGGAGAAGATGAAGACTAGGTACGACACGAAAGCCACGGGACATCAATTCAAAGAAGGTGACAAGGTTCGGTTTTATAATCCGACTCGACGTAAAGGACTTTCTCCCAAACTGCAATCACACTGGGACGGTCCTTATACAGTCCTAAACAGACTGAACGATGTCGTAATTCGGATCCGAAAGTCACCAAATTCGAAGCCTAGAGTCGTTCATTACGACATGCTAGCTCCATACTATGGCCATAGTACATAGTTCCCATAGTACTTAGTTCATTGATTGTAAATAGTGTAATGTAAATAATGTAAATTAGTATGACCATGGTCTTGTATATAAATTAATGTAATTATTTATTTTGCTTAGCATTATCATTATTATTGTTATTATTATTTAAATACTTGTATGTAATAATGTCTATGCTTTTATTTTATTTTATTTTTAAATAAGTGTATATTTTGTATAATTCAGCATTATGAATGTGTTTTGAATAGTATAGCATTTGTTGGTAACGGGTTTGCTTTCCGATCAAAGGTTGAACTGCCCGGGACGTGCAGTCCTTGAGAGGGGGGCAATGTTATGAATTTTGTATATATCTGTAAATATTCCATTTGTTTAAATTTATTTTATTTTGTTATTGTGAAAATTGCAGTATTATTAATGTATTTCCTATTGAGCATCATGTAACTCAATGCTAAAGGCCTCAGGTGGTTTGAGAGGAAAACAACCTTACAGCATCGGTTTTTATTATGAGTTCTATTGGAAAATCGCCAAGGAATGGGTTTATCGCCAAGTTGGCGATGGTTTTGGCGACTTATTTTTGTCGCCAAATTTGGCGATATATCGCCAAATGTCGCCAAGTTGGCGACGGATTTGGCGACTTTTTGGTCAACCACCCCCCCTTATACCTGTACATTGGGATCCTTTCTTGCTTGGGTTCTCTATCGAAAGTTAAAGCACTTTCTGGTAATTTCTAGCATCTGAAGGCTCTGGAATAATCTGGAAAGATCTCTGAAACCTATATAAGGACCTCCATCAGTTCAGTTAGTTAGTTGTCTGTCAACTGCGATTGAATCCATACGAGAGGCTTTGCATTGAGAACTGTGTTACTCAGATTGATTTTGTCGTTGATACGTCGTATTGAACGCATTGTTTCTGTGTGAAATTTTGCTGCGCTTTTATTGGATTTGAAGATTACTGAATATCTTGTAATTTTCAGAAGATATTTGTGATCGTATTGCACTGTTTATAGTGAATAAAGCCTTTTTATTGTCCTTATATATTGGCATCAGTCCTTTCGAACCCCGAGCTCACAACAATATATTATATATGTATATATATAGAGAGAGAAAAAAAAGCAAATATGTTGGTCCATCGTTCACATTGACCAGTATTCAAAAGGTTTCAATACTTACACTTATTGGAATATCTTCCAAATTAAAATTTAAAAAATGAAATACAATTTTCTCTCAAAGTAATAAAAATGTGTTTGACTTGCACGAAATATTAATCACTACAAGCGACCTCGATTAATTTCTTTCAAGGTTTTGAAACATACATTTTGTTAATTACAGAAACTATTCCTGCTAGAAAAATACTACCAATGATAAAGAAACACATCTTCCCAAATCGAAAAATTGATTTTATTCTCTAAATATGCCTACTTGACAAATAGCGACTATTTCCGATGCAAGTAAAACATCTTTCAAAAAAAAATATATATCCTGCACATTGATTCGTACTGTAATAGTGCCGATACATGCTGTCATTAGCAATTTCGGCCAGAAACGATACCTGCTACAAATATAACATCAATTGAAAAAAAATATATATAAGATCGAAAAGAAGAAGACGTTTTTTCATAGAAACAAATTTCAACGGAATTCTTTTCTACAAAAAATGTAATAATTTAAAATTATATATCGGAAAAATATTTTTTAGATCATTTAGAGTACGTGTCTTTTCCAAATTACATTAGTCACTTCAAGAATCCTTGAATATATTTCCTTTTATGTATTCGAAAAAATGTTATTTTTGAATAAGGAAATCGTATCTTCAAATTAAAAAAATCATTAGATTTTCATTTTTAAATAAATTTTATCTTTTAAAAAAATACATCTTTATTCAAATAACTGTGAGAATTGTTTTGCGAAATCGTCTGAAAATTCGCAGATTATTAAAGAATAAAACTCCAAATAAAAAGTAATTGCGGTATTTCAACAAAAATAAAAAATGCATTCTATAAAAATTTGTATTTTTTATAAATACATCCAGTAGCAAATATTCAAAACGAAAGTGCTATATCATAAAATTTAAAAAAAAAGTAATATCTTGCACTGAATATAAATTCAATATAATAATCTAAAAGTATAAAAATACTAAAGAAATAATTTTATTTAACATAAACGTAAATTCTTTCTCGTATTTATCAAAATGTATTTTTGAAAAATTTACTGAAATAACTTATGAAAAACGCTTGGTTTATATAAAAAAAATGTATCTACGTTTCGAGTTGTCTCTATTTTTAAGGAATGCATAAATTGAAAAATAAAATGACACCCTTACTATTTTTAAAGTGAGGAAAAGAATATACGTAGAAAGAATATATTTTGTGAAGACTCCTTGCAGATGAATCTAAATAGTCAATTTCCTCGCTCCTATAAACATCATCACCAAGGCAAAATAAGTTATCTATCATTTCTTTAATCACCGTATCCGGCATAAATCTATGTTTACCAGTTAGGGTCATCCCGTACATCCTTTACATCCCTTAAAATCAAAAACTTTGTTGCTGTTTTCTGTCACTTTAGATGTGCGAAAAAAGTCCATAAACCAAATTCAATTTTTACATAATGTACACAGAGAAAAATTACACAACATAGAATGTAGTCACACATACTCTTCAAATTTAAAAACATGTCTACCACCACGATTATCAAAGCAACTATATGCACAAAAATGAGATAAAATAAATTTTTCTGTTGTTTTACCTATTACAAACATTAATATATATATTTGGTTGACACAGTTCACATATTGATAAAAAATAAATTGATTATCGAAAAATTAGAGCAATTTGTTATGTCAATATCTAGCAGCAAAATAAACCCAATTAAATGCTATCCTGGAAGTATGATAATGTATTTAACTGTCTATTTTTTATGTGTTGTTACAAGACCCTTCACACACATGAAATGTTCACATGCAAAATAATACTAAAAGTAAACTGCTGTAAAAAATTAAGGCGCAGTGGTACACTGATGGGACACTTTCATTTTTTACACGGTTTGACGAATAACTACTGAAATTCTTGACAAATTTTCCGTGAACTTTGAAGTTATGAAGCACATGTTTGGCTTCAAGAACAGTAGAAACTGTATGCTGCAAATCCAATATTAATATATTGAATATCTGATGAGATATGGAAATTTGTATGAAATAATTTTTAACTACGCATGTGCAAACTATACCAAAGATTTTTATTCATTATTTGGTAGTCAGTTCTATAGTGCAACTCAAATAAAAAACAGTCAAATATCGTGAAAACCCAGAAAGTTGTCGGCAATACAAAATAATTGACAAATTTGGAGAAAAATTCCAGTTGGATGATAAAGGATATCCTCCCCTCCCCCTCAATTTGCCATTTACACAGTATTGCTGATATATTTTTCTGTTTTCACGATATTTGACTGTTTTTTTATATGCGTTGATTTGTAGAATTGACTACCAAATCACGAACAAAAATCTTTCGCTAGGTCGCGCATGCGCAATTAAAATTATTTCATACAAATAACCATATCTCATCAAATACTCAATATATTAATATTTGAATTGCAGTGTACTGTTTCTACTGTTCTTCAAGTCAAACAGGTACTTCACAACCTCGAAGTTCAAGGACAATTTGTCAAGAATTTTAGTAGATTCAACAAACCATTTAAAAAGCAAAAGCGTCCGGTCACTGCCTCTTAATTTTTGGACCGCAGTGTATATGTAAATTTGAAACGTTGGGCAATTCATTTTTAAACTGCATTTTCTGTTCAGAAAAAAAGGTTTTATACGAGAGAAGGTCCTTAGTAAAGGACAAATTTTCAAGCACATGTTATCACTAAACACAAGTGTTATAAAATTTTAATACAGAAACAAATGTCTGTTAATAAGATCACATTTTTAAAGATGCTTAAACTTGAACTATCTAAAATACTTTATTAGTAGTTTTCTTCTAAATGCATCTTTTAATTTGGATTAAAAAAAAAAGTTTCTATCTGCTTCAATATGTTTATTTTAATCTGACATTTAAATGTGTGTTTTAAGATAGTGAGGGCAAGTATGTAATTCCTTGTATAGAAGATTTTGTCTTAGATTGAATTTTTTTTTTACCTGTATTTTAACCATATATTTTAATGTATGTTTTTAGATTGCGCTTGATATGAGAATGTAACATTTTATAGTATGCAATTCCCTGCAGATATTTTTTTTCTTTTTGAAAATTCTTGGGATGTTCTCTGTTTTAAATAAATAACTTATCAAAAGTACAAATGGGAAAAATATGAAAAGTTTAAACTAAATTGTTATCCTAGATAAAATGTCTGTTATTTTCTTTGTTATAATTATAACTAGTCGGATATGCCAATCCCCAAACTTTTTTCTATCTCATACATGTTACTGCTTCGAAATTCGCCATAACACCGACATAAAAAATCAATAGTTTTCGCCATTCTTGTTGTACGTCAGTTTCTTGCGAATCGTCGGGTTATCTGGATGCGAGCAGCCGATGTATTATTCTAAACTACGAAAACTCCTTCTGGCCTGTAACGGCAGGAAAATATAGCTTATTGCTTGGTTTTGAGATTTTAGCTAATTCTACTGAAAATACACGAAGCTAAAATTTGCGGATCCCTATTACAGAAGAGTCATTCCCAGATCCCGTCAATATTGAATTTGAATGAGAATATCGCCAAGTTGACTTCATATAAGACAACGTATTTTTGTCGCAAAATTTGGCGATACTTCGTCAACTATCGTCAAGTTGGGCGAGAAATTGACGTTGGAGAATATGTCTTAAGGGCGTGTTGAAACGATGGTTACAACAACGAACGAAAATTACCCGTTTATGGCGGAATCCTGCTGTATTGATTCAAAATATTAGGCACCCTATAATTTCAAACTCCTACATCGCAACCATTTTTTAAGATAGAGGCAAAACAAAAAATGCTCTGGAGTCATTGGATCAAGGCCAAAAATTTAACGCAAAAATATTTCAGGATTTCTAATTTTTTTGTATATCTTTTTGAATTTAAAATCTTTAAATGGCTATCACAGCGCCTCCTACAGGCGCAATATCCCCAAATGCAACTGGGATCTGCATGCTATAGTTTAAAATATGTACAAAAATTTTTGTTCTATTATCTGCATAACTTCCTGCACTTTTTGATGATAGAATAGTGAAAATAGAACAAAAATCGCGATCACAGTCCGCCCTTTTAATGAAACCTTAATTCAAGTGGGACCTGCTGAGCATAGCCAATAACATAGAAAAAAATTGGTTCAGTTTGAAGCATAACGTCATACCCTTTTTGATGATACAATGAGGATGGACAGACGGACAGACGGTAGACGGACAGACAGACATTTTGTAAAAACGTGTTTTTCGGAATCTCTGACCCCTAAAACGAGTAAAAGCGTCGAAAACCGGAAGTCAAAAAAAATTTCGATTACAATACTTTCTTCTATTATAGATAGAAGAAAGTAATAATATGCACACTTTCATAAAAGTTATAATTTAAGATAAATGAAAAGCATAAATGAAAGAGTCTCTTTAAATTTTTAATAATAAGTATGTTTGGTAAAATAATTTTTGCTCAAAAAGGTGTCTTAAAAATAATACCATAGAACAATGCTCACTTTAAAATATGTATTTTCAATAGGTATCTTATACAAAAAGGCTGATTAGTCTCTTATATTGCCGGAATGTTATTTTACTTCATACAGTTAATAATTTCACATTGTTTCAAATTTTACTAAAACGGAAATGAAATGCCACACGTTGACAAAATTTCTTTACTGTAAAATATAAAAAATAACATATTTCTTAATAATAATAATCGTAAATAAATGATATATTTCATTTATATGTATGTCAATGTGCCGGAATATATGAACATATGATGCCTTTATATATATATATATATATATATATATATATATATATATATATATTTTTTTTTTTTTTAAGGACTAATGGGAACATAAAAGTATTTTTTACATAATATATATCATGTTTCTCTCATTTCACAGATTTCAAACTTTCTTTGACTAATATTTTTGTGTGAGACTATCGTTTATAGCAGGACTGAACATTTTAAATGCATTAAAATATCTCGAAGACATATTTTTAAAATTAATTAATAGTATAAATATAAGGAAAATGTCTTATATCGGTATATAAAAATATTTTCATGCTATTTTTCCCCAGTCGTAACACTGTATTTCCAATTTCTTTAATTATATTTTCTGTCGTTACTTGTACTTTGAATTGAAAATTAGCTATTTTTTAAAGATTTTTAGTATGAATGAATGCATTGACTGACTGTCCAATAATATTTGAATAACTAGTTCCTTATTATTTTTGTTTTCATACTGTATATCTGTAAAAAGGTTTCATTTTTATTATTAACTTTTTCGATTTTTTATCCAAATAATTTACATTAATTGATGAATAGTATTTCATTCAATTGGCATTATTATATCTGTCACAACACGATCACAGTGTCCAAGACACAGCCGCAGATTATATACTTAAATTGAACACAGAAATAACAATGCCACTATGATTTCAAAATATTTACCTTTCTTTCAGCATTAAAGGTGTTTCACGATTCTGTCAGGTGATTTGTCTTACAAAAAGTACAGTTTTCTGTATAAGATTACTCTCATTAATTCATGCGTCGATGAACATTCCTGTTTTATACATATAATAAAGTTTTGTTTATTGTTATTTTTTAATTTTTTTGTGTAGTAAAAACAGTTCTTTCCCTGTTTTATATTCCAGTTTTATATTCATTCTATTTATATCTTGGTTACAAGATTTATCTTTTAATGTTTTGTCAATTGTATTCTGTAGTTAGCTCTTTGGGGAATAAATATAAAACTATCTCCACATGTGGTCAATGATCAAACATTAATTCCAATAATGACATGTAGTTTTTCTTTAGTTTCGACATATCATTGAATTTAAAAATAGAAATAAAATTAATAGTTTATTCCTGTGGTGAATATTTTTTATATCTTTATTTCCGAATCTTTCATAGAGAATTTTTAGGGGTGAGTCATGATTTAATTACACAATTTCCAAGCTTTCTATAGCATTTAAAGCAGAAAAACTTTGATAACTGTGATGCTAGTTATTTTTCTCTATTTTATTAATAATTAATAGTCATCGATTGGATGTATTGAAAAAAATTATTAAATGAGTATAATTTCTATCGAGTTTTTGCAATTACAACTTGGAGATCGTAACGGATTTGTCTGTATTAGTGAAGGAGTATTCTTGTTCTAAAGTATTATTCCAAGAAACAATCTTTATTTTCTTTAACTTTTCTTTGAGCGCATAATTCATAAGGTATAATTTATCCGTGTATTTATCTGTCACATTTTTTTCACATCCATAGTCATTCAAGTTTAGAAATGGTTCTATTTTGTTATCTAACTCTTTTAAAGCACAGATTTTGACAATGACCTGACTGAGATTTTCTTCTAAATAATTTAATCGTTGAAATCCTTTACTTTCTTCTTTACGAACTTTTTTAACGATGCACCATAGCAAACTAGTCGGATGTGTCAATCCCAAAACTCTCTTCTATCTCACACAGATTTCGCATACACTAAAAAGAATCAGCAACCAATTTATATCATGTTCTAACTGAAACTCAAGTTTTATTAAATTCCGTGCAATATTTCTTGAGATAGGACTATCGCTAAAATCGTGTCAATCCTGAAAAATGCTGCATAGCAGCGCCACCTGCTGGGCGAGTTTTACCAAAAGCTAATCAGCACCCATTTATATCAGAGACTAACTGAATATGAAGTTTTATTAAATTCCGAGCATTATTTCTTGAGATAGAGCTATTGCGGAATTCGCGAAAAAGGCTGCATAGTAGCACCACCTGCCGGGCGATTTTTACCAAAAACTAATCAGCACCAATTTATATCAGGGACTATCTGAATCTAAATTTTTATTAAATTCCGAGCATTAGTTCTTGAGATAGAGCTATTGCGGAAATCGCAAAAAATGCTGCATGACAGCACCACCTGCCGGGCGATTTTTACCAAAAACTAATCAGCACCAATTTATATCAGGGACTATCTGAATCTATAGTTTTATTAAATTCCGAGCATTAGTTCTTGAGATAGAGCTATCGAGAAAAATTCTGCATAGCAGCGCCACCTGCCGGGCGATGTTTACCAAAAATTAATCAGCACCAACTTATATCAAGGACTAACTGAATCTAAAGTTTTATTAAATTCCGAACATTAGTTCTTGAGATAGAGCTCCCACAAAATTTGTGTCACATACAGACAGACAGACAGACGGACAGACAGACTCACAGACTCACAGACAGACATTTTCTAAAAGTAGTCAAATCCTGTTCAGGACCTTCTAAAACGTATAAATCCGTCGAAAACCTGAAGTCGAAAATTTTCATGAATCCAATACTTTCTTCTTGTAAAGATAGAAGAAAGTAAAAATAGTGTTTTAAAAAATAGAGTTGAAATGATGGTACCATAGAATTAAAAATGTTTAACAAGTAGTATTAGTTACAACTTAGAAAAAATATCTGCTTTACAACTATTTACATAATAATATGATATATCAGATATATGAGGATGCCATGGTAAACTTCATAATCTTAATGGTAATCTTGATGATAATCTTAATGGTAAATTTGATAATCACAAATTTAATAATTTTAAGGGACAAAAATGTCACTTTCGATAAAAACATCAAACAGCTGTGTTCTAAAATCAGAGAGTCTTCTAGGAGTGAAAGTTGTAGTCGCTCATGACGTTGCTGCGCCGTCTGACAGAACCATATTTTCTGCAACATTATTATGAAAATATTATGTAAATATATAAGGTAAAGCCAGGAGAGATGGCGCGGTCGATGAGATTGCACACATAGAAGTTCGGGGGGAAAGAGTTGAGTGAGCGCACAGCGACTCCAGGTAGTGGTACAACAGCAGTAGTGGAGTGTCTACTTGAAAGTGCATGCTGATTTTTTTGAGCGTCTAATATAAAGAATTGCAATTTTGTTTTGTTTTTCCAAAGTAAGTGCTTGAATTTTTATAGCTATTCGTCAGAATTTCTATACAATGTCAGTAGTACAAAATATTTTTAACTTAAACAATTTCTCATAAGCTACTAATCTAAACTAACAGTATGAACACAAACGGTTGGTTTTAGTTGCGGCCATCTTTAAATAAAAGGCCACGCAATCTCTCTTACCAAAATTGGAAAGTTTGCGCATCTTCTACTTAGAAGAGATGGCGCATTTTTCCAATTAGTTTCCATGCTAGGAGAAATTACGCAACTTATTGGTAAATTTCCATAAAAAATTTAAAAATGAATGTGGACTAATTTTAAGTTAAACATGTTATCAAGTAACTTATTGTTATTTTGTAATCGTATCTCGACTTGATTTTTCTGATTCTTAATTTTTTTCCCTTTAATTAAAATTTTTTAATCGTTTTTAAAATTATTTCCTATTTCTGATTCTTTAATCGTTAGGTTGAAACATTCACTCCTAATAAAATAATATGTGTTGACAAAAACCTTACAACAATGTCATTTAAGTGTAATCATTATCGTTAACAATTTAATTGCAGTTATTATTAGTAACAATCTCTCCTACCCATTTGCGCAATCACACCAACCCTGTAAGGACAGATTGCGCAAAATAACTTTCTTGGTTTTATTACAACTGTTCTATGAAATTACAACATAGCAACAAAATAGCAATGGAAATGCATAAAAAAACAAATGAAGTAAAAAATATTCATGGATAGTTTAGCAAAAAAAAAATAATAATTAGATATTTATTGTTATTCTTTTGAATTGTACGCATCCTCTCCTAGCTTTACCTTAATTTTGCAAAATTATCTATCTAAAACATTCTTACGACGCAAATTTAATTCATGATTTTAAATAATTTATTACTTTATTTCTTGTTTTTAGCACATATCTGTCCCTTAAAAAAGTACGTGCAACTGCTACAGTCTAAAAAAAAAAATCAGTGAATTGAACAAATTTTTCCGTTGCCGTTTTTCGTTAAAATACAAAAAATTCTGCTTTGATTTGCTTCGCTTCCCACAAAATACTGAAAACTCACCAATCTAACATAAAATATACCTGAAATTCTCCAATCTAAGTCTGCAATTTCTTCAAACCACATAGATGTTCCGGCAACGGTGGTGCGTGTTACTTTTCCGTATTAGAAACGTAATTTTTACGTATGATTTTTTTCTTTCAAAACACAAAAAATTCTAGAAACGAATGCTAAATTTTCCTGAAATTCTCCAGTCACAAGACAGACATTTCTTCAAATAACAGAAAAATCTCTTCCATTTACAGGGATGTTCCGGCAACTTGCTGTCTGTATTTTTACGGTTTTTGACGAAATTGATTTTGAGGGTGTATGTCAAAATAAATAGAATTATATTTTCGAATTATATCAAAACGCTCATACATAATAATAATATATTTTCTTAAAACTAATAGATTTAGGGGTAAGACGTTTTACAGCCCGTTTGATGATATATTTGTAGTTAAATGTAATTCATAGAATTTACATAGATGAAAAAATTTTCATTTATATAAATGTTTCTAAATTTGATGCTCATAGCATCAAATATGCATAACAACTGTTTAAAAATTTATTTTTAAATATTAAAATATTCATTGTACTTTATAAAGAAATAAAAAAATCTTAATATGTAATATATTTTTAATTTAAATTCAGCAGTATTTAAAACAACAAAATTTCAAATTATTATTGAAAATAATTAATACTAAATGCAATCCTTTCATTTTAAAATAAAATAAAATTGTGTAAACAATTTTTTTATTTGATTCTACAATATTTTTGAAAAAGCATTCATTCATAACTGTATATTTCTTATAAATAAAGGCTTGTATTTAATATAGCTTAAGCAAAGCTTTAATTAGATAAAGTTTTTAAAGACGCGAACACTGCTAAAAATATTCGTGTACAGTGTATGTACAATAAAAAGAGAGAGATTGCAAGTATAATTATGTATAAGAACAGAAAAATAATACTATATTTTCTTTAATATTTTAGGAAATATAAATATATTGAAGATTTTTTATTTAACGTTTTTTTTTTTTTTTTTTTTTTTTAATTTATACTTTCTCATACTTGATAAAAATGACACGCATGTAAGTCTGTGCCCCATTTGGGATATCAATAATTATAAATGTGCAGTTTCGAAACATAAAAGATAAAATATGATGATATATTTGTAGTTTAATATAATTCATATAATTTGTGCATATAGATAAAAAATGTCCAGGTATATACAACTTTCATAATTTGATGGTTATAACATCAAATATGCGTAACAATTTATTATAAATTTATTTTTACATATGGTAAAAAAATTCGTGTACAGTGTAGGTAAAAAATCCTTTAAATAACATGACAACAAAGTTATAAATCTGTAAGTTGTTAACCATTATGACTATTTCATGTAGAAAAGAAAATTCTTTCCATTGATGATTAGCATGGTTTAAATATTACTACTGTCGATTATTTTTTTATCTCACAGTAATTTTATCTGTCCAAAAAAAAAAAGGATATGGTATTCAGAGAGAATTTGCAATCATAATTATATATAAGAATAAAAAATATGACTATATTATATTTAATATTTTTTTTAAATATAAACATATTTAATATTTTTAATAAGCATTTTTTATATATATACGTCCTCATATTTGTTTATCTAATCATTTTATATATACTTTATTAGATAAACAAAGATGCAGTGCACGATTTTGGAAATCGATATAATTATTATACGAGGGATATATAATTTTCCCCTGACGACTGTGGACAAAGGTGTGTATGAAAGACAAAAATGTAATGAGATACTAAAGATATAACTTAACTTTATTTTTCCACATAAGTATCAAGTACATTGAGACATTGGTCATACCGCTTTATAAGCTTTAAAAAGACCTTCAGGAAAATATCAGGGCTTTGCATACGGACGAAGCGTTGAACGGCTATGGGCGAAAGACGATACAGCAGGTGAACGCGAACGTGCAAGACACCGATACCATTGGGTAGAGGTCGACCGCGATCAAGCAGATGGCGCTGTTCCAGTGCCTGCGCAGATGACGCTGTTGACTGCAATTGCGATGTCACTGCAACAGCGCCATCTGCTTGATCGTGGACGACCTCTACCCAATGGTATCGGTGTCTTGCACGTTCGCGTTCACCTGCTGTGTCGTTTTTCTCCCATAGCCGTTCAATACTTCGTCCGTATGCAAAGCCCTGATTTTTTCCTGGGGGTCTTTTTGAAGCTTATAAAGCGGTATGACAAATGTCTCAATGTACTTTGTACTTATGTGGAAAAATAAAGTTATGTTTTATCTTTAATGTCTCATTACAGTTTTTGTCTTTCATACACACCTCTGTCCACAGTCGCCAGGGCAAACTTATTTTCCGTCTGCCCCTCGTATATGTTCAATTTGAAACAATAAAAGTTAAATTATCACTAAAACAATTGCAAATATAATACTAGTTCAAATGCAAGAGATACATCATTCTTTGACTTGACATGAACTAAATAAAGCATTTCAAAAACAAAACTGAGTTACGGACGATCGTTGCCAATAAAACCATGTAATAAAACTTTTGCAACATTTATGGATAATTTTTTAAAACTTTCAAGCCTTAAACATCACTTAAAATAATAATGATTCCTGAATATAATTTAATTTTCACAAGTAAGTTGCAACGATTATGCATTCAGTCAAATCTCAACTGGTCAAATAATAAATATTTCCAAAAAGTAAACAAAAATGGCAAAATATATGTGATTTTTGTATGAGAAATATTTGATTTTGATCATCGCAAACATAAAAGTCAAAATGTTATAACTCTAAAATATGTTTTTCTGTAAAGCGTGACACATGATATTCCGCAAAATAAATAAGTATTCCCATTTCATATCTCTGATCTATATCAATGCAGAGTGTATATCCTTTTATCCGTCGCTATCATTTCACTGGAAAATGTTACAAAATTATTTTAAAATTTTAAATATTAAACTGAATACATACGCATAATATAAAATAAATAAATACATATATATATATTCTTCTATATATATATATATGTGGAATAAATAAGTGGTATAAATTAGTTTAATATAGATTCTACAAAGCAGGGCTTGACAAATGCGGTCGCCAGGTCGCCACTGGCGACCACGTTTTCTTACCTGGCTAATACATTATTTAAACTGATGTTTCTTCCTTTCTTTTGTACAAAAATTTACCTAACACATTAGCACAAATTAGCTACCCTTAATCGTGCGCGGCAAGCAGTGATATTCCTCTTCTCTCGAACTTTTAATCGAATAATCAAGTTTAAAAGGCAGTTACTATCTCAAGCACATAAAACGCCATTCCTTTCCGCTCTAGCGAGCCAGCAAGTCATGTGATTAGAATTTGGGGGAGGTTTGAATAAAACAGTAAGAAATAGTGTCCATCTAGCCTCTAGTGACATTTAAAATTGGATACAATACTAAAAAATGCAGACTTCGAGAGGAAAATAGGCAAAAAATTGTTTTCCTGCTTCATTAATCTATTAATAGCAATTTCAGAGGTATAGATTTTGTAGCACTCAACTTTCCCGACATTTGAAGCATTCGGCATTCAGCATTTACGGAAAATGCAAGTTAATTCCGCTTTACAATATTTATTTTTTTAGAGATACATAACGTTGATAAGTTTCATTAGAAAACTTAGTTTATATTATCAAATTATGTACTATTCTAAACTATATAACTAATAATTCTAAATTATGTTTGTCATTATTTTTTCTCAATTATTTCATAAAAAAAATTGTGTTTTTGTAAATTAATGAGGAGGGGGGTATGGGAAAAATATATCTTACTGGAGACTAGACTTTTTTCCTTGCTACCAGATTTTATCAAATTTGTAAAGACTTGCCTCCAAGCATAGATGATGATAAAAACTTTACATGAAAAAAAATTACACATTCTTTGAAATTTAAGTACTTTACTAAATTCACAATGTTTTAATTTTTTTCCCTAGAAGCACAATCCTTGCCTAATGTCATACCATTAAATCGAGTCAGTGAGACCAAGTACTATATTATTCTAAGTACATGAAAACACAACTTCTTACCAACACCCGCAACCGTGCAGTAAATCTGATTTCCACATGCCAAACAAATACTTTCATCCATCAAGCTTGGAGGATTTCAATCACTACACTCTGTTTATTGTTTCTATTCTACCTTATATTCCAAGATAAGCTGAAAATTCGAAGTGTATTAGTAACATATAACTATATACAGCTACTACGCAACCGTATTAACTTAATTAATATATTATTGCAAAATCCCAGCCAATTCTTGAGATCCATTCGCACTTTAGGAAACTTAAAGAAAGACAGAATAGCTTTTTTTAATCATGCGCAAATATTAGATTTTCAGGACAACATGATCGCACGCTAAATCTCATAAGCTTACTTTTCAACTAGAATACCCTCATAAAGGAGAAGCCACTCGGAATGCAACATGTGTATGAACAAACACGACGGCTCTGCCGCTGACGAAACATGTATTACTTATAAATTTGTTTTCACAAATCATCAAAAAAGCTTGTAAGGCTCATCGCGAGTATACAGAAGACAGAAGGCATTTCTTATAAATCCGCAAAAAGTGGTTAGCAGTGAATGGCTCTTTGGTTTTAGAAAAGGAAGGGTTTTTTTCGTTCAAACTTAACGAGGGTGAAAACAAACGTGACCGTAATTGGCTGAAAATATTACAACCACTGTTGCTCAGCAGTACATTGAGAATCAGCGGAACGTGTAACGTTCGCGCTGCAGAAAGAAGTGTTGATTTGCCGCACACAAGTGTTTTGCTGAAACAGATTTAGTTACAGAAAAACACCATATCAGATTGCATGCTCGTAGCACTTCTATACTGGTGTCCAGAAATTAAGGGGCAGTGATCAATTTTGGACGTTTCAACGAATATATTACTGAAACTCGTGTGGAAATGCCCGGATTGCCTTTGAACTTTGAAGATGTAAAGAACATGTTTGATTTCATGTTTTTCACTGACGATTTTGTCACGAGGACAATTAGGGGGGGAGGCAATACTAATTTTAATAATAAAATAATATTTGCTAAAAATGCTAAAAATGATCTGTCACTGTAGCAAATGACTATATAGGTACAGTTCAATATTTGTCTGCATTTGTGTAAGCAGAGCACGTACATTCATAAAGATTTTAACATTTCTGCGAAACATTCAAAAGGTTTTTTTTAATAGCATGCAGATTTTTCAGCCGAATTTTTCAGCCCCTTAACACCTCTTTCCAAACACTTGACAAACGTAGGAATGGTATACTGTGATTAAAATATGAATACATTGAATATTTGATGAGATATAGATAGTTTTATAAAATAAATTTTAACTGTGCATGCGCGAACTACAGCAAAGGTATTTTGGCATGATTCGATAGTCAATTCTATAGGGCAACTCATATAAAAAGACCAGTAAAATATCGTAAAAACGCAAAAAGTTACAGCAGTAATTGAAAAATTGAGAAGACCATAACCTAGGATTTTATGGGATTTCCTATGTATGCATTATACAAAAGATGACGATAATCATAGCACAACATTTCGATCTATTGACGATATTTGAAACTAAATGTATTTACTGAATCAATCATTTAATCATATTCTTAAATGTATATCCTCGAGAAAATGAGGCGTGACATCTACGGGTTGTCTCTCTACAGATCTCCAAACATAGATACTTTAATTTGAACTACCCTGTGACATCTATATTATACGAATAAAATCTAACCCTTGTTTTCGTAATCATGATACACGCTATGTTTAAGTGAAACGAGAGTCAATTCGAAAGCAGGAAATATTTACTAATCCTTTGGTTGACTTACAGAACAGATACAAAATATGATATAACGATTGATATTAATATGTACCAAAAACTTTATTGAAAAAAGGATTTCTAAAAAAAAATCTCTCCAACACTTTGCATAATTCACTGAGGCAAACAGCTAGAAAATACAGAATGTATTGCACAATAGTGCACTTTTGAATACTGAACATAGTATGTTTCATTTATTTCTAGATGAAAAAATAGTTTGAGGATTTGCTTTAAAAATTGTTTAATATATATCTTTCTAACTTTGAACTAATTCTACGTATTCCTTTTTTTCGGCAAAATATACAAACCATACGATATTCCTATAAAAATACAATACATCCTATAAAATTTTATTACAGTTACCTGAATTTTCTTTACGTAGCATTCTTTATAAGTTTAGCTTTATAATAAAACTAAAAAAAATTAATATTATGGTCAGTATTGGAGGCTTATGATTGAAAACGTAGACTTTTACAGGTTTACATTGTAGTAGAAATACAAATTAATTTTGATGCAGTTTTTAAATCTATACTAAAATTATAAAGTAGTAAAGATTGTTTTTTTGTATGTTTGTAGGGGGTAATCTCTGGAACAACTGAAGCGATTTGAAAAGTGATGGTGGCAAATTGATGGAGACAATCCCTTCTCCAACATAGGCTATATTTTATGTCGGTGCCAATACCCCCAGGGGGTGCAGAAGCGAAAAACGCTTTTATACTGAAGAAGCTAGAAGCATGAAATTTGGTATGGTAGTTATTTATAAGATGTAAATGCTCTCTAAGAACAAATTCTAAAAAAATTCGAAATTTAAAAGGGTGAGATGAACGAAAAGAGTTCTAAAAACATTCTAAATTACAATTTCTATGGAATCTCTGAAACTACAGAACCGTTTTTAAAAGTGATGGTGGCAAATTGATGGTGACAGTCCCTGCTCCAACATAGGCTCCAACATAGGCTCCAACATATACTTTATGTCGGTTCACTACCCCCGGGGGGTGCAGGAGCGAAAAACGTTCTAAAATTTCGATTTTTTTATACTGAAGGAGCTAGAAACATGAAATTTGGTATGGTAGTTATTATTATAATGTAAATGCTCTCTAAGAACAAATTCTAAAAAAATTCGAAATTTAAAAGGGTGAGATAAACGAAAAGCGTTCTAAAAACATTCTAATTACAATTTCAATGGAATATCTGGAACTACAAAACCATTTTCAAAAGTAATGGTGGCAAATTGATGGTAACAGTCTCGGCTGTAACATGGGGTATATTATATGTATAATTTACTAATAATTTACTACTGGCAAATTTTTTAAATGTATTAATTTAGCACCACAGGGGGGTGCAAAAGCGAAAAATGTTCTAAAATTTCGATTTTTTTCATACTGAAGGAGCTAGAAACTTAAAATTTGGCATGGTATTTATTATTAAGATGTAAATGCACTCTAAGAACAAATTCTAAAAAAATTCGAAATTTAAAAGGGTGAGATGAACGAAAAGCGGTCTAAAAATATTCTAATTTACAATTTCTGTGGAATCTCTGGAATTACAGAACCATTTTCAAAAGTGATTGTGGTAAATTGATGGTAACAGTCCCTGCTGTAACATAGGCTATATTTTATATCGGTGCCACTAACACAGGGGGAAGGGGCGCAAGAGCGAAAAGCTTTCTAAAATTTCGATTTTTTATACTGAAGGAGCTAGAAACATGAAATTTGGCATGGTAGTTTCTTATAAGATGTAAAGTCTCTCTAAGAACAAATTCTAAAAAAAATCGAAATTTAAAACTGTGAGATGAGCAAAAAACGTTCTAAAAACATTTTTAATTGCAATTTCTATGGAATCTCTGGAACTACCGAACCCTTTTCAAAAGGGATGGTGGCAAATTTTTTATGACAATACCTGCTCCAACATAGGCTATATCTTACGTCGGTACCACTAATCCCAGGGTGGTGCAAGAGCGAAAAACGTTCTAAAATTGCAATTTTTTTTTGTATTGAAGGAGCTAGAAATTTGAAATTTTGCATGGTAATTAGTTATAAGATGTAAATGCTCTCTAAGAACAAATTCTAAAAAAAAAACGAAATTTAAAACTTTGAGATGAGCGAAAAGCGTTCTAAAACATTCTAAATTACATTTTCTATGGAATCTGTGGAACTACAGAACCCATTTCAAATGTAATGGTGGCAAATTGATGGTGACAATCCCTACTCCAACATTGGCTATACTTTATGTCGGTGCCACTAACCCCAATGGGGTGCAGGAGTGAAAAATATTCGAAAATTGCGACATTGTTTTATACTGAAGGAGCTAGAAATTTGAAATTTTGCATGCTAGTTACCTATAAGATGTAAATGCTCTCTAAGAATAAATTTAAAAAAAAATCGAAATTCAAAAGTGTAAAATGAATGAAAATCGTTCTAAAATCATTCTAAATTACAATTTCTATGTAATCTCTTTAACTACAGAACCGATTTCAAAAGTTATGGTGACAATCCCTGCTCTAACATCCTTTTTAATATAAAGCTATGCGTTGCTGACGACAGGGTTTTTCGCTAATCTTTGCCACAGATTAATCTTGGAAAATGAAACATTTGAAGTTACTGAAAAAAAATAATAGCTCGAAAAATATTTGTCAGAAAATTGTTAGACCAACTTCGTTTGAAATTTAAAAAATTGTATTTTTCTTGATATAAATTTCGAATCTAATGATTATGCCGTTTTTCAAATATTGAATTTCAAAAATTACCAAATTTCACAATGGAGTACCATAGCGAAACCTATGCGTAAAAAGATAATAATATGGGTGACGTCTATTGGCTATAGCACGAGTCATAAATTATATGACTCGTTATATCATTTAATTATATCACTCGTTATTATATGACTCGTTTATTATCGTATCGACATAAATTATATGACTCGGATATAAATTATATCCTTATTATTATGTTAAAATATAAAAGTGAATTATGAAATTGCCGGATAACTATCGGCAAGGCGTGAGATAATTGTAAGCTTAGAATATTCTTTCTCAAGATGAGTTTCGGTTAAGAGCCAGGTAGGTTATATTAGAAGAATAGAAATGGAGCATGGGGATGCTCGTGAATAACATGGAATTTTAGGTTGGGCTAAGAAGATAAAAGGCTAGCTCAGCTGCTGATTTTAAGTGGCGAGTGCACGTGTGAACGATAATGGGGAACCCAGGTGTAAAGTTAGTTACGTCAAGAAGAGAGGTTACAATTGTATAGATAGAAGTAAGTTTAATAAAAGAAAGTCGGGAATAGTAAATGTCATACTTGACAGCGTTAGATAAAATTATGAGTGCAAGAACGCCCCCCCCAGACCACCTAAGAGTAAAAAAAAACGTGAGAATTTTCGGCGGGAAAAGGGTGAGATGACCCCGTAGTAGGTGGGATTTATTAAATGAAGAGATATCCAATAATTTTGTTTGGAGGCAGGTTTTCAGACAATGAGAAGTTTCTAGCCATTTGAGTGAATGGAAAGGGATGATAAGAAAATGAGAAGGTGGCCAGGATTGGGATAGAAAAAACGGGGAGAATATTCTGGGGGAGGAGACAGAGAAATAAGATAGGGGAGCAGAAAGAGGAGAGAGGATACGGAGGCAAGGAGTTGACGAGATAAGAAGGTTGGTGATGATGAGAGAAAAGTGATGGGTTTTTTTTTGAAGTGTTGGAGAGGATAGAATAGCCGATTGAAAATTAGTCGAATTGTGAGTGATAGTGCCGGCTGAACTGTTTGAAAGGACCGATTTTAGGATGATCAGCGTACTGTTCCAGTTGACCGCAGGTATGATTTATTTACTAAGTATTCCGAATTGTTCTCATTCAAAAATTTAATGTAGATTTTAACGTAAGCTTGTATAGGGCTTCGTAGGCATCCTAACTAATGTGTTTAGATTAAGTGTATTTATTTGTTTATTTAGAATCAAGTCTAGTTCAGCTTATATTCAAATTATGAGTATAATCTTTAATTGTATTGTAACCTATTTGTGAAAGTTCTAATAAACTGTTTAGTTCTAATTTAATGTTTAATTATTTACCAATACAGAGAAGGCGGGAGGCGATGGTCTGCGTACGATTCTGGGTAACTACCACTATTTACTCACGATGCCACGCAACTTCCATTGTAGTTTTTTGATACTATTCAAATATTTAATTAATAAGAGAAGTAATCAATTAATCAATGGAAGTAATCTAATTAAAATTCAATCGAATCAATTAAAGCAAAGTAAGGATAACTTACCGACGTACCGTCGAGCCGTCCCAGCAAAATGTCAATATTTTATTTGATTAAAAGTTCGTTAAGAGAAGCTGACCAGCGTCGCGGGCGTAGCTTGATAGTACTCAAATAAATGATAAATACATTTCGCATAAGAAATTTCATATGCATTCCAATAATATTTTATTAAATTTTCTAATCCAAATGTCTAGCTTTTTAGCATAATACGTTGTTTTAAAATGAAAGCATTTTTACCAAACTTCAAATTGAAATCAGGGATTCCCATAAAATTGGAAGAAACACTCTTGTACAAATTGCTGGATTGTAGAGTTCTTTTGATTAATAACTGCCCATTTCTTCTGTTTTATGCAGTCGCATGTTGATATATCATGTGATTTGACCTCATAAGATGCACATTATAAATCATTTAGAAAACATACTGGGTAATGCGATACTTTTTTAAACGAAATTTCAAACTAAAATGCAGATTGCTGCATTTTTGGCAGACAAACAACTTTTCATTGATTCTTTAGTTTTGACATTGGTATTTTAAATAAACTGACTCTTACTTTAAAAAAATGTATGAAAATTGTTTATGGCCATTTGTTATTTTGTTTTAACAAGAAGTCCTAACCCAATTGTTTCAGGAAACTTAAAATTCATAGAAATGCTGTTTATACTAATCAGGATATAATTTTAAAAATGTTTTTGCACAGATTATCAACTTTTAAGTACAAATAAATGTTGAGAAGAGATAACAAGTTGGAAATTGTACGTCAAACGTTACAAACGTGGTGCGTTCGTACGCACGTTTTAGAATTAAATTCATGATCTCCCGTGCGTAGAACGGGTTAAACAGCTAGTTAAGTATATATTTTATGACACTGTTCATACAAATATCTTAACTAGTTATAATAAATATTCAGATATATATATGTATCAGCTAGTTATATAAATATTCAGATCTTGATGATTTTTAATTCTGTGCAATGAATTATATCGTCTGCAGATTAATTTCTGTAATAAAATAAGTACCTCGGTCGCTTGACGATTTAACATCCATCGGAAGCTCCTCTAACAAAAAAGCACCGATTTAAAAAAAAAAAATTCAAATTTCTTAATAAATGTTTTTATTAATATCTCCTAAAGTTTTGATTCGATTTTAATAAAATTTGAAATGTCTCGACAAAATTCTGCAAAGATAATATATTTTAAATTGCAAACCATTTGGTTGGGTAGTTTTTGCGTTGTTATATGCGGACAGACAGACAGACGGACGGACAGACAGACGGACAGACAGACAGACAGACAGACGGACGGACAGACGGACGGACCAAACGACGACTATAGGTGCTACGTATTTATATAATTACGAACGCACCTAATAAGAAGGAAGCTCTAACGCAAGATATAATTTAAGCACTAGTTGAAGAAAAAAATAGAACCGTATTGTTTTAAAAAGTACTTTTTGTAAATTAACATAATTTATTTTTCCTCGTCAAGAACACATCTGAAAAATGTGTGTTCTAATAATTGCGGGGAAAAACAATAAAATAAAAGTTATAGTTTTGATTAGTAAAGTTCAGTTACAATTCGTATATATATATATATATTTAATTCTATATGGTTTACCTTATCATAAGGGGTCTTCTACTTAACAAAATTGAACATGGGGGATCTATGTTTATTATATGTCAATTTAATGAACAAATTGTGTTATTTTTAATAACAAACTGTCTTAACTATAGTCACAATTTATCATTTAATTCATTTCTGTTTAAATAGTTGATGCTCAACAGAAAACGTTAAACACTATTTCAGTGTAAAAGTTTTGTTACAAATGACACTTTGCGCTGATGATTTCGACACACTTACAACTTTTTACTCTCATTCTTTTTTCAAATAAGATAGTTTTTGTAGATTTCATTTATTGATCTGAATTGAATTGCACATAAAAGTTTTGTCGCATGAGCTCAGTCTGTCACCCAATTAGAAGAGCCTCATTGTTTTTCCTTTTATTTCCTCTTTTTATTTTTTCCACTTCAATTTCTTTGAAAATCTTTTAAGATACACATAAAATATTTTTTGAAAAGCTGAAGACAGATATTTTATATTTGTTTTAATGTGGTTTATTTTATTGGTAAATGTAGCAAATTGTTCAAATAAAAAATTGCCGATAAATAAAACATTAAATACGAAAAAATAATCCGTTATATTAGCCAATCCAATAACAATTTATCTACTGAGCCAAATATTTTTTGTCTTTCATTAGAATAAACTATTTCTCAATTGAAGTTTTCATTTACATTGACAAATAAAATGATTTAGTGCATTCAAATAGGAACAAATTATATCAGTTTACATTTGCATGAAATATAAACTACTAATTATCATAGATTATCTTATAACTTAATGTATAATAATGTCAAAAATATTTGATTTTTTATTTACAGTATTTACTTGCATAATTTAAGCGCCTGTGCAGTTTACGCACCTCTTACATTTAAAGAAAAACTTTTTGCCATAAAAAACACATGACGTACATACCCCTACTACTACAAAAGATTTTTTTTCTCCGAAAAATCAAAATCAATAAATATCGTACAATTTCCAGGTGAATAAATTTACATCCTAGGATAAGGAAACGCTATTTCATTTTACTCTAACGGCATGTTCCATAGCAATTTTGATTTCATAATCTGGTCTAAAATCAACTTTGAGTTTAGTTCGTGCATCAAAAGAAACTAGTCGGATGTGCCAATCTCAAAACTTTCTTCCATCTCATACAGATTTAGCATACACTAAAGACGAATCAGCACCAATTTATATCAAGGTCTAACTGAATTTAAAGTTTTATTAAATTCCGTGCATTAGTTCTTGAGACATGACTGTTGCTAAAATCATATAAATCCTGCAAAATATAGTATAGCAGCGCCACCTGTAGGGAGATTTAGACTAAAACCTCATCAACAACAACTTATGTCGACTTATACACTAAATACGAATCAGCATCTATTTATGTCAAGTTCTAACAGAATCTGAAGTTGGACGAAATTCCGTTCATTAGTTCTTGAAATAGAGCTATCGTAAAAATCACGAAAAAAGTGGTATAGCAGCGCCACCTGTTAGGATATCTACACCAAAACGTACTCAGCGTCTATTTATGTCAAGGTTTAAATGAATCTGAAATTTCATGAAAATGAGTGCATTAGTTCTTGAGATAGAGCTATTGCGGAAATCGCGAAATTGCAGCATAGTAGTGACATCTGTTGGGCGATTTTCCCCCAAAGACTAATCAGCCCAAATTTATATTAGGGACAATCTGAATATAAAGTTTTATTAAATTTCGCGCATTAGGTCTTGAGATAGAGCGCCCACAATTTTTTTGTCACGTACAAACAGACAGAGTCACAGAGTCACAGACTGACATGTTCTAAAAACATTCAAAACGTGTTCAGGACCTTCTAAAACGTAGAAATCCATCGAAAACCGGAAATCGAAAATCTTCATGAATCCAATACGTTCTTCTTTTAAAGATAGAAGAAAGTAAAAATATATAGATGTTTGTTTCTTGTGACTGTTTATTTTTACCTGACCGAAGACTGTGGGTATTTGTATGACCAATAATGCTGCATCAACAAATGTAATATATTAGTGTTTCCTTCAATAAGTAATCAGTCCAATTTAAGACATTTGAGGGGATTTTTCGTGCCGTGAAATTTTAATGACAAAAAAAATAACAGTTTTGCAGCATACATTAAATTTATAGCGGCCAGCTTTGCGTGTAAATGCAGAGAAAATTATGAACTATATTTAGAAAATCTGAAATGATGGTTCCGCCTTACCCTCAGAAATGTTCAAGCTGCAAGCATGTAAAATAGCTGATTCTCAGAACATTTCTATAGAGGAACTCAATACCAGCAAAGGAGATTCATGACAAAATACAATCTGTCTCTGCGCAGAAGACCCATATTGCGTCACATGTTTTCCAGAACATTATACATAACAGATAATTTCATTTCAATTAATTATAATGCAAAGACGGACAGAGAAATATTATTAATTGGACCGAATTGGTAATACAGATCAAACTCCGGTCTAAGTTGATATGCCAAGGCATACTACAATATACTAAGGAAATGCTTAACAAGTTTTTATAAAAACGACGGCTCCTGATCACCAATGATGTACTGCAGTTTCAGTTAATGCACAGAAATCGTTTTTCTCAATTTCAAGAGGGACACATTACGCAAAGAATTTTAATGACCGTCATGTTCGAGTTCAATAAAAGGATGGATGGATAACGCATTAATGAAAGATTGGTTTGAAATTGTGTGTTGAAAGATGTCTGGTACTTTTCTTCGGCCTAAATTATTTCTTATGTTAGACTGTTTTTCACATATTTCAAACAAGAAATAAAAGAATTGCGACACAAATCTTAGACTAGTATGAATGTATTTCCTGTAAATTTAATATACGTTTTGCAGCCACGATGTTCCGATAAATAAGCTATATTAAAATGGAATTCGAAAATTTGATGCGTGGTGGGTGTCTGTGTTCAATACAATGAAAGAAATTTGAAAAACAGGTTCTAGGGGATTACAGTTACATAGAGATTCATTACACAAAAATTAGTGGATAATAGTTCCATGAAAAGAGAGACTTCCATTTGTACTAAACATAAATTAATTTGGAAATATCAGAGTGATGATAAAAATTAATCAACCGAGTTGAACTTCGATTAGGATCCAACAAACAAAGAAAACAAGGGTATATAGATTTTGTACTGCTTATGAAAACACAGCAAATTTTTGGCCGTTTCTGTTGCAAGTACTTCAATTATACTAGTAATATTCTCTTAGTAAATTAGTTTTTTAATCCTGCTAGAATACTTTTGAAAACTAACAAAGGGCTGTATTTATTATGTTAAAAAAAGGCCTCCTAAAGAACTGTAAACTGAATATTTTTAATATTAATTGTTTATTAAAATGTTGTATTATCTTTCAGAAAGTAATTTTAAATACACATACATTTTCCCACCAATAAAAATTATTTTAATGTTTTTTTTGTAAAAGTGATGCGTGTATTTTCTGCACGCTCTAATTTTGGAAGTAAACAATGGTGCACGATTGCGCAAAATACAATAGAAAATATGGTATGTCAACTTTATGTTTATTGATAGCTTGATATTTTAATTGCTTGATCTATATAATAAACTAACCGGTCACTTTCGTATTGGGCCCAGATGCCTTCTGCAGCCGAACCCGTAATCCCGAACATCACTTGGGGCCCATAAATTGCACTTTTAATGTAAACAGAAAAATATTTTAAACTATTCCACAATATCTAATAAAAATTTTAAAATGCACGTAAATAATGATTTTATGGCATATTTTTTTCCCATCAGTATTTTGGCAAACAACTGCTCGGCCCAGAACGTGATTATCTAGGGGAAAAGGAGTGATTTCAGTTAAAATAAACAAAAATGGGATAGTCTAAGATACATGACGATCATTGTAAATGGACACTCCTAATTACAAATGCTGTTGAGATATGGCGGACATTCGAAATGACCTAAAATTTTCGACCTCCATTTAGCCCCCTTAATGGGTAAGTTCCTAAAATCACTGAAATACTTGTTTAACTATTTTTTAGAGCTATTTGTTATCCTGAATTTAACGTTTTTTTCTAAAACTGCTGATGAAATATGGTGAAAATGTGAAATCACCGAAAATTTTCGACCCTTCATTTAACCTCCTTTGTAGTTGAATTTCTAAAATCGCCTAAAAAATATGTTTAACTATTCTTTAGTAGATTTGTTATCACGAATTTTACACTCCTAACTATAACTTCTACTGAGATATGACAAAATGGAGTTAAACATTCAATCCTATTTAACGCCCCTTAGTGTCTGGATTTCTAAAATCGCTGAAATACGTGTTTAACTATTTTTTACTAGATTTTTTATCCTGAGTTTCATGATTCAAAGTGAAATTTATACTGAGATATGTCAACATGACCTAAAATATTTGACCTCTTATTTAACCCTCCCCCCGCCCCCTTAGTTGCTGAATTTCTAAAATTGCTGAAATACATGTTTATTTCTTGTAGATTTGTTATCCCGAATTCCGAACTCCCAACTAAAGATGCTGCTGAGATATGTCGAACAGGTAAACTGACCTAAACTTCCGACCCCCTATTTAACCTCCTTAGTGGTTGAACTTTTAAAATCGGTTAAATATGTGTTTAACTAACTTTTAGTACATTTGTTTTCCTGAAATGACATAAAACTTTAGACCCTCATTTAATCCCCTTAATAGTTCAATTTCTAAATTCGCTGAAATACATGTTTAATTATTTTTTTAGTACATTTGTTATCTTGAATTTCACGCTCTTACCTAAAACTGCTGAAGAGGTATGGTGAAAATGTGAAATCACCGAAAGTTTTCGACTCCCCATTTAACCCACTTAGTAGTTGAATTTCTAAAATTGCCTGAAATACATGTTTAACTATTGTTTAGTAGAATTGTTATCCCGAATTTCACGCTCCTACTTAAAACTCCTGCTGAGATATGCAGAAAAGACGAAATTTTCTAAAACATGCGACCCCCCATTTAACTTCCTTAGGGTGTGAACTTTCAAAAATCCTTTCTTAGTGGGTACCTATATTGTGTAAAGAACATGTCTTCCAAATTTCATTGTTCTAGGACAAACGGTTGAGGCTCGGCGTTGATTATGAGAAAATCAAGCTACTCTTTTATAAGTATAGATTATAAATTATGTTTTGCCGACATTCAATTTCTTATGAGTGTATTTAACTTATTAGTAATACGAGTGCTAATCAAATGTAAGCAAAGATTCCGCTTTGTTAGTTGCATGATCGAGTGTATAGATAATTAGTTTGTGACGACACAAGAGTACAGTGGTACTGTTTGTATCAGTAAATACGGTTTTTAGTTGTCCTTTTTATAAGTGAAGAGGATGTATACTCTTATGTTGTGCAACTAAATTCTGAAATTACTAGTTTTACAAAAGCATAATACCTGTTAAAAATTTGTGCATATTTAAACCACAGTTCCAAGGCACCTATCTCAAGAAAACATTTCTGGGATTCACAAACCGACCTAAAATAATAAAAGAATGCCGTTCTCACGCTCTGAAACTTTGAACCAAAGAGCCTGATGAAACCAAATGTAATATATGATGTTTCCTTAAAGGCTCTCATCACTTGACAATTTTCGAAAATTTTGTGTTAGGTCAAATAAAAGATGTTGGAGTGTGTCAATCACCTGTATTAATGAATTTTAAAAATTTTTAGCTTTTTCTATTCAGAAAGACATCATCATCATAAGCAACAACAATAGGTTTTAATAAAACATATTTTAAAGCGTATTCAAACTGAACCGTCAAGAATCTCTGTGATGTTCGTAACGTATTATGAAACGTGTATCCCGCATTACAATTCTGATTCAACATAATAGAAACGACGGAAGGGGAAACGCATAAAAAGTCCTTCCGGCCTGTACCGGGAGGAAAAGGTAGCTTTCCTATATCTTTGTTTTAAAATTTTAGCTAATGTTACACGAAAACAGCAAGTTAAAATGCAAAGAAACGTTTACAAAAGATTCGTTAATACTGAATTTGAATAAGAAATTCGCCAAATTTTTGAGCAATAGCCAAATTGGCTTCATTTATGAACACTTATTTTGGTCGCCAATTTTGGCAAGAATTTGGCGCTAACGGATATGAATATATAGTTTTATGCGTATGATTGGGAAAATTATTACAACAATGAAAGAAAATAATTTGCGAGTAATCGCGTTAATGTGCTGTTTTGTTTCAAAATGTCAGCCACCCTAGAATTTCAAACTACTCTATCTCAGCCATTTTTTAAGATAGAGGTAAACCAAAAAATGCTCTGGAATCCTTGTATCAAGGCCTAACACGTAATTAAAATATAAATTTAAATTTGTAACTTTTTTGTATATTAATTTTAGTTTTAAATTTTTAAATGGCCGCCATCTTGGAACAAAATGGCGGACCAAGCTGGCCAACGAACTCGGTCGAGACATTGGTGAGCTTAATACACACAATTGGTTTCATCGAAATTGATTTATAAAAACGAGCGTTATCGTATGACATAGGTCAGATATATGGATATATATATATATATATATATATAAATCAACATTTGAACGGAGGGTGGTTTTGGGGTCTGGGGGTCATGATCGGTGAAATATCATACAACTTTTACTTATCATACAACGTTATCATACAACTTTTTACTTTAATCTGCTTGTTGAATCAAAACTTGCATATCGGAAAAAAAGGTACACATTTCTGAACAATAACCCATCTTCCCATTACCCTACCTTCTCCAGGACAATGTCTGATTCCAAAAGCATTTTGAACTGAAGGAAATCGCAAAAAATTGCGTTTAGTAACAATGGAATATTATTTCTACAGACCATGCTTGTATACCTACAATCCCTAGGTTCACTACAGTGGTCACTAGTTCACTAGGTGCCTAAAATCACTATAACAACCACTAAGTTGCTATATAGAAAATGCACTTGGACATCATCAAGTTGAATATATTTGTCCTTTGAGGAATTTTGCGAAGTTGGTTCAAGAATCGGCAAGTTTCAGTCAGAGATAACAGAATAAAAATATCGGCTATCTTCCGAGAAAAATGTGTCTCTTAGTCGCCTTTTTAAATACATAATAATACGGAATATATTTGATTGTTCGTTTTATTAATATAAGCTAATTTTAAGAGCATTAAAATTCTTGTTTACAATAAAACTTTGTGTCAACATTTAGTTTTATCATTTCTTTTTGTATCATATTATGTGGCAGCACTGACTATTCGTGCAAAGTGGATTTAACAATTAAATATATTTCGTCATCATAAAGACACTATTTCGCTGTATGAAATAACCATCAATCTCATTTTCAGCAATAAAATAAACAAATCTATTTTGAAAACTCTCAGATTATATTTTTTAAATAAAACTAATTTCAAGCAAAATAAATAGTTTTATACTAACAAACGCGCGAATCAGCGTAATTTCTATTTGATATATTTTTTTCAATGCACTTGAAGTATATGAATTAAAATACAAGAGAAAAATATTAGGAACTTAACACGGCACTTAAAAAGAATTAACAAACTGTATACATTGAAAAAGAAAGCTAAACTTGCAGAACATTAATCATAAACACCATGTATAGATAAGAGACTAAAAGAAGAGATTCTTATGAAAAATCTTTCAGCTTTGCTTTGTGTTTGAAAGGGTTGGTAGATTCAATGATATTTTTTTCTCAGATGATTGAAAGCGCTTTTCCTGGAAAATAAAATATTATGCATGCAGTGAAATTTATTTTATCGCTCAGAGCAATAATAATCTCTTGAGAGAAAAATGAACATAAAATTTCGTTTATCTGAAAAGCAAGAATTTGATTTAGTAACTATTGTACAAAAGTACTTGGCAAGAATTCTAAAATCTCAAACGAAAATCCCTCATCTTATTTCATATGTGGGATATAAAAAAGCTTAGTAAATATTTGTGCGGAGTTCTTGCGCAGAATTTATTTCGTGAGTACACATTGTTTTATTTCGTAAGACTTTTTCACAATTTAAAAATTGTATAAAATTTACAATACTGTATTTTGTGTAATTTTTTCATTTATTTAACTTTTAAAAATAGTGCTTAATAAGGCATTTAAGCCCACGCTCAAGACTAAAGAAAAAATATATACTATTTTTCGAATCAAATTATCGATAGAATAGTTCTATGCTGACATTATTGTTTTAATAAATACGAAATACTGCATTAACCATGCTCATTAGCATTTGCTTTAAGTAGTATCTGAATATTGTAAACTACAGAGGAAATACGTGAAAATCTCATATAATCCTATGGGTTTTCCTCCTCAATTTATCAATTATTACTGTAACTTTTTGAGTTTTCACGATATTTCAATGGTATTTTTATATGAGTATAATATAGGGCAACTCATATGAAAAGATTAGTGAAATATCGTGAAAACTCAAAAAGTTACAGCAATCATTGATAAATTGAGGAGGAAATCCCATAAAACTTAATCAATTATTGCTGTAACTTTTTGAGTTTTATGGTATTTCCTCCTCAACTTATCAATTATTGTTGTAACTTTTTGAGTTTTCACGATATTTCACTGATCTTTTTATATGCGTTGCCCTACAGTATTGACTATCAAATCATGATAAAAATAGTTGCTGTACTTCGCGCATGTGCAGTAAAATGTATTTCATTTAGATACCCATATCGCATCAAATATTTAACATATTAATATTTTAATTGAAGTATACTATTTCTATTATTTTTTGTCAAGTTTTTAATAAGTGGTGTTAAATTCTGCTGAAAACTCTGCATGCTATAAAAGAAACCCTTTTAAAATTTTCACAGAAACGTTAACATATTCACGAATATAAGTGCTATGCTTACACAAATGCGCACAAATGTTGAAAAGGACTTACATAGTCATTTGCTACAGTGACAGACCATTTTTAGCATTATCTGTTGCTTAAGTGATCGAAAATATTATTTTATTATTAAAAATATTATTGCCTCCCCTAATGGTCCTCGCGGCAAAATCTTCACTGAAAAACATGAAGTCAAACATGTTTAAATTAAAATCCAATAATGCTTAAAGTGATTAAAAACATAACACGGAATATTTAAAATACCTTTTTAATGTAGATTACATATGTTTTGTTCACACTAACGGCGACATCTTCGGATCTAAATGATAAATACAATATTCTCGTATATTTTTGAAAATGTTAAATATAAACGACGAGATCGCATGCCCAAGGCTAGCAGGTGCTTAAATTGGTCAAACTGGGAAACGTGAAAAATTATTATTTGATTTTATTTTTATTGTTATTTCAATCTATTGATCATCGCGTGGCAAATTTTAGCTAATTCAAAGGAAGCGGCTTCGTTGCAAATGCAATCTTTTCGCAAATATATTTCTATAGATTCACGGATAATGGATGGGAAATAAGCTCTTGATTGAAAAATTATTTTACTATTCTTGAAATAAATCTCTCTATATCTAATCAGTCAAACATGTTCTTTACATCCGCAAAGTTCAAGGGCATTTCGGGCATTTTCTCACGAGTTTCAGTAGACATTCGACGAAACATCTGAAATTGGTCACTGCCCCTTAATTTCTGCACATCAGTGTATGTAGTTTTGGGAAATTTAAGTTTTGCCATAAAATCTCAAGTATGATGGCGCAGAATATCGTCTCCTCATCAAATTATACATTCGCAACTCATAAAATATCTTGAAGCAAGACGAATGTCGAATACTGCATCGATTTTATTATTATACCATAGCGAACGAATGCAGCACAAATATAAAAGTGAGCAAAAAAGGGAAAAAACTGAAAATATATAGGAATGCCAAATAAGGCTAAATGATGCAATGAGAAGTATAAAATTTTATTTAAATTTTAGTTGCTAACAAAGTGTACAGATGACATCACAATGGGATAAAATTGAAATAAACAAATTAAAATATTGTTTGAAACCGATTGGCTAAAAAAGAAGTGTAGTCATATTAAATAAGAAATTTAGACAAATGTATTGCAGAAAAACCGAATAAAAAGAGTGTACAAAAAAATTTAGTGTTTAAAAAAGACAAAGTATTAAACGCAGTCATGATATTTTAGATGTAAGTTCAGACGAATCTTCAAATCGGAATATGGAAAAAACTAAACAAAATGCAAAAAAAAAAATAAAAAAAATAAAAAATATATAGTTAAAAAAACAATTTTAGAAAACGAAAATTTAGAAAACGATATAATGCTGCATAAAAAATGTTCAATCATTTACATGTAAAATAATAGGACAAATGAATTAATGACTCTAATGAGGAAAAATAAAGAGGTGGATAATGAAAATGCTTATGAAATTGGTAATTTTATTTTTTATTTTTATTATAAATGTAGATGTTAGACTAATTTATATGAATTACAAATAAAATATTAGTTTCAGAATGATATTATCCCTTTTATAGCTAAAGAACTGAGAAATAACAACCATAAATGCACGGAGGCATAAGTAAAAATTTTGAAAAAAACTACCCCCCATTAGGCACCATTGCTCCCATTTTGGGAACATGCTGTTTTTTCTAAATATTCGATTTTTTTTTTAAATGTTTCTACAGAAATAGCTTATAGACTTCCTGTTCATAAAGAAAAAAGAACCGTTCCATAAAAACATAGTTAAAAAAAAGGCGGTGCCTAATGGGTTAGTAAAGAAATTATATATATATATATGTATATATATATATATATATATATATATATATTCACTTTTTTTTCACATTCTGTATCCGCCATATTTCTTGAAAAATGCAGTATGATTAATTATTTCAAGCAGAATATTTCACTAACTTCTCTCCGTATTTTTCCAGAATACGATGTGACAAGCACTTCTTAATAATTAGAAATTCCAATTAATAAATAAAAATTATAAAATTTAAACATGCATGTCAAACACAAAAACTTTTTATCATTTCAAAGTGAAAAATTTTAAATTTAAATTTTCAGTCGTAAATATCCTCTTTATAATCTGAAAAAAATATATTGAAGGGAATTTTGAATAAGATATGGTAATATATTGAAAAAAATGCCTCCCTCTTTATATATTTTTTCCCATTTTTTCAAACTCAAAAATCGATAGTTTTCTGCAAGAAGAAAATTTGTGATTACGTTCGTGAGTTTTTGAAATCATTTTTGATGACATTGCTTTGTAATCTTTTTTGCCGATACTATATATCATTTTCATTTTTCTCTCGTTTATGCATTTTTATGCATGTAGTTAACGTGGTGAAAAAAGAAGTTTGTTATAAGAAGTTTGCTTAGTATATATGTGAATAATGACTATTAAAGTTTAGTAAGAAATCGTAACACCAAAAAAAAAAATATTGAAGGAAATTTTGAAAAAGATATGGTAATATATTGAAAAAAATACCGCCGCCTTTGTCATTTTTTTCATTTTTTAAAAAAACGAAAAAAATTGATAGTTACCTGCAAGAAGAAAAATTGTGATTACGTTCGTTAGTTTTTGAAATCTTTTTTGAGATGTTGCTTTGTAATCTTTCTTGCCGCTACTATATTTCCATTTTCATTTTCTTCTCGTTTATGCATTTTTATGCATGTAGTTAACGTGTTGAAAAAAGAAGTTGGTATAAGAAGTTGTTTAGTATGTATGTGAATAATGACTATTAAAGTTTCGTAAGAGCTCATTTATTATAAATACCGAAAAAGGAATTGGACTATCTTTGTACTACCTATTTTCACAGATATTATTTTATTTTCAAACACATAAACAAGCAGTGTACAAGTCTTAAAAAATACTTTTAAAACTACACAAAACTAGACAATCTGTTTCATATATAGGTATGACAAAAAGGAAAATTGAAGACAGCATGAACGAACACAGACGAGTTATAAACTTAAACTAGGACTTCCCTCGAAGGGATTAGTCTGAGTGATATTGCTGAGAACACAGGGTTAACAATTACAATATAAAGAAAAAGAGCAAATTAAATGATAGAATTACAAAGTATCATATATAAATTCATATACACTGTTAAAAAAATAGAAAAGAAGTACCGTTCATCAGATGTGTTGTCATATTTTTTTTAACATGTGGCAAAGAATCTCATTTTCTTGAAAAAAAAAAACCGCCGGATCTTTTAAAACGCCAAGCTTTTTAAAGTTACGTAATTGGATTTGCAGTCAATAGATTATTCTATCGGCAAAATTGAAAAAATATATATATTTCAAAGTTAAGCTTAACAGATACTTCTTGATTATTCTCTAGGCGGCTCTGCCCTCTGCGCCTTTACTGCGCCAATCCGCAGACTTTTCTTTTGTCTGTCTGTCTGTCTCTCCACAATCTGTCTGTGTCCCTATCCGTTCTTCTGCCCGTTTCTCTAACCGATTGTCTATCTCTCTATACGTCTCGCTACCTGTCTATATTTCTCTACCGGTCTCGCTACCTGCCAATCTATTTCTCTAACCGTCTGTCTATCCGTCTAACTACTTGTATGTCTAGCCGTGCCTCTATCCACTTCTCTACCCATTTGTCTATCTGTCTCTCTACCCATCTTCTTACCCATCTCCGTACCCATCTACTACCTCTCTACTCGTCTGTATACCCGTCTCACTATTCGTCTGTTTTTGTACCAGACTCTTTACCCGTCTCGCTACCAATCTCATTAACCGTCAGACAACTCGTCTCTGTACTCATCTCTCTACTCGTCTCTTTATCTACCACGCTACGCGTCTCGCAACCTTTCTCGCTAGATTCCTGTCTACCGTCTCGTGACCCATCTCGCTACTACTCTGTTAACCCTCTTTTTACCTTTCTCTCTAGCTGTCTATCTATTCGTTTCTCTACCCGTCAGCCTACCTATGTCGCTACTCGTCTCTCTACCATCTCACTACCCGTCTGTCTACCAGTTTGTTTACTCGTCTTTCTACCTCTCGCCACTTCTTCCCAATATTTAAACAATTCATTTAATATACAGAAGCCGATTAAATGCAAACAGAAGTAATTTATCTAATAAGTGTAATCAGATGCAATTTTTTTTAAATAGATCAGTTTCAACCACGTGATCACCAACCCACCAAAAGTTATCAACCAATCATAATCGTGGATTTGTAGACTGTATTACGAGCTAACCAATCACAATCCACCATCTTTGATGGGCAAACAAAAAACAAATCTGGTTGCTAAGGTGGTTGCTAGGGTGTGACGTCAGTTGAAACTGATCTATACATACATAAACCTGAATAATAATTCATCAGTTTTGTGTTCATGGTTGTTTATATCATTTGACAATAAATCTCAACTTCTTAAACCTGAATTGTCTGAAGCTTTTTAAAAAAACCACAAGGTCTGTATAACTGCAAAGTACCCTGAGGGCTATATTAGCTACATGTTATTAAGTTAAGTGAAAGTTTCGTTATCGCATTTGCAGCCAATTGCTTATGTCAGAAAGCATGGCTTAACGCCATTTTAAATTCATTAGTGTAACTTTCTTTTTTTTTTTTTTGGGGGGGGGGGATACATATAAATTAAAACTTTTGCCTCCATGCCATTAGTGTTGTTTGTATTATTAACTAATACTTTGTAGACCGAGCTTTATTTGAAACAAATGTAAAAGACTTCTTCTACAGTTTTTTTTAGGAGAAACTTTCGTAATTGGGCCTAAAGCCAATCGGAGCATTTAATATCAATATTGTAACTCTTATAGAGTTAAAACAATATTGTTGCTAGCTTTACTCTTGTTTGAGACCAGCCTTGTCTGTGTATCTGAATGGGGAAAAGTTTTGTATCCAATTTTGGTTGGCGAAAAAAAAATTAAAATGGTGCCAAAAGGTAGTTTTAGCATCGTACAAAATTTTTCAAGAGAGCGGTAAAACATGTTTTTCAAATATTTGCAAACATACGTTTATTAAAACATGTTTTTGCACCATCTTAAAAATTTAAGCACGATGCTAAAATAAAATTTTATCGCCATATTCGATATTTTAATAAGTAATGAAAATACATAAACAAACTTATTTAACAAACCTAAGAGGCATTTTTGTAATAATTGTTATTGTCAGGGAAGTAAATTGTAAACAATTAATAAACGGCTAGTAAATAATAAATAGCATTTAAAGTCTAAAAATGAAGAAGTGGTCCGTATAAAAAGGCAAACCATAACATTATACGCTTGATATATGTAAATCTTTTTTTATTTTTTAATATTTCCGAAGGCACAGATAAAAAGGTAAAAATCTCTTTTCCAAATGCCATTACAATTTAATATATATATATATATACAAAATAGAGAAATATCTGCAAAAAAATATATTTACATAATACTACATCTGCAAAAAAATACGATTTAGAAAAAGTAAGCCAAATTCTGCAGATCCCAACAATCACATCGAAAAACTTATCACCAAAAAAGAACTCGCCAAATCTTACGGCACAGGAGATGGATTTTCCCTTCTGAATGCAGAATATTAGTTTTTTTTCTTGTACGATGGGTGATTATAATATAAATGTTTCATTTACGTACTACATACCGTTTGACATATTGATACTTTTATGTTTTCCTGGCGCAGTTGATAAATCGCCAAATTTTGTTCCTATAACATTTTCATATTGAATTCATTTCATTTAAGAATAAACCTTTCACTCATTTAATTTAAAATACATGCCTTTCATTAATCCCATTTAAAATGCTAAAAAGAGAAAAATAAAGAAATAATGCCATAAATCGAAACCCTTTATTTAAACACCAAAGAATTTTTTTTTAAATTTACACACGCGAAATAAAAAAAGCTGCTATTGCTGAGATTTGCGCCAAATCTCTAATACCAAGTCTACCAAGTTATTGCGGGGTTTTTCTTTCAAACAGAAAAAAATCCAGATTAATTTTTGATTTCTACTAAATTGAAATATATTTTATTGTGCTGAATATTAGCGCGTGCATATTTTTTTGCTCCATGTACTCCATGAACTTTTCAATTCGGATTGTCTACGAAAATCTCCCGCCGGTGAAAATGACGTATGCACAAAATTTAGTGACGTATGTACTTTAATTGTGCTTTTTTATCTATTTTTTAACATAATTTCCAAACGGTTTGACATTTATTCTTGGTAATAAATAGACGTCGTTGTCACCGTTATAGGTACCTGCTGTAAAAATTTGAACGAAATCCGTTAAATATTTTTTGAGTTATGCTTGACGAAAGGTTTTAATATCCATCGTAGCTATATATGGGGCAAAGTAATACTGCGTTGTGTATGAGTCTTCGTTGCACTCAGACAATAAATCAATCACTGCAATAGCAAGATTAAACAACAAATCCCCAATTACAATAGACTTCAATAATGTTGAAAAATTAGTCAATTATAATAATTTAAACTACGCATTACAGATGGAAGCCATAGAAATATGTACATCAAATTCAGAAACATGTAATGACATAAAATGAGGCTGCGCCGCTAGGCGCCGCCGGCGCGTCTCCTACCAACGAACCCAAGTCCTGAGGGACTTACATCGTGCACGACCGGATTTGTCTCTCCGTTTACGTTTCGGTCGACCGGAGGACCGCCACCTGCGGACCCTCCAACTTATTACCCAAGTGAATGACGACAGAGGTTTCTAAGGTACGCGGAGGATCCCATAATTCAGAATAGACCTCCACGTAGACACTTGATGAACCACCAAAGAATCCAACGACTTCGTCGCTGGAACCCCATCAGGAGAACCAGTCTCTAGGTCATATGCCGAGCTCTCCGACGGCGCTTGCTTTCCCACGGCGTCCGAATATCGAGTCGCATGGAAGGGCGAAACAACTAGCTCTTCTGCCGTAGGTTGTCGCTACGTGCGACGGAGGAACTTCTCGCCAACCCGGGACCGCGAAGAAACTTGGTCCCTGACGCACAGACACGTCTTGGCTAGGGGCAACATGGAATGATATGCCCACGCAAAAATAGATAACAGATGGCGCCATATGTTATTAAGAAAAAGAAAAATAGGGGTTTTCAAAAGATTGACTGACGAAGCAGAAAACATAACATCAGTGACTGAAGATGCCTGAGAGCGACAGCTGAAAATATTTTTACTGTTTTACAATTTTTAACAAATTGACTAGTTTGTGTAGTTTTAAAAGTATTTTTAAAGACTTTTAGACATGTACACTGCTTGTTTATGTGTTGGAAAATAAAATAATCTCTGTGAAAATAGGTAGTAAAAAGATTTATTATGTTAAAAATGACATTATGAACGATCATAGATAAAAAATAGAATTCGACATATTCGCATGGTCAAAATGTATAATAAAACCAATGACGTAGTTCAACTATATTTTAGCAAAGTTCTATACGCTAAAATGATGGGTAAGTAGAGGTTTTTCTTTATTTAATTATTTATATATTTATTATTGAAAAAAAAATCAAACTTAGAAATTTCCCGATACGGAAGAATAGGATCTTTTTGAACTGGAAAATGCTATGAAATAATTTTACTTTTACAGAAAATATCAAAATATCTTCATTGTTTAGAAACAGGCTAAGCTTCGAGAACGATTCCAATGATTCTGTGTTCCTTCTATATAAAATGTACATTTTCATTTTTATAATTAATTACGTTTATGTAACAAAAAATTAATTTTATGTAACAATAATGTTTTTGATAAAATATTTGTTTTTCTGCTCAGCTTCACATTTGTTATTCATTCTTTTTTATCTTACACGTGTAGAAAAAGAAATAAAATTACATTTCCAAAGGTAACCCTATTCAAGGCAATTTGAAAAGTGATTCGGAATACCATTTTTTTTTGTATTTGTACTACTTTTGTACTGAACTATATTTGCAATGTATAATTCATTTTTTAAATTTTTTTTTGTTTTGATATCAAAAGAAGAATGTAAGACACACAGTTTCACGAATTAGTTCCTACGGAAAATATTTAATATTTGTTTTTTAAACTTATAATTTAAAACTGTTTCTATTTACCCAACTGTAGGGTAACTGACAGACTGGGGCGCATCTTATAGAAATTTGTAAGCATTAACGACCAAACATTGAAGTAATTTATATCTTGTCTGTTTCGGTAGATTACACGTAACACGTGATATTCATATAAAGTATGGATATTTTTGATACTCTATTCATAATATTTAAGATAAAGTAATAATGTTTACGTATTGGCAGCCTTTAAATCATTGAAATATTGGCAAATTTTAATGTTACTACACCTTTTTTGCTTACTTTAATTTAGTAACTAGACATAGTAAAATATTGTAATGCAGCTTCAAATAAGTTGATTAAAGCACAGTAATATTGCGTGTAAATTATATTCTTCATTCATAATAACACATTTTGATTGCAATGTTAATACTTTGCAAATTGCTTTGTATTCTTTATTCTTTTCGTAGTATTGTTAAGATAATTAATATGTTTAATACACATGTAAAAAAAGTATATAAAGAAAAATAAAAATGTTTACACGGTTAAATTATTTTAAAATGACATTAATTATTAAGTATTTTTCTAATTCTCTGTTAAATAACAAAACCATTTAATAACTGTTTCACAAGAGGAAAATAAATGTATACTAAGTATCCTTTTAAAATTTATAAAACAAAATACTTGGCTGCTCAGACAAATGCCATTTATATATTTTCCATTGAATCTATGGACTAATATAAATGTATGGATATTTAAATAAAAGCGTAATGCGATATTTGGATAGTTTCCAACATCCTTTAAAATAAAAGCACCCAGTCTATCGAAAGAAAGAAATACACTTGTGTAAAAGTCTTCGACTGGTATGTTCTTTAGATAAATTACTACTCTCCACTTTTTTAGTCGGTGTATAAATGTATCTACAAAAACAACTTTTCAAAAGTAAAAAAAAAAAAGCCAAGCGTAAAAAAAAAAAAAAGTTGTGGCTAAAAAATGGTGTGATATCAAATTTCCAAGCTATTATATTACTTTTTTAACTTTTTTCCATTAAATAAGTTATCATATATATAAGTCGAGTGCCTACGTATATGTTAATAGAAATCGTTTTCTCCTGTACTAAATACATCCTAACGAGTTTCTGAAAATTCAATTTTTTTCAAATTATGCATGATGGGCTTGGCGGCCATCTTTGCATATTATTCACAAAATTCTAAGCATCCAAATCCGTAGTTAAAATCCGAAGTTCAAAATTGTTATTTAAGCAAATATTTTAAGCGTTTCATTTATAGATTTGTATGATCTGAAAATTGTGTCTTAAGATAATGATGACTTATCTTAAAGATTCATCTTATGATTTATTTTTTACAGTAATTAATAATTTCAAACTAGTAAAAATCAATTTCTCAAAATATCAGTCTTATCTAATTTATTTGTCCGTAGTTAAAATCTGAAGTTCGAAATTGTTATAAATATGTTACATTGCAAGCATATTACGCTTTTACTTTAGAAATTTGGGTGCTTAGAAATATGAAAAGATGGCCGCCAAGCCCATCATGCATAATTTGAAAAAAAATTAATTTTCAGAAACTCGTTAGGATGTATTTAGTACAGGAGAAAACGATTTCTATTAACATATACGTAGGCACTCGACTTATATATATGATAACTTATTTAATGGAAAAAAGTTAAAAATGTAATATAATAGCTTGGAAATTTGATATCACACCATTTTTTAGCCACAACTTTTTTTTTTTTTTTTACGCTTTGCTTTTTTTTTTTACTTTTGAAAAGTTGTTTTTGTAGATATCATTTCTTTTTTTAAAACAGAATAAACATAATTTAAATAATCTAAACATGAGAAATAATTTAAAATTACATTTTACTTTCAGTCATTGTTTAAAAGGTTAACTAGAAATACCAGTAGATTTTTAAATTAAACTAATAACAACATACTAAATGTGGCTTGTTATAATACTTGTTATCCCCCGTTAAAAAATATCACTGACTTATCGATGAAATGAATAAAAATGCAATATGTACATAGCGTGTCAGCGCTGCATTTGAAATCAAACGTGATATCACGTTCTTTTATTATTAGCACTAGCTGGCTTCGCCCGCTAGCGGACCCCTAATTTATATCGGGGCCTCGAATCTTGTAAAACCTCGAATAAGATAAACCTCGAACCGAACGAACCTCCGACGTGGTTCTCCGCTGCCTTCGGCACCGGATAATCCCTTAATTTGCACATCGAATAGTATAAACATCTAACCAAACTAACTTCCGACACGGGTCCCCGCTGCCTTCGGCACCGTATAGCAGTCGTGCTGCGCACGCTCAAGTTCCATCTTCCACCACCAGGTAGCGCAATCTGTTCTGTATGAACCTCGGGCACTGAAATCGTTAAGGCTATAGATGTCGAGTCGAATGAACTGTACCCCGTCGTGATCTAGCCCATAGAACCAGAGATAGAAAAGTGCCCCCTGGTGGTGAAAAAACGAACTAAAATCGGAAAGCTCTATTGATGTCGAGTCGAATGAGCCATACCCCGTCGTGATCCGACTCGTATGAACAGATATAGGACAGCGTCCCCTGGTGGTGAAAGCTAATCGCGCTTGGGGGGAAAAAGGGGGGATGAACACCGGAGATGCATAATAGGATTAAGCGGTCACAGACCTTTCCAACGATGTATCACATGAGGGGTATGTGCAAAATTTAGAAAATACCCCCCCCCCTCCCTGCATATTATGATTAAGCGTTCACAGACTTTTCTAACGATATATCACATGAGAGGTGTCGGCAAAATTTAGAAAAGTGCCCCCTTTGGGTGGGAGGGCTGAAAGTGGGAGGATGGACCCCGAAGATACATAATATGAATAGCGGAACAATTTTTAGAGTTTCTGAAAGCTGTTTTTTATTCATTTATATTTATTTATTTATCTATTTTTTATTTTTTGTTTATTATTATTTTATTTTTTTTGCGTTGCCCTGTGCATGTTTGGAATTTCTTAGCAATTTCTTAGATTTACCTTATTTTATTCAATTAAACATTGTACTGTTACAATAAATTTAAATGGAAACTTCACTTCTAAAACAAAAATAATTTAGCAACTGGATTTCATTAATTTATAGGAAAACTAGCAAGCTACGCCCGCTGCGCTGGTCGGTTTCTACAAATGAACCGTGAATCAAACGAAATATATCGTTTAATTTGACCTTGTATTTGAAAGCAATCTGTATATTTACGTGGAATATCCTTCCACATTACTGAAAAATGACGCGATTGCGCTATTATATTTTCTAATGTGCAGTCAAAATTTTAGCTGTTAAGGACCAACTCTTTTATTTGGTCATTTACAGTTAGGGTTTGCTAAAGAATGATAAAACTATATGCAATATACTAAAACCATCACTAAAAATTATCGAAATAACAATGCAAACAAATTAACTAACAAAATCCATTCAGAAGAAGTTTTTATAAAGGCTAATCTTTGATAATCTGATTATTGAACTTTCCCACATAATTCTAAAACAACAAAACGATATAAAATATACTAAAACAATCCTTACAAATTATCTACTTAACAATGCAAGTCGCAAAAAATACGCCCAGTAAAAACTATCAAAAAGGCTAATATTTCGGAATCGGGTTCACTTGACTATATAACCTTCACACATAACTGTTGGACTAAGCAACGTAGGGCAATATATAGTACATTAACACCATTTCTGAAATAGCATCTAACTAACAATACAATTCTCATCAAAATCCGTTCAGTAGAACTTTTTTAGAAGGCTAATCTTTCATAATCGGAATCAAATATTGAAAAGGCTAATATTTGATTAAAAAAAAAATGGTCACCCGATTTTCGAATTTCCCCCTATAATTCTAGAACTAAGCAACGTTATATAATAAAACGTTCCCTAGAAAATTATTTAACAGTATAGGTTCCATCGAAATACATTCGGCAAAATCTTTTAAAAAGGCTAATCTTTCATAATCGGATTGATCTGATTATAGAACTTCCCAGAATAATTATATAACTAAGCTACGTAGAACGATATGTTATACATTAAAACCTTCCCTTAAAAATTATCTTAGTTTAAGTTCTACGAAAATGCATTCAGCAGAACTCGAGTTATAAGCAGCCGGAACGAAATTTCATATATGTAGAAGTAAATAGAAGTATATTGCCATTAATATAGTTTGCATTTGAATAAAAAAAGGTACTTTTCGGTTAGCCGGGCATCAGTGATATATGAACACACACACACACACACACATATATATATATATGTATGTATATACATGTATTTGTGTAGATATATGTGTATATATGTGTGTGTGTATATATATATATCACTGGCGCCCGGCTAACCAAAAAGTACCAAAAAAAAAAAAAAATACTGCGAAAATGCAGTCGTACACTTGAAAAAAAAACACCTTTTGGCCTAAAATCTCTCATCAAAACTGTTTTTCTTTTTTTTCTTTTCTTTCTTTTAAAAAAAAAATAAAATTAGTAACAGTTTTTTCTTTTATTTTTCCAGATGTATAGCCATTTCAATTTTTTCTGCAACAAAAAAAGACACTTTTTGGCTTAAAATCAAATTGTTTGGGGTCAAAAGTAAAATCAAAATCGCCAAAAACAAAAGATAAATCGCCAAATTTGTTTCAATAGAAATCTTGCCCCTTGAATAATGTTTTAAGCATTATGAACATTTCTAATCATGTTTAAATTAAATATTTTCGTTTTATAATATTCTCTCATCAAAACTCTTTTTTCTTTCTTTCTTTCTTTCTTTCTTTTTTTTTTTTTTTTTTTAAATAAAATTAGTAACAGTTTTTCTTTTATTTTTCGAGATGTATAGCCTTTTCATTTCTTACTGCAACAGTAATGATCGCCAAAAAATTAGCAATGGTAACCTTTTCGGCCAAAATAACAGAACTTTCTATCATAATTCGATAGCTATTATACGTAGAACGTTGTGTTACATACTAAAACCTTCCCTGAAAAATTATCTCTCGAACAGTGCAAGTTCCATCAAATTCCATTCAGCAGATCTCGAGTTATAAAGGAACGGAACGAAATTTCCGTTTGTGTTTTATATATATAGCGTAGCCTCGTATATATAGTAGATGACGTGAAAGGTATTCCTGCGAACGAAATGCCTGTCCTTTACCGTGTTTTTTTATTTTTAGAAATAAATTAATCACATTTAATTCATTTCAAAATTTTTGTTTACGTTTGGAAAGAAATTTTAAATGGCGATAACTCTTAATGTATACATTTTAGAAGGTACATCTTCCCTCAAAAACTAATTTATTTTTAAAGATCTTTCTAAAAACGTAAATTATATATATTTAAAATATTTTTAAAGCATAAACACTACGTCTGATTACTTTATTTTACAATATTTATAAGAACACGCATTTTATCAGACAATTAAATACACTAAACAAACATGAGTGAAAAATTGACCTGGGCCTGGACTCGAACCTGGGACCATATGCGTACCATGCCGACGCTCTGCGACTGAGCTACCCAGATCCATATCCATAATCGGCAATTTCTCATACTTATTCATGTTAGAAACAATCATCTACCACAGTTTGCAGTCATATTTAATTATTTGATAAAATATGTGTTCTTATAATTGTGAAGTTTTATTTAAAAAAAAAAATATCTTCAGAAGAAAATGGCTGACTTGCAGATGAAATTTGATGTGGTTATATTATAACCTGTAACTTATTTGTGCTATTTTAATACAGATGGTAGATGGTCGTTGGCGGGTTTTATCTCTGTTTTGGCATAATTTTTTAATCGCCAAGTTAATTAACAGTTTTTTGCCAATTAAGGATAGAAAATATTTTTTTTTTTACACTGAATTTTATAAAAGCACATAGATTACGTAATTACTTGTCCAAAAATGCAATCCTTTTTTTATTCTGCCCAATATTAAGGCCTGTAGCTTGTTTGAAAAAAAAAGTTTGACGAAGAAAATAGTGATCATTTTAAGTAACTCGACGTTTTTTAAAAAAAGCTATATCTCTGTTTATAAATCACTTATGAAGATGAGTTTGGTCTTAAATTGAAGAAATTCTTCCTTAGATTCTTCTAGTTTTCGTTTTTTTTCCTACGACGCTTGGTTTGTTTGATATCTGATATTTTAATCTGGCATGTTTTGTCGATTTAACATTGCGAAGTTGCTTTCTGTATATAAGCATTAGCGGTCTTTATTCCAGTTCTTGGCGTTGTTTGTGTGGCGTTTTTTTTTAAAGCTTGGCTTGGCAGAGCGACCGCCCTGCTTGATATCATCTGCTTTGCTCACACAAAATGGCTGTTCAAAATACTTAAAAAAAATTATGTTGCTAGTTTTATCATTTAACAGAGAATTAGAAAATCACATAAAAATTAATGTCATTTTAAAAGAATTTAAACTTGTAAACATTTTCATTTTCCTTTATATAATTTTTTACATGTGTATTAAAAATATTAATTTTCCTAACAATATTTCGCATAGAATGAAGAATACAAAGCAATTTGCAAAGTATTAACATTGCAAACAAAATGAGTTATTATGAATGAAGAAAATAATTCAGACGCAATGTTACTCTACTTTTAATTTACTTATTTGATGTTGCATTACAATATTTTACTGTGTCTAGTTACTAAATTAAAGTAGGCAAGAAGATGTAGTAACATTAAAATTTGCCAATATTTCAATAGTTTAAAGGCTGTCATTACGTAAACAATGATACTTTATCTTAAATATTATAAATAGAGCATCAAAAATATCCATACTTTATATGAATATGACATGTTATGTATAATCTACCGAAACAGACAAAATATAAATTACTTCAATGTTTGGTAGTTAATGCTTACAAATTTCTATAAGACGAGCGCCAGTCTGTCAGTTACCGTAGAGTTGGATAGATAGGAACAGTTTTAAATTATAAGTTTAAAAAACAAATATTAAATATTTTCCGTAGGAAATTCTTCCTGAAACTGTGCGCCTTCCACTCCAAAAACAACATTTTCAAAACTGAGCAAAAAATGTATTTTTAACCCGTCGGCACACGCGCCTCTTTCCATTACGTTACTACACGCGCGGAATAAAATTTACCCCAATGGGTTTTCTTGTGTCAATTTCCCACCGGTTTGATTATAAACAAATACTTATATTTTGAAATAAACAGTAAATCAATAAAGAACATAATTTAATTTAAAATAAGAAGTTCTTTTATATTTAAAGCAAAAAATAAATAAATAAATAAATCCTAGCACTAAGATTTTTTTCTGCATAGCATTACATACAAAGCTTTTACAATCCGAATTCAGCCATGAAAATACAAAAAAATATAAAACTGATATATCGAAACTGTATGTGAAAGAGTTGTAAACCTTTAAAACGTAAAATTTTCCTATCATTATGCAGTACGTTATAACACGCGTGGGGTAAATTTCCTCCCACGTGACAGTTTTATAAAAAAAAGAATAGAAAATCCACTACCGGTGGTACACACATTCTTAAGTAATAGTTATGAGCTGGGGTAGATTTTATCCCAGCGCGTGTGCTAACGGGTTAACAGAAAATACTAAATTAATTAAAATATGTTGGAGACATGTACGTAAATTTTACATATATTCGGATATTGGTGTATAAAAGAATATGATTCTTAACTTTAAAAATTCAGAAAACTGTTTACGAACATTCATTACATTTTAAACATAAATAAAATCTCAATTGTTTTCAAAGATTAAAAAAAAATTAAATGTAGGTTATATAAAATACTAAATTAGTTAAAATATGTTTGAGACATGTACGTAAATTTTACACATATTCGGATATGAGAGTATAAAAAGAATGTGATTCTTAATTTAAAAAATTCAGAAAACTGTTTACGAACATTCATCCTTTCTAAAAAATTAATCAAATCTCAATTATTTTCAAAAATTCAAACAAAATTTAATGTAGGTTATACTCCAGGGAAAACACTGTATAACTAATTTCTTGCATATTTCATTGAACTTTTAATAACAAGATATGTTTAAAATGAATAATAATAATTACAGTTAAATGTAAGTTGTAATGACAACATGAATTAAACAGTAATATTCCAAATAAACTTATAGTTTTATAAATTAACACAGTTGATTCGCTAAAACGAGTTACATACAAAGTGGAACAGAATGTTTTTATTATTCAATGCAGACTAAATATTTTTTCTTTTAATATATGCAAGTAAAAATTCAATTTATAAAAAAATCTAATTTTATGATAATTTTAAATATTATTTTTCTTGTAAATGTTTCCCGACACACTTATATTTACAGGGCTAAGTACATAAGCAGGGCTAAATACATAAGCAGGGCGACAGCTAAATACATAAACGTGGTGTTTAGGTTTAACAAATTGGCTATGGAATACGGGATGAGGCCACTTATATCGCCACTTCGAGGAAAACTGCGGAGTTAGCGTTCGTTTCTCGGATGTTTCAGATATGGTAAAATGTCAATTTTACTATTATAAAATGTCCTTAATTTACTACGAAATGGTGTATTACATTTAAAAAAATGCGATATCCCCACTAAAAAAAATCTGAAGATTATCTTAAAAAAATATGTGTAGAAAATCTGTAGGTATTTGGCCCACTTTTTTTCAAATCTTCAAAATATCTGCGAAATGTCCTAAAAAATTCTGCAGATTTTTTAAAGGTAAAGTTAAGTCTGCAAAATGTCTTCAGATTTCTGTAGAATTTTTGGAGAAAGTGGCACTTTCTTAAGATAATCTTCAGATTATTTTTAGTGGGATGCCCTTAAATGCCGTTTATGTCTTGGAATAATTCTAATTGCAACACAAATTTCACGCAGAATAGTGGCGTTCTATAAGGTATAAGCACATAAAATATTAAAACTAGCACATGTACCAAGGTACAGATCCTTCAAATACGAAAATCAAATCAATTGTGAAAAACGTGTCCATTATCGGAATATATGGATAGTACATGTTGTCTTGCTCTCAATAGTGTACATGCTGATCATACTTAAATTAATTTTCTTAATAAAAAAAAAAACTTTGCTTACATGTGCTAGTTTCATTACTAAATATGCGACTGCTTTATACCCGTAAGGCATGGTGACGTCACGGCGACGTCACTGTGAAGTCACACTGTGACTTTGTGACCGTCGTCGTGACGTCACGTGACGTCGATGTGAAGTCACTGTGACGTAAATGCGAGGTCGTTATGGCCGTTTTCAAGGCTTTCTGTGACCTCACAATGTGACTACTTTGTGAAGTCACCGTGCGACTGCAATGTGAAAAATGTGACGAATCTGCATCGGATAGGGTGACCAGATTTTACCCGAATCCTATACGGATTGTTCGGATCAAAATTTTTTTATGGTTCAAGTTTGTGACGACACTGCACAGGGTCGGGTGACCAGATTTTACCCGAATCCAATCCAGAAACTTCGGATCGATCTTTTTGGATTTGTTTGGCTACAGAATAGATTTAGATTAGTTGTCGTGTGACCTGATTTTCGTGAACCCGATCTGACCCGAGTCGGGTATAATGTTTTTACTGTAAGTCTTGTTTGGAATAGAATCTTGCATAAGACCGAGTAACCAGATTTTATCAGAAATTGTGTTACGATACAATTTCTGATGTCGGCTCGGATCTAGAGTCATACACGAATCCGGTTATATACTTCTTGAACATGATTGAATGTCAACTTGAACATGAATGATGGTTGACTGAAACTATATTTTGATTCAACCCGTATTCTTATCCTAACCCAACAACAACAACAACAAAAAATCTGTAAGCCCACAACCCGACCGAACCTGATAAATGATTTCGCATAGATTCGGATAACAAGATTTCACCAAATACGGATAAGATCGACGATAAGGATTGGATCGGCAATCATTTTTATTGATGCAACTCGTATTCAAATTAAAACTTTGCATCTGATTGAGAAACCGGTTAACACGAAACTTTCTGACACATTTATGAACAAACTTTTAAACGCATGGCACTTGCATGCCTGATTATTAAAGCTATTTGTAATGACTAGCGTTTTCCATTTTTAGATAAATGTAATACTTAAGATCAATGTCGGTCACGTTTTACCCGTTTCTGACGCTGCGCGTCGGAAATTTGTTTCAAAACACCGACTTTGATAGTGTTTTCTGAAACATCATCTGCCGTTACCAAAAAATGGATAACGCCATTCGATTATATATAGGGTAGATGTGCCAGTAATGGACACCCTTAAGGAATTTCTTTAACAATTATTTTTTAATTAATAGTTATAATTGTTATATTCAACATTTTTTAATATTATATTACTCTACCAACAATATTTAACCATGCTCATAGTCACATTTCCCAATGTGAATCTAAATTTAATTGTAAATAACAGAAATAAATCAAAACACCCTAAACTCCAGTAATGGACACCTCACAAAAAGTAATAGATAAATGATATTATGATTGCATTTAAAACTAGTGCTCGCGATTATACGTTTATATACGTTTAAACGTATACGTAGTCAAGCCTTTTTTCCATATGATTTCTATTAAAAATCGTTACCGGTTACAATACGTTTTATACGTATTACACGTATAATCGCGAGCACTATTTAAAACTAGAATTTAAAGATAGCATATTAATGAAATAAATAAAGCTGAATTTTTATTGGTTATTTTTTTATAAACCAAAAACATTGAAGGTGTCCCATTACTGGAAGGCGGTCCATTACTGGCACATCTACCCTTTTCTGAATAAGAACACCTGCCAATTTTATGTATTTCCGAATAAAAATGAATTCAGAAATATGCCAGAAATTAGCTATTTTGGATTTGAAAACAACTTTAAAGAAAATATAAGTATACATTTTCAAATAAACATTCTGAAAAATTTATATTAGGAATCAATTTTAAATAATAGATATACCTATTGTGCGATATTATTAAATAATAAACATTGTATCAAGCAGTAAAACAGTTTTCGTTGTAAATGAAATATAGAATTTAAGATCATAAATGCCAAAAAAAAAATTATATATATTTTTTCTTTACAAATTATTTTATTTATAGTTTTTGATAGAATACTAAATGCAGAACTTAAATATCAATTTTTACAGTAAAAACATTCGATAACACAGCTGGAAAATTACCTTAACTAAACAGTTATTTTATTGTTTCATCAATATTTATTATTTTTGTGCATCTAACATTGACATATCTCGACAAATAAATTATTCAATGCATTAAAATGTCACATTTTTTTTCAAATATACCGGAAAATTATTTCTGGAAACCTACACTAGCAACGAAATTATTAAATTGCAAATCAAATATTAATAGTTTTAAAAATTGCAATGTTTTTAATTATAATGAATAACTATGAAAATTGAACTAAGAAACGCAAAACATTAAATAAATGCCTCCTTTTACATAACACTTTACATTTAGAATACATATTGTTAGTAAATTCTTTAAGCTTTTTTCCAAATAGTCTATTTAAAAAAATTTAAAACATTAAAGATAAAATTTAATACAAGTGATTTTTTAAAAGAAAATTTAAACATCTTAATTTTTAAATAATGCAATATTAAATGTACTAGTACTAAACATGCACTATTAACAAAACTGCGAAGACATTAAAAGTTACCTGCTGATCTATAGGTAAAGGTGTTACTATTGAATGCTCCTTATCTGCTTCCCTTTCATTGAAAAATTAGAATGTAAATCCACTACAATAATTTTCAAATTATTCCAGCAGAGAGGTGTGTTCATAGATCTGAGAAATCAAATATCACTCAGGCCTTATGAATGCACCCGGCTAGACACAGGGAGATGTTAAAATGGATGGTTTACTTTAAAATGGAGATTGTTCACTTTAAAACGTTAATTTACTTACACAGTATAAATCTACAAACTTCAAAGAACCCAACACACGCTAATCCTAGCTTCGAATGAGAAAAAGTCGTCTGCCTTCAATATGCGCGCGCAGTATTGTTTAAACACAACAAAATAACAGCTAGCAGATGTTTCCAACTTTACCGCAAATGATATAGGAAGAAAATAATTTAAATAAAGACATTTCAAAACCTTTATAATTTGTATGGCTGAAAAATGAACTTCTAATGATGCTATAATATTCTTTTTTTATATGAGAGATTTTTGTTTTCTTAGAAATAAGCTGTGAAAATTTACATTTTTATATATTTTTTAATCCATTGCATTTGCTTTAGACGTCAAAAGTAAAGATAAATTTTAAATAATAATTGATTTAATAGGCTTTATAAAGTAATTTCGATATAAATTTAAATTGCAATCAAATTTCCTAAGTACAATTTTTTTTTTTTTTTTTACACTCTATCGAAAAGAGCAATATATTTAATAGAGGTGACATCTTACTAAGCACTGGCCAGTTTTGGATAAATTGCTATAGGAATGACATGTTTTTAATTCATTTTTGCTAGGAAATACACGAAATTGGCTCGTGTTTTGTTCAGAAACTATGTTATTGAAAAACCTTTTCCATTTTTTGTTAAAAGCATAAGATCTTTCAGAAAAGAATGTCAAAGTCGGCGTTTTGATTTGAATATCCGACGTGACAGTGAAAGACAGGAGAAAAACTGGTCGTCACGTGACACGAATTGCTTATAACTTGATAAATAACTAAATTTCTATTTAAGGATTTTTACCTGTGTATTATATAGTATATTTTGTTAAATTTCATGAAAATGGTAATGAAAATTGTAAAAAATTATCTGCCTCATATATGTGGACAGATATTTATTTATTATTTTATTTTGGAAATACTCAATATATTTAAATAGTGTGTGACAATATTTTTATTAATGATTTAGGTACATGACATAATTCAAATCTATATTTTATGAGTTTTTTTTTTCCAAATTCACTCTCCGATCACACCGTGAAGTCACAGAGTGTTGGCATTTTGGTCATAGTTTTTACGTGACTTATGTGACTTGCAGTGACGTCATTGCAACGTCACAAAAATTTCTAAAGCTGTCAAAAAGTAATTTTCTTTATGTTATAAGATGTTCTAAAGTTTATTTTAAGTTTTCTTTAGATCTCCAAGACGTTCACATTTTGGTCACAGTGTGACGTTTCAAAGTGGTGGCATTTTGGTCACAGATGTGACGTGACGTACGTGACTCACATAGACGTCACAATGACGTCACTGTGACTGTGCATGCTATGCGGGTAATGTCAAACGTTTGCAAATATTTAGTGGCGCATTTAATATGGTGGATATTAAAAAAATAACATTTCAGGGCTGCAAATTAAATTATTTTTTACATCTAAGACATCATTTCTGACTAAAACGAGGACATTCTACAACGTCGTAATCGACGTTTTACTTATCACGCCTTTTTTCAGAGATACAGGGTGTCCGAAAAATGACGATTGCATTTGAAAGTTGAAATAAAGAAAAACGGACAGCGATAGAAATGCACCGTTTGCTTCATTCCGCTTGAACAACCAGTAAATTTTCAGCCACACAGACTTTCAAATTGAGTTACGGTGTTCTCCAACAGATGGCGCTGCAGTTTATTCTTCAGATCTCCATTCAGTACTTCGTCGTCTTGCTTCTAGCATTTGCTGCCCAGAGATTGCAAGTTGCTGTGCAGAAATTGTTTATTCGTTAAAGTAGCGAATATTTCTTGTCATGATATTTCACCGCATAGACACAAAATATTGTTAAAACAAGGCGAGGTTTCCAGAAGAAGTTTAATGTCAATAAAGGATCGAAAAGGATTACAATAATGGCTCTGTTTGAAAATTTTCAACGGACTGGTAACGTTAATGATGATCGTGCAAGAAACGTCAGGCGCCCGAGTGCGTCAGTTACATTGGCTAATGTTGAAGTCGTCCAGCAAGGTATCCAACAGCCCCCCCCCCCCCCCCACCACCGGATTCGGTTAGATGTGTTGCAACTCAGGCTAGACCACGCCGCAAATCCACGCACCGCCTCACAGTCTCCACCTGTATCGATACAGAATTCAGACCAGTCAACCGCTTTGTGCTGCTGTCATTAATGCACACAAGAAATTCACGAATGGTATGCTGCAGCGTTTGGATGCTGGCGAAATAAATGTGTGAATATTTGGTTCTCCGATAAAGCGTATTTTTAACTGGACGGCTGCGTCAATAAGCATAAATAGCACTTTTGGGGAAAGGAAAATCCCCATGGTTCCTTACCATCAACTGTAAGTCCCCAAAATGTCAAGTTTCCTACAAAGGGTTCATTGGGCCATTTTTTCGGCTTCAAATGATTATTGCAGCGTTCTATTTGGACATTCTGTGAGAAATTGTGGCTTTACAAAATATCTTGCAGCACAATGGGAACACCTTTGAATCATGCATGATGGTGGCTATCCACATCAAACGTCGGAAATCTTTGAATGCCTCAACGAACATTTGGGTGATCGTATTACTGCAATGAATTATTTAGAGCATACGAGAAGCGCCATGCATAGTCCTCTTTATTTGCTAGATTTGACTCTCTGTAACTTTTTCTGTGTGTCTGTGGGGGATTAACGGAAAGACAAGGTGTACCTCTAAAATCCGCGAACAACTGCTGAACTGAAACAGTACATACTTGCTGCTTGAGAGATGAATCCGTTTGCAACTTATTACGGGATTTAGCAAATTTTGTTGCTGCAAATGGTTGATTTATTGAAAATATCGTTATAAAAATTTGCGGACTTCTTCTCACCATGTTCAGGCAGTGTTTATATATTCACCACTTAGCAGTACCATATTTTGGCAAAAATTGTAACTAATTTTGAAATCCTGTGTGACTGAAAATTTACTGGTTTCCCAAGTAGTATGCAGCAAACATTGCTATCACTTTTCGTTTTTCTTTATTTCATTTTTGATATGCACCCGTCATTTTTGGGTCATCTTGTATAAACTCCGCAATTTTCTGTTGGATATACAGCATTTCTCAGCTTCTAATACAGTTACTTTTACATGTAATATATAATTTCATAGTAAATCGAGGACGGTCTACAATTTTAAAGTTAACTATTTTCTCGAATCTCATACGATTTTTGAGAAAGGAATGCTAACACCGCAATGTTCCTCTAGGTTTAGGTAGTGCTGTAAGTGGTCTGATCAATAGTGCATAGCCAGTAAACATCACGTTAATAACTTTAACTGTTCTGAAGTTAATGAGGGTGGACTGGGCTTTATTAAGCACGCTGTATAGTTCAGTTAAGGTAAGACTAGTGCCTGTTTATGTTTTACTTAGCAATTTCAAAACTCATTTTAAAATTCGTTTAATTTTTTTTTAATCTTTTAACCATTCAAAAGTATTTTAAACCAAATTCATTTATAAGCTGAACAAACCATTATGCATTCTTTATTCACGACATTTCTGATGTAAATAAACAGTTTCTTATAAAATAGTGCAGAAAAAATATATACATTTATTACTTTTTAACAAGAAATTAAAAACCTTTAAATCTATGAGAATGTATGATAAACTATCAAATTAAAACATTTTAACTATGTACGCATAAATGTTTAAATTTTAAATGAAAACGAACTTTTAAACTTAAACAGAATGAAAAAAAAAATTATACAGATTTTAATTCAATAGATGATTTATGCAATAAAAAATATCGTTTGTAACAAAAATTGTAGCAAACAACAACAACAACAACAACAACAACAAAACATATTTTAATCCATACAGTTTATAAATGTGTATAGTTTATTATGTCAGAAAATTTTAATATTAAAACACGACTTCAATTTTTAAAATAACACAAAACATTGCAATTTTAGTTCAAAGTAATATTTAGCACATTGAAAGCCTATATATAATAATTACATGAAATATGAATTGTGATATTAAAAACTATTTAGCTATAAAATACATAAATTGAAAGCGAATGAAAAAAAAAACCGAACATATATTTTTTATAATTCTTGTTCAAAATTTGTAGACTAAAGCCTTTGATACACTAGTTACATTCTTGAAATTTTGCATGTCTTTGTTACACTCTTGTTTTCTAAGGTATAAATAATCATAAATATTCTTATTTGAATTTTAAAATTCTCAATATCTAGATATATGGGAAAATATATGGCAGATGAGTAGACGGAGAAAATATAAATATATATCATGAACTGGTAAACTAAATGTGGGAAAATATTTAATATATAGCATAAACTGATTTTCTGAGCGTGAATCAGACCAAAAAAAGTATATTCATTAATTTGTGATATGTCATAAATTTCATTAATCGTTCCATTTAAACAGAGACATCCTTTAAATTAATTTAAGGAAAGCATTGTTATATATTAAAATTATAGAGATTATTTTAAATATTTTTTCACCTTCTTTACGTATCAATGTTAATTATTATTTTTGCTTTACAAATGAATCTAATTAAAATAAAAAATATATATTGTTTAACTTTTTCACATACGTAAAAAATGCCATGGGATAAAGAGTATCAGCAAATAAAATTGGTTGCAAAATCGTAAATTTCCAAATTCATTCTAACAGAAAAGAAATCCCTTTTTATCTTTGAAGAAATTGTATTAACATTTTCTTTATTAATGGCAAGAATAAATGTTTCAAAACAAAACAGATTTAACATTTTAATAACAAAACAGATTTAACATTTTAAAAACAATACAGATTTAACATTTTAAAAACAAAACACAATTAACATTTTAAAAACAAAAAGCAATTTTAAAGAAGCTAGATCGATACCTATTATGTTTCTTATAAGTGAATTTAATTAAACAATTGTATTTTCTTTAATCATAATTTGTCACCTAATTTGATTCTGTTTTAAAAGTTAGAGTTAAGCTGAAAGGGATAAAGACATTTGTATCTTAATCGCTCTGATACAAAAACAGCTTCGACGGAGGATTTTCATGACATTTACAGTTTTATTTTCGTTCCTTTTTCCAAATAAGAATGTTTTTGTTGGTTTTATTTATTAATCTCAATTGAATTCTACATAAATGATCTGTTGTCAGAGCAACGTTTGTCACCCATTTACAGATACCTCATTGCAGTTTTTTTTTTTTTCAATTTTTTTTTCCTTCAGTTTCCTTTAATTTTCTTTAATCTGTAAAGATACAAAGGGAAATGAAAAATATTTCATAATTAATACACATTTTTATTTTTTTAATTTTTACAAACAGAAATACAATTTTTTAAATTATTTCGATATTGAAATTTTATATATTTTTTAAAATAGGAAACTGCGCAATTAAAAATGGACGCTAGAATATGAAAATAAGTAAAATTTTTATTGGTTCATTCAGTTGCTACCTTAAATTTAGATTAAATCTACCTTAAATTACACAACTATTTAAATTAAAAAGAATTAATGCCATATATATTATAGAAATTACCTATGTTAAAATCATTAAAAAATTAAATAAAAAATTATTAAGTTTAGCTGAAATTAATTACAATTGATAATTATCCAACTTACATTATACTTTAGTTTCAGAGTAGAAGTAAACATGCGATATTACTTTAAAAAATACGAAAAATTTGTCTATTTATAGGGCGATGATAGAATAGGGGTTCACTTATAGTTCCCAATTATGAATCCTTATTACGAATTACACAGCTATCAAAGAAAAAACTTGCAAATCAAATATACACAAACATTTTACTATATTAAGGTGTAAATGTTTAATTTATAAATTTCAATACGGAAGATTGAAAGTATAATCTGAAGAAATATATAATTGAAGGAAATTATCCATACATTATGCTAATTTATTCAGAAAAATAGGTCTTTTTTAACACTTTCCAACATAGTTGAAAAGTGTTTATGACTTCGGTTTGTCTGGCCGTATGGCCGTATGGCCGTCTGCCGTCTGTCCGTGCTCTAACTCCCGTAAATATGCTCGGATTGCTCTACAATTTTTATATGTTATTGTCGTTATCTATAGCATGTTCCCTATTTCAACTGAAGTGTGTAGCACTTATAGTTTTTTTACAGGGACACTCAAAAGAGTTCCGTTACATTACGGTCTATGGGGAAAAATCATTTGCGGTTCATTTTAATGATGTTACACAATTTCCAACACATCGTAATTGATACATATCACTAAGGTGCATTACAAGAAGCTTAATATGGAATAGGGTGTGCATAGCACTTGTAATTACTTTACAGGGACAGTCAAAAGAATTCCGTTACATTACGTCTATGGAGAAAAATCGTCTGAGGTTTATTTAAATAATGTTTCACTATTTTAAACGCATTGAAATTTTTATATATCCCTAAGGTGCATTACAAGGGGCTGACTACAGAATATTGTGTGTATAGCAGTCATCGTTCATTTACAGGGACACACAAAAGAATTCTCTACTGCCTGTTAACCATAATTCCTGGAAGTGCGTTTTAAGTTACTAAACGCGATTTTAAATTTAACTCACTTTTTGTTTATTACGTTGTGTGTATAAATTCTGTAAATCATATACAGGGAAGCACAAAACTTCACAAACAATTTCCGTTTATTGACAGAAACTCCAGAAGGAGAATTTTAAACTGTGCTACGCGTTTCTTAACTGAACTAAAATTTTGCATACTATGTAGTATATATACAAATCTATAGATCCTATACAGGGCTGAATAAAAGTATTCAGATATTTTTCCGAATATTGTGTATGTTAGAAATAAATGTTGGAAATTCCTGAAATTACGTTTTTAAATATGTTATGCGTTTTCCAAATTGTTTACATCGATGTTATCTTTCAGCTTATTAAACGGTAATGATTAGTAAAATTATTTTGGAAGCGTTGGAAAGTGTTACATAATCTATGCTTGACGCATGATTTTTCGTTCTTGTTTACATTTAGTTTTGTTTTTATAATGAGAAAATCAATTAGCTTGTTTAGAAAAAAATAAAAAAAGAATGGATGCATTTCATATTTTTTTTTTAATCTTTTTGTTTAGCACTGCATTATATTCAATTTTATTCATCTGTTGTTTATGCATTTTTAATTATACAACGTACCCAAGTAAAAAAAAAAAATCTAATAGCAAATGCATAATGTGTAGTGAGTAATGAGTATTTTATTTCCATTTCTCTAAAAAATCATTTATTATAATCATAATAAATCGATATAAAGAATTGCATGATTTTCTACATAGAACTTCAAATCAAAAAATATTTCTTTTTCTTTTCGTTTCATTAGATTATTCAAGTGATAGTACGCATTTTGATATTTTCGTTTAAAGATTATACTTATGTTTTACATTTACTATGTTGCTCTGCCACCTGCTCGCTACGCTCACCAACCCCCGTTCTGAATTCACAGCCTCTTAAAACCTGGTAATGTATCCTGTTTTAAAAAGATGATGATGATGATATCACGAACGGCGACTTTCTTCTGTAATCAGAGTACAATGCTTTTTCATTTAATTCATCTTTTTAATTTTTAATGTTCATGTGTAAACACAATTTTTATGACGTAATTTTCTTTATTTCCTGCTTTCAACACGTGATCATTTAATTATTATTTTAAACTTTCATTATTGTTTTTAATAGTCTCGCGCAAATACCTTTTTTATTTGAGATAAAACATAATCATTTACGCTTATTTAGAAATTGGCAACAATATAAAAAATGACTTTTCCAATAAAATATTTTTTACTCAATTTTTAAGGATTTTTTGAGTTTTTATTGTCCGACCGTGATATATATTTTTTTAATTTCTGAAAGCCTGTTATATTTCGCGTCTGGTGGTATGATTTTCGAATCCGTAGGATGGCTAGAAAAAAAGTAATAGGTCCTCAAACAGGTCCCTAGTAAAAAATCGATGAGAATAACCCGGAATATCTACGCAGAATTTGATTGGTCCATTTCTAAATCGTTTTTGGCTCTGTTCCAGATTACTTTTTTTTAATATAGAACGATACTTCTAGTGTGATGTAAAAATGCAATTTTTAATTGTTGAACTGTCGAATTATTATTTTTTTTTAAATGGAAATCAATAAAACGATAACAAAAAAGATAATCTGTGTTTTGAAAAATAGTTTTCGCTGTTTTTGGCTTTAAATTAGTGAATTTTTTCATCATTCAAATTTTGCGCTGTAGCTTGAATAATGATTTTTTCAACAACATTATACTTTTTGAATTATTATTATTATACTTCATTTACATTTATTTTATTACCACTTTCCAACCTAGTTGAAAAGTGTTTATGACTTCGGTTTGTCTGCCGTCTGTTCGTCTGTCGTCTGGCCGTCTGCGTCTGGCCGTGCTCTAACTCGCGTAAATATACTTGTATTGCCCTGAAATTTTGTATGTTATTGTCGTCTACTACAGCATGTTCACTATTTCAAATGAAGTGTGTAGAACTTATAGTTTTTTACAGGGACAGTCAAAAGTATTCTGTTACATTACAGTCAATGAGAAATAATGGTTTCAAGTGCATTTTGTTGATGCTACTCCATCTGAAACAGGATGAAATTTATATATATATATATATATATATATATATGAAACGCTTTAAAACATGCTTTTTGTAGAATATGGGGTGCAGAGCATTTATTATTCATTTACAGGGTCAAACAAAAGGATTCTCTTACACATTGTTAGACGGAGAAAAATCGTTTGCAGCGTAATTTAACTATGTTTCACTATTTCAAACATAATGAAAGTTATACGCATTACTGAGGTGCACTATAAATTGCTCGCTTAAAATATGGGGTACAATGCGTTTATCGTTCACTTACAGGGACACACAAAAGAATTCGGTTACAGTACATTTGTGATAATTACAATCTATGTGTGATAAGTGGGTTTTCAAGTTTGGTTTGCGTTTTTAAGTTTAACTAAGTTTTTTCATATTGTGATGGGTATAAATTCGGTTGTTAATATACAGGACTGCACAAGGGTATTCATAAGTAATACGCACTATGGGAGTGAATTGCTTAATAATGGTAGTTTTAATTGAATTTATTTTTCTTGCTGAACTATATTTAGTAGACTAATATAAGTTTGTGGAATATAAATAAATTCATATACACGGCTACGCAAAGAACGAAATACATTGCCGTTTACGGTTGGCAAAAAAAAGCATTTAAAAATAATGAAATGCGAGCAAGAAATCGCGCTAGAACCTTCCCATAGACTTAACATTAGCTCGCGTGTTTCTTCTCGTGACTAGTGTAGGCTCTTACGGCTGCAGTTTTAGTCACTAAAGAAGAAGGAAGATTCATGTTTATGTTAACCCTTTCAGAGACAAAGTACTTTCAGTATTAAAATGTTGAAATAAATGACTGGCACCGGAATTTACGTAAAACTTTATTTGGAAATAAGGAAAAGGCTAGATTTCACATACATATTAAATGGAAAATATTTTTGCAAAATTCTGGTGCTATTGTGGTGTTTGGGAATTAAAATTAAGTGGTTTCATAAACATACCACTGCCCCTGAAAGGGTTAAACTAATATATGTAGAAGAATATATAAAAAGATTCACATTTACAAGGCTTAGGCTCTTAAGAGCCTACATCAGTCATGCGAAATCTTTCAAGCTAATGTTAAGTCTATGGGAAGGTTCTAGCGCGATTTCTCGCTCGCATTTTAATATTTTCAAACGCTTCTTTTTGCATAGGATAGCTGAGGTCAATCTCCAACGTTGTTAGTTTTTACTTTTTCATTTCTGGTTCCAGTTATTTTATATAAGGGTACTTTCACTTTCAGAAAAGGTTCCAACCGGTTCTAAAATTGAAAATGCCCGCTTATAAAAAAAACTGCAGCAAAAATCGAAAATGTAAAAACTAAAAACATTGGAGATTGATCTCAGCTACCCTATACAGAAAGAAGCATTTAAAATTATTAAAATGCGAGCGAGAAATCGCGCTAGAACCTTCCCATAGACTTAACATTAGCTTGAGCGTTTCTTCCCGCGACTAGTGTAGGCTCTTAATAATCCATATACTTAAAGCTAACCTGCTTTTTAGTTTTTAGTGCAAAAATGCTATTTATACGCATGCGCGAGCATTCAGCTAATCAGCTAGAGGCTTTTACTATCTTCAGACGCGATGTTCCAGCCAATGAGGTGAAGGCTTTTTCCTCTCTCTTCTCTCTAGAAGCGTATGTGTTCCATTTGGTTGTTCGGTTGTTGAAACTTTATAGATTTCTTTTATTAAGGTATTTTTTCATTTTACCGTATTTATTTTCTTTTTAAGTCGTATGTATTTTAATACTTTGAATTTTTTATAACTAACCCTTTTTTTGAGAGAGAGAGAGATTTCGTGGCACGAAATTCCGCGAATCATTTCCGATGTAAACAAACTAATTTTAAACTTTTAATATGTAATTCTGTGTGATATGATTAAATTCAGGTTTTCTCAACGACGATCACAGTATTTTTACCAAATAATTTTTGTATTAATCAAGCTTTTTTGGTTATTAAGCATAGCTAAACACGAAAGAAAACTTTGTTATTTTAAGATTTTGATGTGAATTATTTGCGTACATTTATAAGACGAGTTTCACTGAATAATTCAAGAAAAAAAAAATCTCATCATTATACATATTTAGTTATGCATTATTAATTATTTACTTGGCCTTTACTTTTAATATTTCAAACTTACAGCTGAATGTAACTATTAAAACATTTGAAATACTGTATTTGTAAAATGAAATTTCAGCTTAAACACTCGACAATTACTTTTACTTATGCATTATTAATTATTTACTTGGCCTTTACTTTTAATATTTCAAACTTACAGCTGAATGTAACTATTAAAACATTTGAAATACTGTATTCGTAAAATGAAATTTCAGCTTAAACACTCGACAATTACTTTTACTTATGCATTATTAATTATTTACTTGGCCTTTACTTTTAATATTTCAAACTTACAGCTGAATGTAACTATTAAAACATTTGAAATACTGTATTCGTAAAATGAAATTAGTTTAAACACTCGACAATTACTTTTAGTTATGCATTATTAATTATTTACTTGGCCTTTACTTTTAATATTTCAAACTTACAGCTGAATGTAACTATTAAAACATTTGAAATACTGTATTCGTAAAATGAAATTTCAGCTTAAACACTCGACAATTACTTTTAGTTATGCATTATTAATTATTTACTTGGCCTTTACTTTTAATATTTCAAACTTACAGTTGAATGTAACTATTAAAACATTTGAAATACTGTATTCGTAAAATGAAATTTCAGCTTAAACACTCGACAATTACTTTTACTTATGCATTATTAATTATTTACTTGGCCTTTACTTTTAATATTTCAAACTTACAGCTGAATGTAACTATTAAAACATTTGAAATACTGTATTCGTAAAATGAAATTAGCTTAAACACTCGACAATTGCTTTTAGTTATGCATTATTAATTATTTACTTGGCCTTTACTTTTAATATTTCAAACTTACAGCTGAATGTAATTATTAAAACATTTGAAATACTGTATTCGTAAAATGAAATTTCAGCTTAAACACTCGACAATTACTTTTAGGTTAAATTCAGGTTTTCTCAGTGAGGATCACAGTATTTTTACCAAATAATTAAAAGTACTACATGCATGCATCTATCTATCTATCTATCTATATTAGAAATTGTGCAGGTTTCTGGTCACTGTTTTGTTTACATATTTTAAACAAAAATTTCAATTTAATAATGCACTGAAAATTATAATGAATGCTTACAATTAAACACAACAACACAAAACAAAAAATTTCACAAAAACACATTATTTCCCCGATATTTTCCCACAACTAATCAATAAATTTCATGATATTTTATTGCGATTTTAAACCATGAACTTTAGTACTTTTCTGTTATATGGACACTATGCCAAAATGTATGTATGTATGTAAATGTATGTATGTATGTTTGGCGACAATGGTGTACGTATAACGGAAAAGTGCCTGAATTATTATTTATATATATATATATAAACATAATTGGCGACACAGCAAGTTTTCTGGATTTCTCCCTGTCTCTCTAACCACATTGTTAACAAAACAAAAAATTCACGAAAAACACATTATTTCCCCGATATTTTCCCACAACTAATCAATAAATTTCATGATATTTTATTGTGATTTTAAACCATGAACTTTAGTGCTTTTCTGTTATACGGATACTATGCCAAAATGTATGTATGTATGTATGTTTGGCGACAATGGTGTCCGTATAACGGAAAAGTGCCTGAATTATTATTTTTTTATATATATATATAAAATATAAACATAATTGGCGACACAGCAAGTTTTCTGGATGTGAAAGGCGGAGATGAATTTCATTCATTCAATGACCGTTTTAAAAGTTTCAAGTTTGGATTGAGTGCACCTGAACATAAAAACCGATACCTATTTCTATGTTCATGTTTGAGTTATTTGGATATCTTTTCGTATAGCACAGAAAATCATTTCTCCTGCTTTCGTAATACAGATAAATTCTGGTGTATTTTTTTTTTTCTTCTTTTTATATCATAAGTACTTTTCTACTTTAAATTTTTTAATTGTCGAGTTTCTAAGCTGAAATTTCATTTTTCGAATGCAGTATTTCAAATGTTTTAATAATTACATTCAGCTGTAAGTTTGAAATATTTAAAATATTAAAAGTAAAGGTCAAGTAAATAATTAATAATGCATAACTAAATATGTATAATGATCAGAATGACATATTAAAATGTGTACAGAATGACATGAAAATTTTAAAAAACTGAAATTTTGCACTTGCAACTTAATTGTAAATTTCATTGTTTACATTGGAAACAATTTGTGGATTTTAAGAATTTGCTAAACTTCGTGTCACCAAATTACTAAATCTCTCTCTCTCACTCTCCAAAAAAAAAAAAGGGTTAGTTTAAAAAAATTCAAAGTAGCAAAATACATGCAACACAAAAAGAAAATAAATACGGTAAAATGAAAAAATTACTTTAATAATAGAAATCCATAAATTTTCAACAACGACATCAGACGAACGTATCTCATCTTTCGTTTGTGATAAGGAACGTTCCTTTGGCCCCCTCCACTCATTGGCTGAATTGTAAAGGGCAAAATTGGGGGACAAAATGACTACAGCATTTCTGAGAAAAGAAAAAATCAGAAAATCCACAGAAAATAATTATTTTTGTTGCAAGTTGTGTTAACTGTCTTTATGGTTCGAGTCGATTTCAGACTGAGTGTAGATTTCTGCAAGTTGGATTTGGGTTAACCCGATTTTTCAAAAGTTAGTTCAAGTTCAGTATATTATTTCAGATTAAAACTATACCTATCAGGGCTTGAATTTCAGGGCGGGATTCGCGCGGAAAATTTTGAAATCCTGCCCAAAAAAGATCATGAGCGGGAGCCTCCCGCCCAAAAAATTTCAGCATTTTTGGAGAAATTTGCATTATTTAATTTACCTGCAACCGAACGATAAATTTCTCGATTTTTTTTCCCCCGCAACCGATTGACGGACTTTGTGTTTTTTCCGCTACTGATCGAGGAACTTTGTGGTTTTTTCCGTGACAGATCAACGAACTTTGAGTTTTTTCTGCGACAGATCGACGAACATTGTGTTTTTTAAGCGACTGATCGACGAACCTTGCGTTTTTTGGGGACAGATCGACGAACTTTGTGTTTATTCTGCAATCGATCGACGAAATTTGCTTTTTTCCCATGACTGATCAACGAACTTTGTGTTTTTTGGTGACAGATCGACGAACTTAGCGTTTTTTCCGCGACAGATTGATGAACTTTGCGTCTTTTCCACGATCGATCGGTGAATCTCAATCAAGTAAAATCTAAAGTCAGAAATTTATTTAACAACCTAATTGTTAAGGGTCCCTAACACATTTAATGGAACTTGAAAAATACACTGCATATATAAAACTTAACTTTCTTCCCTTTTTTATAATAAAAATAAACATTTTACATAATCATTCTCAGTTGACTTAATTTTTTCAATGGTATTTTGTCATGTCTGCATTAATGTAATTCTTTAAATAGCACGTAAAAGAATAGTGGGGTTTAAAGATTTTTTTTCTCCCTCCCAAACATTACAACTCCCCTCCATTTAAAAATGTTGGTAGGGAGACTCCCGTCTTTGGAAAAATTGAATTTCAAGCCCTGCCTATAATATGTTTGTGTGTATTGAGGTTTGTATAGATGTTTGTGTGTGTGCTGTTTTTAATACAGACAGTTTCATTTTTCACACGAACCTTTCAAAAAATTCTCATTCTTTGCGCAATCCTTTAACAAAATTCGCATTTTTTTTTCATGATTCTTTAATGAAATTCGCATTTTTTTCTGTATCTTTTTTTTGTCGAGATTCATAATTTTTTCAGCTATCCTATGACGTAATTCGTGTTTTTTTTTCAGCGATAATTTGACGAAATTTGTGTTTTTTCTGCGATTTTTTTTTTCCACAAAATTTGCGTTATTTTCCACGATTCTTTTATGAAATTTGCGTTTTTCCGTGGTCCTTAGACGAAATTTTCTTTTTTCGCAATGCTTTGATAATAATCACATTTTCTCTGCTACCTTTTGATAAGATTCATGAATTTTCAGCAATCCTTCGATGAAATTTGCGTTTTTTCAGCAATCTTTGAAGAAATTCGCATTTTTCTCGCGATACTTTAACGAAATGTGCGTTTTTCAGCGATTTTTTGATAAAATACATTTTATTCCGCAATTTTTAGACGAAGTTTGGCAAGAAAGCGCTATCTTTGGGTGAAATTTCCTGTTTTGCGATTCTTTGACAAAATTTGCTCATCTTTTGTGTAAATCGCGTTTTTCTGTGGCCTTTTAACAAAATTCACGTTTTACATGATCCTTTGATGAAATTAGTGTTTTTCCCGTGATCATTTGACGAAATCTAGGATTTTTTTCCCGTGAAGATTGATTATATGTTTTTAGTCTGCAGGTGCCCTAAAAAGTTTGTGACGCCTGTCACTGCATTGCACGCATTCTGCCACGGTGTATCAAACAAACAAAATTCATCCTAAAGAATTATTATTTCGTTTCTGGAAATGAACAACCGTCAACTCATTGGCTGAATTATAAAGGGTGAAATGTGTAGGCACCGAGTATCATCTATACTATTAATGTCGGTAAACGTCTGTCTGTGTGTGTGTTGTTGTGTCTGGCGTCTGTAAGCACAAAACTCTGCATGCAGACGACGGACATAAGTGCTTTTGGTATAAAAAAATTCGTAAGTGGAGTTTTTAAAATTCATGACATTTTGCGGGAGAAGAGGGGTGCGAACGAATTTAAAAAATGAATCCGCATCAATAATTATGGAGGCGGGGAGGAGTATGTTTTGCCTACACGGGGCGGAGACTTTTCTTTGTTGACACCACTCATATGATATATCGTTCGAAAGGCCTGTGACTGCCTTTTCATGTTATGCATCTGTGTGGTCCATCCCCCCCCCCAATTGGGGCACTTTTCTAAATTTTGCACATACCACTCATGTTATATATCGTTAAAAAGGTCTGTGACCGCTTAATCATATTATGCAACTCCGGTGTCCATCCCCCCACTTTGCCCCCCCCCCCCAAGGGGGTACTTTTGTAAATTTTGCACAATCCCTTCATGTTACGTATTGTTGGAAAGGTCTTTGACTGCTTATTCATGTTATGCATCTCCGGGGTCCATCCCGCCACTTCCCCCCCCCTTTAAGGGGGGCAATTTTCTAAATTTTGTTGACACCCCTCATGTCATATATTGTTGGAAAGGTCTGTGACCGCTTAATGATATTATGCATCTCCAATGTCCATCTCCCCACTTTGCCCCCCCCCCTCCCCCAAGGGGGTACTTTTCTAAATTTTGCAGACAACCCTCATGTCATATATCGTTGGAAAGGTCTGTGACTGCTTAATCATATGCATATCTCCAATGTCCATTTCCCCACTTTGCCCCCCCCTCCCCCAAGGGGGTACATTTCTAAATTTTGCAGACAACCCTCATGTCATATATCGTTGGAAAGGTCTGTGACTGCTTAATCATATGCATATCTCTGATGTCCATCTCCCCGCTTTGCCCCCCCCCCCCCAAAGAGGTACTTTTCTAAATTTTGCACACAACCCTCATGTTATATATCGTTGGAAAGGTCTGTGACCACTTAATCATATTATGCATGTTCCGTGTCCATCCCCTACTTTCCCCCCCCCCCCAAGGGGTTACTTTTTAAAATTTTGCACACACCCCTCATGTTACATATCGTTTGAAAGGTCTTTGACTGCTTATTCATGTTATGCATCTCCTTGGTCCATCCCGCCATTTCCCCCTCCCCAAGGGGGCACTTACCATTTACTTGCACAACAGCGCTAAATGTGTCAGATGAAAGAAATTCCGCGAGTACATGTGCCAGTGAAACTTAGCCAATTGCTGTTCTTCAACCTAGCTTTAATTCAAAGTGGGTTTTTTATTTATTTGAATTATTCTGCAAAAGTTTCAAACATTTTAAAGCAGCTGTGAATTTTATTTTTATGGTACTATCAAGTTTTTTGCCGTCAAATTTTGACGGGTTCCATCTAGTCTTGTTTTATCTCTAACGATGAATGTATTAGAAGATTAATCATTTACGCCTGCGATAACAGCTACCGAGAAATTATTTAAATCTTATAACTTATTTATATAAGAATTGTGTATTTTCTTTTTTGCTACATATATCTTTCCTTTTTAATTGAAAATTATGCACCATAGTCAAACAAAATTGTATTAACCAAAATAATTAAACATAATCTCTAACTAAACAAAATCTTTATGTGGAATAACATTTAATATATTCGTTTTGAACAAATTCGCAATCCATCTGTTACATAAAATCTAAATTACTGAAAATACTGAAAGATATATGTGGGGGTTAGAAAAACAGTGGAGTAAGTCAAAAAATTTGTAAAATCTGGATCACTGAAAGTATATTAATTTCTGTTCAATGTGACAGTGAAATAAGTCAAAGTTCACTTATGCAGTCGCTAAATGGCAATACAAGTGGGACCACTTAATGCAATGGGCTACGGCAACTTTCACTAAAAGCCTTCGTTTCTCAAATCACTAAATTGTGATTTACACTGTAAAAAAATTTCGTAAAAATTCAGTAGATGTACTGTAAATTAACGGTACTTGTACCGTTTTCACTCTTTACGGTATGAGTACAGTACTTCTAAGGTATATTAAGCGTCAAAAAACCGTATATGTGCCATTTCGATTATAAATGGTATTTATACGTAAAATGATTGTTTTTCAGTAAAAAATCGCTATTTATACCGTAAAATAATTATTTTTCAGTAAGGAAAAAGCTGGTAGCCCCGCCTCGGTGTACGGCAACCCCTGAAGTGATGCTCTTTCTTTTGTTACGTAATGCGTACAGGCCTCAGAAGAGGGGGGTGCAGCGGTATATATACTTTAAATATTTTACGGTACATATACCGTCCAGTTAAATTACGGTATATATACTGGTCACAAAGTTGCCAGTATATGTACAGTAATTTTTGACCAAATTTTTTTACATTGTACTCCACTGTCATTCTAAACCCCTCATATGTGAAATGTTGGATGAAAATTCATCTTAGTTATTTTGCTATTTAAGGTTATCGTTTAATTACTAAGTAATAACATGAATCTAAAAATAATTAGGGTAAGATTCAAAATCAGTAAAATATTAAACTGCTGAACTGTTATATCACAACACATATAGTTCCAAATATGCATGTTTACAGTTATATAGAAAGCTTTAATAAAATTTAAAGACAAATGTTATTCAAACTTGAAACCTCTAAAAAAAAATTAAAGAGCAGCTCTAAAAGTGAAGAACAAATGTTCTCTCTGAAACTGGTCTTTAAATAAAAATATTGAGCTAATGTTTTTAGAAAATATGTTTTTTCAACATTAGAATTATTTTGAATTAGTTTGTTTGTCCGACACCAGGATTCCAATTTTAAATATGACTAATATGCAAATTTCAAAGACTTCTCATAAATTTTTGTTTTTTTAGTATGACACATGTTATTCTTAAAAGTCTTTTATGTGAAAATATTTTAAAAATAAATAAATAACTTATTTTAAATACTTTTAACTAGATTTTTTAGTAGCTATCATATTCCAGAAAATAACAGTTTTTTTTCCAATATCCTCCATCAAAAACTAATTAACTTCCTGTTAATTCTGTGATGGAAATATTGATTATTTTCTATTCCGCGAAATGTTAAACTAAAATAGCATTAACGAAACACTGTGATGACAGATGATGGCAAAGTAGATGTGAAATTTGTAACATTAGTTATTATTATATTTTCCCTAGTTTACGGAATAAAAAAAATAAAAATCATAGATTGGTAGTAATTAATGAAATGAAAATGGAATACATTAATATATTTATTTATTAAAAAAATACATGCAACTTATATTTTTTTGACATGTTAATACGTTACTTTTAAATGCTAAAAGGTAAAATTTTCATTAAAATATGCTTAAAAGTTGCTAAAAATGATACAGACACATGTAAAAGATATTAAAACATACTTAATTCCGAGATCTTTCGAACGCAAATGCGTCCATCTCCAAGGGGAACTGCTGATTGATAATACAATTGTCGTTTCCGCTGTGCCATTACGTATAGAAGTTTTAACAAGGGCAGTCTATTAATCTGTAGGGGTGTATGAAAAATCCGTGAGTTCAGGAGCTGGAGTCTGATCATTTCAAACTACTAAACCATATCTTAGGTACGTTATAAGATAAAGAATCATTACAAAACCGACTATCTTAAACGACCATCCACAGCAGTATCGAGGTTAAGTCAACGACAGAATATATATATATTGATTTTGAAAACGCTGAAATTATAGTACCAGCAAAGAATGGTTTTACTGCTAAAATCAGAGAATCATTGGTCATTTTGAGTACTGAAAATAGAGCTTGTAATGATTGTTTATCTTATAACGTACCTGAGATATGGTTTAGTATTTTGAAATTATCAAAGACTCTTGCGCCTGTTCACGGATTTTTCATACACTCCTACATATTAATAGACTAGCCCTTGTTCAAACTCCGATACGTAATGACACAGTGGAAACAACAATTTTATTATCAGTCAGCAGTTCCCCTTGAAGATGGACGCATCTGCGTTTGAAAGATCTCGGGATTAAATATGTTTTACTATCTTTTACATATGTCTGTATCATTTTCAGAACATTTTAAGCATGTTTTTAATGAATATTTTATCAGTTTTAACTACAATTAGTCTAGCATTCCACTTTAAATTCCTTTTTGAATTTTTGTGCTATGCTAAAATGTTTAAACTAAAAACATAATATATACAGTAAAATAAATTTTAATAGATTGTTGATATGTTTCGGCTCACTCAAAGCCATTATCAAAAACAAATGAGAATATTCTATAATTGTGCGGTCTTTGAAGTTATTATTTGAAATGCTATCATTTAATTTTCATGTACTTTTTAAAAATTGCGCACGTTATTTTTTTTTTTTTTTACTTGGTTGTTTCTTTCCATATTTGTAACCATGGAGTCACTCGAGCTACAATTTCGGTAAGTTAAACGATGCTGCATCGTTACATATTTTATTTTTGCGTGTTACTATCTCTATGGTTTATCTTATTATCGATGGATAGTATAGACTGGAGGGAAAATTATTTTACTTTCACTGAAATTTATTTGGATGGTTTCTGCTTGAGAAACCAAGTGATAATTTGTTATATTTTTATTTAAATATCGGTGTTAATATCTGTTTAATGGACGAAAATAACTCTTGAGTAATGACTTTTATTGAATATGTTGTGAATTTGGAATATGAAATATGAGAAAGAATATATCTTTAAAAGCATTAAGATGTTTTTATTTGTGTATACGTATTTGTCGAATAATGAATATGTAACGTGCATAAAAGTATACCCGTTAAAAGAGCATTATTATTATTTTTTTAAAACAGGCTATATTAATTTTGAATTATTTGTTTCCATTTAGTCAATATCTGAAAATCTCATGAATCAAAGTTCATAGTGCATTTTAAATGTACATATTAATTTCAGATTCTTTATAAGGATTTTATTTATATTTCTGTATAATTTTTATTTATTTCTAGAAAGATACTATGTTGAATGTTTCTATAAAATGCCTTCTTTTTTTACACTTTATTTAATATAGGATTTTCTCCGGTTGTCCACTTTTCGAATTATTTCTATAACATTTGCATTTTACTTTATTTTTTAAAATTAATCAGTAACATTAGGAGGATTCAAAACTATTTTATTTTAGTCTTCGATAAAATGTGTGTTTCTTACTTTTTTTAAAAAGAACTTCCAAAGAAAATAACTGAGACTGCAAAAGAAGAAAGATGCATGAAAAATGAAACAAAAAAATAATGATAGATATTGTGAATACCCGAAAGTCCTCTGGAAAATAGAAGAATAAACTGCAGAAATATCTATATCATTTTGCTATCATTTTGACATCGTCTCGGAATTTTGAAAGTATTAAATAATTGTGAAAAAATACAGGTAATGGTTTTTTTCAGATATTGCTCATTATGTTAGATAAAAGAAAAACGCTTGCGAAATTAGCTGCGCTGATATTCAAGCACAATAAGATATATAAAAATATACAGGGTTTTTTAAAAATGACCGGTATATTTGAAGAATCAATAAAAACTAAACGGACAGTAATAGAAATACACCGTTTGTTGCAATATGCTTGGGACAACAGTAAATTTTCAGGCAGACAAACTTTCGAAATTAGTTACAATTTTCAACAACAGATGGCGCTGCAGTCTGGAAAAATCTAAACCACGATTTTTTCCACATATCCACCATGCGCAGCAATAATATGGCGTAGTCTCTGAACGAAATTACCAGAAACCTTTGTAAACGTGTCAGGCGGGATGGCTTCGCATGCAGAAGAGATGTACTGCTTCAGTTGTACAATTGTTTCTGGATTGTGGCGGTACACCTGGTCTTTCAAGTGTCCCCACAGAAAGAAGTCACAGGTTTACAAAGGTTTCTGTTAATTTCGTTCAGAGACTACGCCATATTATTGCTGCGCATGGTGGATATGTGGAAAATATCGTGATTTCGATTTTTCAAGACTGCAGCGCCATCTGTGGTTGAAAATTGTAACTAATTTCGAAAGTTTGTCTGCCTGAAAATTTACTGTTGTCCCAAGCATATTGCAACAAACGATGTATCGCTGCCCGTTTAGTTTTTATTAATTTTTCAAATATACCGGTCATTTTTTAAACACCTTGTATGTAATGAACAGATCTGGAAGAAGAAAACACGCAACACACTTTAATTATTCTGCTTCAAATTATTGTACTTATTTATCTGACTAATGTACCGTGCAAAACTTAACAACGATGTAATGTTTATACTGACAGCCATAAAAGTTTATGAAAGGGTTTGTTGCGATCAGTACAATGAACACCAGTAGAAATGTGAATCGTATGTAAATATCATCAGCAAGTCGTCAGCGGTTACGTTAGAGTTTTCAAAACGCATAAAGTCAGAGATCGCAGTGTAAGACTTCAATAAAAAGAAATACGAAATCCATTGTTTAAAGACATTCACAGCAAGTTTAAGAGCCTATTCTAGTCCCGCGAAGAAATGCTCAAGCTGATGTTGAGTCTATGGGAACGTTCTTGGCAGATTTCTCGCTCGCATTTAAATATTTTTAAAGGCTTTGTTTTTGCATAGGACAGCTGAGGTCGAACTATCACGTTGTTAGTTTTTACTTTTTTGATTTTGGTTGCAGTTTTTTTTATAAACGGACATTTCCAATTTTGGAACCGGTTCTGAAAGTGAAAGTACCCTTCTATAAAAAAACTGGAACCAAAATTGAAAAAGTAAAAACTTACAACGTTAGAGATCCACCTCAACTGTCCTATGCAAAAAACATCATTTAAAAATATTAAAATGCGAAAGAAAAATCTGCCAAGAACCTTCCCATAGACTTAACATTAGCTTGCGCGTTTTCTCACATTACTGATGTAGGCTATTAAGTGAGTTTTACGTACACTATGACTAGAAGAAGCCATCTGTGTGACTTAGCACGGGGACGAATGATCGGCAAGCTTGAGGAGGGACGTATTGTGACGAGTCTAGAGTTTACGAGTCCTAAGAGTTTAAAATCAACAAAAAAGCGCTTGGATATCTTTCCAAACTACAGGAAGAAATTTGAAACTATAGAAATACAGCTATCAGAAAGGATAGCTGTGGACCGGCAAGACAAACAATGTCGATATATCGAATGAGCAATATATTGTTCTGCTTGCGAAGAAAACTCGGAAGCAATCAGCGAATAACATAGCTCAGAAGATTTACCGCAATTGGACGATAAATATCGCGGTTTACTGTTGCCGGAAGACTTAATAAAGGTGCCTTGTACGCCCAACGTTTGAACTCTGCATGCCATGGACCGCTCATGGATCCATCAGCGGCGCATTTAGACAGGTGTAAAGAACACCAAGACTGGACATCTCATCAATGGAATCACGCCCTATATATCGATGAGAGTGGTTTCAGTGTCAAAAGCGATCCTTAACGCCATTGCTATAAAAACAGGTAACGACACCGTTTTCTTCTGCTAACATCAGGGAAAGAGGATGCTTAGGTGGTCCTGACATGCTGATTTGGGGAGGTTGAACGGACTGACTGAGTTTCAAATTTCCGACAGAGGTACTGTACTGGCACCGGAGATTGCTATTGTCATTAGATGATTTTCGCCTACGTGCGTCTGCTCCGATGTGCTACTGACCACATGAGACTCTTGCTGATGAGGAGCTGCTAGAAAGTTCAGATATCGTTACAATGTATTGGCCAGGATACACCCCTGATTTAAATCCATGGGACACATGTGGGTTACTTGGGTCCTTTCGACACGATCACATCCGATACCGAACGTTCCACAATTTAAACAGATACTCACTGAGGAATGCACACTCTTACCTGAACAACTGTTGGGTAATCTAATGTTGAGTATTGAGAAAAGGTGCCCAGCAACCATTGCAGTTATGGAACTTTATATCTTTTATTGACATCTGTCTGTTTTTCTCCACCTTTTGCAGACAATTTTTTGTGCAGACGTTACTTTTTTCATTAAGCTTTATTTTTGTTTGTTTCCATACTGTGTGCATTTTATTCCTTTTTGCACTAGCATGCATTATTCAAACTTTGATTACAAATACCGCCTGTGTATTTTCAATGTCATGTCTCCGAGGTAATTTCTTGTGGAGTAACGATAAAAAAGTGCTTAAGTTTTGCATTGTTGCATTGGTTGTATAAAAAAATATATAAGTAAAAATTTTTCTAAGAGTAATGCATACAAATTTAAGTTTGTAGAAATACGAGAATAGAAGTATAAAGTAATAATAAAAATAATAATAAGAAGAAGAAGAATTGTAATATTATAATATATGTTGTAATATTTAAATGGAAATATACAAAACATAATAATTCATAATTGCTAAAGTAAATACACAAATGATTTCTTATGCGTACACTTGAACAAATATAAATTCCAAATGCATACAATAACATTCTATATAGTGATTTTTTAAAACTACCTTACATGAAGGATGACACTTGTTGATGGAAAAATTATTTAATATAACGACCAATATGGGTGGAAATCTAAATACTTTTTTTATTTCAAATTCTAATTAAGATAAGCTATACGTTTCATGGCATCGACTTAATTTTTATCCTTTTTTAGCTTAAAATGTGGACATTTCGATATAAGAGGGTTTAAGTTGTAAAATTTGAATTATATATTATAATTTAAAATTGTTATACATTTATAACAAAAGATTGATTAAAATTGTATAGCATAAGATGGTTTATTGGAGAAACACTATCCATCTCTATCGATGTTTTTCTCTTCTTTTTGTTTTAATACAGCATTCTTTTATTTGTCGAGTAATATTTCTGTAGAACATTTGCGTAAATGCTATTCACGATTCTATAATGTACACTTAAACTAGTCGGATATGCCAATCCCAAAACTTTCCTCTATCTCATACACGTTAATGCATCAAAATTCGCTATCACACTGCCAAAAAAAATCAATATTTTTCGCCATTCAGCTGCTTACGAATCGTCGGGTTACCTGGATGCGAGCAGCCGATGTATTATACTAAACTACGAAAACCCCTTCTGGCCTGTACCGGCAGGGAAATATAGCCTCCCTAATGATTGGTTTTGAGATTTTAGCTAATTCTACTGATAATCCCTGAAGCTAAAATGAACGGAACCCGATTAAAGAAGATACATTCCCAGTTCAACTTACTTTTGTCACCAAATTTGGTGATATTTCGCCAAGTAACACCAAGCTTCGCGAGAATTTGACGTTGGCTAATATAAATATATACTGATAAGCATGTAAGTGTTGAAACGATGGTTACAACAATTAAAGAAAATTTGGCGAAACCATGTTCACTAAAACTCATAAATTAAACCCGATTTTGGAGGAATCCTGCTGTATTGTTTCAAAATGTCAACCACCCTATAATTTCAAACTGATATATCTCATCTATTTTTTAAGATAGGGGCAAAACAAAAAATGCTCTAGAATCCTTGGATCAAGGTCGAACATTTAACATAAATAGTTTTTAGGGTTTCTAAGATTTTTGTACAACTTTTAGAAATTGAAATATTTAAATGGCTATCACAGCGCCCCCCTCCAGGCGCAATATCCCTGCAATATACCTGCAGGCAAACATATACAAAACATATACAAAAAAATTGGCTATGTATCTGCATAACTTAATACATTTTTCGATGATACAATAGTGAAAATGGAACAAAAATCACAGGCGCATCGCCCCCTTTTGTCGAAATATCCCCAAATTCAACTTGGACTTGCAGGCTATAGTCAAAAACATATACAAAAAATTTGGTTCAGTTACCTACATAACTTCATACACTTTTCGATGATACAATAGTGAAAATGGAACAAAAATCGCGATCACCAGCGCTCTCTTTCGTCGAAATATACCCAAATTCAAGTGCGACCTGCTGGTCATAGCCAAAAACACAGAAAAACAAAGTTGGTTCAATTTAAGGCACAACTTCATACACTTTACATTGATACTATGAGGACGGACAGACAGACATTTTGTAAAAACTTGTTTTTTGGAATCTCTGACCCCTAAAACGTCTAAATCCGTCGAAAAAGTTTCGATTACAGTACTTTCTTTTATTATAGATAGAAGAAAGTAAAAAGACAAATGCTTCGTAATCCCCGATTCTGAAGCATTTGTCTTCAAGCATTTGAAGTCTTTGAATTTCAAGCATGTAAAGCATTTGAAGTCTTTCAAGTCTTTGAAGCATTATCTTGCCGAAGCGCATTCTTTTTCATTAGAAACCTCAGAAACCAAAATGATTTCGAGATTTAACTCTTTAAATCTCAAGCTTTAAAAAACTGAATGACCTTAAAATCCCCCCAAAATCCCCCAAAATGCTCGTTTTTTCGCTCCGCCCTTTTTCACTAGGTAAGTAGTGGAAATGACGTCGCTGCATTCAAATTTCTACAAGTGTTACATCCCCTGTTTATTATTGTGAATATTGCTCCAGTTACTGAAAAAATAACCCCGTTTCTCTTTCTGTACTGTCTAGAAAATACCCACACATTACCCCATTCATCACTGAGAGAGACCATCCCTTTGACAGCGCACCAACTCATTTAGGGGAAGAAAAATCATTTCCGCTATCAAAGGCTATTATGGGTTTTAGAGCTTTCGGATGATTTTTGCTATTGCGGGATTCAAAATGTTAAAGAAGCATCTATAAAAACAATGTTTCTAATGCTGCCTCACTTATTTTTGGAAAAGGTTTTCTTTGAACTTTTTGCAGTGTAAAAATCAGTTTTTTCAACCCGTAAAATAGGTTTTTTTTAATTTTACCAATTTCAAGTAAATGTCGTTATGTTCCAAAAACCATATTTTACAGACAGAAATGATAACTTCACAGCATTGACATTAACATTATAATTAGTATTATTTGTTCCTCTTACATGTATAAATTCAATTAAGCAGCTGAAAATACTTAATTAAAGAATCGTTACCTTATGACTATTTCTTTAAAAGATGGTTGAAAGTGAGTGATATTATCACTCACATTTAAACAAAGTGCTATAAAAAAAAACAGATTCATCGCAATTCTGGTGGTTTCTAGTGGTTTCTTTTGTCAGATATAACATATAGAATGCAAGAAAAATAAGACCAACGAGGCGGACAAATTTTTTATTCTTCTCGTAAAAGAGAATTAAAGATGAAACTAGTAAACACGAAATAATATAACTGTTTTTGTAAATCAGTTATGTTATTGACAGCTGGCTGAAATGAAAAATGTAAGTGGGACGTATCATCACTCAACTTTAAACAAAGTAAAGTATTAGAAATAAAAAACAAATTCATTGCAATTCATTAGTGGCTTCTTTCGTTAGCTATAACACAAAATATTATAAATCAAGAAGGATCAAGAAGGGGGCGGATTTTTAATTCTTTGCGTAAAATAGATTTAAAGAGGAAACCAGTAAACACGAAATAATATGTATGTTTTTGCAAAAGTTGGCTTAAATGATGAAGGTAAGTGGGAGATATCAGCACTTACATTTAAACAAAGTATTAGAAATATGGGATAAAAAATTAAATAATATCCATTTATGCATCAATATCCACAAAATACAAATTCAATGATTTAATTTATAGACACGTGAAATTGCAAGATTATTTCAAGACTCGCGATAGACAAAAAAGGAGCGAGAAATAAGTTGTTGCTCCATAGTTTTTATCTCAACATGGGCTGGAAATCCGTTATATGACAACTAAAGGATTTGAGCCAGAATTCTAGGTGAATTCAAGTATTTGTGTTTACGAATGTGATATAATATTGATTTGTATGAATTGTCGTTATCTACCCATCATATTTGTTCGAGTAGGTAATAAATATTGTATAAAATTGAAAACTGGAGAGATGTATTCATTAGTAGTTATTTGCTAAGTCAAAACTTAAGGAATTGTAGAATTTTAAATAAGAAATACTACAGAAGTAAAAAACAGAGTTCATTGCAATTCATTAATGGGTTCTTTCGTTAGCTATAACACAAAATATTACAAGTAAAGTAATATTTTGTATAATATAATAAAGTAATATATAATAATAAAGTATTTATATAATAAAGTAATATATAATAAAGTAATATTTACTCTAAACATCAACAAGGGGGACGGATCTTTAATTATTCGAATAAAAGAGAGTTAAAGAGGAAAGTCACACGAAAATATACCCGAAAAATTAATAAATTTTTTGCAAAAGATAGCTGAATAGAAGAAGATAAATGGGAAATATCATCGGTGATATATAAACAATGTAAAAAAAGCGCTAGACGAAAAAAACAGATTTCTTATAAATATTTATCTGGATAGTTCATTCATCTAAACACTTTTAATTTACAACTATGTGTTCATAACTCTTATGTTTTCATTTTTATTAATATTTGTGTTTTTATATTACTGGTTGTCGCTATGTTTCACAAGTTTCAATAATTTAAAAAAAAATAATTAACGGATTAACATACATATATATTAATAAATCTTTGTAATTAAATATTTTATATAAAGAAAACTGATTAACTTGCAATTACAATCGAAATAACTGACAATTTAGAATCACTCTTTTTCTTTTAAGCTGAAATTTTAATATCTACGATTTCAGAAAAAAAGGCCCATCATATATTCTGCAAATAAGTTGCAAGAAATTTGAAAAGATATGCTAATACTTTCGAAAAGATACTTCTCTTTCAGTCATAGCTTTCATTTTCAAAAATGGAGAAGTCAATAGTTTCCAAATGAAAAAATAAAGAGAAATATGCCTTCTCTACGTTTGGGTGCTCTTTCTGAATCACCCCTATCTTCTTACACACTTATGCTTATCATTTTCTTATTTACACGAGTTTTGCATATAAATGCTAATTCTATCTGTAAAAATGAATAAATCGATTGAAATGCAAAGTAGGGATGGGCAAAACAGTTACTTTTCTGCAATGAGTTGTCTTTTTCCCGCTGTTATACATTCCAATAAGCTATTAAATACATTACGTTTTTGAACTCTCTATACACTCTTCTAATGGCTGCTTTAATCGAATGACCTGTGGTGTCGCAGACAGTATCATCACAAAGGAGCGTTATTGGATTATTATTTTTCAGTAAATAGACAATTTATTCTTTTAAATGCTCTTATGGAACAGCTCTTTAAATACATGATGTGTAGAAAAAAAATTAATGAACAGCAAAAGTAACCAAATTAAATTCTGAATTTAACTGTTTCAGTGATTCATAAAAAGAGTAAAAGAGTTCCAATAACCTATTAATAAAAACATAAAGTTTACATATTTAACGTTTACATAATTAAATACATAACATTTTTCAAATCTCTATACACTCTTCTAATGGCTGCTTTAATCGAATGATTTGTGGTGTCGCAGACAGTATCATCACAAAGTAGGGTTACTAAATTATTACGTTTAATAGACAATTTATTTTTTACATGTTCTTAAGGAACATCCTTTTAAATACATAATGTGTAGAAACAACCTTAATAAACAGCAAAAGTAACCGAAATAAATTATTAATTTAACTGTTTCAATAATTTATAAAAACAGGCACTTCTTCAATCTTCCAGGCAACATTAAAAAAAGAGACATAAAATCAGCATTAGTATGAACACATACTTTGCTATTATTTTTCCATTGTCTTTCAACTATTTTTCTATTTAGGCCTTCCTATTACATGGCCTTGAAATTGTAACTTGCTGAAATACTATTGTTAATGTGCTCTAAATATGGGTAGGGTATTGGATTCAAGATTCAGCGCTGTTAGTATTCTTGACCATATTGCCCCAAAATAATTTAAAAGAAACTGAAACTATAATCTTGAACAATTAGAGAATAAGCATCATGATTGATGAATCTACTACTATTGTTACAAAATCAGCAACAGTAATGTGTCTGGGGTGACCTTTATCTGTAGATGATGAACCTGTATCATTCTTTTGGGATTTAATCGAACTCAAAACCACTACAACACAAGCTATTATGAAAGCCTGTTTAGACAATTAAAAAAAATATGGTATGAATGAAGAAATTAAAAAAAAAAGTTTAGTTTCCTTTGCTTGTGATGGAGCATCTGTCATATTGGGTAGAAATTCAGGAGTGGCAACAGAGTTAAAAGATTATTTCCAGCTTTGTTAACTTGGCACTGTTCAAAAGAGACAAATTAGATTTAGCTGTTAGTGATACAAGAAATGAAATGCAATGTGTCAATTATTTTCAGATTTTTTTTTATAAGTTATATTCATTATACAACCTTTCTCCTCAAAATGAGAGAGAATTAACGGCATGTTAATCTACTTTAGACTAAAGGTTGAACAAAGTTAGTAAACTTTTTCCCCATAAGGTGGGTTTCACCTAGTCTTAGAACTGTAAAAGCTGTTTGAGGTGGTTAATCAGCTTGACAACACACTTCAATGACGCAAAAGAAGATAAATTAGGAAAGTCCAGAGAAAGAGAATATGAAAGGCTCTATAAACATTTCACTTCACTGCAGTTTGTTATGAATTTAATAATCACGCATGATGTACTTACTGAATTAAATGAACTGTCTCTATCCCTTAAACGTCAAGATATAACTTTTCTCGATGCAAACACTCATATTAAACGAACAATCAAAGATTTAGAGTCTATGCGTGATGTTTAAGAGTCATCTACAGCTATTGCTGATAAACCATTTAAAAGTGTTGAATTACCGGACTATTAAAAAGTTACACAGATCAATCATTCTCAGTTCTTCAAAAGTCTTGTGACAAATTTAAATAATAGATTGATTGAGAGCACAAGCAGGTTCGTCACACGAAAGTAAAAACATATCGAAAAAAAGCAGGATGTCATGATGATTTTATACAAGATATAAATGTACTGTTTAAGAAGAAATGGCCATCGGATGTGGGCATGAGATATGACGAAGACAGTATTTCCAATTTGTGTAATTTATTTAATTTTCCAGATAAAACGAAATTCATAAATGCTTTCAGGCAGTTTATTGATAATGGAAATTAGACTAGAGAGCTAAATTTTTTGCTCCAGACAGTGAAAACTATACCCATTTCAACGTCTGATTGCGAAAAAGAGCCTTCTGTTGTATGAATAACATTATGACCGTTGGGTAAAATGCACTCCTTACTGTCAGTTCATTTAATTCATAAGCCGTGTAGGACTTCCCTTAAAATAATTTTGTCCTGAACCTATGTGGAACCTATGTGGAATCTTGGTTGCGATCAGGAAGAAGATTAACAGACGAGACACCTTGTTATAAATCACAGAGCATAGAAATCACCTCTCATTATCGTTCTTTATGGAAACGTCTAGCATAGATATGCCAGTAAGTAAGATATGGATTTATTTCTGTTATTTCAATTAAATTTGGTTCATAATGGTAAATGTTATTATAAGATTGATTAAATGTTGCCTTTAGATAAATTGTATTCAAAAACCATACTATAATAACTAGAATATAATAATTATAACTGTTAATTAAAAAAAAACTTGGCTTTTGGCTTAGCAGAAATCCGGTAGCATCAACATCTACAATATGAAAATGTGAGTTACCACAAATAATTTTTTTACCCACTACAGAACTGTTCTGGGGAATGTGGCATATTTTTGCAACCAATTTCAGCGTCGGTGATTAAAATATATATGATATATTAAATTTTACAATTAACGAAACTGACCATCTCATTGGCGCACCAGCAAGGCCGCAAAGAGAGTTGCCATAACAACATCTCACAGCCTCCTGCAATGTTAAATTTCTGCTAGTCGGATTATTCTTATAGCTCGAGTCGAAGGCAGTCATCAGTAATCTGGTTCCCATTCATTTCACAGTGCATCGGGCTGTGAAAATTTGCTCCTGCACCCCCCCCCCTTTCCCGTTTTCTGGTGCGCCAGCTGACGGGCAGTTTCGTTTTCTGTAACATTTATCCTATAATATACATCAAAATCATCGGCATTAAAATTGGTAATATTGTTCTCAGAAAATTTATTCGTTAATTGGATCCTTTTATAAGACTTTCATCATGCAGTGCATTTTTTATGTAAGAATATACATTTGATGATATATAGATTTTATTGGCAAATAGTTTAGGCTTTTAAATTTTGATGACCCTTTTTAAATATTTAAAACAGTTTGTGCTGCATCAAATGAGTTTTACTTTATAAGCGTAAGAAGAAAAAACAGCTTAGGATTTTTTTAATTAAAGTTTTGGGTTATATAAATTATATTTTGAATAAAAGAAGAAATATAAGTTGTTTAAAAATTCTGGTTTGCGTATATATTAAATTGAATATACATGTATATGCTACATTTTTAGATCAATTCCAGCGGTCAATGAAAAATAAAACATGCCAAGTATCCCATATTTTAATGCATTCGTGTCAAGAAGTTAACATAGTAGAAACCGAGACGTAAATAGACGAAATAAGGACACTGTTGAACTGTAATCCATTTATTGAAACTCTATCAATTTCGTTTCTCTACATTACGATGCTCTTAATGTATTCCCATGCTAAATAATACTAGAACATGTACAAGGTCTGTAATTCCAGTATAATTTTATTAGACACTCATTTCGGCGGGAAAAAACTGCTGTTTGCCTCCGTACAGCTCATTTTAAGCTCGGAACGCGGATGAACAATTCCGTAACACTTAACCTATTTTACCCAATGGATGCTTAATTTCATCTCGCACTATACTTTCGTTAGGAATTATTATTAAAGGGATGCGTCTCTCAGATGCTTTTGGCGGGAAATAATATTCTCGAATGTAGATAATATAATCGCGGAAAAACTAATGGAACAATTTCGACTTTTGCGTATTGCGACAGAATAAGTTTCTCGATAAAAAAAAACAATTTAAAAGAATGATTTTCTAGACTATTAGGAAAGGGAAAATGTTAAAATTACATAGATTAAAAAAATAAAAGAGATTTAAATGCGGGAATAAATAGGGAATATTTATAATAGAATTTAGAATTTAAGAAAATAGGTATTTTAAGAAGTAAAAGACTAAATAATACTTATGAAACGTGATTTTTACATCTTATTTGACAGGAAATCAAATGTGAATTCAAGTAGACTAGGAAAAAAAAGAGTTTTAAATATGGACAATAATGGAATATTTTTAAGAAAGGAAATATTTTACTAAACTAGTGTTGTAAATGGAATATTAATAAAAGGAATTTTTTATAGAATAAATTTGATAGGTTATGAAATTTTAAATTTTGTAATATATATATATATATATATATATATATATATATATATATATATATATATATATATATATATATATATATATATATATATATATGTATATATATATATATATATTATTGACAGACACTAATTTTTACAGCATAAAATAAAATAATCGGAACAAAGAATTACATATTGTATGAAAGCACACTTATGTTCATCCGTTCTAATATTTTATCAGGGCAGGTCAAGTTCGTCAGCTGCTTATGACATTTAGAAATTGGTTCCTTTTTTCACCTAATGGAACATTTTCTTATATATTGACTAGAATGAAATGTCCTCGTGTTCTGTATTTTCTTAACTCATATTTATGAGGGTAGATAAAAAAATATAAGTATGTGTGATATTTATTCGTGTGAACAATTAGAAAAATATTCAACCTCAAAGCAATAACATATTACATATTAACGGTAATAAATATGAAATACAATACCATATAAGAAAGAATTTAATATATGAAAAAAAAATTAAAAATTTTTAATGACAAAAAATTAAGAAAAGAAGGATTTCATTTTATTATTTTTTTTATCCGTGTAAAATTATAGAGAAAACGATTTTACACTGAGTTTATGATTTGCGTGTTACAAAATTTAATTTAAGGTCAAGGCTTAAATAATAAAAACGGGATTTAGAATGCAAATTCGTTTTAAAACTGCAAGTCTTATGCTTTTATTTAAATATATTATTTTGTTAAATTAATTAAATAACTTATATTGTCTTTGCATATATAAGATAAATATTTCCATTCTTAACATTCTGCGCCCGGCTATACAAGTTAAAAGCCTTCACACTCTGAGAACAGCAAACTAAATATAAAAAAACACAGTGTATTGATTCTGGTACGAACTCATCCAAACATTGGATGGGAAACAATGTATTACTTCCATTGTTGTAGAGAAAAGAGAAATAATAAAAATATTCAGACACGTGGCTTTTTAACGTATTTTTTAATTTACAGGTTAAATTTTGGTAAACATATTTCTGCATGTGTTATTTTGTTTTTATAAGTGAATAAAAATTCATACATACTGTGACGTCACGAGAATAGCGTATATTGGGTTTATTTTATCTGTATGCATTATAGCTTTATTGATGCAATTTGTTTCATTACAATTAACTAGACAATATAATTTTATTTGAATTCTTGGTGATTAAGCATAAAAGTACGTATATATAATAAGGGTGAAAAGTTTGCGCCGGTGAAAATAACGCTATGCTTTGCTTGGAATGTATTTTATATTGATAAAAGTAAAAAAATGGTATGATTGTGACAACATAACGTAATTTTCACAGATGTTTTATTTGTTAATTATAAAAATTAGAATTAATTGTACTTTTATTGATTACTTTATCTTGATTGCATACCCTGATTACATGTTAGCGATTCTTTTTTTTTAAACAAAATTATACGTAAGATGAATAAATTTTTTAATAAAAAATTCAGAAAAGTAGAGGATTTTAGAAAAAATAAATTATTAAGAGCAGTGTTATGGTAATAAAAAAAAAGAAAAAAAAAGCTTGAAACGATTGCGGTACATTAAGACGTTTGAACTTAAAACAGTATAAAAAGTTCGTGTTTGTTTCCGGCTAATATACCATAACAAATTTAGGACTTCATAATAAAAGGCAAATTAGGGAACAGATGCTACAGACGTACCTTTGTTGGCGAGATTTTTGTTTATGCCATTTTGGCAGGATAATACGGGTACCTGTTAGGCCTAGCTTACGAAAAAAACATGTTAGTTTTATTTTATTATGAAACAGTTTATTTTATTATATTAAACACACAACTTTATTATAAAAATCCCACAATTTTTATTATAAACACATGCAAATTATTTTATCACACAATGATTAATATATTATAAAACACACAGTATTTAATTTAATATAAAACGCACACAATCTGTTCTACCGGGTTATCATACAAAGCAAAATCTCGCCAAAATCACCGGTTTCCCAGGCATAAAATCGCCATTTCGGCACCAAAAAGATACCCCAGTGCATCCGCGACATCTGTACCCAAATGAGAACAATATCTATACATGTTTCCTTTTACTAATTAAGAAAGATCTATAATTTCTTGTCTGTTCTGTTATCTTATTTACACAAGATTAAAAATTTGTTGTTAAAACTCCAGAGTATCTGACCTTAACGTTACAGGCAATTTTCCGTATTGTCCTTAAGTGAATTTTCTTTAAGTGAAATGCAATTAAAATTGAACTTCATTTTCTATATTTACGTGTCTTAAATATTTTAGTTGTGTTTGCTTACAAAGTCACTTTAATAATGAAATGTCACATCATGAAATAATAACACATTTTAAGTTGTTATCAAAATATCATGCTGTCTTGCTACTTTTGGTCTAATAATACTCCCCATGTCTTAAGCTATAACGTCTGTATGCTATCCATGCAATCATTTTCAGATTAATGTCGTAAGTATCACGAGAAAACGTGTTTGGAATTTACTTTGCATCGATCGTACGACAGTGTACTACCAGTATGACTGCCAATATATTAAATCAATACTTGTCGTATTATCGATGCACATTTTAACATCTACTTATACATGCACATTAATAAGGTGGAAATATTGTACTTTTATAACACTGACAAAATGACGATCAAATTTATTCTTTGCAGATCAATTTGTTTTTAGATTTGCATAAAAAATATTCCAAAGTAAAAGTGATGAATTACAAAAAATGATATTTTTTAAATTATGATGCCATTTTAGAGTTATTTTTTCCCATTTTTGCCATGTGAACATTTTATTTTTGTTTACTTAAATCGTAGATTAGAGAAAAAAACTCAAACGAAAATGTTTTGTCTCTATGAAAATAAAATAATTAAAATGTTAAATTTTTATATCAAGCAAAAAGAAAAAGAAAAAAAACGCTTGAACGTCTTGTCAAAATAAATTTATTCAATTAGAAAAAAAGTAATTTTATTCAAAATTAAAAAACAAATTCTTAAAAAACATTTAAATTTAAAGATTATTTTTTATTTCTTAATTTATATGTTTTAATACTTTCTGTCTGTGATTTAAATTCCATTTAATGCTGCTTCATTTTTTTTTCTCAGAAGAACATTATTTAAAAAAAATATGTCAATTTTTACTATTTTATAAAAATATTTTTTATTTTCTATAAAACATCAATTTGGATTATTTTATTGATTCAAATTTATCAGATTTTTTTTTCTTTTAATTCATATAAAAATGCATGGATAAATAACGCGTTAGTTACGTTTTAAAATTAACTCATTTCCTTGCTCGTACAATTATGTTGTATAATTATAATTTAAAAAATTGAAAATCTATAAAATGTCCTCATCCATTAGGTGTACAGGCGAGTTCCGCCCGTTTTAGCATTTGTTATTAATAAGTATCAAATAAAAAAAAAACCTCAATCAGTATGATAGTTTCGACTATCTACTTTTACTGCTCGAGTAGCTAATGGATTCCGTGGCCAGAAAAAAAAAGAAAAATACTTTTAATTTCTATGCTATGAATACATAGGTACACATTTCTAATCTATTGTTTTCACACCTCATTTTCAGTCTTGCATTTCTGCATTAATAAGCTGTTTTCTAAAAATATCAGACATGGTAAAAAAAGGGTAGAATGGCTGGAAAGTGCGCTTGATCTGGTAAAATGTCCAGTTAGTCTTGATCTGGTAAAATGTCCAGATAGTTTAGGCTTTGACAAGCCACGGATCTGCAATGTGCCCTGGCCTTGTCATACAGTATTGTTATGGGTACTGGTAATATCAACGTTTGTGCCTGTTTTATTGCATTTTTGCTCACAAAAGTTTTAATTGTAAAGCCTAAAGTTCGCCAGAAAGAATTTATCCTACTTTTTCAGGAGATCGTATTATACACCCCCTCCCCCCCCCCCCCCCCCCCACCAAACCACATCCCATCAAATACCAAGCACTACTTTTCTATTGTATCCAAACTTAATATTTCGCGCCTGTAATCTGTTTGTAGAGTATGATCAGTTGTGTTTTCTTGTTCAAGAATTATTAAGCTATACATAAGCTTCAAATAACGCCATCCAATAACAATTGATAGAACGTTTCTGTACACCTAAAATTTATGTAACCTTTTTAACACTTTCCAACGTAGTTGAAAAGTGTTTATGACTTCAGTTTGTCTGGCCGTATGGCCATCTGTCCGTCTGTCCGTGCTCTAACTCCTGTAAATATGCTCGGATTGCTCTGCAATTTTTATATGTTATTGTCGTTATCTATAGCATGTTCCCTATTTCAACGGAAGTGTGTAGCACTTATAGTTTTTTTACAGGGACACTCAAAAGAATTCCGTTACATTGCGGTCTATGGGGAAAAATCATTTACGGTTTATTTAAATAATGTTTCACTATTTTAAACACATTGAAATTTATATATATCACTAAGGCGCATTACAAGAAGCTTACTACAGAATAGTGTGGGTATAGCAGTCATCGTTCATTTACAGGGACACACAAAATAATTCTCTACTGTTTGTTAACAATAATTCCTGGAAGTGCGTTTTAAGTTACTGAACGTGATTTTAATTTGAACTCGCTTTTTGTCTATTACGTGGTGTGTATAAATTCTGTGGATCCTATACAGGGAAGCGAAAAAGTTCGCGAACACATTTCCGTTTATGGACAGAAACTCCAGACGGAGAATTTTAAACTGTGCTACGCGTTTCCTAACTTTACTGAAATTTAGCATCCTATGTAGTATATATACAAATCTATAGATCACATACAGGGCTGAATAAAAGTATTCGGATATGTTTTCGAATATTGTATATGTTGGAAATTCCTGAAATTATGTTTTTAAATATGTTACGCGTTTTCCAAATTGTTTACTTAAATGTTATCTTTCAGCTTATTAAACGGTATGATTTGTAAAGTTATTTTGGAAGCGTTGGAAAGTGTTACATAATCTATGCTTGACGCATGATTTTTCGTTCTTGTTTATGTTGATTCAGAAAACTTCAAATACACTAAATTTCTGCAAATGAATATTGGGGAAAACTTTTTTAAAAAGTTAATAAAAATAAGGCATTAATAAGCAGGCTTTATTAAACACCAACTGAAGTCGTTGTAAATTTTCAACTCGTACGATTTCTTCATCAATTAGTTTTATCTATACTAATAAAAGAAAGTTTCGCTCTGTGTGTGTCTGTTGGCGATGGCTAGGAAAGTCTAGCCCACCTAGAAGGCTGGAAATTTAGGTGAGGAGAGTCCAAGGTCTGGCCATGTGCACCTGAGCCTCAGAATTTTAATATTTTGATAATTGCCCAAGATATTAATTAGATTCTCATTAACCATCATCTTTTAAATCAAAAGGGCGAAAGAAACGGACAGGCGCATTGGATTTGCAACCGGAAATGAACGAATTCGAAATTTTTTAACTAATTAGCGAATTTTAAGAAAACTAATTGAAATATCAAATTTAAAATTTCTGAGCATATGTAAAAAAATATTCAGTATCTGATTATGTGATTTTTGAAAAGTTCAGTTGGTAATTTTTTTTAATTTACGCAAAAAACTGCCAAAAATCTGCCGCCGCCAGTGATAACGATCCGAGAAATTTTCAGACAGGGATCGGCTTTCATTAAAAACTGAACTACAAAGAGATCTGTTTCTCTGGCCGATCCCTCTCATTTAGTTTGCGAAAATGAAAGGAAATAATTGCCAAATTTTACTAATGAACAATTATTTAGTTAACTAATTAAGATATAGATTTGAAATTGAGGTCCGGAAGGGGTGTCATCTGCCGGCTGTTTTAGCGTAGCGTCTTCGTTATTTTCTAATTATCAGAAAAGTGTAATTCTTTATTTAATGATCGCGTTAACCCTTTATATACTGACGGTACTTTTAAGTACCATCAAAGAAAACTTTGTATAAAATTTCTTTAATCTGTCTAATAATGATAATAAGGTTTTGTTTTTTACAAAATACTTTTCTGGATCACATTTAGAAAGCACAGCAAAACAGTGAAAGCTAAATATTTTATAAAGTGGTATTTTTCTCAACCTTCTACATAAGTGTAGATCTTCTCTTTTTAAAAATTGTTATATGAAAATTTTGCAACTATAAAAACCTTTCTATTTAATGATAGGATCACAATACATTTATTTACAATGTTCCGATAAAGAATTGTGATATTTCCTTAACAGCATTTTCTGTTAATTAATCTAATTATTCTTGTAAATATTTCACAAAAAGAGCTATTACTACCGTATTATTAAATCAGTTTTAATGAAAAACCTTACCTAAATTTCATATTATTATAATATAAATTGTCTAATATACCTTCAGACATCAAGGAAGATAATTATTGAGATTGAACAATTTGTTGATTCATAATTCGGTAGATAAAGGGTTAATGTACGTGACGGTGGTTCTCTTGAACAAATTATTCATTATACACTGCTCAAAACAATTAAAGGATATTTGAAGTTTTATATAAAATAAAGATATAAACGAAATTTTTTTTGCCGATAATAGAAGAAGAGAATCACAAATGCAAATTTTTCTGGTTTTCAAACTGTGGAGTATGCAAATTTTGAGTTCGACGTCAAAAACGTCGCTTCAGCGGCAGCGAATGAAATTTGACTTTCAACTGGATAAAAGAGAATGAAGATAAGGATGATCGGCATTCAGTGATTGCTTTGTTTCGATGAGTACGATGTCTCAGCGAAGTCATTTGACAGATTCAGAAGCTTGGAGAATTGTTGGAAGGTTAGAAGGGGGCCAAACTCAAGCCGAAGTAGCGCAAGCCATTGGAGTGTCACAAAGTGTCATTTCCAGGATCTGGAACCGTTTTTTGGAGAGTGGATGTGCAGGCCGAAGACCAAGGCAAGGTCGTAGACGGGCAACAACGCCAAATGAAGATCGGTATTTAGCGTTAACAGCTCGGAGACACCGAAACATGAACGCTACTCTTCTCCAACAACACCTTCGCTCGGCTACAGGCACCACGATTTCAACTCAGACTGTCCGAAACCGGCTCCATGCTGTAGGTCTGTATGCTCGCCGACCGATGGTATGTGTTAGATTAACATCAAGGCATCGTCGCGACCGCAGGGAGTGGGAAACCGAGCATGTCAACTGGAGGAGAAATGAATGGAGCAATATTTTGTTTTCTGACGAGTCCCGTTTTTCTGTGCATCCGGATAATAGGCGTATTTTCATCTGGAGGGACCGTGGCAGTAGGAATAATCCTGCGTTCGTGCACGAAAGTGTCAGATTTGGCGGTGGAGGAGTGTTGGTGTATGGTGGCATCTCCATTGACGGGCGCACTGACCTCTACATCATTCAAGATGGAGCTCTGACTGGTCGCCGTTATAGGGATGAGATCCTCAGACCTATTGTAGTCCCTTACGCTGCAGCAATCGAAGATAACTTCATTTTAATGGACGATAACTGCAGGCCACATCGTGCAAACCTGATGGAGGATTTCCTTTTCGAGGAAGGAATCGTTCGAATGGAATGGCCAGCGTGTTCTCCAGACATGAATCCAATCGAGCACGTTTGAGACGCTCTAGGAAGACGAGTTTCTGGCCGCCAACAACCCCCACAAACTCTCCAAGAACTGGAAAGGGCTCTTCTTGAAGAGTGGGGCAAAATACCCCAACTCGTCATTAATAGCCTCATTGAGTCCATGCCTCAAAGGTGTTCAACGTTGCTGACCGCCCGTGGAAACCATACCCCCTACTGAAAATGATTTTCTTTGAAGAAAACACCTTTTCTTATTCTTTTTTTCTCATATGCACAAATTGTGTTTTTTTCCTTTTGTACACAAATGCGCAATAAAATGCATTTTTTTCTGCCAAACATGTGTAATTTATTCTCATATAACCTACTATGTCTGTCGACCATGTATCAATCAGCTAAAAAGTTTCCCAGATACAAAATCCACCTAAAACTGCAATATCCTTTAATTGTTTTGAGCAGTGTATTTGCGGGTATGGGGAGGGAGGAGGTTAACGGGGTTAACAACTTTCTCTGAGCGATTGTAATTATCTCGGGTCCGGGCAACGCCGGGCAGGTTAGCTAGTTGAGTTATAAAAATGAACGCTCTATAAATTTGTATTTTATTTTTTCAGCGTTGCTCGTACCGCTTCCCAGATAAGGAAATAATTGTGCACTTTTATACTAGAGAGGAGGGGAGTTTTTTTTTTTTTTTTTTTTTTTTTTTTTTTTTAAATCATGAATCGTATACACGTTGTAGCATAACAAGACACTACATTCATGTCAGTAGTTATTTGTCTCTAATTTCACGATTACAAATTAAAAAGTTCAACATTAACCAATGAAAAATATGCCCTTCCCAAAGACTCTAAAAGAGTCGATTAAGAGGAGACAATGAAGGTAACAATAAAGATGATTTTAAAGTACATTCTGAAAAAAAAAAACGGAAATAGAATGTATACAAGAACCTATACTATATAGCCAAAAGAAGCCGGACACGTTTTATTTGAGACTTTTAAACAAATATAGGGGAGATGGAGGATAAAGGAGACATTTTCACAAAAATATTTTACTTAAGTTATTATCAATATTATATATCACATGTCATACATTAAGTGTTTGACTACATCTTATGCACAATATTTGTTCAACATTATTTTTATACAGAAATATAAATGAAATTTAAAAAACAGTTCTTCTATGTCCCAATCATCCCCACAACAGGGATGATTGGGACACAAACATTTTCCTCCCCGTATTCAATGTTAAGGACTAAAAGCTGACAAAAATGCCTCCTTGGCAAAAGTTGAGAGATTATAAATTGTAATATGATCTCTAGGATTATTTGTTAGTCAATCATCTTGGAATCATCTCAGCTTTGCCTTAAAAGGCCCATAAACGGAAGCATTCAATGGCTGAAGACGATGACTACAATGAGGATGAAATGTTAAAAGAATAATTACCATAAAGTATTAATTTATCAACCTATATAATATTATTTAGTTAATAAATATATTTTTCAGCATCCTCTAGGGATGAATAAGACAGTTCCATTCATCCCATTTGAACTGTCCCAATCATCCCCATGATACATATATTCAATTATCAGCCATTTCGTCTCAGAAATTATTTTGTCACAATGGTTAATATGCATTCATTTTAATTACCAATATTGAACCTTGAAATAAAAAACTACAACATATCTTAGTTGTTTATATTGCATAAGATATTTAAGTAACTTCAAATGTAAAAAAAATTACTTTTAAGCAGAGTTTTCAGAAAATACAAATTTGAAGAAAACTGAAAATAGCCATGTGCTCTTGCTTTTGGTTCTGAAGCACATTATGGTAGTGAAATCTATGAGGATAGGAAGCAACTAAAAAAAAGGGTATTGTCTGAAATATTGAGAACGTCCCATTCATCCCCCATCTCCCCTATATAGAGATATTTGATCAAATCTTCTGGAAGTTACGGAATATAAAGAAAATGTTTGACTTCATATTATTAAGCGAATGTTTATTCAAGAGGGAAATTAAGGAACAAACAACAAATTGAAGAAAATAAATAATATTTAAGTTCATTCCACAAAAATAAAATGCTCGAAATGATATTTAGCTGCAGCAAATGACTATATGGAAATTGTGCAAGATTTGTGTTCCTTTCTGAAAAAAATGGTATGCATATTCATAAAGATATACATCCCGCATAGCATGCACAGTCACAGTGACGTCATTGTGAAGTCAATGTGAGTCACGTACGTCACGTCACATCTGTGACCAAAATGCCACCACTTTGTAACGTCACACTGTGACCAAAATGTGAACGTCTTGGAGATCTAAAGAAAACTTAAAATAAACTTTAGAACATCTTATAACATAAAGAAAATTACTTTTTGACAGTTTAAAAATTTTTTGTGACGTTGCAATACGTCACTGCAAGTCACATAAGTCACGTAAAACCTATGACCAAAATGCCAACACTCTGTGACTTCACGGTGTGATCGGAGAGTGAATTTGAAAAAAAAAAACTCATAAAATATAGATTTGAATTATGTCATGTACCTAAATCATTAATAAAAATATTGTCACACACTATTTAAATATATTGAGTATTTCCAAAATAAAATAATAAATAAATATCTGTCTACATATATGAGGCAGATAATTGTTTACAATTTTCATTACCATTTTCATGAAATTTAACAAAATATACTATATAATACAAAGGTAAAAATCCTTAAATAGAAATTTAGTTATTTATCGAGTTATAAGCAATTCGTGTCACGTGACGACCATTTTTTCACTGTCACGTCGGATATTCAAATCAAAACGCCGACTTTGACATTCTTTTCTGAAAGACCTTCTGCTTTAACAAAAAATGGAAAAGGTTTTTCAATAACATAGTTTCTGAACAAAACACGAGCCAATTTCGTGTATTTCCGAGCAAAAATGAATTAAAAACATGTTATAAAGTATATGTCATTCCTATAGCAATTTATCCAAAACTGGCCAGTGCTTAGTAAGATGTCACCTCTATTAAATATATTGCTCTTTTCGATAGAGTGTAAAAAATGAAAAATTTGTACTTAGGAAATTTGATTGCAATTTAAATTTATATCGAAATTACTTTATAAAGCCTATTAAATCAATTATTATTTAAAATATATCTTTACTTTTGACGACTAAAGCAAATGCAATGGTTTAAAAAATATATAAAAATGTAAATTTTCACAGCTTATTTCTAAGAATACAAAACTCTCTCATATAAAAAAAGAATATTATAGCATCATTGGAAGTTCATTTTTCAGCCATATAAATTATAAAGGTTTTGAAATGTCTTTATTTAAATTATTTTCTTCCTATATCATTTGCGGTAAAAGTTGGAAACATCTGCTAGCTGTTATTTTGTTGTGTTTAAACAATACTGCGCGCGCATATTGAAGGCAGACGACTTTTTCTCATTCGAAGCTAGGATTAGCGTGTGTTGGGTTCTTTGAAGTTTGTAGATTTATACTGTGTAAGTAAATTAACGTTTTAAAGTGAACAATCTCCATTTTAAAGTAAACCATCCATTTTAACATCTCACCGTGTCTAGCCGGGTGTGTTCATAAGGCCTGGGTGATATTTGATTTCTCAGATCTATGAACACATCGCTTCTGCTGGAATAATTTGAAAATTATTGTAGTGGATTTACATTCTAATTTTTCAATGAAAGGGAAGCAGATAAGGAGCATTCCATCATAACCCCTTTATCTATAGATCAGCAGGTAACTTTTAATGTCTTCGCAGTTTTGTTAATAGTGCATGTTTAGTACTAGTACATTTAATAGTGCATTATTTAAAAGTTAAAATGTTTAAATTTTCTTTTAAAAAATCACTTGTATTAAATTTTATCTTTAATGTTTTATATTTTTTTAGATAGATTGTTTGGAAAAACTGTATTTACTAAGAATATGTATTCTAAATGTAAAGTGTTATATAAAATGAGGAATTTATTTAATATTTTGCGTTTCTTAGTTCAATTTTCATAGTTATTCATTATAATTAAAAACATTGCAATTTTTAAAACTGTTAATATTTGATTTGCAATTTAATAATTTCGTTGCTAGTGTAGGTTTCCAGAAATAATTTTCCGGTATATTTGAAAAAAAAAAGTGACAATTTAATGCATTGAATAATTTATTTGTCGAGATATGTCAATGTTAGATGCACAAAAATAATAAATATTGATGAAACAATAAAATAACTGTTTAGTTAAGGTAATTTTTCCAGCTGTGTTATCGAATGTTTTTACTGTAAAAATTTATATTTAAGTCCTGCATTTAGTATTCTATCAAAAACTATAAATAAAATAATTTGTAAAGAAAAAAAAAATATATATTTTTTTTTTTGGCATTTATGATCTTAAGTTCTATATTTCATTTACAACGAAAACTGTTTTACTGCTTGATACAATGTTTATTATTTAATAATATCGCACAATAGGTATATCTATTATTTAAATTGATTCCTAATATAAATTTTTCAGAATGCTTATTTGAAAATGTGTACTTATATTTTCTTTAAAGTTGTTCTCAAATACAAAATAGCTAATTTTTGGCATATTTCTGAATTCATTTTTATTTGGAAATACATGAAATTGGCAGGTGTTCTTATTCAGAATAGGGTAGATGTGCCAGTAATGGACCGCCTTCCAGTAATGGGACACCTTCAATGTTTTTGGTTTATAAAAAAATAACCAATAAAAATTCAGCTTTATTTATTTCATTAATATGCTATCTTTAAATTCTAGTTTTAAATGCAATCATAATATCAACTATCTATTACTTTTTGTGAGGTGTCCATTACTGGAATTTAGGGTGTTTTGATTTATTTCTGTTATTTACAATTAAATTTAGATTCACATTGGGAAATGTGACTATGAGCATGGTTAAATATTGTTGGTAGAGTAATATAATATTAAAAAATGTTGAATACAACAATTATAACTATTAATTAAAAAATAATTGTTAAAGAAATTCCTTAAGGGTGTCCATTACTGGCACATCTACCCTATATATAATCGAATGGCGTTATCCATTTTTTGGTAACGGCAGATGATGTTTCAGAAAACACTATCAAAGTCGGTGTTTTGAACCAAATTTCCGACGCGCAGCGTCAGAAACGGGTAAAACGTGACCGACATTGATCTTAAGTATTACATTTATCTAAAAATGGAAAACGCTATTCATTCCAAATAGCTTTAATAATCAGGCATGCAAGTGCCATGCGTTTAAAAGTTTGTTCATAAATGTGTCAGAAAGTTTCGTGTTAACCGGTTTCTCAATCAGATGCAAAGTTTTAATTTGAATACGAGTTGCATCAATAAAAATGATTGCCGATCCAATCCTTATCGTCGATCTTATCCGTATTTGGTGAAATCTTGTTATCCGAATCCATGCGAAATCATTTATCAGGTTCGGTCGGGTTGTGGGCTTACAGATTTTTTGTTGTTGTTGTTGCTGGGTTAGGGTAAGAATACGGGTTGAATCAAAATATAGTTTCAGTCAACCATCATTCATGTTCAAGTTGACATTCAATCATGTTCAAGAAGTATATAACCGGATTCGTGTATGACTCTAGATCCGAGCCGACATCAGAAATTGTATCGTAACACAATTTCTGATAAAATCTGGTTACTCGGTCGTATGCAAGATTCTATTCCAAACAAGACTTACAGTAAAAACATTATACCCGACTCGGGTCAGATCGGGTTCACGAAAATCAGGTCACACGACAACTAATCCAAATCTATTCTGTAACCAAACAAATCCAAAAAGATCGATCCGAAGTTTCTGGATTGGATTCGGGTAAAATCTGGTCACCCGACCCGGTGCAGTGTCGTCACAAACGTCACAAACTTGAACCATAAAAAAATTTTGATCCGAACAATCCGTATAGGATTCGGGTAAAATCTGGTCACCCTATCCGATGCAGATTCGTCACATTTTTCACATTTAAGTCGCACGGTGACTTCACAAAGTAGTCACATTGTGAGGTCACAGAAAGCCTTGAAAACGGCCATAACGACCTCGCATTTACGTCACAATGACTTCACATCGACGTCACGTGACGTCACGACGACGGTCACAAAGTCACAGTGTGACTTCACAGTGACGTCGCCGTGACGTCACCATGCCTTACGGGATGTTTCTTTAAAAAAAATCAGGAAATTTTCGCATTTTTTTTTTTTTTTTTTTTAATAGAAAACGGGGTTTTTTAACCAAATTTAACGTCATTTTCAGAAAGCTTGATAAAGTACTGTTGGCAAAACATAGTAGAATTAGAATATATGTATATACAGTCAGTACCGGCTATATGGTCACACGCTTATAAGGTCACCCCGCTTATATGGTCAATTTTCTAACGTCCCGTCTAAGTTAATAGGGAAAATGTGTTAAAGCTCACCACTTATATAGTCATATTCCCCCCTGTTATCGGTTATAGGGTCATTTTTTTATAATCTTTTCAATGAGGTTTTTGGTTATTTTTTTAAATAGTAACTTTTGGAACATTTCTTGAGGTAGAGAGAAACAGGGAATGCCTAAAAGAAAAAGAAATCTGTGCGACGCCAGAGAGGAATAGAATTCATGCCTTTACTTCCCTCCCCTACCCGTCAACCTCATCTCTCTTTTTCGTTGAATCATCGTCGACAATACGGGTTGGTTGGAATTATCTCTCAATGTTTGAAAAGTGCGTTGAAATTGAGACAAAAAAAATTGTTTCATATGGGTCAATGGGGTTTCATATGGGTCGAATACGAGTGCTAATTTTATACGTATTATAGCTTCGAAAAGAAAGAGTTTATCAATTGCGGAAAAAAATTGTAAACTAATTGAAAAGTTAAAAAATTCTAATCTTTCAAAATCTGAATTCGCCAAATTAAATTCGATACCCCGGACGACATTAAACAACATTTTAGCAGCCAAACTTAACTCCCCAAATGTTCAAATTTGATCAAGGAAGAAAACTTCAGACCTTGTCACTTTATGGAAATGTCGATAAGGCTCTTTTGTAATGAATTAAATATGCACGATCACAAAATGCTCCTATATCCTGCAATGTTTTGAAAGAAAAATCCTTGGAATTTGCTAATGAATTTGGCGAGTCAAGTTTCGTTGTTAGGAATGGCTGGCTACAGTGATTTACTTCAAGGCATAACCTATGCTACAAAAAATTGTGCGGAGAAGCTGCTGATTTTGACAGGAGTTGATTAAAAGAATGGAAAGATATAGTATTGCGGGACATTCTCGAACGATATGAACCTGCCAACATCTTCAATGCTAATGAATGTGGACTGTTTTATAGGATCTTGCCAGACAGATCTCTTCGTTTTAAAGGTGAAAAATGTGCAGGGGGAAAGTAAAGTAAAGAACGTTTAATCGTATTGTTAGCTGCAAATATGGATGGATCGGATAAAATTATTCCTTTGGTGAGTGGAAAATTTCTTAAGCCTCGGTGTATGAAAAATTGCAAATCTTTGCTTCTATTCTACAATGCTAGTTCAAAAGCATGGATGACAGTGGACATCTGGAAAAAAACGCTTAGGAGGGGGGATCGAATTTTTCAAAATAGAACGGGAAAGTTGCATTAATGGCAGACAATTGAGCTGCGCACTCCACTCTTGATGGCTTGAAATCAATTGAACTTGTTTTCTTGCCTCATAACAGCACATGTGTATCGCAGCCTTTAGATCAAGGCATAATCCAGAACTTCAAGTCTACCTATATAAAGCTTCTTCTGCGAGATATGATTTCTGCTATTGTCCGAAAATAACAATTTCAAGTGTCTATGTTAAATGCAATTTTTTATATCGACCAAATTTGTAATATGGTGTTAAAGAAAACTATTGAAAATTACTTCCAACATGCTTTATTTCACAGTTCACCAAAGAAGACGCGGATGAAGATCTCCCCTTAACTGAACTAGCTGAAAAACTGCGAAATCGAGGTTATTAAATTCCAGACAAATGTATTAAATCCGAATGCCGAAGGAAGCGATGATGAGGATGACAGTGAATGTGAAAAGACATCAGTATCAACATCAGATGCGCTTAAAGCCATAAATGACCTCCGATGTTTTTTTATTAATTCCAAAGCAGCAGATGAACATTTAAAAGCTATTAGGGACTTAGAAAAAGTTGTATTAACAACCAAGAAAAGGAGGCAATCTTGCATACCTGAATATGTTAAATAAGTGCATTGAATATGGGTACAATGCACGTATGTATGCGTACTGTACTTAGATTGGTAAGGTAAGCTAATAAATTTCACTAAAAATATTGCATATTTGTTACTGTAGCTTTTACTTCGCAAATTAATTTTTAAAATGCTCTTAAAAGTTTAAATATTTGTTTGTGAACACTATATTCTGATAAGGGAATATAATCCTGCCATAATTTAGGGTTCGTACACTTCAAGGACTTTCAAGCACCTTTTACCAGAATTTTCTTAAAGTAATATTTGCCTTATTTAACGAAAAGAAATTTTATCTTCAGTTATAGCAATCAGTACTCTACGAAATTTCTGGTACTAAAACACTTAAAATTTCCTGAATCCCCTGATGCGTACGAATCCTGTAATTAAATAGTGTAATAATTGTAGTATTGTTCCGCATATATGGTCACTCCGCTTATATGGTCGAATTTCTCTGGACCTCTCTGCTTACCATACAACCGATACTGACTGTATATATGTATATAATATCGGATGAAATATTAGGAATTGTATAAAATATTTTGAACTTCATGCAAGAACGATACCAAAGATTTGGTTGTGACACTTATAAAGCAACTCATATAAAATGATCAGTCGAATAACCTAAAAATTCAGAAAAATATCCGCGATAAAGTAAGCTGAATTTCACCTGCTTTCAAAAAGTAGCTGAATAATAAAGATTTTTCCACAAAATGTCAATTTTAATTTGTAGGTTTTTTAATTTTCAATTTTTATTTATCTTTAGTTCGTCTGAAAAGAACGCCGAAATTAGCCAATTCTAAAAAAAAAAGAATTCTAAAAATGAAAGCATGATTTGTAAAGATAATTATTAAAAATTAAAATTGATCATCATATCGCCGATATTCTTATAAATTGCGTAGGTATTCGATCAGTGGTGTTCTTATACTGCTTTCTCTATAGTATTGACATCCAAATCATAAATAAAAATCTTTGGTAGAGTTCGCGAATGCACAGTTAAAATTACTTCATAGAACTGTTCAAATTTCAATAAATATTTCACATATTCATATTCTAATTAAACTACTTTGGTTCAACGATTTTTTGTCAAGTTTTCTGAAACTGGCCTTTAAATTGTATGAAAATGATACATGCTATAAATAAAAAGATTGTAACAATTTCCTGAATTGTTTAATGAGCTATTTATATTTCTATGAATATGTTATTCTAACATAAAAACAGAAATATTATACAATATCTACATAGTCATTTTCTACAGTGAGCGTTCAATTCGTGCTGTTTTTTAAAAGGATGATCTCAAATTATAGATATTCTTGAAGTACTGAAAATATTCGCCAAGTATTTCTCTAGATATTCGATGAAACGTTTATAATATATGTATATATATATTTGGGAATATTCCTCTAAATTATTCTAAATTCTGACATATTCATTATTTCCCTATTTCTTAATAATATTTATTCTTATTTAAATCCTTTTTAAAATTAAAAACGCGTGTATTAATAATTATTTTATTCAAAATATTAATCTAAAACTTTAACACTGGATTATTTTTTAACACAATTATTTCAAATTGGTAAAGTAATCATACAAGTTGTAAATTTCCAACTGGACTAAAAATGTCCGGGCCAGGATTCGAACCTGGGATCGCTTGGCTGCAGCCGCCACGCTCTACCACTGAGCTATCCTGGTCGAATCTGGAGGGCATAATTCATCCAGTTAACCTTATTGATCAAAGCATCTGGTCTGATATTTTAATCAGCTCAACATAAAAGATCGCAGGTAATGGAACTCCAGTAAACGCTGGATACGTGAATACACTGGATTATTTTTTAACACAATTATTTCAAATTGGTAAAGTAATCATACAAGTCATGATTACCTTACCAATTTGAAATTACTTTACCAATTCTCCTCTCACTGATTGGTTCGTGCACGTATTATATCGAATGTGTAGCTATCTAACAAAAATCCGTTGCAAGACTTCATAATTTTCGCATAATTTTGTCTTGTTTCAAAGTGCTGAGCAAACGGTATTCTGGCGTTTTTATGATTCGTAATTTCTAAACCAGCTATTTAAGATCAACTAAATGATGTAATGATTTATAGTCAAGCCCGAGGGATTTAGAAAACGTCTACATGCCGTGGGAGTTGTTTCTTCATATCTCCTGTGCCTGAATAAACGTTTTATTTGGAAAATTGACTTACTCTTTATGGAGAAATTACCCAATGGATACATTCATTGCCTACACTTCTCGCTATGATTATCGATATATCGATTGCAATTATTCACCATCTTTAACAAGCTGCCAGTTTCTCGTGAATTTTCAATTCATACAGTTAAAACCGAACATATATATATATATATATATGTGTGTGTGTGTGTGTATGTGTGTTATATTGCCTCAAAATTGTCGTTGGTGTTATTTTACTACGCTCTTGTTATTTCACAAAACATTTCCACCTTTCTTCGCCATAATAAAGCCTCTCCACACACCCAATTCATGATGCTGTGCCAAGCAACTTGAAGCATCATTTCTCTATTCAGATATGGAAGCCAGTAGACAGTTGTAACATCAAAACATCGTTAATGAATGTTTCACTAATAGAATATTAACGAAGTTGCAGTCGCCTATGTTTAATTGTATCATAGGATTGAATAATCAAAAGGTGTTTTCACGAAATGAACTATGAGTCAATATCCAATGTAAGAATATATGCTTTATCAAATTGGCAGTTCATAAAGAGCAGAACATTTTCCATAACTAAGTTTCATCGATTTAGATTTTAGACATTTATTCCTGGTGTCATAAGAAAATGTTAAAAAGTAAAAAAAGAAAAAAGAAAACATGGAGCCCCCATCTCCAAACCTCGTGCATAACGTTAAATACTAATAGCGCAAAACTACAATACTGCAATGCGGAGTACTGTCTCATCGAATGCGAAAGTGCAAAAAAGAACTATATTTTCCTTATAATGAGGAAAATCAAGGCGATAAGGACTTTCCGTTACATTGCACGAATCATCTTTTAAAATAATAAAAAAAATGGCAAAATAAAAATGAGATTTACAGAACAAATAATTTAGTAGTGAAAGGATATCACATCAGCGTTTGAGGTTGAAATAGAAATGGAAAGACCTTGCATTTAGGCATATTGTATACAAAAGAAAACAAATAATGATACATGAATTGTTTTTAATGGGTTTTTGGAAAGAAAAATAAATGATATCGTACGCATTTAGATGAATTATTGGACTATTTTTAAAGACACGTAAGAATTAAATAAACTATGGTTCGAAAATTATATTAAATGGGAATTTTTTTAAAATACTTTTACGTTAGGTTAAAGTTTCGTAATATGTATACAGTTAATAGATGTGAAAGCTGGCAGTTACTAGGCAAAGTCAATGTGCCCATATTCTTTTGTGCAGCTCTTAATATGTATTTATTTTATGCTATTAAAACAATTCTTGTATATTTTTTATGTTTTTGATTTCTCGAAAACGGCTATAACGTTATTCATGAAAACGACGGATCAGGGTTATTTTGGGTTTCGGCATTGGTATGTCAATGTGCCATATCACAGACAAATTATTTTCACGTTCTACCTGCTTTTCGCACAGGCCGAAAATATTGAAGAAATCATAAAAAGTGCTTAAAAATGTTTTCTGCATTAAAATTTTTACCAAATAATGATATCTTATCTTATATAATGTAAGATAACTTATTTTTCATTTTAAATTGTTGGACGTATAGTTCACACATGTCATACCTGTTTAACTTTTGAAGAAACTTAGAAAAGCTTCTTTTCCTTGCAGGCAAAGATTTAATAATAACTTATCACGTTCAAAAACAATACCAACGTAAAAAATACTAAGATTCGTCCCTTTTTGTAGATCAATTTATGATTTTAGGAAGTTTACATAATCAAATATTTTTTCATGAACATTTCAGTTCATTTGAATAATTTTAATCCTTGATAACACACAAAAATATTTCTTTTTAAATTTTATGTTTTTAATTTCATTAACCCTTAGTCTATTCAATTACATATAGAAAGAAATATAATAAAAGCACATAGGTTTGATTAAAAAAATTAATACATTTTCAATGATATTTTAAGAACAATAAATGTATTTAGAAATATGTATATGAAATAATTAGACCATTTCTTAACTTCTAAACAATAAATAAAGGCTTGCAATATATATATATATATATATATATATATTAGTATATCAATAGAATTTTTTTAAATAACAGTTGTTAAGCCATTTGAGTTCGATAATGAATTCTCAAAATTTTTACAAATCATTTTCTCTAACTTTATCCAAATAATTAAATTAATTTTACTGCATGATAAATTATTTCCATACATTTGATGATTTAAAAGTTCAAAAGTTCAAGATACTTTATATAAATTATTTTTTAATAATTGCTTTACAAATTCATTTTATAACAATAATTTTTTTTAAATAGATAAACAATTCTCAAACAAATAGACAAAATTTCTTATAAACATTTTTTGAAAGAGATGAGATTTGGTAAAATAATGAAAGATGGACACTCTTTGACAAGGAAGGTGTTGAATTTAAAATCTAACAGCATTTTCGAGAACTCTTAGATTTCTTCTTTCACCTCAGAACTACATGCTGAAGTAGTTTATTGATTATAATACAATTTTAAGATTTCTTTTTTCATCCACAACTTATGTTAGCAAATTACGTAAACATCATAGTATTTGTTTAGAAATTTTTCAAAATTTTTCTATTTCATTTGAGAGTGTCGAAGAAATAAGATTTAAAATAAATTATAATAAATAGTCTGCTTTGCTTGAATTTTTAGTTATGTTTTTAATTGTTTCTTTTTATAACCCAAATTTAATTAGATTTTTCATTAAAAATAAATTGTAATTATAAATGAAAACAAATATTTTATTTTATTTTTAGCTTTATAATTAAGTATAACATTAACAGCTGCTTTGTATTTCCCCTATAGAACCAAAGTTTCTGAAGACAACTTCTGGAGCCCAATGTCATCCCAATTTCTTCGTGATACTGAAATGACAGGATCATCAGTTCCTAAACTCCTGTGTACGTCCTTGAGAGCAACTTTCAAGAAGGAAGTATTCCTGAGGATGTACGTAGGAAGTCACAGCACTAACCCTCTCACTGACAAGCCCGTGTTAATACGTTCACTGAGCTCCAGGTTTCACTGCAATACAAGCATAATTTAAATGAATATAATTCTACATATGTAAAGCAGTTTTAATACACCGATTAATGATTGATACCGTCACGGTTTACATTAGGGTTGGAGTGTGAATTTAATAGGCATTTCTCAAAAAAGTCAATTCGATTTTCTAATGAATTAATTATCTTTATAGTATTACTATTTGCTAGATTCTTTTTAGTTTAACATTTTATTGATATTAACTTAAATTATATATTTTAATTTAAAATTTATAAAATTTAATTTAATAGTTTATTAAATTAATTATTATAAAATATCTTTATTTTTATTTTACTTTTAATTAATATAAACTCAAACTTTGATTATTTATAATTGTTTTTGTCTAATATTTTAAAAATTACCTTATTTATTTATCTGATTACACTTTTATTAACTATTTTAAAATTTAAAAAACATTAATTAATTAATTGTCTAATTTATAGATTAGTAATTAATTTATTTTAAGATAAATTTGATATATTATTTATTTTTCTCTGACCATTAAAACATTGTCAAATATATTTTTCTTTTGTTATTGCGAAAAAAATAATAGTTTTGTATACTAAGATACATAATATATTATTTTTTTCTAAACACATCATTTATTAACAGATTTGTTTCATGCAAGGGCTTATAATCCAATCACATTTAGTTTTATACTGAACTGAAATATTTTACGCTATTTTCATAGATATGAATTCAAATATTATTGAAAGTACATAAATAAAACTTAAACAGCTCTTGCACATCCTTACCATCGTAAGCAGCCAGTTACCTAAGATGGTAGAAACAATTTCATCTGTTGAAGAGCTTACAGGTTCGAATCCCGATGAAATAAAGTAGGTCAAAAACACGTGCTGTTCCATTGCAACTGTGTATTTGATTTATATCTATTAAGCGAATAATACCTGCTGTGTTTATACAACAGTATTTATAATTATTTTTTAAATGCGCATATTTATTTTTCTAAAATAATTAAAGTATTTAAAATTGTAATACATTTTAAAACTAATAAAAAAATAATAAAATATGTAGAATTTTCATGTTACGTCAAATAATCATAATTAGAAATACATTTTTAAGTAAACATGAAGTTTTCCAAATTCATCCTATGCTACTTTCTATAATATTCCTGCGAATCTACCGAGGAGGCATCTCAACTGGAATCTGGCTAATTCTCCAGGATGCTAATTTTTTTTTCTTTTATACGTAATGGCCGCCTGGTGACACGAATTTGCATAGTTCAATTCATTGTAGGATGGTGATGGTTGAAGTGATAACCTGATTGATATTGTCCTCGGGGGAAAAAAAAGTATGCCATATGGATTCGCATTTTCATCTGTGTTTGTAGATTAATGATAGAATATAAGTTTTTAAAGCATAATGTTAGCTGTAATATATATTTTCAGTATGTTACTGTATACGTATGTGCGTGGTTGTTTTCAATGGTGCAAATGCTTATGCACTTTTCCGAGAGTGCCACGGAAAAAGCACTTGTGTTGATATAGGTAAGCCTATGTGAGTAAAACAAACTTTTATACATGAATGAGAAGGATAGAGATAAAGCTTTCGAAATAAGTCCTAAAATAAATTGTAACAAACAACATACTTAACTTGAATTTTAATATTCAAACTGCATTTTGTTGACGTTTTATAAATAATTGTTTTATAAAAATTTTGTTGACGTTTATATAAATAAAAAAAAATAGTAATAAAAATATCTCTTTCAAATGTTATTATATTTCAAATAACGCGGAGAGTCAAAATACGTCAATTAGAATTAACTTTTAAATATACACTAAAACACTTTTATTTTGCTTAAAAGACGTCAAACATAAACATTAAAGATGTTAAAATTTAAAATTTAAAATTTACATGTTTCGAAATTGTTCATCAAATCGTCATCAGAATAAATATAAACACAAATACAATGTACATAAAAACGCAAGATTAAATTAATTAAAAATTAAAAACCAGAGAGTCTGAACAGTCACTATGTGAAAGAGGTACAACGCCCTCTATACTTTTAATTTTAACACCGCTTTTAGATTCATCTACAGACCGCATCCCACTATTATTCAACCACTCAACCCAAATTTTCGGAATATTAAATGACAACGTATCACATGCTTTCGAGCTTCTTAAATATATTTCAATAGTCACTAAAATAAATTCAACTACAGATTTTATTTTTTAAAAAACACATAAAAACAATTAAAATTATAAAATAGACGTTTCGTTGACTTTCGTACACCTCATCAGTACTTCGAAACACAATTGCCAAGCCACCAGAACCAAAACAAGAAAAACAGTTAAAGTCACAGTTTAGTTAAAACATTATACTCTGCAGGAATCTGTGCAGCCTCGTTAATAGGAGATTCAGCTAAAACTGTCATCCAACCCTCCAGGAAGATACGACTGCTGTACATGCAACATTTTGAGCAGGCAATCTGCGCGTTCTGAAAATCAGGCACATGAACAAAATCCAAAGCATGCGCAACCAATCTCGAGGTTAGAGTGCCTCTATTAAACGAATCCCTATGTTCCTTCAACCTCACATTTAAGGATCGTCCAGTCTCGTTCTGAAAATCAGGCACATGATCAAAATCCAAAGCATTCAGACCGATACTTTATCGCTATAAATAAATTTTAAAAGTTCATTTAATTACAATAATATTAATAATAATTTAATTTAATAAAATGTTTCGTATATATTTTTTATTTTATCGTTGTTTGTGTGTAATCTAAAATAATAAAATAAATATAAAAATTGTAGAGTTTTAAATTAAAAAAAAAATCCACATATTTTCTATAACCCATGAAACTCTGGTTGTATACCCTAATTTTTATAATTTTCGTTTGTGAAAAGTTTAAAACTAAAAAAGTTACGCTTCTATTTTTTTTTTTTATTAATATAACCAACTCGGAAAATATACAGAAAATAAAACGATCAAATTATAGCTAATTATAATACCAGGAAAGGCGGGATATGGAAATCCCTTTACTATTAATCGAGAAAACATCTGTATCAGATGTTTTCCATGTGACTTGTTGTAGTCTAGTTGTAGTCTATTAATTTACATCGATGTGTTAATCATATGTAATAATACGGCGTAAATTGATCATCTATAAAAGGTTTTATTGTCAATATATTAAATTAATCAAATGAACATTTATTAAGAAATATGATATACAAATGAAAATTATTTAAAGTATAAGTATAATAAACTATTTAACTGTTTCAAAAGCAATAGATAAAAAAATCCATACAGAGTTTTAATATTATACCATTATTTAATTAGCATTTACATTTTAGTTATAGAAAATAATAAAGTAGTTATAAATAATAGAGCAATGTAAAATTTTAACTTTAAAAACTGTATATCTTAATGATAAATAAAGTATCGCATAGTAAATGTTTTACTGTTTATATACTTTGAAAAAAAATTTATACAGATAAATTTAAAATAAAAATTCCTAAAAATCTTCTAGATTTCAGCTAAGCCTCTGAAAATACAGCTCTGAAAACATATCTTATAATTCAGCGTTTGATTATCTTGACACTGTACCTCTGTGTCAATGATTAAATGTATTCATTAATCATGGAAGTTATGTATAATATACGAGAAACAATAAAGTGAAATTTTTTGCATTATGATAATTATTTATTTATCACATTCTGATACGATTTAAATTGATCACCTCAGGGTGATCAATTTAAAATATTACCCGTTTGTTTTTTGTATTATGCACATCTATAATATATGTAGCAAGACTTTCAACATCATTACTTTATTTAATATGTCTATATTTAATGTGCGGGAATCGTTTTTTTTTTTTTACTTTCTAAATGCGAAAACTCGTTTTTTAAACATAAATCCGCGTAAAAATCATAGGTAATTTTTTATCCGATTCTGAGCAAATGATTTGAGTAAATAGTTTGCTTCTTTCAACGTTTTTATTTTTTTTATTTCATTTTTTTTAAAACTCATTTTGTAAGATTATGAAAAGAAACAATAAAAATCTTCTGCATGGTGGCGAACATTTTGAACATTTGCTGTAAGGAATGATAACATAAAAAAAAATAATTAAATTATGTTCTTCAAAAATAAAATTATCACAGGATTAAGTAACGTTGTGCGTCTCCATTTCTGTTTTACCTCACAAATAAAGTTGTAGCAGTCTAACAGTGTTGGAAATTGTCTCCCACAGATTAAAAAGGTTCAAACAATTATACTTCAGTGTTAGAATAGTTGCCAAAATCAGTCAAATTTAATAGTAAAAAGAAAAACCAACGAGTACACTTTTAAATTGATCACCCTGTACATTCAATTTTAAATCTGTGCAACGTAAATTTAGGAGACTTTATTACTTTTTATTAAATGTTATTCAATGATCTATGTTTGAACAGTATAAATCTAAAAAATAATAGATAAAAATTATTTTTATTCATAGGAAATATTTTCCACTTAACTTAAAAGCAGACAATTTTATGAACTGTTTGAATTAATGAATGTGAGAAAAACCTTATCAACGAAACAACAGATAAAATGTACTTTTCCCTCAGAAGAAATCCGTTCACGGGATCATCAATCAACGTGCCATTGACACGCATGATATCTTTAATCTTATGTGAACACTAAGAATTTCTTTTAGCAAAATTACATTTTATCATTGTTTTCTATTTAGAAAAAAAAACTATATGTTATTTAAGTGAGAGATTATAGATGACAATAGCAAATAAATATTTTGTTTATTTACTTAATCTTATAGCAGATGTTTCATTGATTTTTTCTTATTGATTTGCAGCCTGAAAAGGTGTTTTTATAAAACGAAATGCGAAATTGTATTTCTAAAAATATAGCTTTACTTATTTTCGAACTGACATTTTGTACACCTTACAAGTAAAGGTACTATAGTCTGTGGTGGCGAATTTCGATTTTTATAGCTCCATTTGATTCGTCTCATCCAGCTCAGTAATTTTATACCTCGCATATCGGCTATTGAGTTTTGATAATGACAAGGGGCCGTGTCAAAGTTCAAAATTTCGTTTAGTGAAAAACAGATGCCTTCAAAGAAATAAGTGCGATTTAATTTTACTAATTGTTTTACAGTGCCATACATTGTAAATAACTAATATAAGGTTATATTATTGCTGTTAGTATAAGAATTTGTAATTGCAGATGTGTCTCCATCCTTGAGAAGTGTTTGTAAAATGCATTCAAGACTATATTTTAGCCAACGAGTTAAATATTTCCCTCATGACAAGGACCAACATCATAAAGTTTCAATCATTGACACATTATCAGTTTGTATCAGTTAAGTTCATTCCTATGTTCAAGTCAAATATGGATTTTCCAAAGGAGGATACATTGATAAAGACGAAAACTACGTCATCCCTATAGACTAATGTTTTAAAATTCCAGAAATAAAACAGGGTTGTTTTGAATGCGTCGTCGAGTCAACTGAAGAAGCCTTTGCTCGTTGTGCGTACTGTGAGAAATATTTTTGTTTTACTCACTTCTTCGGAATGAACAATGTGTCAAAAATTAACTATCATCAATGTATGTCTGTGTAAGAACCATAAATAAATTTAAATCTTACTTATTCCTTTGACGGCAACTGGTTTTCAATGAACGAAATTTTGAATTTTGACCCGTCCCCCTGTCATCAAAACCCAATAGCCAATATGCCAGGTATAAAATTACTGAGCTCGATGAGATGAATCGAATGAGCTATAAAAATCGAAATTCGCCTCCACAGACTATAGTACTTTTACTTCTTAGAAAAAGGCAACATATTTCTTAATCTACGAAAATATAATAAAACCTTCATAATATAATAGAATATATAATATTATAATATAGAATATATATATAATAGAATATATAATAGAAAATATAATAAAACCCACAAGTGAAAATATAAAATATCCTCTTCCGAAATACTCATGATATTTCGAAAAGCATTATGTATTCTTTAAAACTCGAGAAACAAAATATATTTTCGAGAATTTAAGAAGCATTTATTAAAACAACGTGTCTTATGCTGTCACTGATTTTCGAGAAATTTTCCGAGTACTGGTGAGGTTTATTAAACCAGAATATCCGATGAATGGTATTTATTCTGAGTTCTATGAGGCGGAAATTAACAGAATTAATATTAACATTAATTTTAATGGAAAACTAAGAAAAACTATGTCATGCGAACATTGAGCTCCAAGTAGCATAGGCCCTTCGATATCCCCAGGGTCCCGAGCCTAACCCTTTCCTCTTCTCGATGCATTTAATTTGTTCATTTACCTTTTAAATTTGTCCGGTTACAATTTTCAGATTTTTTGTCTTTTTTTCTGACGTCCTGTCTTCCTGGCTTTCGTATATCAATGAATCAATGTTATCTGAAAATATTAATGCCACAGGATTCGGGGAGCACGGCATTTCGCGCGGCCTTTACTACGTCCTTATGCAGAGACAACAGCGGATGCCAGAAAGAAAGGAAGAAAAATATGAAATATGAAACCGGACAAATTTAAAAGGAAAAATTAACAAACTAAATACAAGGAAAATAATATATTTAAATGTACGGCAATGAAAACTGCCTTTAAAAAAAATTAAGATTGCTTTACGCTCTTACTGCTTCACTTTTTCTATTAAGCGAACGATTCTCCTTTAGTAAGAGTAAGACATACTTTCTCAACATCTTTTCACTTATTTATATTCGAAATTATCCTATTTTAAATCGTTCCGCTCAGAATACTACTTTGTTCCCTTCCTCTTTCAATCTTAAATCGTTAGTTATTTCTGATTGGCTGCTTTACGCAAGCTCATCTTGATTGGCTAGCTTAATAATTTCGTATTGGCTGTTGTAGTTGACGATGAAAGCCTCAGCTTCTCTTTCATTTTACAGTGCATTTTTGCTACTTTTATACTATTTTTTACATGACTCTTGTAAGATGTAATATACAAATACTCATATACAGGCAGTGGAGTTGCTTGCAACTGGGAATCCCCTTGAATTGAACAACTGTTTACTGCTTACTATTTAGGGAAGGGTTGGGCTCGGAGTCCAGAGGCTATCAAAAGAGCCTCGCTGCTTCGAGCTAAATGTTCGGTAATTACACTCTAAAAAACAGACAAATGTGTCTTAATCTACTAAAAATATTATATAACCACGAACGAAATTATACAGAAATATTTTGCGAGTTACCTATCATTCCGAAATCGTTCTTTTTCATTAGAATCCTCTGAAACCAAATATATGTTCGGGATTAAAAGAATAATTTATAAAAATTAAAGTGTCTTTTGCTGTCATGGATTTTCGAATACTTTTTCGTGCAGATTTTATAGTGTATTGATCACTTTTCTCAATATCGGAATTATCGGTAATTGGATGCTATTTATACTCAATTAAACATTTTCAACTGCATAATTGAATTTATAAATGATTTTCGTGAATGGTTATGGTTGTCGCCAATGGTCGTGATTGTCGTCTATATTAATCAATTTTTGGTCTATTTTACCTGTACTAATTCTGCGAGTAGCTAATAGTGCAGCTGCAAAATTTGCACACAATCCAGAATATCATCGAAGAACAAAACATACAGAAATAAAACATTTCTTCGTTCGTGATTAAGCTTTGGTAGGAAGGCAAATTAGTTGTAGAGCAAATTTCAATTGATTGCTGACATTATGGGGGCTACAAAGCGGGGCCTCCAAGACGACGCTGTGCGCTTTTTTTACCAGCACTATCTACTCAGAAATCTGTTGTTTGATTGAAAGAATTCTGCCGTGTGCTATCACACTTTTGGAGACTATATCAGAATGCATCCTTTCTTTCAAATCTGACATCATTTTCGCCATCAGAACCATTCATCCCTGACGAGATTAGAGCGTCATTTAAGAAAATGTTTTTAAATTTCTGAGTTTCATTAAATATTTATTAAAATTAATTGGAAATCATATAATTTTCAAAAATATTTATTTTGTGCATAACAAGGATCTTTATATAAACAGCAAGAGTTCCGTCAATTTAGCTGCAGGAATAACGCGACCTACATAATACATAGGTACATAGAGGTCGTAGCCGCAAAGATCTTTCGATAGATTCACCTTCCCGAGCCCAACCCTTTCTGCGATTCGGTGTCTTTAATTTAATGAATTTCCTTTTTTAATTTGTCCGGTTTCAATTTTCAGATTTTTTTTTTTCTTTCTACATGGCTTCCGCAAGTGTGTCTGTATAAAAGGGACGTAGCAAGGATCATCACGCGAAATTCCGCGCTCCTCGAAATCTGCGGCGAAAAAAAATTATATAAATTTAAATGTTCATGTTAAATCTGTGTATTTAGTATGCTTGTCTGTAAAACATGCTTGTTGAATAGGAAAATGTGTACTTGAGAAATGGTAGCATCCGAAAAACATATATTTCGAATTGAGAAAACATATTAATACTATAATAATAACTACTGTAAAAAGTTTCCAAATATTTAAAAAAAAAAACTTTGTTTTTATAAACGTTGCTCATATCTCGAAATTATATTGGTTTATTGGGATTTTAAAGATAAAGAACGCTTTTCCGAGTCATGACGGACTCGGAAGAGATTATTGTATAATTTCATTCGTGGTTATAGTATGTTTTCCTAGGTTAAGAAACAGTTGTTTTTTTAATAGTGTATCTTTTGGTTCCAAAAAAATAATTATCAATATTTGTATAGACTAATTTTTAAATATTTTCTAATGATGTTACTTAACTTTGGGAAATGTAATATGATAAACAAAGTACACTTAGTATGAGAAAATTTTCCTTAGTTTTCCATTCAATAATGTATAAACTATAATAAAACCCTTATTTATTATAGTAGAAAATATTTTTCAAAAATTCCAGTTCCATTTCTATCCACTATATTTTTTTTTCAAAATGGATTTACCGTGGTAATTTAGCGTTTAATTCTTTTTCTAACCTAAAATTATTCTTTTAATGTCTGCACGGGTTTTCAGGTATTAGAAGATATAATATTAACATTAAAATGTAAGAAATATAATTGTATTTATACTTTTGAAAGTAGTACTTCAATTTTACCAAAAACTATGCTTGTGATTTGCACTTTCTATGCTTGAGAGTTGCATGTGCCATTTCATAAAATGCATATCAACAACATTTAAAGTATACGTTCTATTAAACAAAATATCTTGTAATAATTTTTCTTGAAACATTAATAAAGTTGAAAATATTTTCATGTGCGCTTCTAAATATATCTTTATGCACGAAAAAATGAAAAAACTTAATTAAATGCATTTCATGTCTTTACTTTTAGATTAAAATACATTAATTTACGTCTCTTTAATACTATATGTCTAAAAATAATCTATCAGTGTTAAAGGAAAACCGAATAAAAAAAAAATGTGATTCAAGCTCCATTGTTTTTCTTCTTTCTTTCTTTTTTCTTCTTTCACTTTTCAAATTGCTATTTTCTATGAGTGAAAGAAAATTGAATAAAATTACTTTATGAATGATGATGTTTTTTAAACTTGTAGAGTTCGTCTAAGCTTCATATATATATATTTTATTCCTGATCTACTTTCTTATCGTTTTCTATCAAGTAAGAACATGTTTTTAGACGATAACATTTTCTTTCCATTACTATGAATATTGTAGAGTAGAATGCCAGAAAATTTATCTTACACTTAAAATACTTTTATTTTACTTTTCTTTTTTAATATATATATGTCCAAAAGCAATTTATCTGTCTAAAAAGAAAAATCGGATAAAGCTTGAGAAAATGCATGCATGATGTTATCACTATCATATTTTTTCTATACTGAAACATAACATTGTTTTCCTATTAGAACTCAAAAAGATGACTATAGATAAATCAAATTGCATTTTTTTTTTTTTTTTGCTTCTCACTTTATTTTATATCATAAATGCTTCAGTAACATAATTTTCTGAATTCCAGAATTTTGTAATTCAGCCTGCAATTTTTTTTTATCTAGATTCCCCCCCCCCCTTTTTTTTAATTAAAATTTTCTACGAATGACGGAAAATTGAATAAAATTGCTTGTAGACTACATCTAAACTTTTTTTTTAATCTAGGATCGTTAGGTATCCTATAACATATCGTTCTATATTAAGTAAGAACATGCTTTTTAGACGATAACTCGATCTTTTCATGAATATTGTGTATTAATTTTCTTTTCAAAAATTTTTAAATAGTGTTTTGTTAAAAATTCATTTTTTGTGTCACATATAATTCTTAAATTATTCTTATGATATCGCATACGTGAAACATCTTAAATATTTGAATGTTTTATATAGATTTTTTTTCTTTATATTTGCATGTTTGGCTGCAGACATACACAAACGGTATTTTATTTTATAAATAATGATTGATGCAGGCAAATGTGACATAAAAAGTGAATTTTAAAACTAAACATTACTTATGTAAATAAAAAAGACGTTTTAGTAATAAAAATAATATTAAACATAAAATGTGTAATAATTTTTTTAACAATATTTTATACCTTTTAAAATATGGATTTTTAAAAAAATTTCTGAAGAACTACTTCATAAAATATTAATGGTCAAGCAAATTTTTAAAAAGTTTTTGTGTGTTTTATAATCGAGAATTTGCATATTATTAGAAATTCAAATTTATGCTGATGATAGGAAACCAGAAAAGATCGATCTGTTTAAATATACGGAATTTGTCATCTTTGTTATTCTAGAATAAATATTTACAGAAAAAAACCCACCGAAAAATTATAAAAATTCTGAAATGTAGTTTAAAAGTATTACAGAAAAATATTTTATTCAATAAACAGAAAATGTTTTCAAGTAATAACAAAACAATATTTAACTTTTTATTCAGGATCTTGAAATGTATGTAATAACGTAAATATTTGGTACTTAAGAATGTATTTTTACAATTAAATTTATTTTTTGTTTCCTCTTTCTTCTACCTTGAACTAGCATTGATATACCAAGTATTTCACTTGTTTAGTGAAATTAGCAAAGTTTTTGAGATTAGGAGTTATATCTGGCACAAAGTTGTCATTGTTTATGACAGGTCTGATGTTATGTCGGATGTCATGAGTGGTGCGGGGTTCTCGACCAAACTTTAAAAATGCAACAGTGTGTCCTGTGATGTCACATTTGGTAGTATTCATGAAGAACCTGATTGTAGGCAATTCTTCTCCCTATGAAGTGTGTTTCTTTCAGACTTGAGGGACTAAACAGGGTTTGAGATCATGGTTGTTTCGTTCAACCGGATTTGTTTGTGGATGGTAAACTAGAGTTGTGCTGTGTTTAACACCGAGGAGACAACACATTTCTTGCATTACTACCCTGGCAAACTGGGGACTGTTGTCACTAATTATTTTCCGACGTAGACCGTACCTCATGGAATACCTCATCTAGAAAAGTTGCAACGCATTCTTTGGCTGTGGCAAATTTCAATGCCAAAAATTACACCCATTTTGTAGAGCAATCTTCCACAATGAAAATCCATTTCTTACAATCTTTCGTTTCAGTTAAGGGTCCAAACAAGTCAATGGAAAGGGCTTCGAACCATTGACAGTAAATAGGTGTCTCTAGGAGTCTAGCAGATTTTAAGTTACTGGCTCTATAACGAGTACAATCGGCTCAATTTTTAACATAATTGGTTATGAAAGTTCGCATAATAGTCCAATGGTATCTCTCGGATATTGTGTGATACTTTCCTTCACCCACCACCACCTATATATAATGCCTAAGAGCTCAATTTTGACGTCACAGCAGATCGGCTAATTCTACTGATTACATCCAACCACAATAAATAAATTCTAAATGACTTTTTTTTTTAATTTGCGCAATAAAATTGAAGATCCGTTAATTCAAAACAGACACAATTTGATTTTTACATTCTCCAAAAAACGAACTGTAGTATTCAGTACCAAGAAAATTTTGTTTTATACAACGAAATTTGAACTACAAATTAGTTATTTTTATTGAAAAATAAACTATATTTTTATCTTCCACAATGAAAATCCATTTCTTACAATCTTTCGTTTCAGTTAAGGGTCCAAACAAGTCAATGGAAAGGACTTCGAACCATTGACAGTAAATAGGTGTCTCTAGGAGTCCAGCGGACTTTAAGTTACTGGCTTTATAACGATTACAATTGGCTCAATTCTTAACATAATTGGTTATGAAAGTTTGCATACCAGTCCAATAGTATCATTTGGATATTGTGTGACACGTTCCTTCAGCCACAACCACCTATACATAATGCCTAAGATCTCAATTTTGACGTCACGGCAGGTCAGCTAATTCTACTGATTACATCCAGTCATTACTTCAATCACAATAAATAAATTCTAAATGACTTTTTTTTTTTTTTTTACTTGCATAATAAAATTGAAGATCCGTTAATTCAAAACAGACACAAAGAAGACACAGAGAAAATTTTGTTTTATACAACAAAATATGAACTACAAAATAGTTATTTTTATTGAAACATAAAAGCTATAATTTTAAGAGGATTCATTAACACTTTTATTTTGGTTATTGTGCAAATGAGAATTCATATTTGGGTTCTAGCATATTTTCATGAAAATTAATAATATTTCGATTAAAGACAAGATTGCTTTCATTTAAAGTAAGTACTTATTTACAATATATATATGTGCATTTTATCACACTGTTTTGCAGCAAACTGTCCAGTCATTTGACCGTTTTTATAGAAAACGGTTACATAATCGTAAATTAACTATATTTTGACTATATTATTGCCCATATTATGGTCGGAATAGAGTTAAATTACGAATATGTAACCGTTTTCTATAAAAACGGTTAAATGACTGGACAGTTTACTGCAAGTTTTTAACAGTGCAATATTAACAGTGTTAATTATTATCTATAAAAAAATTACTTTGGCGCTGCTGAATAATTGATTGAATATTTGTGAATTAATGAATAAATTTCTTTTGTACAGTTTAGTAACATGCATTTATATAAGAAATAATTAATAGAAAAAATTAGGTAAGTGTAGAATATTTAAGACAAAGGCAGATTTGAATACTATCCGTAAAAATTTCAATTGAACATTACTAAAATATACATTTAATATTTTCTATTAATAGTAAAATACCTCTGGTGGTTTTTAATATTTATTATAAATAACTGCATAAATGGCAAAATAAAACAAAATTCTAAATGACTTTTTTTTTTAAACTTGCATAATAAAATTGGAGTAGGGACGTATGGGGTAAACGTATGGTACAAAAACTGTAATTTCTAAATAATGTGAACATTATTTAAAATAAATTCTCATTTCTCCCTTAAGTGCGGAAAGCATACATCTAAACATACATCTAAAGTAGAGAAAATATATGAGGAAAATTACGTTTTACCGCATATTATACTTTCACAGCTTTTATCTGTTTGAAAGTTATAATTTTGTTTAAAATATTACCACGTGTTCTACAAATTTTGAAGTTTAAAAATTGGAAAATGAAAATTTTATAGATCAAATATAAGTATCGCGTCGTAGTTTGAAATCGATTTTGACACTTATTATAAAATAATTATTAAAAAAAATTATTGATACAAAAAATATTTAATATGAGAAAATTAAATATACTATCTGTTTGGAAATACAGCAGAAAGAAACTCCACACACTCCTTACTTTTCCTCCTCTCAGTACTCGATTATTGTCTCCAGGTAATGTAATTAGTTTATGCCTCATCTCGTAAAACGGCTTTCTTTTTTTCAACGTAAGGTGATTAGTGCATTTTAAAAACAGGATATATGGCACTATAGTGAAAATTAATTATTTTACTAAGTGCAAAATCAGTTTAAAAATAGAACTCGAAATTTCCTTTTGATCTGTAAAAATGAAACCAATCTAATACAAACATTTATAATCTTGAAAATCTGTTCCATAAATAAATGAAAGTATAAATTTTCTCCTTTTTATAGAAATGAAAATACAGGAATTGTTTAGTTAAAAAATATATTGTTGTCTTACTATTACACCGAGATACTCATGCCTCATTTCCCTAGATATAATTTGCTTTGCATATCTGATTTTGTTACTGTTTTGAAGACTGGTAATAATCTAGATAAAATGTAGAATTATTCATATCTAAACACTGTATTGGAATATTGCTTACTTTTTCATCTAAAATGCATGGGAATTTTCTTATTCTGTTATACGTACCTATTATTCAAAAAATCTTGAATGCAAATCCCAATGTCCTTTTGTTTTTTAAAAGTTTACATTTTGAAAAAAAGCGTTATTCATAAATTTGATTTTGTGATGCCACTTTGTAGATTGTCTTTTTTCATATAATTTCTCTTAAGTAATGCAAAATATGATTCTTTCAAATACATTTCTGAAAACATATGCATTCAAAATAAAATATAATATTACATTTATATACTTTTTATACTTTTTATACGTGTTTATATATGTTTATATATATATATATATATATATATATATATATATATATATATATATATATATATATGTAAATTCCTCAGATAAATTTAAAATGCGTATAGATATGTATATTAAACAAAAAAATTCAAATGATCGTTAGTAAGAATATTCAAATATATAGATTCTTATGACATTTAATCCAGGGTAAAATAAAATATCGGGATTTTTGTGTTTATTATCATTTCTAATATAATAACATGATATATAACCCAAAATGCCAGCATTATTAAGTTGAATTTAACACGTAAATATACATTTAAGAAATCGTCACAGTATTTACAATGAAATACGTACGTATTCTTCAAAGTAAATGAAAAAAAAAACATCTTTTAGTTGGCAAATTTTGTTATATTTAGTATTTAATGACATTTAAAAAAATTGTCTAGATTATTTCACTTTCTTGAAATTGGGATATTCAAATTTGAAATTAGCACAAAGTGAACAAGTTTTTTTTAATGTATGTATAATTATATGAAAGAAGCTTATTGACTTAGCTTCCATTGTTTCAAAATAAAAGAGAACACATTCTTGACGTCTCAGAAAGCACTCGGGGATTCTTATTAGAAAGAAATTTAATCTTTGCTTTGAGGTTACAGCATAGATGATACAACCCAAACTATGTACATTTTGAACTAATAATTGCTATATACCACATTGTAAAGAGTAGAAGTAATAGTCATCTTCATGATTAGTTGTTTTTGCGCGAGATCAAAATACGCCGTTTGTCTCAGACATGTATTTTAACCATCACATCTCAAAATCTCAGCGTCGACTGCTTCTCAAAAGAAGTCGGGAAAAGCTATCCGCACACGCACGCAGGAAGAGTGAGTTTTTAGTCCGTGTAGCGTTGCCATAAACTAAAGTAAAGTTTAGCTATTGCATCAGTTACATCCCTATCTGGTTCCTTAGACATTTCGGTAAGGAACCAGCAATATTTTTCTTTGGGCTGCAACGTTTAAGGATCGGATCAACTGGCTGCTCGGAAAACTTTTAGGGCAGACATATGGTAAGTTCCCAAGGGAATTCCAGGAGCTTCTAAACTTACTACTTCAAAGGAAGTAGGAGAGAGCTGAGTGAAAACTACATAGTGTCCGTCACGTAGTGGACTGGTTGTTCTTTTTGGACCAGAAATGCTAACAGGATGCAGTTCTACACATACATGGTCACCAGTCGAATACTGGGGTACATCACTCCGGCTTTTGTCAGCGTACCGCTTTCTTCTACCTTGAACTAGCATTGATATACCAAGTATTTCACTTGTTTAGTGAAATTAGCAAAGTTTTTAAGATTAGGAGTTATATCTAGTACAAATTTGTCATTGTTTATGACAGGTCTGATGTTATAACGGATTTCATGAGTGGTGCGGCGTTCTCGACCAAACTTTAAAAATGCAACAGTGTGTCCTGTGATGTCACATTTGGTAGTATTCAAGAAGAACCTGATTGTAGGCAATTCTTCTCCCTATGAAGTGTGTTTCTTTCAGACGAGAGGGACTAATCAGGGTTTGAGATCATGGTTGTTTCGTTCAACCGGATTTGTTTGTGGATGGTAAAGTAGAGTTGTGCTGTGTTTAACACCGAGAAGACAACACATTTTTTGCATTACTGCCCTGGCAAACTGGGGACTGTTGTCACTAATCTAATTAATTTCCGACGTAGACCGTACCTCATGGAATACCTCATCTAGAAAAGTGGCAACGCATTCTTTGGCTGTGGCAAATTTCAATGCCAAAAATTACACCCATTTTGTAGAGCAATCTTCCACAATGAAAATCCATTTCTTACAATCTTTCGTTTCAGTTAAGGGTCCAAACAAATCAATGGAAAGGACTTCGAACCATTGACAGTAAATAGGTGTCTCTAGGAATCCAGCGGACTTTAAGTTACTGGCTTTATAACGATTACAATTGGCTCAATTCTTTACATAATTGGTTATGAAAGTTTGCATACCAGTCCAATAGTATATTTTGGATATTGTGTGATACGTTCCTTCAGCCACCACCACCTATACATAATGCCTAAGAGCTCAATTTTGACGTCACGGCAGATCAGCTAATTGTACTGATTACATCCAGCCAGATCACAATCAGCCTTCAATCACAATAAATAAATTCTAAATGACTTTTTTTTTTACTTGCATAATAAAATTGAAGATCCGTTAATTCAAAACAGACACAATTTGATTCTTACACTCGCAACAAAAACGAACTGTAGTATTCAGTATCAAGAAAATTTTGTTTTATACAACAAAATATGAACTACAAAATAGTTATTTTTATTGAAACATAAAAGCTATATTTTTAAGAGGATTCATTAACACTTTTATTTTAGTTATTGTGCAAATGAGAATTCATATTTGGGTTCTAGCATATTTTCATGAAAATTAATAATATTTCGATTAAAGACAGGATTGCTTTCATTTAAAATAAGTACTTATTTACAATATATATATGTGCATTTTATCACACTGTTTTGCAGCAAACTGTCCAGTCATTTGACCGCTTTTATAGAAAACTGTTACATAATCGTAATTTAACTATATTTTGACCATATTATTGCCCATATTATGGTCGGAATAGCGTTAAATTACGAATATGTAACCGTTTTCTATAAAAACGGTTAAATGACTGGACAGTTTACTGCAAGTTTTTAACAGTGCAATATTAAGAATGTTAATTATTATCTATTAAAAAATTACTTTGGCGCTGCTGAATAATTGATTGAATATTTGCGAATTAATGAATAAATTTCTTTTGTAAAGTTTAGTAACATGCATTTATATAAAAAATAATTAATAGAAAAAATTAGGTAAGTGTAGAATATTTAAGACAAATGCAGATTTGAATACTATCCGTAATAATTTCAATTGAACATTACTAAAATATACATTTAATATTTTCTATTAATAGTAAAATACCTCTGGTGGTTTTTATTATTTATGATAAATAACTGCATAAATGGCAAAATAAAACAAAATTCTAAATGACTTTTTTTTAAACTTGCATAATAAAATTGGAGTAGGGACGTATGGGGTAAACGTATGGTACAAAAACTGTAATTTCTAAATAATGTGAACATTATTTAAAATAAATTCTCATTTCTCCCTTAAGTGCGGAAAGCATACATCTAAACATACATCTAAAGTAGAGAAAATATATGAGGAAAATTACGTTTTACCGCATATTATACTTTCACAGCTTTTATCTGTTTGAAAGTTATAATTTTGTTTAAAATATTACCACGTGTTCTACAAATTTTGATGTTTAAAAATTGGAAAAGGAAAATTTAATAGATCAAATATAAGTATCGCGTCGTAGTTTGAAATCGATTTTGACACTTATTATAAAATAATTATTAAAAAAATTATTGATACAAAAAATATTTAATATGAGAAAATTAAATATACTATCTGTTTGGAATTACAGAAGAAAGAAATTCCACACACTCCTTACTTTTCCTCCTCTCGATACTCGATTATTGTCTCCAGGTAATGTAATTAGTTTATGCCTCATCTCGTAAAACGGGTTTCTTTTTTTCAACGTAACGTGATTAGTGCATTTTAAAAACAGGATATATGGCACTATAGTGAAAATTCATTATTTTAATAAGCGCAAAATCAGTTTAAAAATAGAACTCGAAATTTCCTTTTGATCTGTAAAAATGAAACCAATCTAATACAAACATTTATAATCTTGAAAATCTGTTCCATAAATAAATGAAAGTATAAATTTTCTCCTTTTTATAGAAATGAAAATACAGGAATTGTTTAGTTAAAAAATATATTGTTGTCTTACTATTACAACGAGATACTCATGCCTCATTTCCCTAGATATAATTTGCTTTGCATATCTGATTTTGTTACTGTTTTGAAGACTGGTAATAATCTAGATAAAATGTAGAATTATTCATATCTAAACACTGTATTGGAATATTGCTTACTTTTTCATCTAAAATGCATAGGAATTTTTTTATTCTGTTATACGTACCTATTATACAAAAAATCTTGAATGCAAATCCCAATGTCCTTTTGTTTTTTTAAAAGTTCACATTTTGAAAAAAAGCGTTATTCATAAATTTGATTTTGTGATGCCACTTTGTAGATTATCCTGAAAACATATGCATTCAAAATAAAATATAATGTTACATTTATATACTTTTTATACGTGTTTATATATATATATATATATATATATATATATATATATATATGTAAATTCCTCAGATAAATTTAAAATGCGTATAGATATGTATATTAAACAAAAAAATTCAAATGATCGTTAGTAAGAATATTCAAATATATAGATTCTTATGACATTTAATCCAGGGTAAAATAAAATATCGAGATTTTGTGTTTATTATCATTTCTAATATAATAACATGATATATAACCCAAAATGCCAGCATTATTAAGTTGAATTTAACACGTAAATATACATTTAAGAAATCGTCACAGTATTTACAATGAAATACGTACGTATTCTTCAAAGTAAATGAAAAAAAAAACATCTTTTAGTTGGCAAATTTTGTTATATTTAGTATTTAATGACATTTAAAAAAATTGTCTAGATTATTTCACTTTCTTGAAATTGGGATATTCAAATTTGAAATTAGCACAAAGTGAAAAAGTTTTTTTTAATGTATGTATAATTATATGAAAGAAGCTTATTGACTTAGCTTCCATTGTTTCAAAATAAAAAAGAACACATTCTTGACGTCTCAGAAAGCACTCGGGGTTTCTTATTAGAAAGAAATTTAATCTTTGCTTTGAGGTTACAGCATAGATGATACAACACAAACTATTTACATTTTGAACTAATAATTGCTATATACAACATTGTAAAGAGTAGAAGAAATAATCATCTTCATGATTAGTTGTTTTTGCGCGAGATCAAAATACGCCGTTTCTCTCAGACATGTATTTTAACCATCACATCTCAAAATCTCAGCGTCGACTGCTTCTCAAAAGAAGTCGGGAAAAGCTATCCGCACACGCACGCAGGAAGAGTGAGTTTTTAGTCCGTGTAGTGTTGCCATCTACTAAAGTAAAGTTTAGCTATTGCATCAGTTACATCCCTATCTGTTTCCTTAGACATTTCGGTAAGGAACCAGCAATATTTTTCTTTAGGCTGCAACGTTTACGGATCGGATCAACTGGTTGCTCGGAAAACTTTTAGGGCAGACATATGGTAAGTTCCCAAAGGAATTCCAGGAGCTTCTAAACTTACTACTTCAAAGGAAGTAGGAGAGAGCTGAGTGAAAACTACATAGTGTCCGTCACGTAGTGGACTGGTTGTTCTTTTTGGACCAGAACTGCTAACAGGATTCAGTTCTACACATACATGGTCACCAGTCGAATACTGGGGTACATCACTCCGGCTTTTGTCAGCGTACCGCTTTCTTCTACCTTGAACTAGCATTGATATACCAAGTATTTCACTTGTTTAGTGAAATTAGCAAAGTTTTTAAGATTAGGAGTTATATCTGGTACAAATTTGTCATTGTTTATGACAGGTCTGATGTTATGTCGGATGTCATGAGTGGTGCGGAGTTCTCGACCAAACTTTAAAAATGCAGCAGTGTGTCCTGTGATGTCACATTTGGTAGTATTCATGAAGAACCTGATTGTAGGCGATTCTTCTCCCTATGAGGTGTGTTTCTTTAAGATGAGAGTGACTAAACAGGATTTGAGATCATGGTTGTTTCGTTCAACCGGATTTGTTTGTGGATGGTAAAGTAGAGTTGTGCTGTGTTTAACACCGAGAAGACAACACATTTTTTGCATTACTGCCCTGGCAAACTGGGGACTGTTGTCACTAATCTAATTAATTTCCGACGTAGACCGTACCTCATGGAATACCTCATCTAGAAAAGTTGCAACGCATTCTTTGGCTGTGGCAAATTTCATTGCCAAAAATTACACCCATTTTGTAGAGCAATCTTCCACAATGAAAATCCATTTCTGACAATCTTTCGTTTCAGTTAAGGGTCCAAACAAGTCAATGGAAAGGGCTTCGAACCATTGACAGTAAATAGGTGTCTCTAGGAGTCTAGCAGATTTTAAGTTACTGGCTTTATAACGAGTACAATCGGCTCAATTTTTAACATAATTGGTTATGAAAGTTCGCATAATAGTCCAATGGTATCTCTCGGATATTGTGTGATACGTTCCTTCACCCACCACCACCTATATATAATGCCTAAGAGCTCAATTTTGACGTCACGGCAGATCGGCTAATTCTACTGATTACATCCAACCATTACTCCAACCACAATAAATAAATTCTAAATGACTTTTTTTTTTTTAATTTGCGTAATAAAATTGAAGATCCGTTAATTCAAATCAGACACAATTTGATTTTTACACTCTCCAAAAAACGAACTGTAGTATTCAGTACCAAGAAAATTTTGTTTTATACAACTAAATTTGAACTACAAAATAGTTATTTTTATTGAAAAATAAACTATATTTTTAAGAGGATTCATTAACACTTTTCTTTTGGTTAATGTGCAAATGAGAGATCATATTTAGGTTCTAGCATATTTTCACGAAAATTAATAATATTTCGATTAAAGACAGGATTGCTTTCATTTAAAGTAAGTACTTATTTACAGTATAATTATATGTGCATTTTTATCACACTGTTAAAAATTTGCAGCAAACTGTCCAGTCATTTGACCGCTTTTACAGAAAACGGTTATATAATCGTAAATTAACTATATTTTGACCATATTATAGTCGGAATACAGTTAAATTACGGTTATGTAACCGTTTTCTAAAAAAACGGTTAAATGACTGAACAATTTGCTGCAAGTTTTTAACAGTGCAATATTAACAATGTTAATTATTATCAATAAAAAAATAAAAAAATAAAAACTTTGGCGCTGCTGAATAATTGGTTGAATATTTGCGAATTAATGAATAATTTTTTTTGCAAAGTTTAGTAACATGCATTTATATTACAAATAATTAATAGAAAAAATTAGGTAAGTATAGTATATTTAAGACAAAGGCAGATTTGAGTACTAGCCGTAATAATTTCAATTGAACATTACTAAATGTTTATAAAATCTTTTAAGTAATTCGTTTAACCTTCATGACAAAATTTCTTGGGAAACATTCATGAAAAAAAATATAAATATTATATTCTTCAATATATACATATTTTTTCGATCTTAACGTGGTAAATGCTAGAATATGTCAAAACGTATATGCAATTGAATATCAGTTTATACATTTTACATTTGTTAACATGCTGAATTTGCATTTTTAACATTTAGATACATTTTAAAGTAGTTTTCTATCAGAATTGGAAACGCAATTCTGAACTTCACTAATTTTTTTTTTTTTAATGATGTGTGGGAAAAATCTTGAAAATGTGTCAAAACATACAACTTTTTTAAATGCAGGAGGTAAAATTTTACTGCAATTCCAAAGTAAATATTAAAATATGTCTGCATTTCTAGTAGAATTTGAGATAAAATATATTCTGAATCTCTGAAATTATTTTTATTTTTTTTCCATTGAAATCCGTTTGAAAATGTTCCATATTCTTTAACGGGATTCTAAGATTTTCTAAGATATTCTAATGCATTAAGCGTTAAAAAATGTTTAAATACACGAATAAATTGTTTTTTTATTCAAAAATATTCAGTAATTTATATATCTATAAATAAACGTAGAAGTATAAATATTAAATGTTTAATTTAGAATAAATATTAAATTTCAACATTAGTAATTTAGAAATAATTAGCAGTATGTGTGCCACATACTTAACAGAAAAGAGTTTTCGTACGACATAAATGCTCTATACAATTAAAGTGGCATGTAAATTTTAATGTACCGAATAAATACTATATTTTTACAGTTAAGGACGAAAACGTTAAAAATACAGTAATATTTACTGTAGGTATACTGATATCATGCGAAAATTTATAGTATTTTTAAAACTTCGCAAGTGTAGAAATGACGTACTTGTACCAATATGCTTTTATTGATGATAATATATATTATAGATTCAATTTATAAATAGATGTATCTGTCTCAAAATATTTAGATGTTATATTTTTTCCGTTAATTATTTCTGGAATGCAAATTTGTTATAATAATTAATTTCTATGTAAATAATATGTTTCATTTTATATCATATATTTTCCGTAAAATTGAATATTTCATTATCTTTGATGCTTCGGAAAAAAACATATAATTTAAAACTAAATATCGGGAATGCAAGACCATATCAGTTTTGAGCACTACTATATTTAAATAGTAATTTCATTTTATATAATGAGGTTAACATTACTATTCGAAAAAAGGGGTACTCAAACATCATACAGGTTGCACCACTCAAATATTCTTTTTATAAAATAACATTATTTCTATTGTTTTATAAGAACAGTGACTTTAGTATAAAATAAACACAAGTATTTTTCTTATGTTATTTCTAAAATGCAAATTAAATATAGTAACTAATATGCAAAGTGGTAAGAATTAAAAGAAAAGGACATACAATATCTAAAAATATCAATGTGTATACATCGAATAATTATGAAATTTAATCTAAAATACATGTTCTGAGCAACGAAAAAAAATGTATTAGTACGTTATTTTTAACTTGGTTGATAAATACACTGTAAAATATCGTAAAATATCCGTATACACTGTCATCAATCAGCAGAAAAGTGTCCAGTTATTTAAATAAAGGTAACTTGATCATAATCGTGTTCTCATTGGTCATAATAGAGATAAAATACGATTCTGTAACCGTTTTCTATAAAAACGTTGAATAACTCGACAGTTTTCAGCAGGATTTTAACAATGAATGTACAGTAAATTTTACTATCAGGTAGGTGCACCAAAGGTGGCCACAGTTAAGATTTGAGGATTTTTTATTATTTTCTGATTGGATGTGTGCGGCTGAATTCTTGTTTGTAAACATATACACTTACCCCTAACACATATCAAGTATACTTTTCTTTGTAAAATACAATTTAATTACTTTTATAATACAATTTCAAAAGTGTAGCTTGTGGGCCACTTTTGGCGCCACAGTGTTCCAAAGGTGGCCCGTGTACTGAAATCACTTTTAAAATATGATAAAATACTCGGTAGACTATTTTGCTTACTATTATGCTCTGATGATCCTTCCTTTCTTTTGATATCTTTCGCCTTTTTCTTCTTATTGTTTGTATTTTATGACACAAAAAGACCTTGAACTTTTTGTACACGATAGTACAGGAATTTCCATCTGGTAGTTACCGAATTCTTTTGGGTGATCTCCGGTGTTAACAAAAAATGGTAATAAAGTTTTTTCCATATATTTGAGTAGCAATTTTGAAAATCACTCTTACTACACTGATTTCTACATTTGTTTTCTAAAGTGGCCACCTTTTGAACATGCGTATGGTCGCTATTTGCACGACGTAAAAGTATTAATCTGATAAATTTCTTAGAATTGAAGTAAATCTGGTTAAATATAAATAAATAAGCTTTCAGAAAACGTATCATAACTCAAAATTCTAACAATTTAAACACATGTAAATTAAAATATCGTCTTACCTGGAAATTAGAACGGCAAATAATTAGAAATTAGAACGGCAAAATTGTTTACCGAGTATTGTATCATATTTTAATAGTGATTTCAGTACACGGGCCACCTTTGGAATACTATGGAGACAAAAGTGGCCCACAAGCTACACTTTTGAAATTGCATTATAAAAGTAATTAAATTAAAGAAAAGTATACTTCATATGTGTTAGGGGTAAGTGTAAAATTTTCAAACAAAAATTCAGCCACACACATCCAAAAAAAAATAATAATAATAAATCCTCAAAGCTTAACTGCGGCCACCTTTGGTGCACCTACCTTATAGTAAAATTTACTGTACACGATCAGTACTTAAACTATTTTCAATAGTGTATACTCTTCTAAAAGCACTCACTAACAGATTGCGTAGCAAAATATCGAATGAAGATTCGACGGATTCAATTTCTTTGCAGCTCTCGTATACCTGCAACGCCGTCTTTTAGCGAAAATATTAACTGAATTTGGAAATTGGTGGGATAAAATTCCCTGATTTCCCAAACATAAGGCCGCAAACAATACAATTCTATTTTTATTGACTTTCAAAATCCATCAGCCATTATTGCGACACACTGTATATATACCATGCATACCGTATTGGTATATACATGTACTGTATATATACCATGTATACCGTATTGGTATATACATGTACTGTATATATACCATGTATACCGTATTGGTATATACATGTACTGTATATATACCATGTACACCGTATTGGTATATACATGTACTGTATATATACCATGTATACCGTATTGGTATATACATGTACTGTATATAAATTACTTTTTACGATAGCTTACTATTTTATCTGAATTACAGTTCATGCACTAGCCACATTGCTGCCATGACAGTTACCCTAATTTTACACACAATTTTTTAGAGTGCAGTATTAAATTTTCGCAAAGCTTAAATGGGACGTATTCCTGTTTTTACAATTTATATTTCAGTACTTAAAATCTCCGTGGACATTGAATTTTTTAAAATACAACTCAGAAATATATTTCAGAAATTTCTGTTTTTAATAAAAACAATTAATGTTGATGCGCAAAAATCTTTTTAAAAAAAATTTTACCAATTCCATTGATATATCAATTTTGTATTTTTCTTCAAATGATTAATTTAATAAAATATTTTCAGGAAATAAGTATATTTAATTCCATGTACTGTGGTAATATGTAAAAGACTTCTATAAACATACCAAGTTTTATAGGAAACTTGTTATTTTCCATTATTTTATTAATATCCTTTTTATTAACATTTTATTAACAAGTATTATTTATCTAAAAAAAGATTTATTTTATTTTGTATACCTTAAAATATCCTCGAATGATAATTATTTAGTAAAATATATGCGAAAAAAGAAAAAGATAGAAATTTGTACTCAGCTACGTGTTATTTGAAAAGACAACATCATTTGAAAAAATGCATTGCCGTTAGGTATTTCATATACAAAAAAATATTTTCGTGAGTTGAAAAATTATTTTAAGTTTAAGCAAAAAGAAAAAATATTTACACAGAAAATTAAATTTATTTTTATAAACCGCAGAAATAAGGTATTGTCCCATAAAAAAATTGCCGTTATTTTATAGAAAACTGAGTTATATTAATAGTATCATTCAGAAAAATATAGCTATATGACATAAAAGTAAAGTGTGGTAAATCATTATTTCAATTGTATTCAATTTTTTGGTAAATGGTGTAAATTTATCACTAACACTTTATTATTTTTGTTTAGAAGCATTATTACTAAAAACAAATTATGTTCTTATATAAAATAATGTTTTATAACAAATTAAAATAAAAGGTTTTGGACAATTAGTCCTTTAAATATATACATATATACAGGGTGTTTCAGTTAAACGTTTCAGAACTTCTAAGAGGGGTAGGGTACATCCTGACGAACCAAAATCATATACCAATGGACAGTCAGAAATGCTTTCCTAACGCGGTAGATGACGTTGTGCGAAAGTTCCGAGCTGTCGTGCAGGGAATCTTCATTTCGCACAAGAACGCCAAGTTAGTAGAATGGATGATTACACGAACGCAGAATTAGCCGATATGCATTTGGTGTACGGGGCTGCAAATTGTAGTGGGCCAGCCGCACAGCGTTTGTACGCGGAACGATATCCGACGAGGCGTATTCCCAGTCATAATTTATTTGCAAGACTGCACCAGAGGTTAGCTGAGACAGGTTCATTTGAAAGAGCTGACAAGGTCAGGGTAAGAACAGCACGGACTCCAGCCGTCGAACAGAATGTGCTGCAGCATGTACAGAGGAATCCAAGATCGAGTACACGAAGTCTAGCAAACGTAGTCGGGGTTTCCCCTTGCAGCGTCTGGAGGATTCTCCGAAAACAAGACATGCATCCGTTTCACGTGCAGCGTGTCCAGGCACAGCAACCGGAGGATTATGCACCTCGTATTGCTTTCGCACAGTGTTATACCTTGGAAAATGGGCTACAAATCCCACTTTTCTTGCTGAAGTGTTGTTTTCCGATGAGGCATCCTTCACAAGGGAAGGAATTTTCAACTCGCATAACGACCATATCTGGGCGGTCGAGAACCCGAAGGCAATACGACGTCGTGCAGCACAGATTCGATTTTCGGTCAATGTATGGGCCGGTATTATAAGAGATCACCTCATCGGCCCTTACCTGTTACCGTGTCGTCTAACCGGAGATAACTACTTGCTCTTTCTGCAGCAAGTATTGCCACAACTTTTGAGAGATGAACAGATTTCTGCATCGACGCAACAGACAATGTGGTTCCAACACGATGGAGCCCCTGACCATTATAGCGGAGATGTTCGTAACTACCTGGATGTCACATTTGGTCAACAGTGGATCGGACGTGGTGGTCCCGTGCATTGGGCTACTCGGTCACCCGACCTATCATGTCTTGATTTTTATTTCTGGGGTCATATGAAATCGTTAGTTTATGACACCCCTGTTGACAATGCTGAGGAGCTGGTTGCAAGAATCGCCGTAGCTGCCAGAGAAATTCGAAATTCGCCTGGAGTATTCCAGAATGTTCGGATGTCCATGCGTCGGAGATGTGAGGCGTGCATTGTAGCCCGTGGAAGCAACTTCGAACACTTACTTTAATCCATGTACCTTTTGCTTCTTTTCATGTATTATTAAAACGATTTCTCACTTACGGTCACTTTTCTTTATGGGGCTTCTGTGTACAACACCGCTTCAAGAAAGCATTTCCGACCCCACATTGCTATATGATTTCGAGTTGTCAGGATGTACCCTACCCCTCTTAGAAGTTCTGAAACGTTTAACTGAAACACCCTGCATATATATATTTATTTATTTTAATGAAAATTAAAGTGTGGTGATAAGTGAAGGAAACCTGAAAAGTGAAATTTAATCATACCACAGTGTGCAAGTTTACAGCAAAGTAAAGACACAAAATCAATTAAAATTGGCAAAGAAAATACTTTTGTGTTATATTCCATGCATAATCCTGAAAAAACTTAATTGTCATTAAAGCAATTCCCATAGACATGAATATCATTTCATTTTACAGGTGGCAAACAACGAGTGCGAGATTCTATGACTGTGTCATAGCAAATTTTGAACAAAACTATACCAATCATATTAATAACTATATGTCTTCTACATAAAACGTATGTGTCTCATGTAGAAATATACATTTACTTGCAACAGATGAGTGCAAAGCCGTCAGGCAACACAACTTATGTGAACAGATCGCACAAACTCTTCGCATTACCGCGTGAGTAACCAGATTTCATGTGATACGATAAAACTGCTACATGGGGAGACGAGGTTTCAAGAACTGCTTAAAAAGAAACTTTACACTTTACACTTGGTAATTACCGATTTACGATCGTGTCCGATAATGTATTAAAAATGAGTAAATTTCATTTTGTATTGAGAAATATTTTTTAAAAACGGAAATATTTTCAGTTACATTTTAGAGGAAATCTTTTTTTATTTTATTTTATCTTTGAACGCATTATATTCTGATATGCTGCAAATGCAAGGAATTTACATTTTATTGCTTTAATAAGGGAATTTTTTATTATGTCAGAAAAAATAAAAAAGAAACCATAAAATATAAACAAATATTTCTTTTGAATGCAATTCGTTTTTGTTACAATTAATTCTAAGTATTTTAAAATCCGTTTCAGATAGATACAGAAATAGAAGAAACATTGTGCACACAATATGTTTTTAATTTATGTTAATCTGAAGAAATAATGCAGATTTTTGTTTCAAAAGGGATATATCGTTTTTACTCGTATTACGCTTCTTTGATATCGATGCCATATCATAAGCGTAACAAGTATCAGCTACGATATCATATCTTATTTTTTCCTATATGCAGAAATGCTCACATAATTTTCTTCCAAATAAAATGGCATTATTTTTCCTGTAAATATTCACACAGTTACTTTAGTAATTAGCAACACCAGATTTTAGGCGCGCAACGTAAGGTCAATCAATCCCATATTTTTTTCCGTATATTGTACTGCAAAATATCAGCAATTCTTGCAAATTGCTTTCAGACAGTATATCATTGCAACGTTGATCCTAATAATATTCATGTGAAAGTGTGTGTGTGAATGTTTGGTTAAAGCCAGCATCAAAACGGATAATTTAATCCCTTTGTATACAAATGTATTATAATGCAGAAATAAACATAGACTATATTTTGTTTATTGTATTCAAATATTTTTCTTAATAAATCAGAATTTCATTATTTTCATAGAGAATAAATGGACATTTTTTTCGTATAAAATTTTTAAATTGATAAATGTACTTTATCGTTGTTAACACTAAATCAACACTCGGAATAACATTTTTTACACAACAATTTATTTTCAAATGGAAAATTTCCACGTGCAAAATTAAAATGATATAAAAACATTAAGAGTTAAAAAGAAGATCAAATAACAATATTATAAATAGAACATACATTTTCAAGCATTTAGTAATAATACAAGATGCACGAATACGAGTAAGTACAGAAAGCAGGGGAATATGACATCATAAATATTGAAAATAAAATGGATATTCTTTGATATTGAAATAAAATGATCTTCGGATATCAAATTATTTCTTATTATTATTATTTTTCCCTGTACTTTTCTTTTCTTATTTATTTTATTTTATTTTATTTATTTTTGTATTTCACTCGATATATTTCAGATGTATGTAATATATGTATGTAATATATGTATGTTAAATATATGTGTTTTAAATTAACGCTCTGTATTTTAAATTAACGCTCTGTATTTTAAATGAAATGAATGCAGTACGAATGATGCGAGGTTTATTATCTGCGCGCAGCTAATATAAATATACCGTTTTTTTTTTTTTTTTTTTTTTTTTTTTTTTTTTTTTTTTTTTTTTTTTTTTTTAAGTGAAAAAAAAAGTTGGAAAAGAAAATGGATAGCAAATGTCAATAATATGCACCGCAAAATTATCCATGTCAAAAATGACGTCATGGTTAGCGGGAAGTAGTTATTTTCATTCATAGAAACTAAAAAAAAGTAACTCGATTGCCTGAAAAAATCCAATATTTGACGAGCGATAATTCTTAAAGGCATCCCATCTAAGGAAATTGGAATAAAAATGACTTTCTTTTTTAAAAGAAAGTTGCATTTTTGTTGATAAAACCTAAAGATTTAATGTGATTGCATCAAAGTTACATTTTCCCTCTACAGTATTAAAATTAAGGCTCGAGGGCAAGAAGTACATTGGTACGATCGAGACACGTTTGTAGATCATGATTTGGCAACCGGTTTTTAATTCCATGTGTCATTCAGCGCTAAAGGAGTAAAAACTTTGTTGTCATTTTTTAAAATGCCCTTTTTTTTTTTTTTTTTTTTTTTTTTTTTTGTAATACATTTTTGTAAAGTTTTACAGGATGAAGAAAATAGCAGATATTTATTTACAATGTTTAAATGCATTTACACTGTTTTTATTTTCATGTTAATAATAAACGATGTTGTCGAAATGAAAATAAAATTTATCGAAAAACTCTGTTAATGCAAGAGCAAAGAAGAAATAAAAAAAATAATGAAAGTTTTCTTCACGACGAATTACATAGACTTGAACAAGCCGATCGTGTAAACTCTTAAAATAAATGCAAATTCCTAATATTATAAACGTGAAAGCGCGTTGTATGTAGTAGAATTTGTTTCATATATTGGTATAAAATAGCCAAGAACAGGATGGTTAGGATCTGTAATCGAGTCGGTAGCCAGTTTGCCGAACGAAATATGGCGCAAAAGTAAATAAATTTTTGTAACCAAGTTTATGTTTTTTGCGTGGTAAACACTTAATGGTATTCTAATTGATAATTTCTCCCTCACCTTGACTACTGTTTCAACTGGTTGCAGTACAATTTCCGCAATTGTTTATATTACCTTGCGCAAAGTTTCCCTTTTTTAAGACGGAGTTATACTAATGCCCTTTTAACAAAGAAATGCCGTATTGTCTCCTATGAAAAGTTATAAAGGTTTGGTTAATTATATTTGTTTTGAATTATCAGGAGTGAAATGTTTTGCTTAATTAATGCATTTATTATTCTTTTAATGTTACGTGAACGGCGTCACGGATCGCAGTCTGTTCAAATGCAAATGTTCAACCTTGACATAAATTAAATGGTGATAAAAGGAAAACTAAATATTAAAACGCCAAAGATAATAACAGTTCAGTGGAAAAACATAATTCAGTTGCCTTTCAGTTCCTACATATGATGTTCCTCGGCTTAATGACAGAGATCATCAAGTTCGAATCAAATGCAAAATTGTTAGCCATAATCAAGTGCCGTCCGCTTCACCGGCCAATTTTTCCCGAGGGAGCCACGGATTAAACCAGCTTGGGGTTGAGGGCCACATTTCCTTCAACATCCATGCTGGCGTGCTCGCTTCGGTTTCGAATCAAATGAAGATTGAATTATTGTGATTTTTTATTTCAACAAAGATTAAATTAAAATTTTTAAAATAGTCTTTCACATTGCTACATAAACAGATTTGACATTCTTCCAAAGTTATTCACAACAGTAGTAATCTTTAACGGAAGCTTCATTCCGTTTTAGACAAAAAATAAAAAAAGTCATATAACGAGAAAATTCTCTAAAAATCGCATGCAAAAATTCGAAACCATTTACTACATTGAGCTGAAAGGTTAAAACTGAATTATTTTATGAATGTCAGCAATTAACAATGGCACACGAAAGAAACGCTAAAAATCGGATAAAAAATTAGAGAAATATTTAAATATGTACGAATTTAGAATGGACTTTATTTGACAAGAGGACAGAATTAATTTATTGTTGTAAAGGTTACAAAATGGATTCCTTTTACATTCATATGTTTTACAATAGATTCCCTATTGGATTTTCAATGTGTAAAAATCACAGCGAAACGCGAAAAACTCGCTAAAAATCGCATAAAAATCAATTTCAAAAATCTATTCAAAAGATCCAAAAACAGGTTACAAGGTGCATAACTTCAGACATACAGATATCTTCCTATCAAATCTTGAGGGTGTTCTGCGCTCGGAGGTTTCTTTAGAACATAGAACACACTACCACAAACATCTACTTTTTTTTATTATACATATATGCATACATACTGTGTAATAATTTGTATAATAATAAATATAGATTAATGAAATAATGTTAATTATATAGTTAAAATTATAAAAATTACATCGAAGCAACATTTAAAAGTTAACAGTAACAACAAAAAAAAATCAAAATATGTTATAAAATTTAAATAAAGTATGTCATCAAGACGCGTCACAGAGAGTTGGGGACTAAAGTAACAAAAAATCAACCATTGGGTGTTTCGCATCGAAACATATTGCTAGACACCTAAAAAAAAATAAACTTCAAAATATCGAAGCATTTGAAATAATAGAACGGCTATTACATCAAAAAAAAAAAATCACAATTCTCTTGTCTGGATTCCTACATAATCCACTATATCATATATTTTTATTATATGATTATATTTATTATTATTATTATTATTATTATTATTTATTATTATTATATTTATTACATTATATATTCATAGATTTTTTTCAGAATAAGACTGTGCTCTGTCGCGTTCGATTATAGATTTTTACATTTAAATTTACATCAAACATTATAATTTTAGAATAGCTTGCAGATGTTTCATACACAACCAAAAGTTACATTAAATTGCATAGAGTAAATTTAAAAATGGAATTGAAACTTTTATTTTGGAAGCTGATCATTCTTTCACATCCTGAATTATTAGGTAATTGTTTTCCCAATTTGTAGAACTTGAATGCCTGAACATTATGCACCGAAAACTATATGAATGAAAAACAAAATTACAAAATTTTTCAAAAACAAAAATCATATTCTTCGCCAAAACAAATATCTCAAGAATTATATTTTGACATTTTTATCTTCCGAATGCTATTTGGTAGGTTTTATTCAATACATTTATAGTTGGAATATCATCCAAATATATTAAATATTAAAATCTATGTACTTGGAAAATATTATTAAAAACACATGGCTCGCTCTAATTCTTAAATGTTGAAGTCCAAAACTTAAATGAAAATCTTCTGTGTTTTGGTATATGTATTCATTTTAAGACTGTACATACTAGTTGAAAATTATTCTTATAGAATTGATAGTTCGGGGTTGCCTTAAATTACTTTTTATGTAGACTATAACTATAAAAGTGTCAATTAAATTTATATCTAAGGTAAAGCTAGGTTAGTCTGCGCACAATTCAAAAGAATAGCAATAAAAAAACTAAATATTTATTTTCTGCTACACTATTCATGAATAATTTTTACTTCATTTGTTTTTTATGCATTTCCATTGTTATTTTGTTGTTATGTTGCAATTTAATAGAACAGTTGTAATAAAACCAAGATAGTTATTTTGCGCAATCTGTTCTTACAGGGTTGGTGTGATTGCGCACATGGGTAGGAGAGATTGTTACTAATAATAACTACAATTAAATTGTTAACAATAATAATTACACTTAAATGGCATTGCTGTAAGGTTTTTGTGAACAATATTATTGTATTAGGAGTGAATATTTCAACCTAATGATTAAAGAATCGGAAAAAGGAAATAATTTTAAAAACGATTAAAAAATTTTAATTAAAGGAAAAAAAAATAAAGAATCAGAAAAAGCAAGTCCAGATAAGATTACAAAATAAAATTATGTTACTTAATAACACGTTTAACTTAAAATTAGTCCATTTTCATTTTTCATTTTTTTAAGCAAATTTACCAATAAGCTGCGTAATCTCTCCTAGCATGGAAACTAATGGGAACACTGCGCTATCTCTCCTAAGTAGCAGATGCGCAAACTCTCCAATTTCGGTAGGAGAGATTGCGCTGCCTTTTATTTAAACATGACCTCTTCTAAAACAAACCGTTGATGTTCACATTGTTAGTCTAGATTAGTAGCTTATGAGAAATCGTTTAAGTTTAAAATATTTTGTATTATTGACATTGTATAGAAATTCTGATGAATAGCTATGAAAATTCAAGCACTTACTTTGGGAAAACAAATCAAAATAGCAATACTTTATCTTAGACGCTCAAAGCAATCAACGTGCACTTTCAAGTACACACTCCACAACTGTTGTTGAACAACTACCTGGAGTCGCTGCGCGCTCACTCTACTCCTTCCCCCCCGAACCTCTATGTGCGCAATCTCTCCGACCGCGCCATCTCTCCTGGTTTTACCTTATTCTTATTCGGTAATATATACAGAAATTGCAATTTTCTTATAAAAATAAAGTTCTTTTTAAAAATATGTTTATGTAATATTTTATATATAGTCAAAATATTTAAAATAATATACGAATATTTACTTAACATTGAAAGCAATTTAATATCGGGTTATTTGTAATCTTCATTGTATTTCATATTTTAATTTATTTACTGTATATTGTAAAAATTTCAAATGAACCTACAATTAAGCTGAGGAGAATTAATACAGCATTGCGCCAAAAGTTTGTTATTTTGCCTACATAAAATATTTTATGTGCGAAATTTAGAGTTTTAAAAATAATTGAATATTTTTAATTTTTAGCGCTTTATTTAATGAAATTATGTATTTTTTATTATACTATACACATAATATCATTATGGAAAATAAAAAGTATGTCTAATTTTTTAAAAGATTATCACATACTTTCTGGAAGTCTTAAAATACTCTGAAAAATACGGAATCCATTTCAGATAAGTAATATGAAATAAAAGACATAAAACACATTTTATAAAATTTTCGTATTTTTCACACAAGTGACATTTTTCTTTTAGTTCACATATACAAACCATTATAAATATATCGAATTCTTTATCAAAGCATAATACGTTATTTTGAAATGATAGTACTTTCTATCATCTTTTTAAAATAAAATCGCCTCTTCTTTCACTTAGGAGAGATACTTTTATGTAAATTGCTCGTATGGATAGTTCTTTTGATAAATAACTCCTCTTTTCTTGTACCGTATGTATAACAATGTAAGTATGTCATCTGCTTTGTTCTCACAAAATGCACTTTTAGAAATTATTTTTTAGAAATCTCAATAAATTATTCTGTTTCAAACTGCATTTTAAAAAAGTAAACGGAATTAATTAAAATAGGATTTGCGGGCAAAACTATCTTCATGAATGCCTTTCAAATGGCATTGATATATTTCAAATAAACAATTAATCCAAACAAACAAATTTTTACATAATACTGAAAATTTGTTTGCAAAAATGCATTACATTTGTTTTCACAAAATCTGGTCATAGTTATTTACAAACAATTTTAAAGCATGGAAATGTAGTTCATACAGAAATGGAAACCATTTTAATATTCTATGTATAACTCGTAAGAACAATTTTTTAAAAGGAAACGTAACCAGGAAACTCGAACGCTGGTTATAATGTCAACGCTAATTAACGAATGAAAGGGGGAAAATATATTTTTAACTAATGCGTTTTATACATTAATATATATATTTTTGGCTAAAGGGAGCATCTACATATAAGAAGATAACTCAATATCTACATGTTAATTGAATGAACATATTTTTATTTCATTATATTGTACAGCACCCTGTTAAAATTTGCAGCAAACTGTCTGGTCATTTGCCCGTTTTTAGAGGAAAAGGGTTACATAAAAGTAATTTAACTCTATTATCGCCATAATATGGGCAATAATATGATCAGAATAGACTTAAATTACGGTTATGCAAACATTTTCTATAAAAACGGTCAAATGACTGTGTTAGAGGTAATTTAATCTAAATTTTTATATTTATATTTTCATTAATATCTTAAAACATTTCTTTTTTATAAACTCATTCTATTTTGATATTTAATCAAACCCCCCCTCCTCCTTTTTCTTATTTTTCTTAAACATTATTAATTAAAACTCTTATTTTCAAAATCCAAACATTTGTATTTTTCTATAAGTCAAGACCACCCAGGTTCTTCTTTTTTCACTATGAGATAGTTTCCACGCAAACAACTTTTACTTGAGATTCTCACGTAATTTAAGGGATCGTAAATTCGAAACACACACAGGCAGATTGGATAAAGTACAAAGGCCTTTATAAGAAGTCGTGAGAATAGCTGAAGCATTATTGTCAGTTGTATTGTGTGCAACTTTTATTACCCCCAGAAAAGAGAGTCATAAAACTATTTCGAAGGCTTGTTACGAAGATAACATCAACATATTGCTTTTCGATCGTTGTTTACGAAATGGCAGGTGTCAGCGGGCGGATAGTTGTTTTCGTGGGACCCGACATACAGCTGTTTTTCAACGAAGCCCACGAGCGCCTTATTTCCAGGAATTGAAGCTAGGATTTTTCACCTAGTAACAACTCATACAATAGGCGTGTTATTTTCTACCCCCACTCAACCAATCAGCGTTGACTTTTTTTACCCCCTGGTCTAGCGTTACCAAGGAAACGGAGAGCTAGTTAGTAGAGGCAGTGATGTTTTAAACCACGAACAGTGAGGTTGTGGGTGCGGGTTAGGGGTCCTTTCCCCCCCCCCCCCCCCCACCGCCGCCTGCTCGAGCGGTAGATTTTTTTTTTGAGTGAGTAGGAAGACGGACGATTACTAGGGAGTTGATAGTAAATGGTTGTATGCTACGCGGCCTGAAATGACGAGAATGATATGTTGTTGTTGAAAAAAAAAGAGATGTTAAGAATTCGAGAAAGTTTTTAGATGTCGAAGTGTTAGGACGTGCAGATTTAGTGGTCTATCGAGAGATGCGTTTGCCCTGGTAACAGACTCTGCTAGCGTTCTGCAAGATAAAACGAACAAAAAAAACATTTTTTGCAGTCTTTAAAGACTGATGTTTAGGAATAATCGTTGCTAGAGATTAGCACCACTGCTCGTATTTGGAGCCGGTGTGTAACTGGAGATTCACACGGAGTGGCTGAACATCGAAAATGGAAGTGAATACACAGAGTAGTGACACTTATTTCCGGCTATGCACCATATCAGAAAAGTATTTCTGATTCATATTTTGGAGCAGAAACTACTCTACAAGAGCGTGTTATAAATAGTTACAGAATAGTTATTGGATTCGACTCCCGGTGTGGGAATAACAACTTCTTGTGAATAGTTTATTCTTGACTAACTTTGTTTACATATATTTCCTTGTGCATATTGTCCTCTACCGTCTCGGATTCTGTTTAGACATTTTTGACTACTTAGTGTAGTAGCCAAGCATTGTGATCGTTACTAACAAGCCACTATGACTAAAACTTTTGTGCCTTAAATTCTCGAACTCGTGTTAGTGTGATAATGGAGTGAAACCAAACCTACCAAAGAATGACCAAAGCACCTCTAACATTACTATGTACTTTCTGTGGTAAATATAACATCAGTATTTTTAGTTAAATTTATCTGATTATAGTATATGATACTTCTGATTTTTGGATTAACCAATTTGTTAATGTTTTTATCTATTATCATGACCTAAATACATTAGATTGCTATTATAATTCGTGAAAGCTATGAATAATGTGTTTCTGTGAATAAACAAAATATCTAAGTAAATTCCTTCTTTGTTTTCTTTACCTTATTAATTTATTTTAAATCATTTCAATAAGATTCATCTTCAGTAATTTTACTTTTTGTTAATCATTAAAATTTAATTGGAAATACTATGTATAGTTTGAGTTATCAGTTTAAAATGCATAGTAATCTTTAACTTAATTTATTCTATTGATTTAAATATTAATTCTGGTAAAATAAATAAATAAATAAATAAATTAATTAAAATAAATTATTGTATTCTCTAGTCATGGAATTTCTAAATATTATTTTAAGCATTAAATCTAATAGAAAAATAAACTGCTAATTTACTGGATGTTGTAATTTTTAATATTCAAACTTATTTTATTTAATTAACTGAGACCTTTTACTATTCTTTAATTAATTACAGGACATACTTATCTGAATTTTTTATATAAAGTAATTTTAACATTTTGATCTAAAGTCTTATGAGGAGCATTTTATAATAATGAATTACTTATTCAAAATTTAATTATTTACTCATGGTCTCTTAAACAAGGATTAATCTATACGATCACAGCTTCAGTGTTGTGAATTCTTGGAATTAATTTTGCATTTTTTTAATATTTGTCAAATATTATTTTGTTTAACCTATATCATCAATTTTATACCTCCCCTTTTTGTACTTTCTTTAAAAGAAAGATTTTGTCCCCTTTATTCCAAAATTTTCACTTAGTCTAAATTATTATGTCTATGAAAATTCCTTGTTGTTACCCTTCATATTAATTCTTGAATTCACAATGCTGATTGTTGGGGAATTGGATGTAGTGCAAATTGAGAATCTTGTCAGTGCTTTTAAATGATTAATTCTTATACTATTTTGAATTCAAAACTTAGAATTCAAGTAAATTTAAATTCTTTAAATTTTAATTGTTTCTGTTTAATTTATTCCATTTACTTTTTTTCTAAATTTATTTTAGTTTGAGAATAATTTTGTAAGTATGCATATTGACAGGATTCATTTCAATTTTTAGTCATAGGTAATTTGCACTCATTCATAATTTTTGCAAAAGGTAATAGTACCTAGGCAAGTAAACAAACCCCCAACAACTGGAGAGTTTTCTGCAAAGTTTTAACAGTGCATGTATAAATTCTCTAAATAACAAAATAACTGTGTTAAGATGAACTTTCCATGCAATAACTTTGTGAAAGTAAACAGCCCTATTTTTTGAAAATAAATGATAATTTTAGAAAAATGATGTGCGTTACTTCGTACTGAATAAAAAAGAAATTGATCATCAGCTTTAAGTTACTCATAAAAGCAGTAGTAAATAACATTATGTAAACTAGTTACTTCCTAGTGATGCCCTATGTCTTTGTTACACTTTAGTGTTCTAGGCAGTGGTTCTGAACAGGTGTACCGCGAATCACTAGTGCGCCATAAAAAGTCCTCATGTGTGCCGCAAAAATTTTCAATAAAATTATATCAATATTATACAAACTACACTATTAAAAATTTGCAGCAAACTGTCCAGTCATTCGACTGTTTTTATAGAAAACGGTTACATAATCGGTATTTAACCGTAGTCAGACCATAATATAGGCATTACTATGGTCAGAATAGAGTTAAATTATGTTTATATAAAAGTTTTCTCTAAAAACGGTCAAATAACTGGACAGTTTGCTGCAAATTTTTAACAGTGTAAAAAATACTTTAAAATGCTGTAGTTTAATATATAATGTGGGTCAGTTTCATAAAGTTGCAATTCCTTCCAAATTTATTTCAGTGTTTGAATACTCTTAATAAAAAACGCCAGAGTATATCACGAAAAGAATTATAAATATTTTATAATTTATTGTTTTTTCCTCAATTGCATATTTACAATTATTACAAAATAATAATAACAACTTCCTCTCATTGTTACATTTTCTCGAAATTATGTTTTCTGTAGCGAATGATGTTAAAAACTAAAGATAAATTTAGACTAGATCCTTGAAGTATAATTACTAGTACCGCGACCTGCGTTATACACGGCCGGTGCATGACGTTTAAAACGTCACATGTAGTGGATTATTTTTACAAGGCGATTGGGACAAAACGGGGGGCGCGTCGCTTTGCACCAATAACCGTGTAAAAATGATCCACTACATGTGACGTTTTAAACGTCATGCACCGGCCATGTATAACGCAGGTCGCGCTAGTACACATATCTAAAATAACTATAGTGTAAAGAAAATATTAAAAAAAAATAATTTCATCACATATAATATCAAACAAATTTATTTTGTTAATATACCATATCAGTTACCGGTCTATCTAAAATAGATAATTTACGATAACGAATAACTAAAATAGATTTATATTTTAAAATAAAAATTATAAAAAATAATTTTAATATAATTTTTTTTAAATTAATGTTTAACTTTTTAATATCTGAAATTTACAACCTGTGGTGTTCAGTGAGCGAGAACTAACCTTTTTAATACAAGAGGTTGAGGTATAATGTTTCCGTTTGAGATATAATAAGTCGAAACTGCAAACTGTCCAGCCACATAAACGTTATCATTGAAAACGGTTGAAAACGGTTACATAACCGTTATTACTAATCGAAAGAATGAGACTGCTTCATAGTACGATCAAGGACACATCTATAAAACAGGCTGAATGTGTGGACATTGTAGTCTGTGTAAACACTGTATGTTTTTCCTGATCCATTACAGTCTTTTAAAAACCACGCCTTGAAAAGTCATTGGCTACAAATGTATTGATGTTTTATGATTTGTACATTAAATTCCTGTCCGCCATCTCAGCATTCGAATATAGTTGCATCTCCGAGGACATACAACATGCATATATCAAAATCAGCCTTTTATACATCCACTTGCAAGCACTAGTTGTCGGCAAACAACTTCGCTTTCAACTACACATTGTAAACCGCAAACTGTAACTTTAAATATACACATTAACTTTTACGTTGATATTCGATACATTTACGAAGAAGCATAAAGTAAATAAAAACGTGTAAATACTACAACCTTAATTAATAACCTTAATAAAACAACCCTAATACCTAAATTTTAGTTACGTTGTATAAAAAACGATAATTAGAAAAATCTCTTTTATACACAGGGTGATTCGGTACTCCTGTGCAAAACTTTAAGGGGGGATAACACAAGCCCGAACAAGATCACACGATATTTTCAAAACTGATCAAAAAATACTCAAATCTGAGTATGTTGCATAGTCGAAATGGCTCCGAATTAAAATGACTCAAGTTTGAAACATGTATAGACTCATTTCTGAAAACATGTACACACTTAAAAATAAAACCTCATGTGCTCATATTTGAGAATGTCCATGTTTTAAAAATGATTTTGAACTGATCCTAATCATTTTTGAGTATATCCATGTTTCAAAAATGCGTATGAACTGACCTCTATGTGCTCAGTTTTGAGTATGTCCATGTTTCAATATTCTGAGTATTTCTGGTATTTCAGAATCGAAAGCATTGGGTCGTCCAATTTGAAACAAAAAGTTTCATAACAAAATGAAAACATCGATTTACTCAGATTGGAAAGTGTCACTTTCCTCAGTGCAAGTGTTCAAAACACCATGCAATGCATAGTCGTAACTCAAGCAGTGAAGTACTGCAGAGTTCTTTCTGCTTGCGGAGAGAAGCATGTTTTCCAAACTATATCTAATAAATGACTGCTGATTTTATTTATGCTAAATAGTGTTACTAACTAGGATGCTAATATGGATAAAAATAAAAATACATTAAGAAATTTCAAAATACGTAGCTTTATTTGACAAACAACTAAGTTCAAGAGAGTGTGTGTGGGGAAGCTGTATATTGAAGTGGGCAGTATTTCCCTCAGAGAAGTTGAGGATGAATTGCAGATCATGGGCAAAAGTCTAAGGGGTGATAGAACGCATCTAAACAAGCTGTTTTCGTCACACAATGCATAGCCGTATTACAAGCAGCAAAGCGATAGATGGTTCCATCGTCATTTCTACCGTGGAATACGAAAAGGTTGGTTGATTTTACTAATCAGGAAAAGACGGACATGAATTGGATGCATGGTGTTGTAAGTACTCTAGATGTCCTAATTGCGTAGAAAATGGGGCTCTCTCTACAATCAGATAACGTCCTGTAGCGCATCACTGCTTGAATTGCGACCATGCATTGTATGCTGTTTTGAGCTAGTCAAGGTACAGCGCCTAGAATAAATAGTGCGGAAACCGGTCAGAAAATAGTACTAAAAAATTGAATCCGATAAATGTATAATGATGCTGAATGATGAGAGGTCGATCACAGCGACACCTGCTAGCACTTTTCAACGTAAATTTATATATCAAGAATAAGAAATTATATTCTTATATAAAGTATAAGAATCAAACTGAGAAAGCTTTTCGGCTATTGGTAAGTATTTTAATTACTTAAATTATATAATGGCAACACTAGATACCGGTATTTCTCAATCATTCTCATGACGTCACAAATAGTGGCTGGTCGCGACCAGTGATTGGTATAGAGCGGCGCGCACATCGTTTTGTGCCAATCGCTGTATATCTTTGGTCGCTGCCAGACACCATTTGTGACGTCATGAGAATGAATGAGCAAGCCCGGTATCTAGTGCGGCAATGATTATATTCTGCTTCCTCTGACTTAGATAGTTATTTTTATAAGCTTTAAAATTATGAAAAATAATGACCACGGTTAAAAACGATATTTACTAAATGATAATTTACTAAATTTTTTGCTTACGTTGAATGGAGCTAGCAGATCTTGCTGCAATCGCCCTATTAGCATCGTTGCACATTTATCGTTTTCAGTTTTTAGTAGTTTTTAATGCATTACTGGGATCGCCGATTTCCACACTATTTATTCTGTAGCCAAGGCAAGTTCTACACCCTTGAAAGTTTTACATAAAGGTTAAGAATCACTATGTTTTTTTAAAACTCTAAAAATACCTGTTTATGTAAAACGTATTTCTACAATTTAAAAAATTCACTTATGCATATTTTGTTCAGCTTTTTAGCATATTATAAGTATTAGTTTTCACTCTTTACAAAGAAACGTCATTTAAAAACAGAAGATTGTTTATTTCTTTTTACTACTGTCAAAAAAGAAATCTACGAAAAAAAACCCGCATTTAAAATGTTTTTACAAAATATTGAACTTTTACAGGTACGAGTGTTTGAAGGGAGAAATTTAGAACTTATTTATCACCGACTGAACGTAAATGTAACATTTTCCAAAGAAAAAGCCTTTTTCTACAATAAAAACAACCGCATTTAATATTTGTCACAAAATATTCTATTTTCATAGCTATTCTAATTTTTTTTTTGATTGGAGGAACAATTTTAGCAATTATTTAATAACGAATAAAAGTAAATTTGGCATTAACATTTTTAAAAGGAAAAGCATTTTTATATTTGAGAAAGTCTCATTTGAAATTTGTCACAAAATATTTAATTTTCACAGTTGTTCAAAAGAAAAAAAAACTTTTATGATTAAAGCAATTTTAGCCCCTATTTATTAACGACTAAATGCAAGTTTAACATTTTAAAAAGAAAAAACCTTCTCCAAAATAAATTTAATTAGTTTAATTAAGATGTTGCTTTAACATTTACCGTTATTTGTCACCTCATTTATTCACATTAAAAAAATTGCAAAAAAAGTGTTAAATACTTTTTTTTGTAATGATGTCTGATACAACTGACAGTTCCTGGTGATGGTCTCGACAACTTTCACCGTATTTTCCTCTTTTTTTTCTTTTTGAAATAACAAAGTTTTTGTAACTTTCATTTGTTGAACTGAACTGCAATAAACAGAAAAAAATTGTCTCATGAGCCCCGCCTGTCACTCAGTTAGTAGGTCTATATTGGGATTTTTTTTAATTAATTATTGATTTTTTTATTCAGATTTACATAAAATATTTTCAGGAAGAGATATTTTTACATTTCATATTTTATTTCCATTCTCATACCATGATTTTTTAAAAGAAAAATTCAATTGTTTTAATGCTTAATTGTAATGAAATTAAATATATCGTTCAAAATAGCAAATTGTGTAATTAAAAAAGACAATCAAAAAATGTTAAACGTGAAAAAAAAGTATTATTACTTTAACAATGTATATGCCATTTATCTACGAAATAAGTTTCTTTCTCTCTTATAGACGGTATAAATTATTTCTGAAATAAAATTTCAATTCAGCACTAAAAAAAGAATAATAAATAAATAAAAATAAATAAACAAGAAATCGCAAAATGTATTGGCACGAAAGTTGCCATCTAATCTCCGTTTATTCATAAAACTTCAGTTCTGTTATTCCCTAGTTGTTAAAATAGAAGCCCCACCAGTGAATGAAAGGTTCTGCTCTCAAAGCTGGTAGATGGGAGGTGCTGGTTCCAAACTCCTATCGCACTCGTCAACCTAACCGTCCGGAGTTTTTCGTGCTTTTCTTCGAACCTTGTGGTAAATACGAGTTAGGATCCCTTAGAAAGACCCCCACGGAGAGCACTCCCCCCCCCTAAGGCTTATATCCCTCGAGTAGATAATCGGTCATAATCAATAAATTAGTCATAAATCAACCAACAAACTTAAAATAGAATTTTAACGCTGTCCAAGGCGATAAATGTGTGTTTTTAGTAAAAAAATGAGAGCAATACAGCAGTATTTAAAAAATCTAAACAATAAGTATATATGCAGATGCATATTTACATGCAAGGAACAGTATTTGTACTGAATATTACCACACCCTTTCTTATCGCCTTGGCTGCGTCCGTATTCGAACTTCCGTATTTGCGATTAGAGGATGAATGCTGTGCTAACTACATTAACGGATAACAACTAGAGACTTGAATGCATGCCAAAACATTAATTATGAAAATTTAACTGTAATTTTTCCGTTTACTCTCAACTGAAAAGGCACATTTCCATTTGTCTCTCTTGGAAGGAAATTTCCGTTTTTAACATTCAACGATATAGGAAAGAAAGAAAACTTTCCGCTCATTCCGGGAAAATTTACGATTTGTACAATTTCAGATAAAATTGCCTTTATATATACGGAATTATTTTTGCAGTTAGTGATAAAATGCAAATTTTCTTCATTTATCTTAACCATTTTCCATCTTTATTTCCTTTTACTTCCCCATCCACAGCCAGAATATTCAAACTATTTTGTCACGTAGAAAATCCCACGTTACTGCCATTGAATGAATTTCATCTTTCAACATAATTAAGGCAAATGCGCTATATGATATAGCGCTATATGATTATATGAGCTATATGATAGCGCTATATAGCGCTATATGATTTACATGCGTTGAAGGATTTCTATCTATGAGTGCGATTTCAGAGCGAAGTCATTTAATCAAATGCGTTGCCTGGAGATGGATTGATGACTTGGAAGAGGGCCGAAAGCCACAAAGCATCAGAAGCTGTGAATTCCATATTTTTCTATCCTGAAATTGCATAAAGAATATCAGAAGAAGGCTTATTTCCGGCAGTGACGGACCACTAATGTAAAGCATAGATCAATCTCTGTCACTTGCTTGCGATTGGAGAATCTCTGGATGGGCTGGCCGTAGGCCGATTTTCTTTCATACTTGTATTTATGTAATTGCTGCCAATGGCTGCGTTTTCTGGAGGCTCCAGCTACGGCTAAACTCTGTATGTATTTTTAAAGTCCTTAATAGAGGGACCGGGAGGGATATTATGCTCTACAGACCTGTCTGAGCAGTCCCTCTTAGGCAATCAAATCAAATCAAATCAAATCAAGTCTAGTAACTCTAAATATGTATCTATATTTAAAATTATTTTTTACGGAAATGGAAATGCGCATGCTCTCTATAACGCGTTCGCTCGGCTACTCGCACAATAGTTTCAACTGAAATTGCACACCAATGGCTCCATGATGCAAGTCTTAATCGTAGTCGTTCTATGTTTTGTGCTTACGACTATTCGCTGCGCCGCGCTAAAGAGCATGTCAATTCAAAGAAAAATAGATAGAGCAATGACAGTAGAAGTTTTACAATTTATTCCAGTAATAGCCGCTTTTTTAACGAGGAAATGCATGATTCGAAACTACATTGTATTTTATTTTTCGAAATAATACCTGATTTGAAGGATGTGGAAATCAGCTATGTTTGTTCCAATATGTCTATTAAAATCAGCACTGACCTCATTACTATTAAAATTTAAATCTCTAGCAGTTTAGAAAGATTTAGAAATTTGAATTTTAGACATATTTTATTCATTTAAGGTGAAACAATCGGTGATACTTCATTCTATTGGATAGTATCTAAAAGCTACATCATAACGTTTGTATTTCTTAATAACTAATGCTTCGTACAAATGATTCGACCAGCATGTTCTCTGACAAAAACTCAAAGTAATAATGTTTGCACATTTTAAGCAAAGAATGCTGCGTGTTTATTTCTAAACACAAACTTTTCAAGATGTGAAAAGAGATCTTTTCATGCGGTGGAAATATCAAATAGTCTCAGTTAGAATCTGATAAGGTACATGCGACAGATTTATTCAATTAGACTGTTTCTTGGGAAAAAAGTATCCCCTTCCCTCTTAAAAGTAATATACTGCAAGATACCGCAACTTTCTGGTTCGTTTTAGTAGATGAACAGTTTGTACCTCAATAGAACCTCAATAACAGGCTTTCTATTCTGTCCATGTGTTTTTATTTTTTAATAGTTTAGTCCTCTATAGATATGTAAAAAAAATCTTTAAGACTTCTATCTATATCTATATTTATACATAAAATAGTCACTATTTTTTGTTAACAAATACTTAGCTACTTAATTGTTTTATAAATGGTCTTTCTAAACAAGATGCTGATTTTAAAAAAATGAAGAAGGGAATTCCGTTATATAAAAATAGTAAGAGAAAGCAAATCACTGTAGGTCATCGATGAAAATGAAATTTGTAATATTATAATCATGTAATGATTATTGCATACATATTGCATAAGATAATTTCCCAGAGAAAAATGTATTAATAATTACATAGAAGTATAGATAAATAATAAATATTGGATTATATTTGCACAAAAGTATCGTTATATAAATAAAATCAGTGCATAAATTTAAGTTTGCGTACAAATTTATATAATTGTTTGATGTAAAGTTAAATACATAACATTTTATGCATCACCATTGATAAAAAATACATAAAAACAGTAATCATTTTACTACACAGCACAGAATTCTAAGTTGTAGTCAATGCATATCATTCTCGCACTCCGAAGGCAGACTGGATCTTTACAAACGGTACATTGATACAATGGTTTCCCTTTTTTACTCGGGGAAAATTCCCTACATATATATTTTTTCTTTTTTCCATGTTGTTAACTTGATTAGAATAGCTATTTTCATTATCCTCATTTTTTTTCGCGTATCCTTCGTATTACTGTTTTTGAGATTTTTATGTAAGTACATTATTCCCAATTAGGTAAATACATACGTTTTAGCTTTTTTCATTCCATACAAAAATATTTTTTCCATAAAAATACTCTATATGTATTAATAAAATTATTTACAGAACTTTCAGCATCTTAATACTCAACATCACTCCAAATTTTTATAAGTTCCTCAACAGCAGTTTGCCTGACGTACAGCGAACGTTTTCTTGAAAAATTAGTTTTCATTTCTTCCACAATATTATGAAAAAAAAAATCATAAAATTACCCGCAAAGAAAAAGATTCTTCTCGGACAAAAACAGAATCATAAGCGGTCTGAGAGAGACCACTTAAGATAAGAAGATAATAAAAATATATAAATACTAAAAGCAGCTAGCTGATTGATAATCGGATGACTTTGGGAGTTCGTTTCAGGAGAATAGAAAATACACTGTTAAAATTTTGCAGCAAACTGTCCAGTCATTTGACCGTTTTTATAGAAAACGCTTACATAGCCGTAATTTAGCGCCTTTCTGACCATATTATTCCTCCTATTATGGTTAGAATAGCGTTAAATTACGATTATGTAACCGTTTTTTATAAAAACAGTCAAATGACTAGACAGTTTGCTTCAAATTTTTAACAGTGGATCATTATCTATTCTGAGGTTTGGAAATGATCGCGGGAAAATGTCGAGCTGTTTATGAGACCGCTCACAACACTTAAGGGTTAAATGAATGATACTGGTTGAATCCGAGGCTAGTTAGATTTTATAAGGGGAGAGAAGGTGGCAAATTCAGATTTTACTCGTGTTTAATGATTTTTTATTATTATACTTTCTTTTTCTTTTACAGTGTATAGTTTGCTGTGCAGAAACAATAGTTTCCGTGATGCTTCATTTGTTTTCTATAATAAAAGTACCGGCAATAAAATGAAGAAAAAATGAAGTATACTTTAATTTTGCCTCAAAATATCTGCACACACAAAACTTGTCTCAAGAGGAAGCTTATCTGGGAAACGAAAATATCTCTATAACAGGGAACAAAAGAAATTTTCAAACAATGTGGGATTTAAGAAATTTGGACACTTGTGTTTAATCCCAACAGTGTCTTGAAAGGATTATTGTAATTTTGTACAGTTACGATAAGCGTCCACACGCATAAGGGGAATAACAGTGTACATTGTTTGTGACTAGCACTGTTTCCTTCCTGACACTTCACTATTTTTAAACAAAGTACTTAGTTTTTTTATGTGTCGTAGTGTGAATTACTTTAAATTAGATATAATTTAAGTAAGGGTTTATATCAAAATCCAAAGAAAAATAAGCGCTCAATTTTATGTTATAGGAAAAGTGATGTTCGATAAATATCTGAAATTGTACAGTAGAAATACAGTATGAAAGTATTTATTAAAAGTGGCAATTATTATTCTAATCCAGATACTTCAGCATAAATTGGAGCTTCAAATAAATCAGCAGATGAAACTTTTAAAGTTATTTCGCAAAATGACCACCTATTTTTTTAATGCTTTTGTAGAACGTGATGGGAAAGCCATATCGATGAAGTGATTCCTTTTGGATATCACGGTGGAGAAATTTATGGTGCTCTGTTTTAGATTTCAAAACAAGCAAATTTTGAAAAAATACTGCAATGAGTTTAGCAAAAGAAAAAACCCTTAGAAACTTCAAATTCGTTACTTGTCACATTGTTCGACACGCAATTCCTTTTAGGATTTACTTTGTATTTAAGTTATTACAAAGGAAAATATTGATATTCCTGTTGCATTGGGAATGCTAAAAAACCGAACTAACATTAGTGGGAGTGTGAATATATGAAAGTTTGGAACAGGTTTTGGTTGACGCCAAAGAAATTTTTGATAGCTTACAAATTGAAGCTGAAGTTCAAAATGAAACTAAATTTCGTCCAAAAAATATAAAGAGAACATTTGATTATCAATATCGTGACGAAGTAACTTTGAGTACAAGTGATAAATTAAAATTATTATTCTTTAATCTTTTTATGTCTTAGATGTTGCTATCAGTTGTTTTAAAAAACGTTTCAAATAATCCCACGCATACAACAACATTTATGGGTTTCAAACGAAATAAAAAATAAAAGCTTTTGGAAAACTGCAAATATCTTCACTTGGTTTTTGACGATGGGCATAATATTTATATTAATATTATAACACTCCACGAAAAAAAAAATCTTCTTACAGTTTTATAAGATAAAATTTTCATTAATTTTGAGATAATAAATGATCTGAAATTAAATTTGCTCGCAGAAAATTTTGCCAATTTGTCAGTATCACTGACAATATCTGTAAATCTCTAAGTAATGGTTGCTGCTGGTGTTTCTCAAAATTGAAAAAAAAAATCCTAATTGATATCCACAATATCTAAAGAACATCTTGTGGGCTTACCAGAGATGTCATTTAAATACGACATTTTACAAAACATTTCAACTGAAACAATGATGAAAACGTTTGCTGAATTTAAAGCATGAAAAGTAATTATATAAAGACAAATCGTAATTTAAATAAATGTTGTAATGCTAGTTTTTAACTATGTATTATATGCGTTAAGCATATAATTTTCAATTTTAAGATTCAGAAGCAATTTATTGTAAAATTGTAAATATATATACGTAATTTAATGAATAATGATGACATTGTTTTCAAATTGAAGTTTTCATTAAAGTATTCTTCTAAACTGAAATGTTTGTAAAGACACGATAAGAACTGCAGAACATTTTTTACTAATATTTTATATTCTATGAATTTTTTTTTTTGAATTTTTACTGCTGTAGAAAACTTTTATTTGCAACCAATTTTTAAAACTTATAAATATAAAAATAAGGCACATATCAAGTCACGTTGTTGAGCATAAATGTATAAACCAACACTTATTTCTGGGATGAAAACGGAAATCTATGTGGACCGATTGAACTTCATTCATGATATAATTTCACAAAACAACCCACTTAATACTTAATTACTGCAATGATGTTCATACACTACATCTAGTTAATGTTATAAAAAATAATCAAATATAAATTGCGTTGTTTAATTGTTTCGTTGACCATCTAAACTTATATGGACTGAATAAAATGTTAGAGTTAATTAATCATTTTAAATAACTTTAGGGCAGTAAAAAAAACTATTTTTAAAATTAGTACGATGCAAAAATCGAAAAAAGAGAGTCAGAATGAAAATTAACAATTAATAAATTATATTTCAAAATCCTATTTACAAAAGCCATGTTATATTTCAATGGAAAGAAAGCCATTGAAAAATGCATTAAAAGCTTATGCAATTAATAATTGTTAATGAATCACAATTCCCTATTTAAAATAAATTGTCAAACTATACTATTGAATATTCTTACATATTCTCTATATTACTGAATATTTCACTAGATGGGTAAGTAATAATACATAAAATATTTGTATGAATAAAGAGCCTTTACATATATCTCATACAAATGAATATTTGATACACAATTACAAACTTCACCAAAAATTGTATCAAAAACAAGTCTTACTACCTTGCACGTGACCACTTTCGGATACATTATCTGTGATCCAGGAGAAACTCGTCATTGCGCGTCCGGAAATCCTCCAAAAACTATATTGTCACATTAATGTAGATGTATCACAAGAGAGTACAATGCCCATTCGTGTCAAGAATAATAAAAAAAAATAATGTTTGACCCATTTCTATGTTTTTTCTGCTATTTGCCATCTGTCTGAAATCACCAGGCTAAAGTGCAAACTAATATCTAATAATCAAAAACTAGTCGGACTGGCCAATCCCAAAACTTTCTTCTATCTCACACAGCTTTCGCATACGCTAAAAACGAATCAGCATCAATTTATATCAACTGTACCTAAAATTTTATTAAATTCCGTGCTTTAGTTTTTGAGATATGACTATTGCTAAAATTGTGTAAATTCTGAAACATGCAGCATAGAAACGCCACCAGTTGGGAGATTTAGACCAAAACCTAATCAACAACATCTTATGTCAACGTCTAACTGAATCTGAAGTTTGATGAAAATCCGTGCATTAGTACTTGAGATATTGTTATCATGAAAATCATGGAAAAAGTAGCATATCAGCGCCATCTGTTGGGCTATTTACAATAAAACGTAATCAGCATCAGAATGTATCTATGTCAAGGTCTAACAGAATCTGAAGTTTCATGAAGTTCTGTGCATTAGTTCTTGACATATAGCTATAGTGAAAATCATGAAAAAAGTAGCATAGCAGCGCCACCTGTTGGGATAGTTGCACCAAAACTTAATGAGCGTCTATTTATGTCAAGGTCTAACTGAATCTGAAGTTTGATGAAAATAAGTGCATTATTTCTTGAGATAGAGCTATTGCGGAAAACGCGGAAAATGCAGCATAGCAACGCCACCTTTTGAGCGATTTTCACCAAAAACTAATCAGCACCAATTTATATCAGGGAATTATGTTTTCAAATTTGCGAGAATATTTTTGTTTATCGTTACATAGCTTGAAAATGGCGCCGTATATGAGTGCTGAAATATATGTCGATCGTTAAAAAATTTTAATAAGCTTTTTGTATTCTTCTTTATATCACTTAAGCATTTTATCTATATTTTAATTAATTATTTTGGTTATAAAATATACATTAAAATATGCTTAAAAGGTGACAAAATACACCTTTTTTGTCACCTTTTAAGCATATTTTAATATATATTTTATAAACTTTAAATACAAGGTGAATATTTTCATTCCACTTCAATTTTGTTTTTATTTCGAAACTTTCTGTTAATTATTTTGTTACTCAGTTACTACTTATTAAAAATTAGTTATAACATTAGAACTAAAATTGTTGATTTTTTTTTGCACACTATTTAATTACTTCGGATGTCCTGTGTGTTTGTTGCACTTTTGATCTGTAGAGGGGCATTCTTCACAATTTCTTTTATGCAAACATTCAAATTCGCAGCATCAAAAACTATAAAAATACATATCTAACGTATGTTTTCGTCCATATTTGTAATGAAGGTAACTAACAATCCAAAAACATATTCCGAAAATTATGGTCGATTCATAATTGTTTGTATTGTTTCCGTTATACATTATAATATTTTAGAAATATTAAAGGATGGCATTTCATATATCTTTAAAAATATAAAATATAATTCAGTTTTTGCAATTTATAAAATATGATTTTTCTTGATTTTATTTTAGCTTTTCATTTATTTTTCTTGGAAAAGAATAGCACCAATGAAAAATAAATTGGAATTTTTATTTATTTATTTATTTATTTTTTATCGTTGTGAAAAAATAAGCATGTGAAAAAAAAATTTTTTTTTTGAAAAATATAAATTTTTCAATTCTATTCTGGAAGAAAATAAAAACATTATTTTTTTTATTTGAAGAAATTATTTTAGCATATACATATCAATAACCTAAATTAAATTTAACATGTGCAAAATAAAATACTTTTTACATGTTCTAATTTATTTTAAAACCATATTATGTTTCTTATATGCGAATTTAATTACGAAACTGTTATATCGTTATACGTAAATTGTCACTTAATTTGATTGTATTTTAAAACTGAAAGTACTAAATATATTTGTAGCGTAATACTTCTGATACAAGTGACACCTTTCGCTATTGATTTCGAAAACTATTACAACTTTATTTTTGTTTCTTTTTTTTTTTTCTTTTTTTTTCAAAAAAGAAAATGTTTGTCAATTGCATTTATTGATCTGAAATGAATTTGACATAAAAGATTTGTCGCCTGAGCAACGTCTGTCACCCAATTAGAAAGACCACATTGTAGGGGTTTTTTTTTTTCCTTTTTATTTTATTTATTTTTCCCTTCAAATTTCTTTGGGAATCTTTAAGGATATCAATAAAATATTTTTAGAAAAGAAACTGGCAATCATTTTATATTTTATTTTCAATTTCAATTTTCGTATTTTTTAGAAATCGAAAATAATTTTTAGAATGTTTAATAAAAATGAAATTTATTAAATCAATTTTATAATCAGAAAGGGACGACAGAATAAATATACAATATGAAGTAATAAAACGAACATAACTTTTTATTTATTTATTTAATTATCATACATATCATTATTTAATTATCATTATATAATCAAATATTCGTCTTTTACAAAAAGCACAAAATTCTTGAATTTATTTTAATACTTGGAAATTTTTCTATAGAAAATTTCTCACGACTTGCATTCATAATATTTCAAATTTTTTAAATTGCTTAAAAGGCGTATAGCCAACATAGGGAAAAAGTATCCAAGCCGGGACTCGAACCGGGGTCAGCAGTATAGCACACTGACCAACCAACGTTCTACCAACTCAACCACTTTCTGAACACTAGGCTCACGGAAAAATATTCCATCTCGTGCTGCGACTGTAGCCTTGCCAACATGTGATAGTTGGAAGTGCCCGGCTATGTGTCGTTCCAAGTGGTTCAGTTGGTAGAACGTCAGTGCGTTATACTGATGACCCATTTTCGAGTCCCGGCTTGGATACTTTTCGCTATGTTGGATATACGCCTTTTAAGCAGTAATTTTTTTTTTTTTTGAAATATTAAAAAATTCTTCTGTTATAATTGACATAAAATATTTCTAACTAGACCCTACTTCAAACGGACAAATAAAATTGTTTTGTACATAGAAAAATGTTTAAATATACGAAAATACGACATCTTTGTCTGAGATTTTAAAAGACATTGTAAAATTTATTCTTTTCGAGTAACTTAAAAATACTAATAGACACAGGAACTGAGAATTTTCGGAGAGGGGGTGGGCTGTTTGTTCCTCTCGTGTTCCTTTGGCAGTTAATATACAGTTCCGTATTACGTTTCGTGTCTATATGTTTATAAAATACAACAACAGGAAGTATAAAATCTTTTTTGCTCCTTCCTATCCAGGTGGGTAAAATTGTCTTTATGGAATATTGTATTGTCATAGAAATTACAACTCTAAAGCACCTTGAAAAATTGAAGATTTTGAATAGGAACCAATGCAGAGTAAGAATGCATAGAAATAAATGGTTACTTAATTCGTTTATATTTTAAGTACAACTGAAAGTACTAATTACAGATATAGGACTATAAACATTTTACATACATAAAAATTACATAATTTATGTAAAATTCGAGTATGCAAAATTTGTTTTGTACATAAAACTGAACATTTTTTTGCAAACAAAGAATATGCAATTATTTTAGGCAAAAATGTCCACAGTTTTGAAAACAGAATATGCACTTTTTTTGCATATATAAAACTTGCAGATAATTTACACTAGTGTATACTTGTATACTTTTGAAGTGTTCAAAACACATTTTGTGCATAAAAAATGCACAAAATGTGTACAAACTATATATTTTTTTTTTTCAAAAAAGTGTGAAAACTTTTCTTAGCTTGGAATCAGTACTCTGTGTCTGGGATATTTCTGTAGACCGTTAATTGTAGTTTAAACTATTAACCAATATATTGGCTATTTTACTATGTTTGTAAAATTTTATTACATTTATTTACATTACATTATTTATTAACATACTTCAAATTTATCAAATTATTAATTTTGTCAATTTTAACAATATTCAAATCTTAAGCCAATGTTAACTAATCAAGCAGTAAATTTCTACGATAAAATGTAAATCTCATTTTTTTAAAGCATAATTTGAGGAATTTTTTTAAATGTTCTGTGAATTTTTTAATTAAGTAGAAAATTTCTTTATAGGTAACAGTACGTCACAAATCGTTCTAATAAACGGAAATTAAAATACTTGATTAAGAATTAAAATCAAAAGAATATTTTCTTAAAATGTTTTTATTTTCCAATACAACTGAATTATTTTGGAATATTTTGTATTAATATTAATAAAATCAAATTTCTTATTGTCCAAGTAATTACTTCAAAGATTAAGAAATTCTTAATTTTTATTAATTATTAAGCTATCGATACGAAGATGTGTGAAACATACTCATATGTTCCAAGATAGAACATTTTGACATAACACAAAACTGAATTTGGTAAATGTAGTTAATTTTATTTGTTTTATGTAACAAACACTGTAATGAAACTGTTATGGAAAAATATATTGATACCATGTATGAGAAATACTACGAAGTATACCAGGACATATTATACAGGACATATATACATATTACGAACTGATTACATTAAAAAATCTAAGAACAATTATAAAAATAAAATTTTATTGCGAATCTTTCTAAATGCGTTTGGTTAAATGAAAAATTACCCTTTTATATTTAGTTTATATTGAAAATTCCAGCTTTAATATACATTTTTTATAAAGAAAAAATGCAAGGGAATAAAATCATTTTTTAACTCATATAATAGCTCGAGAGAAATTCTTTCAATTACGTACCTTATTTACAGTTAGATAAGTATATTATCTTTTGTATTCATATTTTTATTTGTTTTCTCATTTCTTTATTTATTTTATAAAAAAAAATTAAACAAAAAATTATTAACAAAAATTACAATAATAATATTAATAATAAAAACGTTTGTTTTATATCGAATAATATTCAATCTATTGATTTAGAATATATTTACTCTACACTCATTGATAGAAATTATAGTACTAATAGAAAATAGCTGTGAAATGGTGGATAAAAATTCACTTTATCTTTTTTATTTAATTTCTGTTATATGGTTATTTAAAAGGAATAACAAGATGTAGAGAAATCTGTGTAACTTTCAATTAATACTTTAGGGTAAAACGGAATTACTTGTTATATCAGAGGACAAATAAATTCAAAATTTTAAGCATAACTAATAATAATATAAGAAATAAGAAAATGCATAACATATAAAAAAGGAAATTTTAAAAACTAAAATTGTTTGCATTAAATAAACTAAAATTGCTGGCAAACTAAAAATGCATGTATTCAAAAATATTTTGTGGGATACAGAGATTTCAATTTTGATTGCAATGCAAATTTAAAAAGATTGCTGGGGCGAAAGAATTATGACACATGATGTTTTGAAAAATATGTAAATATGTAAAGTATACAATTAGTTTTTCAATTAATTTTCAGGAGAAAATTTTTCCTGAAAGTATAAATAAGTTATAGTGAGTTAATAGATTTTGTTTTAATTACTCTTGATTTAATTCTAGAACAGTCTACAATATTTTAAAAAAAGTTTGTTCCAATATCTTTCATCAAAAACTAATTAACTTCATGTTACTTCAGCCTTTTTTTTATCTATTCAGAATATTTCTTTTCCAGAGAGAAATGTTAAATGATAAAGCATCAGAAAACACCTTGAAGACTGATGATGATAGAGTAGTCTCGAAAATGGCATCATTAGTTTGTTTTTTCTTACTAATTTGAATTGTAAAAGAGTGTGAAAATGAAGGATTAACAGAAAATTATTCGTATACTAACATACTAAGTTGACATATTCAAATTTTATTAATACAAAATATTAAAACTACGTATTAAATAATGCTGACATAATAAAAATATTAACATAAGAGCAGAAAACTAATTCTTGTGTATGAAATAATTGCTAAAATATTTAGCTCTGTTCTAGAATTCGAAAATAATACAAATGCAGATTGCAGTTTAATTTTGTTTTATTTAATAAGATTTTGTTTTACATTTGTTTAAGGAAATCATCATTTTAATATTTTGTTTTCAATTCACAAATATAACTAGTCGGATGTGCCAATCCCAAAACTTTCTTCTATCTCACACAGGTTTCGCATGCACTAAAAACGAATCAGCACCAACTTATACCAAGGTCTAACTGAATCTGAAGGTTTATTGAATTCCGCGCATTAGTTCTTCAGATATGACTATCGCTAAAATCGTGTAAATCCTGTAAAGTACAGCAAAGCAGTGCCCCCTGTTCGGAGATTTAGACAAAAACCTAATCAACAACAACTTATGTCAACGTCTAACTGAATCTGAAGTTTGATGAAAATCCGTGCATTAGTTCTTAAGATACAGCTATCGTGAAAATCACAAAAAAGTAGAATAGCAGCGCCACCTGTTGAGCTATTTATACCAAAACGTAATCAGCATGTATTTATGTCAAGATCTAACATAATCTGAAGTTTGATGAAATTCCGTGCATTAGTTCTTGAGATACAGCTATCTTAAAAATCATGAAAAAAGTAGCATAGCAGCACCACCTGTTGGGTTATTTACACTAAAACATAATTAACATTTATTTATGTCAAGGTCTAACAGAACCTGAAGCTTGATGAAATTCCGTGCATTAGTTCTTGAGATACAGCTATCGTAGATACCATGCAAAAAGTAGAATAGCAGCGACACCTTTTGGGATATATACACCAAAACGTAATCAGCGTCTATTTATGTTAAGTTCTAACTGAATCTGAAGTTTGATGAAAATAAGTGCATTAGTTCTTGAGATAGAGCTATTGGGGAAATCACGAAAAATGCAGCATAGCAGCGTCACCTACTGGGCGATTTTCGCCAAAAAGTAATCAGCATCAAGTTATAGTAGGGACTAATTGAATATAACGTTTTATTAAATTCCAAGCATTAGTTCTTGAGATAGAGCGCCCACAAATTTTTTGACACATACAGACAGACAGACAGAGTCACAGAGTCACAGACAGACATTTTTTAAAAACAGTCAAATCGTGTTTAAGACCTTCTAAAACGTATAAATCCCTCGAAAACTGGAAGTCGAAAATTTTCATGAATCCAATACTTTCTTCTTGTAAAGATAGAAGAAAGTAAAAATGCATTCTTCATAGATTTTCGATTTTTAAATAGCTTAGACGAAATAGACACGAAAATATTCTTAAAAACGTTCTTATCAGTCTCAAAAAAGTTATTGGAATTTTATAATGGATGCACAAAAACATTACGGCAGACAACTTGCAAACCAAATCCGGTTAGGATTTTAAAGAAACATAGGAAAAGTTTAGGTACTGGAACACCCCTTTAGGAGGAAAATTGACAACAGTTCTTGTGATTTTTGATCTACCGGTAATTGAATATAGGCCTTGTTTAAACCTATCTTTGTAAAATGCAATCGACTTCCTGATGTATTCAGAAAAATAAACTATCTTAGGCAACAGATATTTTTTATCTTTGAAAAATGCATTTACAGTAATTTTAAGTATGAACATTGACGAATGTTTTCATTTACCTCAACAACTGGAACTATAAGGTAAATCTAGGAGAGTCTGCGCACTATTCAAAAGAATATCAATAAAAAATCTAACAATTATTTTTTGCTAAACTATCCATGAATAATTTTTACTTCATTTGTTTTTTATGCATTTCCATTGCTATTTTGTTGTTATGTTGCAATTTAATAGAGAAGTTGTAATAAAACGAAGAAAGTTATTTTGCGCAATCTGTCCTTACAGGGTTGGTGTGATTGCGCACATGGGTAGGAGAGATTGTTACTAATAATAACTACAATTAAATTGTTAACAATAATAATGACACTTAAATGAGATTGTTTTAAGGTTTTTGTAAACAAACATTATTGTATTATGAATGAATATTTCAACCTAATGATTAAAAAATGAGAAAAATGAAATAATTTTAAAAACGATTAAAAAATTTTAATTAAATAAAAAAAAAATAAAGAATCAGAAAAAGCAAGTCCAGATAAGATTAAAAAATAACATTAAGTTACTTGATAACACGTTTAACTTAAAATTTGTCCATTTTCATTTTTTATACAATTTTATCAATAAGCTGCGTAATCTCTCCTAGCATAGAAACTAATTGGAACAATGCGCCATCTCTCCTAAGCAGCAGATGCGCAAACTCTCCAATTTTGGTAGGAGAGATTGAGCAGCCTTTTATTTAAACATGGCCGCTACTAAAAGGAACCATTGATGTTCACATTGTTAGTCTAGATTCGTAGCTTATGAGAAATCGTTTAAGTATAAAATATTTTGTACTACTGACATTGTATAGAAATTCTGATAAATATGTATGAGAATTCTACCACTGACTTTGGGAAAACAAAACAAAATAGCAATGTTTTATCTTAGACACTCAAAACAATCAACGTGCACTTTCAAGTAGACACTCCACTACTGCTGTTGTACAACTTCCTGGCGTCGCTGCGCGCTCACTCTACTTCTTCACCCCGTACTTTTATGTGCACAATCTCTCCGACAGCGTCATCTCTCCTGGCTTTACCTTACTATTTGCCGCTTACTACTATTGATAAATGTTAAATATCTTTCACCTGTAACCTTTTTACTTCTTCATTTACTGCAACTTATATTCATTTACTTATATCTTTATGGAATATGGAAATAGAATCATTTTCTAGATGTAGTTCTACCTTCATACCTTTTATTTTCTTCAAATTATCCGTAATTTAATCGGTAAACTAAGACTCTTAATTAACAATCCTCTAAATTTTCATGAAAATTTTTAATTTCCTTTAATTAAGCTGATTTTAATTTAATAGGAAACACTTGAAATCCGAAATCCAATCTCTAGCTTAAGGAAATTAGTTTGTAAATGAAATAACAAGGGTAAATAATAATTACTTAGTAATTATTATTCAATAATTAATTAATTATTGAATAATTATCAACAATTAATTGGTAATTATTTTCTAATTATTTAATTCTTATTAAAGTAAAAATATCTTATTTTATCAAACACATTATGAAATATTATTTTTGTTGTATTTAAGATACATTGGCATTTACATATTGAGAGTGTTTAAAAAATTCACCAGCTGAGGTTCTTAAATAAAAAATCGGAAGGAAACATCTTGTGATTTGGATAATATACATTAAATATATTTGTTTGGCACAGAAGAAATTGCTGATCTGGTATACAACTCCATTCTAACTGTAGCCTTATTTTCTATTAATACAAGAATTTTCGTGAGAGTTCTGCATTTTTCATAAGTCACACTTAATATATCAACTGTACATAGTAGATTCATTTGCTTCTTTGAATTATTAAATTTACAAATTTTACTTAATTATTAAAGTTACAAATTTTGTTTTGTTATCATAGCACATACACTTTCAGAAGATATTCCATCGATATTAATGTTTTTACAGTTTTTCAGGAATTATGGTCTTTATTACTCACTAGTTTCACCTCTACAACTCTCGGGCACTTGAAAATGTTAAGTGACTTCGTTTTTTACATATACAAGAAATTGATTTAATGTAGTTTACAAAAATTAGCTAAATGTAAAGGATTATCAAATCTATAACGTTGGAATTTCCCTTGTGTACATTGAAAATTATTTTATTGTTGCTATTATGTTTTTGAGAACTTTTCTGAAAAATCTTTTGTTTTGAAATTTTAGTAGATGCGACACTGCTGACATGAATACTTTTATATTTCATATTTTAATTATCAAATTCTGCATTTCTTAATGCAAATTCCTTTTCAACTGCTTTCTTACAATTTAATTGATCAGTTGTTTATTGTGTAATTAAATTATCCTCAATGCGTTCAATTTTTAATTCTCCGAGGAACTATTCTAAAGTGTTTTCATTTAGTGTCTCACTAGGTAAAGCGCAATGAATTGTTAGTTTTTCTAAGCTATCAGAACATTCCTGAATACATTCCGTTTCGTATTGAAAACATTTTTAAAAAAATTGATACCCTCTTAAATTTTATTTGGGGCCTAAATGCTTTATCAGAAAATCAACCATTTTAGAGAAAAGTGAAATGTTAAATTTAGAAATATCATGTCAAATAAAATTCTGTTCTAGACTGCTAACGTACGCAGTAAAAGTTTCTCCACAATTATTATATTCCTTAAAACTTCCAATCAATGTTGAACAGAAAATCTAAATTCACAGATACCGCCGCATACATTCCCGAATTATTTAGCTGATGAATTTCAAATCAGGCTGAAAGCCCTATCAGGCATCCAAAACAACAGAATGCAGCAATATACTAAATAGCAATAGGCTGCATAACATGGTTGAAATCATCTTTTCAAACTTATCAAACCTCTGACAAAAATCCCACGAATAATTTTACTTATTTATTCTTGTCGCCATTGTATTGTTTTCTTAAATTAAATTTATAGTAAGGTGAAACCCCCAGTAACTGCCACTTTCAGGATTCTTTCTTTTTCAAATTACTATTACAAAAGTTTAAATCTATTTTATACTTATTTTTATTTTTGCAAGAATAGTAGAGATATATTAAAAAGTTATTGTTGGCAAAATTTTGCAAAATTATACATTTTATTATAAAAAAATTAACTTTATTCATAAATATGGTCAAAATCTCCAGTATCTGACACCATCCCTATTTTGAAACACCAGTAACTGACACAAAGTGTACCAATGACCATCTTGACATACATACAATACCATACATCAATACATCCATACATACATCAATAACATTGATTTATCGATCATGACACACAATGATTTTAAAATATTAAAATGCTTAAAAAAATTATTATTTATTATAAAAACAAAATGCATTAATATGTATTACAAAAAGTGAGATTTAGTAAGCTGTATTGCATTATTAGTAATGTAGATATCAAATAACTGACATTTATGAACCAGTAACTGACATTTGGTGTCAGACACAGGTAAAACAACGTAAATTTTAATGGTGTTTACTACAAGATGAATTTAACTTAATATTATGCATTATTAAACAGTTCAAATAAAATATTTCATCTTTGTTTAATATACACTATAACTAACACCTCTGTCAGAGACTGGTGAAATGAAATTCTAGGAACCAACATTTGGAACCCCACATTAAGCTAAATTAAATAACTATAAATCCTAAAACATGGCCCTAATATATCATATGCATCTTTAAAATAATTTCTAAAAGTATAACTTAAGAAAAAAGTTTAGGATGGTTGCATTAGAAAAACACTTCCTTAATTTTCGAAATAAGATGATTGCTTCAAAATGGCACATTTTGTATTCTCAAAAGTTTCTTCTTCCTTGAATATGTTCTTGGCCCTCTAACGGTGAATAAATGACTCCAAAATAAAAATAAGTGTCTAATGTACCTCTAGATGATATTGCTTTGTAGAATTTCACAACAAAATGCTTATTTGAGTTAGATTTTTGCTGAAGTGTCAGTTACTGGTTAGGTGTCAATAACTGGGGGTTGCACCCTATATATGACTTAATATGTATAATTAACACTACGAGACAATTTTTCGCATAATGTACACATTGAAACAATAACAAAACATTCGAAGCTTTTTTACAGACGTAAAGGAAAAAGTTCTTTTACCACCCGCGAAGGGATTTTAATTGATGCAATTTACCTGGATTGTTTAGTACTACCACATATACCTATTAATTTAAACAAACATTCCCCTTACAGTTACACATTTAAACCACAGCTTCTAACCCATTTGTATTAAAATTTTTTAGTAGAGAAATCCATTCCTTTTAACGAATTGACCGATACATGTCTGTAAAAACATATTATCATTCATTTATTTCATAAAATACATCTTCTAACCATAAATAAGTCTTAATATGATAGCACATGCGCTTTCATGAGATATTCCATCGATATTAATGTTTTAACGGTTTCTCAGGAATTATGGTCTTTATCACTCACTAGATTCGCCTGTACACCGCTCGGGCACTTGGAAATGTAACTTCACAGTTTTCATAAACGTCATTCAGGAAACGTAATTTCCTTCAACCTACTATTCCTCTTCTATTATTTTTTACTGTTTTTAGTTTGCAGTGTCTCGAAAATTTTGTATACAGCTTTTGTGTTTTCCTAAAACGGACACTCTCAAAAATGAATACTCAGATTTCAAGAAATTTTCTTCGTTTTTGACGAAACGGTTTCCTGGGAAATGCTCCGATTAAATATTTCGTCAAATGGAGTAAATTTGAATCCTCAAATTTACGAAGAAATTAGTTTCGTCAAACTTTTTCTTTGAAAGTTCCAAAAAAAAGGTTGGTGGTTCCATTTATCGGAGTTTTTAGAAGCATCTTTAATTGACTAGGAGAAAAATAAGATTATTTTTCACAAGTCTTCAAGGGGTTCGAACGCGCGACTTTTAGCTTGGCAGACAAATGCTCTGACCACTTAGCCAGCGGGACTTCGGATTTATTTGATTTTAAATGCATTTACGGGATGTTGATGTGTGTTTATAATTTTAGAAAGCAGATTGTATTTTTATCGGTGCTGTTATAACTTCTGCATGTTTTAATTAATAAGGCTAGATTATTATTATGGTTTTTCTATGGTTAATAAATAATTAGAAAATGGCTTGATTAATATAATTTATTAGAGAAATTTCCTTTGTTCAATGAATGATTAAAGTATGGTCTAGTAAATTTGTTGATCCGAAATAATTAATTTTGAAGTGCATATTTTGAAGGCGAGTTCATCAATTTTAGCGGATAAGATTACTGTTTATAGAGGGGTCAATTATACATATTTTTATACTTTCATTATATGAATATATTTCTTAAATAAAAAAAAAAGCTCCTAAAATTGTGATTTTTTTTTTAAACATCGGGAAAATGTTGATGCTTTCGGTCGAAAATGGACCAAATGATGTTCGCATTTTACTATTTTAACCGTTTTTAACGAAATTCTGTAACTTCAGAAAAATTTATCTTTGAATAGGCAATAGGAATGCATAAAATTGTTACAAAAAGGATAGACGCAAATTATCAGATATAAAAAATAAAGTAGAAATTTGGTACATTCGTGTTATAGCGGCCTCCAAAGACGAAATATTTTTGTTTCTGTTTTCATTAATATATTGTAAATTTAATACTTTCGTCTAATTTTTTTTGAACGATTTTGTAACAAAAATAATCTGGCCGGGAATGGGGAAACATTTTTGTCAAATATTTGAGATTTTCCATTTCATTAAAAATCACTTAATTTTGAGACGAAATGATTGTCAAAAATGACGAAATACAGCTCAAGAATTGCGGAATCGTCAAAAGTGAGAGTTTTATTTTTGACAGCGAGGAAACAGTTTCATCAAGATATTTGAAGATTTGCGTTTCGTCAAAAACCACGTGACTCTGTGACGAAATGATTGTCAAAAATAACGAAATGAGGCCTGAGGATTGCGGGATCGTCAAAATTGAGTGTTTTATTTCTGAGAGTGTATAGAAAATTATTTTCCTCTTCATTGTGTGACTGGATTTAGTTCATTGACTGAAAGAAAATTCTTGGAGTAAGTGATCTTACACATAAGAAATTGAGACCGGCAAGGCGGTGTTTTCTATGTTGATACAAACAAAAATAAAACGACGACAAATTGAGTGAGAAATTGGGGGTCAGTCTGGAATTACAAGGCAATTGAAATGGTGTTTTCAGGTAAAAAGCTTTTTAATTTATTTTCATCATTTTAAAAAGGGCGTTCCATAAAAACAGAGATTAAAATCATAAAAAATCATGAAATGTATTTACTGAAAAAAATACATCATTTTTTCAAAATACATTCCCTCAGATACTATACAACGGTCCCATCGTTCAACCCACTTTTTAAAAGAAGTAGAGAAGCCTTTTTTGGAAACTTCTTCAAAGAACTCTACACCGCTCATATAACTTCAGAATGTATATTCAATTTTCTGTCACGGACTTGGTAAGGGGTTTAAAATGATACACCAAAGTTTCATCACCTGTTATTACAGTCTTTAGGAAATCCAGATAATTTTGAAGCATCTATTTCCACTCACAACATTGGTAAATTCTTGTTTGCATTTATTCTTTAGTAAGATGATGAGGGATCCATCTGGAACAATCATGGCGAAGCTGTAAATTGTTGCGTTGAATGTGAAATATCGACGTTTTCAGAATGTTAGTTGATGCCACCATCTCCTCACATGTCATTCGCCGAATTTTCTTGCAAGATTGCACACACAGTACTAACATTTAGATCATTCACAACACTTTCTGTTCGGCCAGGCTTAAGAGCCAGTTCTGCAGACAGACGTCTTTTTTTTAAATCAACATGCCATCTGAAAATCGTAGACTCGCCAAAACATTTGTAAGCTTTCATTAAGTTAACTTTTCCTGGAGCTATTTTGCCCAAACGATAGCAAACTTTTCTGGCACAACGCCTTTCGTTTTTTTAACTCTGAATCACTCACCTCCATTTCTGTAGGGCAAATATAAACAGATCTTTAAACAAGCCGAAACTAGGAGAATTAAAATTGTCTGTTTCGTTTAGAATATTTATAAACGTACTGTTAACAGTTTGAAAAAATCGCCTGCAGTTTTTAGTTTCAAGGTGATGCCACTATGTAAGAAAATAAGTCTCACTTTTTGTGGAATTCCCTTTGTAATTTAGAAAAGAACTTCTTTGCACATTCCTATTAAGAAGAGTTTTCTAGCATCTTTTCTTTGCCTATCATCATAAAATTTATATCTCCTTTTATGTTGAATAATACATTACATAAATCTGAAAATTGAGAATCAAGGTAACTCCACTTGCCTTGTTATTGCAGAGGGGCTCTCAATTAGATAATTAGATATTTACGTTACAATTACGATTACGATCAAATTACGTTGCGAGACTATGCTCATCTCGCTGTTTCAAAATTTATCATAAAAATGATACGTTTTGATTCGATACCTGTTGTAAAAAATTAAAATTAACGCACATCTTTCATTCATTTTTGTAAAATTTTCCTTCCACTTAGTTCCCCGGATAAAAACAATATTTATGCTATAAAAAAAATCAATTTTTACCTGTAAATAAAAATTAGCATCGATTAATAATGCAATACTTGAAATATTTTTGTTTGTTGACTTCAATTCTAATAATCGATTTTAATGTAAAAGTGTTTATCAAAAAATGCTTAATTTGTAATAGAATACGGCAGAAAAAGAAATTATTAAGTAGATAAGTGTTATAAAACACTTCAAAAGCAACAACATTCTGATGAAGAAACTATCGTCCTAATCCAGTTTCTCAATATACAAAACGTTTAACGCCCTCCAAACATAGATTTTTGTTCATATATATAATAAAATATAAAATATTTTTCCTACGCAACGAGATTGTTGCATCCAGTGATGCTTTTTCGTTTGTTTGTTTGTTTTAATACATGCATTTTAGTAATCTCGGCATTATTGAATATCTCTAAGTTTCTGATTCCTACACAAAGAAGTTGCTGGAACCAGTGAATTTGTTTTTGCTGTTTCCATGGACGCGTAGTGCATATACTACATACAATTTGGTGGTCGTGGCAATACTAATTTTTACTAATTTCTATGATTCGTACGCAACGAAATTGCTGCATCCAGTTATTTGGTTTTCATGGGCGCGAAACAAAAAGGCATGCATTTAGCCGCAATTTTACACATTTTACGAATTTTTGTAATTACTGTGCAATGAGGCTGCTTATTACGATGCAGCAACTTCGTTGTGTAGCAAATTAAAAAAATTACCGAGTACTTCATAAAAAGGAAACAGAGAAAAATTAAATATTAATGATTTTAGCTATGAATAACTTTCCAATAATTTTACCTAAATCGTACATGTAAATGATAAAAATTAAAATAATACAATTTGTTAAATCAATTCTCAAGGCCAATCATACTTTTTTAATCATTTATGTAACGAAAATAAAGGGGTTTTTATCTTAAAAATAATAATGATAATACTACTAATAAGAAAGACCATTAATAATAATAATAAAGACCATTAATTTTCAAATAATCAACTAACAGTGTGTTACATAAACTTGTTATCTACCTTTAAATGTGACACCAAACACATAATGCAAACATGAATTACTTCCAATAGTAGACTTGGCTGAATAGTTGCATTCTTTCCTTAGACGCAAGTATTAAAATCAGCCGATTCCATTTATCACTGCATGACATAAAGTTCATTTCTTACATATGATTATATGTTTGCGTAAATATCAAATTTATTACATACATGTGTTAAAATTTATACCTTTAATGACTACTGGTTAACAATTTTATACATTTTGTATTACATCTTTCGAATATATAATGATACAAATGGAAACATTTAAACAATACAATTGTATTATTTTAACAATGATTTCTAGTTTATTACAATTACTAAATTATTGAAGTAATGTCCTGAATAATACATAAAAGAACTGACAGAAAAGTAATATTTTCTTTTAAATGATAAAATTATTTAAAATGATTAGAAATTATATATTTTGATTTAGAAATAATTAATATTTATATTTCGCATATATTGCAAAATCATATTTTCTATTACAATTTTAATGTCCGAAATTAAGTTTTACAGCTTAAAAAAATGAGGATGACAGAGAAAGTCATATTGTATGAAAGGACTTTTATGTCCATCCGTTCTCTTATTTATCAGGGCAGGTCAAACTCGTCAGCTGTTTATGACATCTAGAAATTGGTTTCATTTTACCCTAATGGAAATTTATATATATATTGAATAAAAAACAACTTCGTGATGTATATGTTTTATCACATATTTATGAGTGTCAATAAAGAAATCGATCTTTGAAAATAATATATTCTATAATGAAAATCAGAAAATATTTTATTGTGACATAAATAACATATTCCAAATAGGCCAATCCTGATGAAACTCAATTTCAAAATAATCTTTACTCTATTTAACAAAATAATTCTTAATGATCACAAAATATATTAATCTTCCTGCGAATGTAGGCCAAACGGAACACCCTGTTAATATCCGCTTAATGCAAAAGAAATATATTTATAATTAAGACATTAAATTTTATGGAATTTCTAACCATTGAAAGTCAAACAACCAAATTTTAAAATTTCCCTAAGGTTCCATTATTTCTAAATGTGTGTTCTCTATGCACGATTTCGACTTTTGTATAGGTTTTGTAAATATTTGCACATCTGAAAAGGGCAAATAATTTAGTGAGCGACGTAACAAGTATTCCCAGTTTTTAAGAAGTTTGCACTGAGAAATATGACACTTTCGATGTTTGAGTAATGATGTATATAATGTAATGAGTAAATCGATGTTTTCATTTTGTTATGAAAATTTTTGTTTCAAATAGGACGACCCAATGCTTTCAATTCTGAAATACTAGAAATACTCAGAATATTGAAACATGGACATACTTAAACTGAGCACATAGAGGTCAGTTCATACTCATTTTGGACATACTCACATCATTCATGGAATTACTCAAAAATGATTGGAATCAGTTCAGACTCATTTTTGAAACATGGACATACTCAAAAATGAACACATGGAAGTCAGTTCATATTCATTTTTGAAACATGGACATACTCAAATAGGAGCACAGGATGTTTCATTCTTAAGTGTGTGCATGTTTTCAGAAATGAGTATATACATGTTTCAAACTTGAGTCATTTTGATTCGGAGCCATTTTGACTATGCGACGGACTCAGATTTGAGTATTTTGTGTTCAGTTTTAAAAATGTCGTTTTTAGTGTGTGAATGAAATTCTTGAGCTAACTGTATCCATACAACATTCCCTTTTGCAGTCATACGTTTTCTTCCTGATTTTGATCTCGTTTGGAGCTGCCTTCCCAATGGTCTCTTACACCTACATCCTAAATACTGCGAATGCTTTGCTCTTCGCCATTACGTATCCAAACATAAACTACTCATTTTTCTCCCAATCTCCTATGTACAATTTAAATTAACTTGTGTTTTTATCATGATGTTTTTTTTTAATATATTAGAATACAGTTTGATTCAATTGTTTAATAAACGTTTTTCACAACCTGGCATACTTTATTATTAATGATTAAACATATAAAAACTTGCAATTAAAAATAACTATCAACAAAAACAAACGACAATGATTTATTACTCAACGGAATACATTATCTGAAGAAATATTATTACTTTCTGTTCAATTTCAACTCCAAAATTTTAAAGCCATTTTATGGCTTTCTTTTGACAAATGAAACCAAAAGATTCAAGGCATTAAACTCCACATCAAAATGCGTAAAGAAGAAAGCTATAGTTACATTAGAAATTTTTGTTCTGTCACGTTTTAAAGGAAAACACTCTCTCAAAGTTGTAAGATATCGAGATTTCATGCTTTCCAATGATATAAAATAGATAAAAATGCATATATAAAATATTATATACATCCTTATTTCACTTTTTTTTATGGATACATTTTTGAGTATCTATAAAAGTGATGGATAGATAAACATTGAAATTGGACGTTCAATAGAGTGATTTGTTTTACTATTTGAAACGTTTTTATTGTTTTAATATACTTCAGGATCATTATTTACTACCTGTCTAATTGATTTTTGATTGAAGATTAACACGTTCACTGCCGGGTTAAAATTACAGGAATTTTATTTTATTTAGAAAATTCGAATTCATACCAGAAAATACTAATAGTAGTATTTACTTTATTTAATTACAGACATTTCGTGATTACATAAAATAAAAATTCTTCTTTCGAAATTTCCAGTATGAATTCGTAATTTTAGATTGAAAAATCACGAGTATACTCGTGGTTGGCATCGAATGTGTTAATTAAATATATCATATACAGGTCTCGGAGCGGTCTCATTTTTGGCCATCACTAATTTTGTTTTAATATTTTTTTTTGCATTAGATTACTACAACAATCGAAAAAACAAAAGCTCATCACGAAGCGAATTTCTACAATATTTCCAAGATCTGAAATTACAAATTTTGCAAGGAAATAGTAATGGTGGAGATATTGATTTGGAGACCATTTTGAGACCTTCATATAAGATCACACAAATAGGTTTATCTAGCAAATTTTAATGTAACTTGATTGCTATAATGTATTAACCGCTTCTAACATGACCGAAGATTTTTTTCATTTGAATATAGTATGAAAAATGAAATAAAGTATATGGCGGTGTTACATACGCTTCATACATTTAAAAAGTCAAAATTATATACAGTAATGCCTTAACATTCGCGAGTTTTGATTATTCGCGAACATGAAAAGGCGGAAAACTTAACATTCGACAAAACTTAACAACTTGATTATTCGCGATTTTTTTAAAATTATATCTTTGCTTTTTCAGAATTTACAGTGGTTAAAGATTGTTTCCCCTGTGTTTTCTCAGTATGTATTTACAAATCAATTTTCAGTTGTCTACAGAAAACGGAAAGAGTGTTGTAGCAAAACAAAATAATAACAGCAGAAGAATACTCATTGCAATGGGGATATTAGAAGTGGTAAGGTAGCGGCATCTTCAATCTATTAATTTAAAATGTGCTTGTGTAGGTTCTCGTAGAATGGGCTGAAGCTGCTGTATGGGGCTGAAGCTGCTGTATGGAGCTGAAACTGCTGTATGGAGCTGAAGCTGCATACATTATCATTTCTTTGTGAATAGAGAGAGATTCAAAATTACTTTATTTAAAAAAACTTCTCTTTTTTAGCTGTAATTATTTCTCCAGTCAGTTAATTTGAATTATCTTCATTCTTTAAATTTCATAAATATGAATATGTGTGTACATTCATACATATATGTTATGCATAACGTACTGTTAATACATATATCCTTTTGTTTTCTTGAAATATTTTGCCACTCTAATTAAAATTTTATAGAACGTTACTCCTTTTTTAGCGCAGAGAGATAGACTCAACATTCGCGGATTTGATATTCCCGAGGTTTTCCTGGAACGTAACCCTCGCGAATGTTAAGGGATTACTGTATTTGAAAGACATAATAATATTCTAAATAATCTCACGTTTTTATTCTGGTGTAGTAAACACGTTTAAATAACTTTCAAACCAAAGTCAACCAGATATGCTAAAAATGTAGATCCTAAACTACATTTAAACAATCAAAATATCTTTAATAAAATTTTAACCCGATCTGGAGGAGGTCAAATGCCTTCACTTATTTACTAATATCCTCATAAATGCAAAATACTTTTAACTCTTTCAGCATTTTAAAAATTTAGTTAATACTAAAAATTAGAATACAGATTATTATAATATTATTTCACATATTTTAATTGCATCTTATTTTAAATGCAGCACTACTTGTTATAAAATATCTTTGAATTATTGAATAACTGTCACTAATGTATATCAACATAAGAAGATAATTCAGTGCTTGGAACACATTTGGTGAATTCCTGTAATTATAAGATTAAAATCATTATTATATAATATTATATATCAATACGTTTAATGCGATTATGCGAAAAATGGCAAATCAACCAGTATTAATTTAGTTGAAAAAAATTCTTATTAGTGTTAAATAAATCAATCACTGCAAATGCGATTTATAATCTGTAAAAATACCAAATGTATTTCAGCGCATTTAATATAACATAGAGATTAATTCACAAGAAACACTTTCATAGTAAATAATAACCACAAAAAAAAAAAATCGTTGAATGCCGAAAACATGTAATTTTGTTGCCTTGTATTTGTAATTAAAAATTCATAAAATTTAGTTGATTTTCAGGTTACTGGAAAAAGTAGAAGAAATCATAGTATGAATGTTGTTGTTAAAGGAAATAGTTATTTCGATTCAGAATTATATTTAATCTTAGAAAAAGTAAGGTAATATTAAAAATTTAAATATTGTTTTAATCGTTTGTTATAATAATTATTTTTTTAAAGCTAAGCGATATAAAATTACTGTTGTATAAGTTTAAATACATAGGAGAAAACTATTTTATTTATTACAAATTAACATCAAATGTATAAAAATTAGATACATTTAAAAAATATACTGTTGATTTATTAAGTTTTCTGCCGAAAGGAGTTGGTTATTGTGGTTTATGATTAGGATGAAATAAAAGAGATAAAAGTATTTTTAGGGCTTTAAGTCTTGCTTAAGAGCTATATTTTTATCCGCAATTCATTATTATCAACATCTGCAAGCATTACTAATCCAGTGAAAGAAACCATAAAACCGACATAATTCCATTGTCAAAACTAGAAAAAAATGGTTGTGTATTATTTTTTCTTCATTTTGTATCACGTTGTTTATAGTATCAGTTTTCTAATCATAGAAATCCTTTCAACTTTTTGTCTAAAAACCAACTTTTTTGATAAAATGTTTTTGTGCGCTTTCATTTTTTGTATAATCTTCGGATTTCGTCCTCATACTTATATATTAACTATGAAGCAAATTGATAAATACCATAGTTATATCAATCGAAAATGGTAGTAAATTAACAAATTTAATAATTGATACAAATCACAATATTTTAATAAAACTGACTCTGACTAGCTATTTATATGATTTTATTATCTAAATATTTTTTTAAAATCTGAGACGCACATCCCCAAAATTGTTTAAATGAAATGCATCTTCATATAATAAAATCATTACTTATAATTAAAAAACATATTTAAATGCTTAAGTGATAAAAGTAAAGTTATAAATATATTGTATAAATGAATTTAAAGGATATTTTTGTTTGTTTTGATAATGTCTCAGATTGAGCTGAAACATATGTCAACACTCTAATAAAACCTATTTTACTGTTTATAATCTTTTTATTTTACACCTTTTAGCAATTAAAAAGAAGATTCAAATAACAAAATTTCACGTAATCGGATCCATTTGATTAGGCTTAGTACATTACAAAAACCACTCGTTGGAGGCCACCGTAATACTTACCCATCATGGATATGCATAATATAAAATATGAAAATATAACATGTGTAAACTACTTATAAAATGCATTGCAATTCGAATAAAATCGTGGCTTGATGACGTCACAATCTTTAAATGCTCTATTACTATTACCAAATTGCGTACAAAAAACATCCTTATAATTCCCAAAATGTTAATCCTATTAAACAACAGTTTACTGCGTCAGATTAAGCGTCTCATTTTCAATTAAAATATATCTTTCAATTGAAATTTGGATTAATTACAGCGTCATGAAAAATCGAAGAGTGTAGAAATTGGATCAAGAATATCTTGGCAACTCATTATCCGATCAAATTCATTCTTTATGCAAAGTTTGTGTTTTTTTATTGTCTGTTATATTCACTCCTTAAAATAAGCAATTTTGAAAAATTTTATATACCTTTTATCAGAACGAATATTTCGAGAGTCGGAGAAAAAATAGTTCCGGATAATCGAGGATACTGAAATTCAATAAACTGCTTCTCATTATTACATACTAAGTATATACCAAATTTCAAGTCTTTATCTCAATTTGTTCGAGACATAGAGCATTTACAGACACAAACATACAGACACACAGACACACATACAGACGAACTTTTTTTTTCTTCCAAAAAAAGTTTTTCGGAATCACTTCAATTTCGTAAATTAAAAAAATATAGCCAGTGATTCTGATTTTTTATTGGCTTATAAAAAGCATGTGTTATCATTTGTTTTTAAATTTTTGTGCCTTTTTTAGAGTGTGGCAACAGGAAAGAATTATTGCATTAGAAATTGAGAAAAAAAAAGATTTCTGTAATGATAAATTATAGGAGTAGTTTGAAAAAAATTATAAAGAATGGTCTGAGAAATTTTTAAAGTTGACAGTAATTTTACTCGTGTTCTAAAACGTATATATATATCAAGTTTCGTTCAAATCGGATAAAAATTGTAGATTTGTATAAGAAACATACATACATACATACCAAAAACGGCTTTTATATATATAGATAGAATTTGTAATAATGTATCATTAGTTGTTGAAAACGTCGTTCAATGGAACGTTAGTTGCTTGCAATTCAAATTATACCAACTGAAACAAGATTTGGCGAGTTGTCTCGGGTAACCAACTAACAAAAAGTACAAATAAGATATATATATATACAGGGTGATTCATAAAAGATGGGCAGAACTTTAAGGGGTTATAGTACACTTAAAGACAAATAATATTAAATAGGAGACTAAGGGTCCCAGACGTATTCCCAAGGAGATAGGGGGCATTAAAGTTTAGGGTCCGAAATTTCAAATGATTATAAAACATGGAAAAATTGGTCGATTCGTTTGCGGTTTTTGCAAAAAATTTTCTTTATGCCAGTATTTTCTTGAAATAAAATTTTAAAGTTCAATTTCAAAAAATGCCGATAGGGGGCGCTTTAGACTTTGGAGTAACAAACAATTATTTTTTAACGTTATTTTTTGTATTTCTTTAAATGATTTAGAAAGCTTAGACTTAAACTTAAATTTTGATCTAAAAATCTGAGTCCTAACGAGTAGTTAAGTAGCGTAAACTGAAATTTGAAATTTGAAACCCTTCTCCCCCCAGAACAAAAATCAGTTATTCCCGATCTTTGTGTCGTAGATTAGGCTCTAACTACTGCCGCGTTTTGCTAAAATTATTCTTTATGTCAGTATTTTCTTGAAAATAAATTTTAAAGAAAATTTTCAAAAAATTCCGATAGAGGGCGCTTTAGACTTTGGAGTAACGAACAACTATTTTATACCGTTATTTTTTGTGTCTCATTAAATGCTTTCTAAAGCTTAGACTTAAATTTTCAGCCCAAAATCTGAATCGTTAGACGTGGTTAAGTTTCTGGGGAGAGGGGTTTGAAATTTCTACTCCTGAGCACAGTTCAGTTTACCCTGTCCACACATTGTGTGCTGTGATACGAGGTAAAAAGACACAAATTAGGATTATGTTACCAAAGCATATTTATTAACATGTAATCACAATAAATGTTCAAAATTGTGACCACCAGAGGTTATGCACGCAGAACAACGGCGACGAATGGAACGGCGAACATTCGCGAAAACATCAGGCTTTTCGAGCACTTCCCCTACAGCGTCGGAAAGTCTGGCGACCAGTTCCTCGGGGGATTCAATGGGTGTCTCATACATAAGAGCCTTCAATCGTCCCCAAAAAAAGAAATCGAGGGGTGAAAGATCTGGCGAGCGAGCAGGCCAAGCAACAGGACCACCTCGACCAATCCATCTGTTCGGAAATGTGATGTCCAGATAGTTGCGGACGTCTCGTACGTAATGGGCTGGCGCTCCATCGTGCTGGAACCACATGACCCGCCGGATGCGTGGAGGAACAACGTTTAACAGGTCTGGCAGCACATGTTGCAGAAATGTGAGGTATGTTTTACCGTTGAGGCGTTCAGGAAGAAGGTACGGTCCGATTAGGTGGTCTCCGAGGATTCCTGCCCAAACATTGATGGAAAAGCGTCTCTGATGAGCATGTGGATACGTAGCATGTGGATTGACATCCGCCCATACATGTGCATTGTGTGTGTTAAATGTACCTTCACGTGTGAAGGTACATTCATCGGTGAAAAGCACAGTTCGTCCAAAATGTGGATTTAGCGCGTTCTGCTGCAGAAACCAGCGGGCGAATTCAATACGATTTGGATAATCCCCTGGAGACAGTTTCTGGACTCGTTGCACATGAAACGGGAGCAAATGTTCATCCTTCAGTACCCTCCAAGTCGTGGACTGTGAGGTATCCACCTGGCTAGCCACTGTTCGTGTACTTGTACTTGGCTGCGCCGCTACTACATCCAGAATGGCTTCTGCAACAACTACTGATTCGTCCTTTTTTGCACGACCTGCATTCGACCGGGAAGCGAGAAATGATCCCGTCTCACACAACTGTCTGTGCAAGCGCTCGAAAGTTTTGCGGTTAGGCAACCGCCTGTTAGGAAATCGCTCTCCGTACATTCGTTGTGCCTCTGCACCATTTCCATCTGTTGCTCCGTAAATTAAATGCATCTCAGCCTTTTCCTTATTCGTGAAGGGCACCATCTTCCGATTCATTACTACAGCGACTTACACTTGACTCACCGTTCAGTGGTTTTTATGCCTGAATCGTGTCGAAATTTTGCATACGTGTTCTTCTTCTTCCCCATTTGACATTTGCATACTTTCTGTTTCCTTCTTCACCCGGTGACTAGCGTCAGGAATGGAGCTTTAACGTTTGCATGAGCGACGTTTCCAACTGTGCCAGTGCCTTTATGAGTGAATTCCGACTATGCAGTCCTTGACGAAAGTTGTATTTTTGCCTCGTATCACAGCACAGAATCGTTGGGCATGGTTAAGTAGTGCAAACTGAACTATGTTCAGAAGTTGAAATTTGAACCCCCTCCCCTCGCTACTGAACCACGCTCAGCGATTCAGATTTTAAGCTGAAAATTTAAGTTTAAGTCTAAGCTTTAGAAAGCATTTAATGAGACACAAAAAATAACGGTATAAAATAGTTGTTCGTTACTCCAAAGTCTAAAGCGCCCTCTATCGGAATTTTTTGAAAATTTTCTTTAAAATTTATTTTCAAGAAAATACTGACATAAAGAATAATTTTAGCAAAACGCGGCAGTAGTTAGAGCCTAATCTACGACACAAAGATCGGGAATAACTGATTTTTGTTCTGGGGGGAGAAGGGTTTCAAATTTCAAATTTCAGTTTACGCTACTTAACTACTCGTTAGGACTCAGATTTTTAGATCAAAATTTAAGTTTAAGTCTAAGCTTTCGAAATCATTTAAAGAAATACAAAAAATAACGTTAAAAAATAGTTGTTTGTTACTCCAAAGTCTAAAGCGCCCCCTATCGGCATTTTTTGAAATTGAACTTTAAAATTTTATTTCAAGAAAATACTGGCATAAAGAAAATTTTTTGCAAAAACCGCAAACGAATCGACCAATTTTTCCATGTTTTATAATCATTTGAAATTTCGGACCCTAAACTTTAATGCCCCCTATCTCCTTGGGAATACGTCTGGGACCCTTAGTCTCCTATTTAATATTATTTGTCTTTAAGTGTACTATAACCCCTTAAAGTTCTGCCCATCTTTTATGAATCACCCTGTATATATATATTTTTTTTTTACAGTATGATTTAAGTTAGCAGTTTAGTAATTCTTAACTCAACGGATGTGTGAGCCTGGTCTTTCACATTTCTATGCGTGACTGGTTCAGGACAATAAACAAATCTAACTTGTATTTATAAGAAATTTTCAACTAGAAGTTATTGCAAAGCATACAAAATTAATGCCTTGTTTGCATAGTTGTTTATATATAATCGTACAGCGTAATTTTTGTTGAAACACTTTCAATCTAAAAATTTTTTATTAATACAAAAATTGCATTTTTAGCATTTTTCTAAAAATGACATTTTTTTATTCTATATTTCTTGCACATGTCGTAATTTAAAATATATATATATATATATATATATATATATATATTAAATGATATTTTTAAAAAATATCATTGTTTTAATACCGACATAAATTATTTCAAATACAGGTTCACGAAAAAATTTCATTTGAAACAGCCAATGAAAGAAAAGCAATGCATTCATAAAGATTTTTCTTTCCATTAAAAATGTATTATAATTTATTGCTAAAAATATTTACTTGTGTTTTATTTAGAATGACTTATTTTTAGGGTTCCGTACTTAAAAAAGTAAAAACTGGACCATTATGAGATCACTCCTGTGTCTGTCTGCCCGTATGTCAGAGCCCTTTTTCTCGTAAACTATGGGACGTGGAAAGTTCAAACTTGGTAAAGTTATAAAAGCGAAATTCGAAATTTTACGAAATTCTTACCCACCTACTTCCAGATTACTAGCAATTCACAAATATGTTTAGGAACAATTTGGGGGGGGGGGTAATTAAGTTACTCGATAAAAGTTTTCTTTTGCCTATCGTTTGGGGTATCGTGTGTAATACCGAACTCAAAAATATATTTGTTTTTATTTTAGATATTATATTTTCAGACATATCGTCAAAATTGCACTGCAAAAATTTGTACACCCCCCCCCTCCATTTCCGAATCTATTGAAACTAAAATTATGAAAACATTAGATATAGTAGAAGTTTAGTTAAACCTTGGAGGAAAACTATAAAGATTTTCCTAGGTAACAAATTTTTTTGAGAAGAACGCATTTTTCCTTCATACAGAAACTTTATTTTTTGGCCGTCAGCGGGAGTGTTGACGGGCGATCGATGTATCTATCGACACAGAACCATCCAAGGATATTGATAAGGATTTTCGAAACAAAAGTGTCGGTAATTAGCCGATATATTAATTAAATTACTTGAAAAAATAGTTCCCTTTATCTGTCGTGAAGGGTAATTTTCAAAGGATCTTGTAACATCTTGTAACACACACAAAAAAAATTATATATGTTTTAATTTTACATATTATATTTTCAGGGATATCGTCGAAAGTACTGGGAAAATATGACACCCCCGCTCCTATTTACGAATCTACTGAAAACAAAATGAAAAAAAATAGGATAATAAAATTAGGGGTAGTAGAAGTTTATTAACTAATAAATAGTAATTAATAAACTCAAAATACGGAACCATTTGAGCGCGAGTTATACTCGCACTTGACCAGTTTATTAAAAATGAAATCTAAAATCATAATTTAAAGAAGCATTTTTATTTCTTAACGCAATACCCAGTTGTATTGCTAAATTCACAATATCAACAACCCCTACTTGTTAAGCGGTAACGTTTGTGTTATATCCATGCAATCATATCCAGATTAATATCATATGAGAATATGAGAATACAGCCTGTGTAATGGACACTTTGCACATACACTGTACAACTACTATATTGCTATTACGAGAACTATTCTGACTAGGCATAAGTTTATCTAACGTATTAAACTAGTGTATCATTTATATTCATTTCATTCATGTCATGTTTACTTAGAAAGGTGCAATAATCTTTTGAATTTAACATTACTTTTAAAACACCGAGGAATCGGTGACAAAATTTATTTCCGTCACAGCATCTTTGTATTTGTTTCAGAATTATTACGTTAAGTAAGGTAAAATGATACACTAAAAACATACAATATTTTAAATTACAATGACATTTTAGGATTATTTTATCACATTTTTAACACTTTCCAACCTAGTTGAAAAGTGTTTATGACTTCGGTTTGTCTGTCGTCTGGCCGTCTGTCCGTACACTAAGTCGCGTAAATGTACTCGGATTGCACTGAAAATTTTGTATGTTTTTGTCGTTTACTACAGCATGTTCTCTATTGAAAATGAAGTGTGTAGCACTTATACTTTTTCCACATGGACACTCAAAAGTATTACGTTACATTACAGTCAAGGGGGAATAATCGTTTTAAGTGCATTTTAATGATGCTACGCCATTTGAAACATGATGAAATTGATTAGATTTCTATTTAGTGCTTCTGTATATATTCTGATATAAAGAGGGGGAAGCTATAAACACCAAACACCAAAATATTTCACACTTAAAAATATGAGGCTATTGTAATCTTTTGAACCAACTTTCTGAAATGAAATAAATGATCTTTTTTTTTTTTTATCTAACTGCCTAAATCCAGAATTTATCACTACTAACACCGTCCTCTGACTTGTTAGATAATGATCCCTCGAAAAGCCATGATCAACCAAAAGAAGAGACACAGATTTTTTTCTCAAATTCCTGTTGATTTGGGACAGTGAAAATATTCTCACACAACAAAGTTATTTGATAATTGTAAATGGGGCGTCTTATTCCGCATCCCAAGTGTGGCATATATCCCCAAAGCAGGTGGGATATGCATATTTAAATCCCGGGATAGATGCCCCATCCAGTAGCTCTGGAATTAGCAACAAGTATGGCTGCAACATATAATTAACACATTACTCTATACCTGTCAACTACATTCACTAAATATTTCATGAAAAGTACCTAGTAAGTGCATTATATTTAATCTTCTACTTGTCTCTATCTTACAATAACATAAAACAAACGCCAAACTTACCTTCTTTGATGAATGTAACTTTTATTTGAAGATCTAAATCGCTGTAACTTTGTCTACTGCGTTTTGTTTATAACAATTGAGTAGAAAAACGTCACTATCACTGCCACACATCCAATAGCTGAAATACAGTAACTAGGGCAACGAAACCGATGAGGTATCTAACCTGTATTTATCCTTGTGTAAATTTATAATATATATATATATATATATATATATATATACATATATGTCAATTAACAATCTCAAATAGACCATAATATGTCTGAATTCCTTTGGGGTACCCATAAACGATCTATGTGTGCTGCACACTTATTTTCAAGTCAGAACATGCTACAATAAACTCAAATAGCTTATACAGACTTCGTTGAAATCCAAGTAAATTTACGAATGTTATAATACAGAGACATGGCCTTACTGCCAGGGGGGGAGGGGCGTAACAGACGATAAGACGAAGATACAGACAAAGACACGCACTAGATATATGAATACTTTTCACGTATGTCGGAAACATTGATATATATATATATTATTTTCGAAAGTGCTAAGAAGTATAAGTTAAAAATAATTGATTTAATTATAATTTTTATTTCACTTTAATAAAATTTAATAATATGATGAACGATCTTTTCTAGAACTTATAGTTTTATATAACTATAATGGTAAAAATTATCTAGAATTAATCAGAACTTTTATGTATTATTGCAATGAAATAAAATACATGTAAATAATTCTATTTTTCAATTCAATTATTGTCTTTTGTAATTTATTAGGAATACTAAAAATTTATTTTAATAATAAGAAAATCGATATGTTTAATTCTAAAAATAAAATATAATTTTACAATATTTCCGGTACGTTTAATTTCTATATCATTTTATGTTTATTAAATGACATAAATTTATCTTTTTGTGTTCAATAAATAATCATACTAGTTTTCATTTAATATTAACTTATATTTGTTTTTATTTTTTAGAATAATAAAACAAATATTAATACATTATAAATTATTTTCATAACTTTAAGGAATAGATCATTTAGTACATTTTGTGTACACTTAATTTCGAAAAAATTCATTACAGAGTAACTTTACTGACAAGAAATTTCAACTTTGTTGATCGATAAACAACTCTCCCTGACGAAAAAAACTTTGAAAACGACAAAGTTTGGGAAATTAATGAAATATACTTTTCGTTAGAAAAGGTGTTGATAAATTTGACAGCTGTCAATGACGTTTTCGACAACTCTTGGATTTCCTCCTTTCACCTGGGAACTACTCGCTGAAGGTGTTTATTGATTGGAATCCAATTTTACGAACATTTTTCGCATCAACAACTTCTGTCAGCCAATTACATGAACCTCAAAGTAGTTTCTTTATTATTATGGGTTTTCTTTTTCTGTTAGCTATTCCATTTGACAGCGCCATCGAAATAAGTTTTAAATTAAACTAGATTAAACAACGTACATTAATTGAATATCTACTTTTAAAAATATGATATTTGAATTAAGTTTGAATGAAATAATTCAAAATGATCATTTCTATATTTGTAATTAAGTATATAATTAAAAAAATATTTTCTTTCATAACGATTATTGTTTGTTTGTGCTATGCTGTTACTAAATTAAAAATACAGATGATTGAATGAATTTTCAAAACGTGAAGGATAAATAAGATATGTGTTTAATTTATGTATGTCCGTGTGTATATGCGTTTGTGTTAATCGGAAATTCGGTTGAGTGGATTTTTATGACTATGTGTGATAAAGGCACATTGTTATGTACACAGTGTGATGCTAACACCGCGTAAACTTGCAGATGGATAATCTTGGCTTGGAATGCGTGGGAATTGAATCCTTATGTTGACACATTTTTGAGAAAAATTAAAAAGAAACAGTGTGATATCGCATTCGGTGATCGGAATATAAGCTTTACCGGAAACATGACTATAACTATTTACATTCTGAAACTTTTTGTAAATGAGTATTTGCTGTAAATACACTTTAACCCTTTCAGGAGCAGTGGTATGTTTATGAAACCACTTAATTTTAATTCCCAAACGCCACAATGGCACCAGGAATTTGCTAAAATCTTTCCCATTTGATATGTATGTGATTTTTTTGTCTTTTTGTTATTTCAAAATAAATTTCTACGTTAATGCTGGTGCCAGTCATGTATTTCAACATTTCAGTACTGAAAGTACTTTGCCCCTGAAAGGGTTAAACAGTTTGAAACATACTAGCATGCTTCAAAATGTCCTTCCTCAATAAACTCTTGTATTGACTTGCGAGAAAACGTAGGCTTGTATTCACTCGCATATTCCACGTTGCACTCGATAATTCCTCCTCATGTGTGGTTTTAATTTTAAGCTGCTTCTTATGCAAAGATCATGCGGTGTCTAATAGGTATTTATTTATGTCCGTAGATCCATAGATTTCAAGATATTTAAATTCATAGTTGGAATAGTTTTCGACATCATATATCAATTATTTATTATGCACCGGAAGCAAAGTTACACATTCTCTTTCGCAGTTTTGACAAAAAAAAAATTATGATTATTCCTGTATGGATCATTAGTAATACACGGATAGATAGTCCCCGCTGTGTAGACTGAATATGGTATATACATAATACTTTGTATACATATATAATGAGCAAGAGACAGACAGATAGCTAAAAGCTATTTAATATAGGGTGAGGCCATATAATATGAATAATTTAATAATTATCTGGTTCATGTGAACAATTTCTATTTTTTTTAATATTCAAATAATAATGTCGAGAGTTCTAGATTTAATTATTATTTGATGAAATATTTATAGAAACTCAATTTTTTTTAAATAATTGTTTATTGAAAAATACATTGTGTGGGAAATTTGGAAGACATTTTTCATATGCATTTCCTGTAAAATTTACAAAAGTGTACATAACATATTATTATTGCTAGATAGTATCATTCAAAATATTACTATAAACAACTTGACAGTTCCACAGGAAAATGCTCATTTTTTATTACTTGTTTTCAGTTATTTAAGTATTTGAAAACTTTTTTATACTTCTTATGTAAATATTCTTTCTACTTCCTTGTTTATTTATTTTTTTACTATATATATTCTCCACTTATGGAAATAATCCCCTAGTATTCTTAGTACATATGTCATCTTGACTAGTGTCATAATAAATATACGAAAAATTGTAAGGCAGTTCAATTTATGTAATTGATAATTACATGCTAAAAATTTTAAATATTTTATACAAAATGAGTAATATTGTTGCGTGGTAATTTTTATTTAAAGATAATTATACAGCATTTGGTTAAAGAAAAATACATGTCGTCTTGTACTCTTAACTTGTACTTAAAATTTTACTCTTGTACTGTTGTACTTAAAAGTACTCTTGTACTTAAACACTCAGACTTTTCCTTCTGAAAGATATTTGTTATTAACTGAGATGGATGATCGGAAAACCAACAAGTTGGAAATTGTACGTCAAACGTGACAGATGAGGTGCGTTCGCACTATAGCTAGTTATATAAATATTCAGATCTTGATGATTTTTAATTCTGTGAAATGAATTATATCGTCTGCAGATTAATGTCTGCAATAAAATAAGACGATTAAACCTCGGAAGCTCCTATAACAAGAAAGCACCCGATTAAAAAAATCAAATTTCTTAATAAATGTTTTTATTATTATTTTCAAAAGTTCTGATTTGATTTTTATAAAATTTTAAATGTCTCGACAAAATTCTGAAAAGATAATATATCTTAAATTTCAAACCATTCGGTTGGGTAGTTTTTGCATTGTTATATGCGGACGGACGGACAGACAGACGGACGGACCAGACGACGACAATAGGTGCTACGTATTCATATAATTACGAACGCACCTAATAATACGGAACCATCGTCTAGTGACGACTGGACAACGAACAGACAATCTTGTTCGAGACTCTACAGATTAAATACTGTTTGGCTATCCTGACCTCGGAACAAAAGATTCGTTTGCTGCCAATATATTTCGGAAACATTATGCAGTTGAATCTACTCTGTATTAATCCCTTTTATTAAGCAGGCATCAACACGAAATAAGAGGTTTGTATCAAGTCTCAAATAGAAATCTTAAGCTATGGAACAGAGTTTATACATGCAGGAGTAACACAACAAAATTCACTTTACGCTGTTAATTGAGTATGTGTGAATATTGAATATATTTGATGAACATGAAAATGTTTAATTAATATTTAACAGAATCCAAAAAAGCCTATATTTCGTGTTGATACCGGGTTGAGAAAACGGATTAGTAAACTATAAAACAACTCGGAAGATTTCCCAAAAATAACGGGTAGCGAAAGAAAAGTAATATTTGTTTCATAATTGCGTGTTTAAATCTGTGAAATCTATTGGTTTATGAGTTTTCAGAAGATAAATGAACACTTTTAGGATTTCCGGCTACTTCTGTAGATAATATAATAAATTGTCGTAAACCTAAATGCCAAATGAAGACATATTTCTCTTTTTTTTAATACAGACATTTTCTTAGGAAACAGATAAATAAAATATTATTTAATTAAAAAAAAAATCTGCTACATTTCTTAATCGTCATTACAAATCAGCTAAAAAATCTATTATTAAAATCACTTTACATAGCCCTCTGTTGTATCATGTGACCTAAACCCGAAACTGAAAAATGTCTTATTAAAATTATTCCCTTTCGCATCAAACATATCACTTCCCTCGTAAATAATGCTCTATACAGCACAATACATTTCAAATCACTTCTAAACTAGTCGGATGTGTCAATCCCAAAACTTTCTTCTATCTCACACAGGTTTCGCATATACTAAAAATGAATCAGCACCAATTTATATCAATATCTAACTGAAGCTCAAGTTTTATTAAATTCCGTGCATTATTTCTTGAGATATGAATATCGCTATAATCGTGTAAATACTTCAAAATGCTGCATAGCAGCGCCACCTGCTGGGTGATTTTTACCAAAAACTAATCAGCACCAATTTATATCAGAGACTAACTGAATCTAAAGTTTGATTTAATTCCGAGCATTAGTTCTTGAGATAGAGCTATTGCGGAAATCGCGAAAAATGCTGCATAGCAGCGCCACCTGCTGGGCGATTTTTACCAAAAACTAATCAGCACCAATTTATATCAGGGACTAACTGAATCTAAACCCGCATAGCATGCATGGTCACAGTGACGTCACTGTGACGTCACAGTGAGTCACGTACGTCACGTCACATCTGTGACCAAAATACAACCACTCAGTGACGTCACATTGTGACTAAAATGTGAATTGCTTGGAAATCATAAAAAAATTGCAAGAACACTACAAAATATGTTATTCAATGTAAAAAAAATATGTTTCTGACATTTTTTTAAATTTTTGTGACGTCACTGTGACGTTACTGCAAGTCACAAACACTACGTCACCTGTGTTATCAAAATACCACCATGTTGTGAAGTCACTGTTTGACCAAAATGTGAATTTTTAATATATTTTAAAATGATGAGAAATATATATTATTCAGGAATGCTTTAATGCACTTAAAGGGTCTGATTCTGACTGATTTTTATGATCCCTGGAAAATAAAGCTATATTGATTAATTTATTTACTGACTTACAGGAAAATGCTTTATAAATAGGTAATTTTCAATCAATATGCAATTATAAATTATAATACAAACATAATGCGGCATGTACTCCATGAACAATTTTTTTTAAATTAAGGCAGTTTCTCATTTGCTTTTCATATTAATTAACAACTTTTGTAAAACTGAGAGCAACAATCTATATTATAGAGCGCAAGCTATCCAAGAGTAACAATGACGTCATGTTAACAGCGGCAACAACTGAACAGTAAATTTCGCTTTTACAGTGATTTTTTTTAACTTCTAAATATTGCACAATTTCAATTTTTAACCGTCGAATAGGAAAAATAAAATTCTCTTTCAAATGCAATATGTTTCAAAACTGTACCTCAATTTACTATGGTAATTAAAGATTTGTTTGTTTGAGGGGAGGTGGGTTGTGAAAAACAGACGCTTTATTATAATAAAATCAGTGGTGTACTTCCGATAACAATTGTTTTTCTTTAGTATTTAAGTAGATTGAGTACCTCTTCCAATATATATTTTGCTGTTTGTTTCATACTTTGTAAATAAATTTAACATTTTCTGAATATAAAATGAAATTAAAAAAAAAAATTATGCAAAATGTGTATGATTTAAATAATTATTCACGTGTCCGTTTTTCATTAACCACAAATTTCTATAAAAAAATATTGTTATTTTACAAGCTGTTTCTTCTACAGGACATTAATAAAGAAAAAAGAAAATTTTGAAAAAGGGAAAATGCCCTCCCCCCCCCCAACCTTTTACTTTTTTAGGATCACATTTTGCAATTATTACGATCTATGCAAATTTTACTTTTTTTATGATTTTGCATTCTTGTCCATTAAAATATTTTTTATGTACCCTAAAAATTTAAACAATATTTTATTTGATACGCCATAAATATTGATATTTTTTACAACTTACAAAAAAAACTATACAAGTATTATTATTGTGAAACTAATCGTAAAAAAAAGGTAAACTGCTTCAAAAATAAATCTTCAAATAAGAAATTTTAATTGGAGAGACTATAAAAAGAAATATTCTGCCTTTTTAACCTTCTACTCTAACATCAACTATATAAGAAGAAAAAAAAAATAAAAAAGATCATCTGCCCTGCTATTAAATGCGCGCAGGTGTTTTAAACGCTTTCAAAATTATCGTCTGCTTTTTTAACCTCAGAATAAGAGACGCACAACAGTGTATTTAATCTTTGGATGTCAGTTCGTTGGACAATACGCGTGTTATGAGCGTGTATAATTTCTACGTATTTAAAATTAAAAACCTGCACAGGATTCCGCAAATACAATTTTTATACGAATTTTCTTTCCATGAAAAGTACAATTCCTTTGCGTGGTTAAATTTGTTTTCCGCCAATGTTATTGTACTTCATTTGGAAGAATTTTGCCTTCTCAAGAAACTTTCGCTATTTTTACGTCAAAATAGAATATTGAAGATCACAAAGAAAAAGAGGTATGGAAAAATATTATTTTCCCTGTTAGCTTTGCATTTAGTTATATCGTTTTCAGTTACTTTCATGCAGTATTTTACAAAAGTTAAATATTTCGTTTAACATTTATCAGTTAAGTTTATTAAATTTAATGTTTATTTTGTTAAAATAAGTAACAATATGTCAACGATTTTAATCAGATAATTACTTTCACTAAATTAATTTCCTGAATCATTTTATAGTTATAAATTTCAAAACATCTGTACACTATTATAAAAGAATTAGTATTAAAGGGAAATGTTCTTTATAATTACCACCTAATCCTGTAAAAAAAAATAATAATAAACCAATGTGTGGTTCCATTTTATGTTGTTATCTGAATTTATGAATTTTTTCACATTAAAAGCTGGTTAAATATTTTAAACTATGTTTATAATTTATTATTTTATTGGGTTATGTAACTATAATTATCTACATTTAAATGGACTTTATATCTAAAATTTTGGCCAAACTTTATTCTAAAACTTTTACGGTAGATTTTTTTAAATCAGCTTGCTCTATTTATGATGAACAACAGATTATTGTGATTATTGCCTATTCACGAAACATCGACCCAGATAGATATTTCATCGGCATCATATGATAAATTATATGTGTCACTATCGATGCATTTATTACAATTCCATAAATAATTGACAATAAATTAGTAACATTATTATATTTTAATAACCAAAATATTGTTTTTAAGTATGTTTTTTACTGCAGTTGCATACCTCTAAACATACCAAAAGACAAAGTTATTTTCAGCGGGGTTAATAAGATGATTTTCTTTATTACTGCTATCTTTTAACGCAGTAGTTAATATAAATTGTTTATAGAAACCTCAACATACGACGATACTGAGTTAATTTTTAATATCAAAGTTTTATTTATCATTTAAACAGTTTCATACCTTTATGAATAAAATTAACTTTGTTGAATTTAAAAGTCTGCAGATGTCCAAAAATAGATTTTTTACAAAGGTAAGTTCGTACAATTTTGTATTAAAAATTTAACAATATTTATGAGAAGAAACTATATAATTTTTTGTTTATTGCAAATATGAAAAAGTATCTTTTAGTAAATAATTTTTATTTTTATGATTTTTATTTTTTTTACTTGCTTAAAATGATGTATGTCAGAGTAAATATTTTTCAAACTGATGTTGTCGAGTCACAAAGGGTCAAAACATAGTTATAAAATAAAGGTTCCATGTATGATAACGTATTTTGATCTATAAGTTAAATTTTCTTTTTCAAAAATGGCAACTTTTATGAAATATTTTTCAAAAATCTTTCTTAATAAATTAAAACATACAGTTATTTATCTTTTAAATATGATTTAAAACCTGGACCCCGATGTGAATATTTTGGGGAATATATTATTCGAATATTTTCACTAGTTAAATATATAAGATACTGTTTAAAAACTATTGAAATAGTTAATAAAAATTACCCTTTAAAATTTCAAGGCTTAAAGACCTTATCACAGTTAAAATATTGATTATTTTATTATTATCTCAAATTATAGATCTAAACTTTTTATACACGTGGTTTAAAATTTCAAAACTGTATTTTTAATATGTACACGATTTCCATTCAAGTGTTTTTCACTCATGAAAACTAAATAAATGACTTTTTCTCAATATTGATTTTTTGTTCATACTTATATTTTTTAAGTTCTTTACTTCCTTTAGTATTTCAGTTTATTATTTTTTATACATATTCTTTATTATGTATGTAATAAAACCTTACATGGAATTAGTATTACAGATTTCTTTTTGTTTTCTATATATGAAATCCCATGAAGAAGAGTTAAATTTCATAGTTCCTCACTATATAGAATAATAATAAATTTATATAAAATCTAATATTAATTGAAATAGAAATCCATGCACAGTGTTCTATAACATATTTTAGTAATTGTAAAAATAATAATAATAATAAAAAGTAAAGTAAATAAATTTAAAAAATATCAATACTTGTAAAAATAGCAGGAATTAAAGCATTAATTTTGTAAACATTTTAAATAAATCTATAGTTTTATTTTTCAAAATATGCTTTTAACTGACTATTAAAATATACTGCAATAACAATTTTTATCAAAATTCTTAAAATTAAAAATAATATTGAAAAGTACCGTTTCCCATTTATAGCAAAATCACATAGTACTTATTTGCTTTATTTAAAAGCATTTCTCTAAAATTTTTAAATACCGAGCTGAAAATACAAAAAATGTTGCATTTATATTATAGAACAACAGAATTTTAATACATTTCACCACTTTTATATAATTAATTTGAAAATCTGCAAATCCACCTTTTGCTATTTAATGTGTAACCAATGGTATTGATTTGGGTTCGTTTGAAATCGGGTTGTCTCACTCGATCGCAGGATTTAAAAAAAATCGTTTCAAAATCGCGTTACCCGATCTGATAGGGTATTCATATAAGAATCGGAGCCCAAGCAAAACCTTAACTAAATAGACAGAATAAAATAAAATAAATAATTTAAAACCCCGACTTAAGTCCTGCATCGGGTTGGTTAATCCGATTTTACCCGCACCCGACATGACGTTCAGCTTGAGCCGAGTAAGAATAGCGATAATTGTTGTTGTTGTTATTCTGTTTGGGTTAAATTGATTGTAATTTTTTCGGGTTCGGGTTGATTTAGGGTTGAGATTTTATTATTGCAGCTTGGGTTTGGATTAATATGAAAAACTAGAATAAAATAATAACTTGATCTAAAGAAAAAATAAAATATTCTTTCAAACCTGTAGAAAAAAAAAAAAGAAAAGAAAAGAAAGAGAATAAAAGAAAAGAAAAAATTAACCGACCCGTAATTTTCCTCATCGAATATGGGTAAAATATGGTCATTCGACCCGATGAAGAATCGTCACAATTCTCACAAACCTGCAGCCAAAAAAAATATATATATCTGAAATTTACGAGTTGGATTCGGGTAAAATCTGGTCACCCAATCCGATGCAGATTCGTCACAAATGTCACAAACGTCTAGCAAAAAAAAAAAAAAAAAAAAAAAAATGTCGATCCGAACAATCCGGATCGGATGCGGGGAAAATTTGGTCACCCTATCCGATGCAGATTCGTCACACTTTTCACATTGAAGTCGCACGGTGACTTCACAAAGTAGTCACATTGTGATGTCACAGAAAGCCTTGAAAACGGCCATAACGACTTCACATTTAGGTCACAGTGACTTCACATCGACGTCACGTGACGTCACGACGACGGTCACAAAGTCACAGTGTGACTTCACATTGACGTCGCCGTGACGTCACCATGCCTTACGGGAAGTTTTATTAAATTCCTAACATTAGTTCTTGAGATAGAGCTATTGCGGAAATCGCGAAAAATGCTGCTTAGCAGCGCCACCTGCTGGGCGATTTTTACCAAAACCTAGTCAGCACCAATTTATATCAGGGACTAACTGAATCTAAAGTTTTATTAAATTCCTAACATTAGTTCTTGAGATAGAGCTATTGCGGAAATCGCGAAAAATGCTGCTTAGCAGCGCCATCTGCAGGGCGATTTTTACCAAAACCTAGTCAGCACCAATTTATATCAGGGACTAACTGAATCTAAAGTTTTATTAAATTCCGAACATTAGTTCTTCAGATAGAACTATTGCAGAAATCGCGAAAAATGCTGCATAGCAGCGCCACCTGCCGGGCGATTTTTACCAAAAAATAATCAGCACCAATTTATATCAGGGACTAACTGAATCTAAAGTTTTATTAAATTCCTAACATTAGTTCTTGAGATAGAGCTATTGCGGAAATCGTGAAAAATGCTGCATAGCAGCGCCACCTTCCGGGCGATTTTTACCAAAAACTAATCAGCACCAATTTATATTAGGGACTAACTGAATCTAAAGTTTTATTAAATTCCGAGCATTAGTTCTTGAGATAGAGCGCCCACAAAATTTTTGTCACATACAGACAGACAGACAGACAGACAGACAGACAGAGTCACAGACAGACATTTTCTAAAAATAGTCAAATCGTGTTCAGGACCTTCTAAAACGTATAAATCCGTCGAAAACCGGAAGTCGAAAATTTTCATGAATCCAATACTTTCTTCTTGTAAAGATAGAAGAAAGTAAAAAGTAGAAATCTGACGCATTTTAAAATACTAGGGGGTTCTGCCCCCTGCGAGCTACGCTCGCCAACCCCCGTTCTGACACCGCAAACTTTAAAAACACTCTGATTTGATCAAGTCTAAAACGATTACGGAAGATTGTATTATAGTTAAATGACCAGTGGCGATCTGCTGTAACCGGGTTTCTATTAATTTTCTTTTTACAGAAGGATTTTTCTACTGATCTGGGATTTTATCTACTGAGGGATATTTATCCTTGTGTAAATTTATAATATACATATATATATATATATATACATATATGTCAATTAACAATCTCAAATCAACTGCTGTTGAAACAGTTAACAACTGTTTTCCTGATTAATTAAATAAGATCAATTAAACATTTAAAAATCAACTTGTGTAAAAGGGTTAAATAAATAATCTCGCTGCATCGGAGAATTTTATTACGATGCTATAGAAAATTGGTTACTCCTCCATTATCCTGTCGACTATCTTCTATAAAAGAAAAGAACTGTCGTCAAAAAATATCATCAGCAAAAGTGCATGATCGTGGCGTCGCGTCGCATTCAGTTGACATCAGATGCGTTACACGTATTAGTTATTTCATCGAGGGATTTTTATTAAACGTTTATTTGTATTTTTGGTACTTCTCCATTATCCCGTCAAACAATTTATATATATATATATATATATAAACTATCGCCAAACTGTAACGCCAAATAAACAAATAGAAGAATTTTTCCACTGGAATCTCAATAAATAAATAAATAAATAAATAAAATAGAAGAAATTCGGAAAAACTCCACTCATCAAAGTGTCAAAGATCAATAAGTTTAAACAATAAAATTTACAATATATAATAATGAAAATTATCTTGGATATTTATTTACATTATCTTTCTTAAAAATCCCCCTTGGCTAGTGAATAAATGTTTGTGACGTCAGTTGAAACTGATCTATTGTATGTAACTGTTCATCGCAACATTTTTCAACGTCTTTTCTCTTTTAATATCATGGCACTGCTGTTTAAGGATGCAATTGTTATTTTTATTCATGAAATAATAATTAAATCAGTAAAACATAAGGAAAAATACATGTATAATTCGAATTAAAAAACCACTTGATTACCGCTTGATGCCGTAACAAGCACATATATGCATAGCAGCGCCACCTGCTGGGCGATTTTTACCAAAAACTAATCAGCACCAATTTATATCAGGGACTAACTGAATCTAAACCCGCATAGCATGCATGGTCACAGTGACGTCACTGTGACGTCACAGTGAGTCACGTACGTCACGTCACATCTGTGACCAAAATACAACCACTCAGTGACGTCACATTGTGACTAAAATGTGAATTGCTTGGAAATCATAAAAAAATTGCAAGAACACTACAAAATATGTTATTCAATGTAAAAAAAATATGTTTCTGACATTTTTTTAAATTTTTGTGACGTCACTGTGACGTTACTGCAAGTCACAAACACTACGTCACCTGTGTTATCAAAATACCACCATGTTGTGAAGTCACAGTTTGACCAAAATGTGAATTTTTAATATATTTTAAAATGATGAGAAATATATATTATTCAGGAATGCTTTAATGCACTTAAAGGGTCTGATTCTGACTGATTTTTATGATCCCTGGAAAATAAAGCTATATTGATTAATTTATTTACTGACTTACAGGAAAATGCTTTATAAATAGGTAATTTTCAATCAATATGCAATTATAAATTATAATACAAACATAATGCGGCATGTACTCCATGAACAATTTTTTTTAAATTAAGGCAGTTTCTCATTTGCTTTTCATATTAATTAACAACTTTTGTAAAACTGAGAGCAACAATCTATATTATAGAGCGCAAGCTATCCAAGAGTAACAATGACGTCATGTTAACAGCGGCAACAACTGAACAGTAAATTTCGCTTTTACAGTGATTTTTTTTAACTTCTAAATATTGCACAATTTCAATTTTTAACCGTCGAATAGGAAAAATAAAATTCTCTTTCAAATGCAATATGTTTCAAAACTGTACCTCAATTTACTATGGTAATTAAAGATTTGTTTGTTTGAGGGGAGGTGGGTTGTGAAAAACAGACGCTTTATTATAATAAAATCAGTGGTGTACTTCCGATAACAATTGTTTTTCTTTAGTATTTAAGTAGATTGAGTACCTCTTCCAATATATATTTTGCTGTTTGTTTCATACTTTGTAAATAAATTTAACATTTTCTGAATATAAAATGAAATTTAAAAAAAAAATTATGCAAAATGTGTATGATTTAAATAATTATTCACGTGTCCGTTTTTCATTAACCACAAATTTCTTTAAAAAAATATTGTTATTTTACAAGCTGTTTCTTCTACAGGACATTAATAAAGAAAAAAGGAAATTTTGAAAAAGGGAAAATGCCCTCCCCCCCCCCAACCTTTTACTTTTTTAGGATCACATTTTGCAATTATTACGATCTATGCAAATTTTACTTTTTTTATGATTTTGCATTCTTGTCCATTAAAATATTTTTTATGTACCCTAAAAATTTAAACAATATTTTATTTGATACGCCATAAATATTGATATTTTTTACAACTTACAAAAAAAACTATACAAGTATTATTATTGTGAAACTAATCGTAAAAAAAAGGTAAACTGCTTCAAAAATAAATCTTCAAATAAGAAATTTTACTTGGAGAGACTATAAAAAGAAATATTCTGCCTTTTTAACCTTCTACTCTAACATCAACTATCTAAGAAGAAAAAAAAAATAAAAAAGATCATCTGCCCTGCTATTAAATGCGCGCAGGTGTTTTAAACGCTTTCAAAATTATCGTCTGCTTTTTTAACCTCAGAATAAGAGACGCACAACAGTGTATTTAATCTTTGGATGTCAGTTCGTTGGACAATACGCGTGTTATGAGCGTGTATAATTTCTACGTATTTAAAATTAAAAACCTGCACAGGATTCCGCAAATACAATTTTTATACGAATTTTCTTTCCATGAAAAGTACAATTCCTTTGCGTGGTTAAATTTGTTTTCCGCCAATGTTATTGTACTTCATTTGGAGGAATTTTGCCTTCTCAAGAAACTTTCGCTATTTTTACGTCAAAATAGAATATTGAAGATCACAAAGAAAAAGAGGTATGGAAAAATATTATTTTCCCTGTTAGCTTTGCATTTAGTTATATCGTTTTCAGTTACTTTCATGCAGTATTTTACTAAAGTTAAATATTTCGTTTAACATTTATCAGTTAAGTTTATTAAATTTAATGTTTATTTTGTTAAAATAAGTAACAATATGTCAACGATTTTAATCAGATAATTACTTTCACTAAATTAATTTCCTGAATCATTTTATAGTTATAAATTTCAAAACATCTGTACACTATTATAAAAGAATTAGTATTAAAGGGAAATGTTCTTTATAATTACCACCTAATACTGTAAAAAAAAATAATAATAAACCAATGTGTGGTTCCATTTTATGTTGTTATCTGAATTTATGAATTTTTTCACATTAAAAGCTGGTTAAATATTTGAAACTATGTTTATAATTTATTATTTTATTGGGTTATGTAACTATAATTATCTACATTTCAAATGGACTTTATATCTAAAATTTTGGCCAAACTTTATTCTAAAACTTTTACGGTAGATTTTTTTAAATCAGCTTGCTCTATTTATGATGAACAACAGATTATTGTGATTATTGCCTAATCACGAAACATCGACCCAGATAGATATTTCATCGGCATCATATGATAAATTATATGTGTCACTATCGATGCATTTATTACAATTTCATAAATAATTGGCAATAAATTAGTAACATTATTATATTTTAATAACCAAAATATTGTTTTTAAGTATGTTTTTTACTGCAGTTGCATACCTCTAAACATACCAAAAGACAAAGTTATTTTCAGCGGGGTTAATAAGATGATTTTCTTTATTACTGCTATCTTTTAACGCAGTAGTTAATATAAATTGTTTATAGAAACCTCAACATACGACGATACTGAGTTAATTTTTAATATCAAAGTTTTATTTATCATTTAAACAGTTTCATACCTTTATGAATAAAATTAACTTTGTTGAATTTAAAAGTCTGCAGATGTCCAAAAATAGATTTTTTACAAAGGTAAGTTCGTACAATTTTGTATTAAAAATTTAACAATATTTATGAGAAGAAACTATATAATTTTTTGTTTATTGCAAATATGAAAAAGTATCTTTTAGTAAATAATTTTTATTTTTATGATTTTTATTTTTTTTACTTGCTTAAAATGATGTATGTCAGAGTAAATATTTTTCAAACTGATGTTGTCGAGTCACAAAGGGTCAAAACATAGTTATAAAATAAAGGTTCCATGTATGATAACGTATTTTGATCTATAAGTTAAATTTTCTTTTTCAAAAATGGCAACTTTTATGAAATATTTTTCAAAAATCTTTCCTAATAAATTAAAACATACAGTTATTTATCTTTTAAATATGATTTAAAACCTGGACCCCGATGTGAATATTTTGGGGAATATATTATTCGAATATTTTCACTAGTTAAATATATAAGATACTGTTTAAAAACTATTGAAATAGTTAATAAAAATTACCCTTTAAAATTTCAAGGCTTAAAGACCTTATCACAGTTAAAATATTGATTATTTTATTATTATCTCAAATTATAGATCTAAACTTTTTATACACGTGGTTTAAAATTTCAAAACTGTATTTTTAATATGTACACGATTTCCATTCAAGTGTTTTTCACTCATGAAAACTAAATAAATGACTTTTTCTCAATATTGATTTTTTGTTCATACTTATATTTTTTAAGTTCTTTACTTCCTTTAGTATTTCAGTTTATTATTTTTTATACATATTCTTTATTATGTATGTAATAAAACCTTACATGGAATTAGTATTACAGATTTCTTTTTGTTTTCTATATATGAAATCCCATGAAGAAGAGTTAAATTTCATAGTTCCTCACTATATAGAATAATAATAAATTTATATAAAATCTAATATTAATTGAAATAGAAATCCATGCACAGTGTTCTATAACATATTTTAGTAATTGTAAAAATAATAATAATAATAAAAAGTAAAGTAAATAAATTTAAAAAATATCAATACTTGTAAAAATAGCAGGAATTAAAGCATTAATTTTGTAAACATTTTAAATAAATCTATAGTTTTATTTTTCAAAATGTGCTTTTAACTGACTATTAAAATATACTGCAATAACAATTTTTATCAAAATTCTTAAAATTAAAAATAATATTGAAAAGTACCGTTTCCCATTTATAGCAAAATCACATAGTACTTATTTGCTTTATTTAAAAGCATTTCTCTAAAATTTTTAAATACCGAGCTGAAAATACAAAAAATGTTGCATTTATATTATAGAACAACAGAATTTTAATACATTTCACCACTTTTATATAATTAATTTGAAAATCTGCAAATCCACCTTTTGCTATTTAATGTGTAACCAATGGTATTGATTTGGGTTCGTTTGAAATCGGGTTGTCTCACTCGATCGCAGGATTTAAAAAAAATCGTTTCAAAATCGCGTTACCCGATCTGATAGGGTATTCATATAAGAATCGGAGCCCAAGCAAAACCTTAACTAAATAGACAGAATAAAATAAAATAAATAATTTAAAACCCCGACTTAAGTCCTGCATCGGGTTGGTTAATCCGATTTTACCCGCACCCGACATGACGTTCAGCTTGAGCCGAGTAAGAATAGCGATAATTGTTGTTGTTGTTATTCTGTTTGGGTTAAATTGATTGTAATTTTTTCGGGTTCGGGTTGATTTAGGGTTGAGATTTTATTATTGCAGCTTGGGTTTGGATTAATATGAAAAACTAGAATAAAATAATAACTTGATCTAAAGAAAAAATAAAATATTCTTTCAAACCTGTAGAAAAAAAAAAAAGAAAAGAAAAGAAAGAGAATAAAAGAAAAGAAAAAAATTAACCGACCCGTAATTTTCCTCATCGAATATGGGTAAAATATGGTCATTCGACCCGATGAAGAATCGTCACAATTCTCACAAATCTGCAGACAAATCTGAACTTTACGAGTTGGATTCGGGTAAAATCTGGTCACCCAATCCGATGCAGATTCGTCACAAATGTCACAAACGTCTAGCAAAAAAAAAAAAAAAAAAAAAAAAAAAAAATGTCGATCCGAACAATCCGGATCGGATGCGGGGAAAATTTGGTCACCCTATCCGATGCAGATTCGTCACACTTTTCACATTGAAGTCGCACGGTGACTTCACAAAGTAGTCACATTGTGATGTCACAGAAAGCCTTGAAAACGGCCATAACGACTTCACATTTAGGTCACAGTGACTTCACATCGACGTCACGTGACGTCACGACGACGGTCACAAAGTCACAGTGTGACTTCACATTGACGTCGCCGTGACGTCACCATGCCTTACGGGAAGTTTTATTAAATTCCTAACATTAGTTCTTGAGATAGAGCTATTGCGGAAATCGCGAAAAATGCTGCTTAGCAGCGCCACCTGCTGGGCGATTTTTACCAAAACCTAGTCAGCACCAATTTATATCAGGGACTAACTGAATCTAAAGTTTTATTAAATTCCTAACATTAGTTCTTGAGATAGAGCTATTGCGGAAATCGCGAAAAATGCTGCTTAGCAGCGCCATCTGCAGGGCGATTTTTACCAAAACCTAGTCAGCACCAATTTATATCAGGGACTAACTGAATCTAAAGTTTTATTAAATTCCGAGCATTAGTTCTTCAGATAGAACTATTGCGGAAATCGCGAAAAATGCTGCATAGCAGCGCCACCTGCCGGGCGATTTTTACCAAAAAATAATCAGCACCAATTTATATCAGGGACTAACTGAATCTAAAGTTTTATTAAATTCCTAACATTAGTTCTTGAGATAGAACTATTGCGGAAATCGTGAAAAATGCTGCATAGCAGCGCCACCTTCCGGGCGATTTTTACCAAAAACTAATCAGCACCAATTTATATTAGGGACTAACTGAATCTAAAGTTTTATTAAATTCCGAGCATTAGTTCTTGAGATAGAGCGCCCACAAAATTTTTGTCACATACAGACAGACAGACAGACAGACAGACAGACAGAGTCACAGACAGACATTTTCTAAAAATAGTCAAATCGTGTTCAGGACCTTCTAAAACGTATAAATCCGTCGAAAACCGGAAGTCGAAAATTTTCATGAATCCAATACTTTCTTCTTGTAAAGATAGAAGAAAGTAAAAAGTAGAAATCTGACGCATTTTAAAATACTAGGGGGTTCTGCCCCCTGCGAGCTACGCTCGCCAACCCCCGTTCTGACACCGCAAACTTTAAAAACACTCTGATTTGATCAAGTCTAAAACGATTACGGAAGATTGTATTATAGTTAAATGACCAGTGGCGATCTGCTGTAACCGGGTTTCTATTAATTTTCTTTTTACAGAAGGATTTTTCTACTGATCTGGGATTTTATCTACTGAGGGATATTTATCCTTGTGTAAATTTATAATATACATATATATATATATATATACATATATGTCAATTAACAATCTCAAATCAACTGCTGTTGAAACAGTTAACAACTGTTTTCCTGATTAATTAAATAAGATCAATTAAACATTTAAAAATCAACTTGTGTAAAAGGGTTAAATAAATAATCTCGCTGCATCGGAGAATTTTATTACGATGCTATAGAAAATTGGTTACTCCTCCATTATCCTGTCGACTATCTTCTATAAAAGAAAAGAACTGTCGTCAAAAAATATCATCAGCAAAAGTGCATGATCGTGGCGTCGCGTCGCATTCAGTTGACATCAGATGCGTTACACGTATTAGTTATTTCATCGAGGGATTTTTATTAAACGTTTATTTGTATTTTTGGTACTTCTCCATTATCCCGTCAAACAATTTATATATATATATATATATATAAACTATCGCCAAACTGTAACGCCAAATAAACAAATAGAAGAATTTTTCCACTGGAATCTCAATAAATAAATAAATAAAATAGAAGAAATTCGGAAAAACTCCACTCATCAAAGTGTCAAAGATCAATAAGTTTAAACAATAAAATTTACAATATATAATAATGAAAATTATCTTGGATATTTATTTACATTATCTTTCTTAAAAATCCCCCTTGGCTAGTGAATAAATGTTTGTGACGTCAGTTGAAACTGATCTATTGTATGTAACTGTTCATCGCAACATTTTTCAACGTCTTTTCTCTTTTAATATCATGGCACTGCTGTTTAAGGATGCAATTGTTATTTTTATTCATGAAATAATAATTAAATCAGTAAAACATAAGGAAAAATACATGTATAATTCGAATTAAAAAACCACTTGATTACCGCTTGATGCCGTAACAAGCACATATAATGCCTCTGACGTCAAGTGAATGTGACGCCACGATCCTGCATTTTTAGTGTTAAATCCTATAGTTTGGCGATAGTTTTTTGTTATGAAAAGTGGTCGACGGGATAATGGAGAAGTACCATATTGTTAATGATATTTTAACAATTTATTAGTTATTTCGGTATTTTAAAGGTAATTATTAAACGCAAAAATATAGTTTTTAGTTGAGAGGAAATATTATTATTTATGCTTTTTTTAAAATTTGCAATAATAGGTAAAAGATGTGTCGAAATAAATTAATCTCTCATGTAAATATATTTTTTAATTCACACGGTTTGGAAATATTGTTATTTGAGCATTTTAAATAAGACGTAAGTTTCCTTACTTAATGCTTTGAAAATGCGTAATAATTTAATTATTTCTCCTTTTTATATTCACGCGCAAGTATATTGTTTATTGCGTATTTTTCTACATTTACTGCTTTTAACACGTGATCATTTAATTATTATTTTAAAATTTTATTTCTGTTTTTAATAGTCACGTGTAAATACATTTCTTAATTGAAAGGGAATTCTATTATGTGCGCTATTTTACAAATTGGCAACAATTCAAATAATAGATTTTATGAAATATGAAATATGAAATAAATCTTTATCAAAATAATGAAATTTTTGAATAAAAAAATGAAATATAACCTCAAAAAATTACTCAAATTAAAAAAAAAATAATTGCAGTCTGCACACCGCAAGCATGTCAACTATATCCTTATAAATTATGGTTAAATTCCTGCGCATAGTTTTCGTTCCTATAAAACTTTTTTAAGAAAACTATTTTGACCAACTTTAATATTAAATATCTCTTAAAATAATTCTTGTATTTAAAAACTGTCTACTTCAGCGTGTTTACCGAACATTTCTTTATAAAACTGCCTATTTTCATATTTTTATATGAAATAGTTTTCTGGATATTAGTCCAAAATATTTAAAGGCACAAAATCTTCATTGACAGTGGCAGCGGGGTGGTTACTTTTTTTAATATAGAGAGAAATGGTAATTTACATTATTGGCATCACTATGTAAAAGTTATAAGATATTGTATTACTTTCTAGAACATTTTTTTAAATGCTTACAAAAAAGTACCATTCAAATTTATTTACAAAAAGTTATCCTCAGAGTACACATATCCTTAATTGTTTTTTAACAAAACTAACAAACTTTTTTACGATATGTAACTAAATTAAAATAATAATAATAATAATAAATTTAAATAAGCAAAATTAACAAGAAACAATGTTTGATGATCGATTCATTAACTTTCAATTTGAATGAAATAAAGTCAATCAACTTATTTTAAGTACCGCAGTAATTAACGACATGCAAGCAGAAAACTGAATTCTGCATTTTGAAGAGACACTAGTTGAAAGGAACATATCTTGAACTCCCAAAATTCCTTCGGAAACTTATTTCAATATTTTAGAATGTGCATAGAATTTTCCTGAAAGAATTTAAAGATAGGAAGCAACTTCTGTAAAAGCAATTATACCATGAATTTGCTTTGAACAAAACGTGACATCTTTGAGAAATATTATCTAAAGTGACAAATTTCCTTGCCAGCATTGTAAGAGAAATCCTTTCAGGTAAGCGGTGCGTTCGGTTTAATGAATTTCATCATTCATTTTATTTTTCAAGCTGAATAGTTTGTTTGCTCAGTATTTAAATATTAGTATAATGGGAGTATTTAAACATAAATATTTTATGTCGAAAAATTGCTTTTATATATTTTTCTAACTTGAAGATGTATAAAAAATAACTGTTATCGAAATATTGGATGCTCCATCAAAAAACAAAAAACAAATGTATTATTTAAGATTCTATTTGTATGTCAGTTGACTAACTATAAAACTTAATATTGGGTAAAGTGATCATAAATAAAATATTTTGTTGAACAATGAACTGATAAACTGCAAAATAATTATAAAATATTTAGTAAAAAGGAAAAACCGTGAATGATTTTATGGAAATAATATAATCTATTTCAGTCTTTTAAAGGAAATGTAAAACTTTGTAATGCATAAAAATTAAATATTACTTCACTTATACTCATTATTTCTAAACATGAAAAACTATAAAATATTATATAATAAAAAAAATGGATTATCCCCTTTAAAACTAAAATTTATAGAGATAAATAAAATGTCGCATTGTAATTGTTTTACAATTGTTATTTTTGGCAGCATTAAAAAAATTAAACAGATCCTACAAATTAAAAAAAATTTCTATTTATCTAGATTTGAGCTAACCCTTCGAATACGTAACTCATCATAGATTCATTATTTTGGGTACAATAATAACAAAATATTATAATTTGTCTTTTTATAAGCTTAGTCATCAACACTCAGTATCAATAATTAAAAAGAAGTCTCGAAACACCTGAACAAACAGAATTTCCATGAATTATTTTCAAAAGATTAGAACAGATAAAAAAGAATATGCTGTTTATGATATTATTTTATCACATTCTTCTTATTTATTTATATTATCTTATAGATGTGAAGCTAGTTCAATTCTAAAGACACTGAACAAATATATTGTACAAATTTTCTTCGAACACATTTGACATCGAAACTTTATTTATCTCGGGTATCAATTAATTATTTTTAGATATAGGTGATTTAAACTAATAGCTTTATCACTGGCTAAGATTTATTGCTTTAATGATATTAATAAACGTGTGAAAAGCGTCGTGCACGTTGTTTTGATAGACAAATTACAATAGAAAAATTCTTTAAAAAATTGAAATAACAGAACAACCGAATTTTACATATGGGATTGGCGTATATTCTATGAAAATGTAACCGTACAAAACATCAAAATGGTCTAGAGAAACGAAAAAAATAAATTGATAATTTAGTCAGTATTATCCTGATTTTCTCGTTGCATAGTGTTGTTTTTAATCTAATTTTGGTGTCTTATGTATAGTGTATACGCATTGCAGTATTTTATTTTATAAGTTGTGTTTGATTTCTTTTAAGAATCAATGATGAACAACTTTGAGACATAAGAATCAGAACAAGTTGGAAATTATATGTTACACGTGACATAGGAGGTGCGTTCGTTTTATAACAAGTTTCACAATGTAAAAAAATAATAATCCTCCTTATTTCAGTGAAATGAATTATGTCATCTGCTAGGACCGAAATGAGTATGCCTTTTTTTTCTTATTAAGTATGCTACAATTGAATTTGCGAATTTCTTTTCACCATGGAGATCTTGCTTTGCGAATGATTACCTCCATGGTTTGATATTTTTGTGACTCATAATGAACGAATCTCCTGTGGTTATTTACTCTAATGGATTGAGATATTCGGTTAACTTAATTTCCACTCAAGTTATCTCAGAATCTATACATTGTTGAATGTAACTCAGCTCTCAAGCAAACAATTTTTTTGAACCATCTTTCTAAAAATGTATCTTTTATGCAATTTTATTCGAGAAAATAATTTTGAATAAAAATGTTTATTTGGCATATGATAAAAGATGTGGTTAGCCCGTATTTGGTTTCCTCAGTCACATGACTTGCGTTTTTATTACATACATTAAGTATGATAGGGTTTAACTGAATAAAGAAAACTTTCATTAATAACTTTTTAAGTTTTGATTCGATTTTCATAAAATTTCAAATGACTCGACAAAACTCTACAACGATCCTATAGACTAAATTTCAAACCATTCGGTTGGGTAGTTTTGGCGCTGTTTTTTGCAGATAGACGGACGGACCAGACTACGACCTTAAGTACTACGTATTTATATAATTACGAACGCAACTAAAAACCGTAGAAAAGGTTGAATAAAAAAAATATCGCTCCCGATTCTTTCATATTTATTCTCCCAATGTGTTTTTCAGTCCGTTAAAACGCAAATGCTTTTATGAACTGTTAGCATTAACTAATGTAAGGAAAAACGTATCAATGGGCAAGAGATAAAATTGATTTTTTCCAAGTTTGCCAATTTACAAAATATCAATCAAAATGCTTTTGACCTCCTTTATCGTATACGAGCACTAAGCACTGCTTTTAACAGAATTGCACTTTATCATTGATTTAAAGTCATTGGAAAGTATTTTGTACGTGAAATATTATAGATAAGGAAATAGTATCACAATACCAAATAAATAAATGTTCTTTTTTATATTTTCTTCATAAAATATTTTCATTTCTTTACGGTTTTTGTTTATGCAAGAGTATTTGTATAAAAACTCTGAATCTAAGATTAAAATATTGTTTAAAACATTCTTAGGTTAATGCTTTGGACATTTTACACATTTTGCTTTCAAAATTATAAATCCTCACTTTATATACCAATATTTAAATGTTTCTTAACGTCGTTTCTTAACAATTTCATAATACAGTTTCTTAAATATAGTACTATGAGCAAAATATATTTCGTACATTGACAAAAGTTCATTATTTTTACAAAGAAAATTATATACAATATAATACAGCACTCTATTTAATGAAGTAGAACAATAATGTATTTAAAATATATCAAAAATTACTGATTTTTAATGACAGATTATTATTGACTGAAATATTTTTTTAATGTCTAAATGAATTATATATTACAAAATTTTAAATTCCATAGCTTATTAAATTTATTGCATAAAAATTTCCTTTTTTTTAATATTCCATTTACAACCCTAATTTATTAAAATATTCCCAATTCTTAAGAATATTCTATTAATGTGTATATTTAAAACATTTTTTATCCTAAACAACCCTAATTCACATTTTTATTTCCCGGCAAATAAGATATAAAAATCACATTTCATAAGAATATTTCTTTTAAAAAACCTTTTTTCTTAAATTCTTTATTACATTAAATATTTCCTATTTATTCCCGCATTTAACTCTCTTTTATTTCTTTTAATCTGTGTAAATGCACCATTGTCCTTTCCCAATAGTCTAAAAATTCATTATCTTAAATTGTTTTATCAATACGCGAAAACCGAAACTTATTCTATAAATCTCCCGCGTTTTTTAATTTCTGCGATGTTTTAGTAAATTCTTTTCCTGCCAAAGACTAGGAGAGGCATATTTCTTCAATATTAATTATCCTTTAAAAGTTAGTACGCAGTAAAAGTTGAATATGCATTGGGGAAAGGAGGTCACGTGTTGCGAAATGTTTTCTTGCGCACTCCTAGCTAAAACGTACGGACAGACGCAGATAGAATATATTTATGTTGTCGAACTGATGTTAAAAAAGATGTTGCTGGCGTTCTAGTACGTTTAACATATAGAATTGCTAAGAGAGAGATTTTGATCATCAAAGGAGTGTTAAAAATAGCTGTTGCTGACCGTCGAATTAGTCTCTAATAAAAATGATGTTGTTCTTTGGAGAGTTATAAATATTATCGCTATGTAAAGAGAGCATTTCCCCGGAATCTAAAAGGATTGTGTTTAAATAAAATGGATTCGACTGTAATCATGTTTTTCTTTTCTTCAATCTACATTTTTACTCGGCTGCTGATGAGTAAACTTCGAGTACGTTTGCAATTAATTTGGAGATGTTTATCATATTTTTTCTTCGGCTGTTGCAGAATGCAATATATATATATATATATATATATATATATATATATATATATATATATATATATATAATATATATATATATATTATATATAAACGAATGAATGAGAGAGATAGTTATTTTTTGTACATGACATACAATTTTTGAAATATATAATGATAAATAAATATTAATTTATAAATATTAACAACAGCTCTCAGAAGGAAGGTCTCCTTTAAGCGCATACTCATAATATTTTGAAGAACAAATGCTAATGGATCATATACGTAATGAAGGATCAGACAAATTTAGCTACCAAATCCTAGTAAAAAATCTGTAATAAAATAAAATATTTTTGAATATTCGACGCAAAAATACCTGATTTGGCAAGCAACACTTTTCCTCGCCAAATGCAAGCTATGAAAATTGTAACAAGTTTTAAAGCATATCAAAATTGCTTGTTAAATGAGTGTTTAAATGCGCAGTACTTACGAATTTAAACTTGAACGATTAAATGGTTTACTATATTTTCTATAAGCTTATACAGTGGGATTCATAAATATCGAAACAATATGCTATCTTCTTAAATATTGCTCCTAGGTACATATTTCCTATGGCAAAGTTTCATCAAAAAAGGTGCAAAATGTGATGAGATAAGTTGCAACTCCATAGGGGATCTATTTGAAAAAATACAAAAATTAAATTTTTATACGGTCCCCGTAGGATAAAATTTCCAATTAGGAAATTTTTCCTTATCCATTCCTGAATTAAACAAAAAAAAATCCATCTTGATATCTGCAAAACTCAGAGAGATATGTTCGTTTTAATAATTCGTGACGTTTCAAGGGAACAGACACAAATTGAAATGTGTGTAATTCAAGAAACAGTGTTACTGTAAAGTGACCAGAAAACAGTTATTATTATTTTTATTTACTTATAGAGTTAGAATTCTGAATTTTTGTGATGATTAACCATATAATTTGTAAACTGAATTGCATAGTAAGACTTCTTACAAAAATTTTAAAAAACTTTTTTTTTTTTTTCAAAAAAATTAAGAGTAATTTAAAATTGTTATAACTCGAAATATTATTTGTCGAAATGAATTTTTTTTCTTTTAATTAAACAGAAAAATACAAGTTTTAATTTTGATTCAGCATTTTAAAAAATATTAATTTAAAAAATAATAAAAATATATAAAATAACAATAAAATAAAAGATGCAACTTATTTTAAACAAATCATATTTTCAACATTTTTTTTTCAAATTTACCGAATTAAAATTTAAGTAAAATATTTGAAAAAGATATATTCCAAGTTTGAACCATTTGTCTTTAATGTTTAAAGAATTATATCAATTTAAATATGAGATTTTGAAAAAAAAAAAAAAACTTATTATGCAGCAAAATGCATTTAAAGTTTTAAACAAAGATTGGCACCTAATAGTATCCTCTTTTTCGATCGTTTGGCTCTCGGGTACATATATTAAATGTGTTTAACGCATACCCTCGTTTCTCATACAAATCTGTTATACAGCCAAAGTTACAAAATTTAAGTTTATTAGAGATATACATTTATTTTATGCACTTTATGTTTTAGGTCATAGTTGGGTTTCAAAAACCATTTTCACGGGCGGTGAATTTTATTTAATTCATTATCTAGACAGGTGTCTGTGCATATTTTAGATTTCTGCACAGGCCGAAATTTGTACAAAAAAATCCATTTTTCTTAAGATACAATTAAGATTATTTTTAAAAAATACTACATACATATTTATAAGAAAATTTTACAGTATATTTTAGATTACTGTATGTTCGCATGGCAATTACATAGCTGCCAAACCTCCCAGTAATCTTCCGTAATATGTAGATTAATTTGAACCAGTTAACCACTTTATAACCCGAAAATTTACTTAATGAATCTTTGACATACTTAATTTAAAGGTTTAAAGTCTATTTTATTCAATTGAATTTCTTAAAAGAGTTCGTAATAAACCAGGGTCAAATAAACACACTCATAACGGAAGATTAGTGGAAGCTTGGCATCTATTATAAAAAATCCCTGACGGCTCGGCCTACAGGCACAGGGGGATTTCGAAGACGCAGACCGTAGGGCGCCTGTTTGTTGGGAATTGCAGAAGTTATTGTTTTTTTTTTCTGTTTTCACAAAAAGCTCCCCCATTTCCACCCCCTTGGTTCTATATTGCCCATTAACGAACTTGACCGATGTTTTATGCCCCTAGATTTTATGTATCAGTTCGGAAGAGATTTGAGCAGAATTATGAGAGTTATCGTGTCCATAAAAAAGTGACATAGATAGATAGATCGATAGATAAAGTTTTGAACTGGTGTGTGTGTGTGGGGGGGGGGGGGGGGGTTCTGGGATTCATAATCGGCGTAGATCTGCAAAATTTTTTCAAAAATTCCAACTTAGGGGAGAATATAATAGGTAGTATTTCTTACGAAATCTACCTAAAAATATGCAATAGCAACTTTAATGATTATTTATACACTTAGACTATTACATTCGAATAAAGATTTTTAAAAAAAAACAATGTCGCTTGGAATAAATGAAAAATTGGCTTAAAAACATCATAACTTTTGAAGCTGTATAACAGATAGTAGATTTTTGAAAATATTTCTGTGTATTTTTATAAAATAATTTTTTCAGTGATTCCGTTTACAGGAGTTTGATTATCGCTATTACTTTTAGAAAACTTACTGTCTGTCCAACACGTCTTAAGAACAATAAAGACACGGGCGGCACGACCCGGCCAGCAGGGCGTGCTGGTTAAGGGCCTGGCGCAAAGCACGGTCTCATGCAGACCTCTAGCATATTTCTCAAGAAAGTTTAACGCAAACATCTATACGCCGTCATATTATATCTAAAAGTTAAGGCATTGTCTTAGATCGACTTTTAATCATGTGTAAATTTATGGTCGATCACTAACTTGCATTTCAAATGAACTGATATCGCTTCGCTCAGAAGTATGCTTAAGTGGTGTAAGTCACGAATTTTGGATTTTAATATCTCTGTGAATTTTGCGGATATCAAGATGGAATTTTTTTTTGTTTAATTCAGGAATAGATAAGGAAAAATTTCGTAATTGGAAATTTTATCCTACGGGGACCGTATAAAAAATTAATTTTTGTATTTTCTCAAATAGACCCCCCATGGAGTTGTAACTTATTTCGTCAAATTTTGCACCTTTTTTGATGAAACTTTGCAATTGGAAGTATGTACGTAGGGGCAATATTTAAGGAGATAGCCTATTGTTTCGATATTTATGAATCACACTGTATAATATACATACAAGTAGCGTGTTGCTGAAGTTATTTAATTTTACACGGTTTCACCAGTTGATGAAGCTTAGTCTGTATTTTAGCAGTAACAGCCCGATTAAGAAAACTTTGATTATACATTTTGATATTGAATAAGTCGTTGTTTCCATGGAAACAATACTTTTATCTTGTTGTTTCTGACACCAACAATATCGAAATCAAATTGTCAGTGCTCAGAATCGGACTTTAATTTTTAGTTTGACGTATTTTTAATTCATTGAAATTTTGTTCAAAACCGTAGAATACGATCATTAATTTTCTTTGTCTATACATATTACATATAAATGTATATGGAAAAACAGTAGGTTAAACCCTACTTAAACTAGTTCAGCATACAAAAGTAGTCAGAGTACAAAAAGGTTTATCTAATCATTTTTTAGGGTTTCGTTCATCTCACGAAACCCTTACTCCCGCTCCGTTGTCTCTCTGTCACAGAGCTATTCTCAGAAAGTATGTAACTTACAGAGTTGAAACCTAGTGTATATAGCTGAATACCAGTTATAAAGAGCTCAAAATACTAAAATTTGAAAAATTCGTATTATTTTGTTAAATGGAGATAAAAACCAAAATTCTAACAGCCTTTTCCTATTAAATTTAAACATTTTTTGTTATAGCAGATGCCAAAAATTAAAAATCCACGATGAAAGTCTTTCTACAATAATTAATTTTCCATCAGACGATTTCCACGTGAAAAATGAAAATGAAATAAAAAAGTTTCACCAATTGGAAAAAAGATTAAAATGAAATAAAAAAGTTTCACCAATTGGAAAAAAGATTAAAATGAAATAAAAATGATTGACGTCATAGTGGTAATAAAGCGGAAATTTTCAAAGATTTCTCAATAATACAAGGAGTATGAGTATGTGTATGTACTCCAAGCAGATTAATATTACGTCATTAGAGAATTATAAAGAAAATCTGACGTCATATTGGAAGTTTAACGAATTTTTCAGATGTTTGAGAATAATACAAAGCGAGTATCAATATGAGTAATAGAGAATAGTAAATATATGAGTTTGAGAAACATATTGAATAATGATAAAAATCCGATTATGGAAGTATTCGCCTATTTTAACATTTTGAAGGTCTACAACATGTTTAATTTTGAAAATATTTTTTTATATCGCATTTAGTCCGCGTGACAGATATTATTATGACATAATATAATAGCCGGCTTCGCCCACTATCGGGCTGGTTTGGATACTCGAAATTATTATCTTCCATTGGTGTAATTATTTTCCAACTCGTACGAATAAACTTTTATTCATATCCGTTATCATCAAATTCTCGCCAAACTTGGCGCCACTTGGCGAAATATCGACAAATTATGCGACCAAAAATAAATCTCCATAAATTTGCATTTTCGCTTGCTGCTTTCAAGTACTATTAGGTAAAACTATAAAACGAAGATATAGGAAGGCTACATTTTCCTCTCGGTACAGGCCGGAAGGACTTTTTAATAAAATTATACTTTTAACAAAAAAAAAAAAAAAAAAAAAAAAAAAAAAAAAAAAAAAACCTTTTAAAAATCAAACTATTTTCCAACATTTCGAATTAATAAAAAGAAATGTTTTATTGGAATGAATAATACTTATACTTTGATTTAAAAAAATCCAATCTCTCGTCAAATATCATTTTTCTGAAATTCTTTTATATTTTAAATATTCCAACGAATATTTTCAATTTTCTTTGACATAAGTAGTTTACATGTGTGATTGATCATACTTTTGAGTTGGGTGTTACGTTTTATTTAAAAAAAATCGATAAACAGTATTTAAAATGTGGATTACATTATTTAAAATATCCTTTAAACACTTTTCTTGGTATTTTGATCAAATTAAAAATTATTTTACTGTCCATTTTTTCATTCAAAATTTGTTTATAATAACAAGTTGGAAATTGTACGTTAAACTAGTTTTACAATGTAAAAAATCACAGTTATTATTTCACTGAAATAAATTATATCGTCTGCTATGAACGAAATGAGGATGCCTTTTTTTTTCTTATTACGTATGCCATATGTTTACAGATGCAAATTTTATTTTTCGACACCAGACAGCTCTGTAAAATTCGTCATTGAGATCTTGCTTTGCGAATGATTACGTCCATGGTTAATATTTCAATGACTCACGAGGAATGAATCTTTTGTTTATTTACTTTAGTGGATTGAGATATTCGGCCGTTAACCTAATTTTCACTGAAGTTATCTCAGAATCTATTACATTTTTTAATGTAACTCATTTCTCAAACAAACAATTTTTTGAACGATCTTTATAAAAATATAATAAAAATGAAAAAAATAATAATAAAAATGGCCGCTTGGCATATGGAAAAAGATGTGATTAGCCCGTATTTGTTTTCCTCAGTCACATGACTTGTGCTCTTATTATATAGGTTATGTATGACAGGATTTAATAGAATAAAGAAAACTTTTATTAATATCTTTTTATGTTTTGATTCGATTTTCATAAAATTTGAAATTATTCGACAAAATTCTGCAACGATTATAGATATTAAATTTCAAACCATTTGGTTGGGTACTTTTTGCGCTGTTATATGCGGACAGACAGACGGACGGATCAGACGACGACTTATTGATGCTAGGTATTTATATCATTACAAACGCACCTGAAAAGGAAATAAATAAATAAACTTTTTTTCTACAAAATTTTGTCAAAACAGTTTTAAGAAATACATGCTAGTTACCAATTTGAAATCTTAATTAATCAAATAACGTGCTTTTATCTTTTTTGTAAAATAAATTTTTCAGTTATAAATTATTTGCAATGTGATGTCTAATATTTCTAGACATCAACTGGTAAAAACATTAATAATTGACATAAAAGCTAAATCGGGTGAAAACAAAATATTTTAATATTCTCCGAAATAATAGATATATGTCATGAGTAATCACTGGCATTTTTTATAAAGGAAAACAATGACCCCATAGTTATACTCTGAATGACTTCTGTCTATAAATCGGATTAGAACAATTTTTCGGCTTCTAACATTATTTCATATCAGAAATGCTTCGTTAACTCCATTTCTGAAATTTGGATTTTTGTGATTCAGACAAGAAATCTTGTTATCTGTTTTTGTTTTTTTCTTTTCACGATTGATATTTTCTACGAGTGAAGGAAAATTGAATAAAATTACTTTATAAATGTAGATGTTTTGATTTCCTGGAGAGTTTCGTCCAAATTTAATTTACTTTTATTTATTTATGCTACTCTCTTGTCCGTCTATACTAAGTGGTTCTCTCTGCAAATAAGTTACTTTTTTCGTACATGCTGGCTCATTTCTGGCAGAATGTTATGTGGTTTTAATAAGTTGGAAATTGTACGTTAAACGTGACATATGAGGTGTGTTCGTTTTATAACTAGTTTCACAATATAAAAAAAAAAAAAATCCTCATTATTTCAGTGAAATGAATTATGTAGTCTGCTAGAAGCGAAATGAGCATGCTTTTTTTTTCTTATTACATATGCTGCATTTACAAATGCGAATTATTTTTCATCATGAAGATCTTGTTTTGCGAATGATTACCTCCATGGCTTAATATTTTTATGACTCGTTATGAACGAATCTCCTGTGTTTATTTAATCTAATGGATTGAGATATTCGGTTAATCAAATTTCCACTCAAGTTATCTCAAAATCTATACATTGTTGAATGTAACTCGTCTCTAAAGCAAACCATTTTTTTGGACGAGCATTCTAAAAATGTAACTTTCATGCAATTTTAATTGGAAAAAATAATTTCGAATAAAAATGGTGGCTTGGCATATGAAAAAAGATGTGGTTAGCCCGTATTTGTTTTCCTCAGTCACATGACTTGCGCTTTTATTATATAGACTACGTATGATAGGATTTAACAGAATAAAGAAAACTTTCATTAATAACTTTTAAAGTTTTGATTCGATTTTCATAAAATTTGAAATGACTCGACAAAATTCTGCAACGATTATACATATTAAATTTCAAATAATTCGGTTGGGTATTTTTTGCGCTGTTATATGCGGGCAAATGGACAGAACGATGGACAGACGGACCAGACGACGACTATAGGTGTTACGTATTTATATATTTACGAACGCACCTAAAAACCAAATCTTGTGAATGAGCAAGTTTTAATTTCTTCATAAACGGAATGTAGAAAATAACTATTTTTTATTTGCACTTCTTACGCGTATTTAATAAATTAGAAAACTTCAAAATTAAAATTATATGTTTTTAAATAAAAATTTTGTTACACTTCATGTTCAATATTTGTGAATGGCGACATTACAAAATAAGACAAGCATCAACAAATTCATTATAAATTCCCGAGGAAATTCGCTTTACTTTCGGAAACAAAAATTTTGTACAGGGTCAAAAGCTGTCATAGGAAACACAAAATTTTATTTTCGGATTTCAGAATTGAAAAAAAATATTTTAAAATGTCGGTTTTAGCACAAACACGTACTCAAAAATAAACTGTTATTTAAATTTAAATTTTAAGTTGCATGGTTAGAAAAAAAATGTCAATGCATGTGTATTTTAGAACATGAAAAGTGAAATGTTATGTTTCTCTAAAACAAACATTATGTGTTAACATTAGAGAAAAAAAATTAAGGACAACATCAATAACATCTGTTACTTTTTACATGATTTTTTATGGAATATAATTTCATTAAATGCGTCAAGGAATATATAATAAATAAAATTTTGCTTTGAAAGTAGTTATTTTATTTTATTATTTATTTATTTATTTATTTATATTTTGAAATATCAGTAAATTAAATTTGCAGACTTTTACCGAAATAAATAAATTCATTTGGTGAAAAAGAGCTAAAATCCGTCAAACAAATGCTGAGCACAAATTTTAGGCTTTTAAAGAAAGCTAAAAATATTATTGAGGAATTCATTTTAGTCGACCGATATAAACACTAAATAATCTATACATATATTTATTCATACATTATTATTAATTAATTATACATGTATTTATTCATACATGAAACCATGATTAATAAATTAATTATACATGTATATATTCATACATGAAACCATTATTAATAATTAATTATACATGTATTTATTATTACAAGACACCATTATTAATAATTAACTAGATGGAACCCGTTAAAATTTGACGGCAAACAACTAGATAGCACCATAAAAATAAAATTCATAGCTGCTTTAAAATGTTTGAAACTTTTGCAGAATAATTCAAATAAATAAAAAACCCACCTTGAATTAAAGCTAGGTTGGAGAACAGCAATTGGCTAAGTTTTACTGGCACATGCACTCACAGAATTTCTTTCATCTGACACATTTAGCGCTGTTGTGCCAGTAAATGGAAAACCATGGCACAACAGTGATAAATCATACACAATTGTCATTATACGATGTCAGTTAATGCAAAATGCATTTATATACACTACACACGTTTCCCATCTTCTGATCCAATAACCGTTTTGTCATTATAGTGCATCTAAATACAGTTTGTGATATAGTAAAAAAATAGCATTCGCTACACAGCGAGTAATACTGAAAATTTGGCTATTGACTTTATTGCCAAACTTAATAGCACTCGTCAACTGAAACGATTGAATGGAAAGTTACATTTTTTTTTCTGCTGTCGCTTAACGAATTTCATAGTGGAGGGATGGGCACAGGGGATGCATAATATGATTAAGCACTCAGAGAACTTTCTAACGATGTATCACATGGGGGTTATCGAAAAATTTAGAAAAGTGCCCCATCGGGGGGGGGGAGTGGGGGGGGATTAGCACCTCAGATGCATAATATGATTAAACGGTCACAGACCTTTCCAACAGTATATGACATGAAGGGTGTCAACAAAATTTAGAAAAGTGCCCTCTTGGGTGGGGGGGGGCGTGACAGGATGGACCCCGCTGATGCATAACATGAATAAGCGGTCAAAGACCTTCCCAACGATATATCACGTGATGGGTGGGTGCCATTTATTTTCTTACGGCAGTTTTTTTTTCCTGATTATTTCAGTATTTAAGCACGTTATTTGATTACATATCTGTTAAACTTGTGTTTTATTTATATTATTATATTTAGCGATTAAGTGTTACTTTTCTATGGAACATTAGCCGGAAGCAAACGATAAAATACTCATATTATCTTAAGTGCAAACATGTTAATCTTACGTAAGCGAGATGCACGTAATATAAATAGATTTTTAAAAATCATGCTTGAAAACTATATTAAAAACTATTAATAAAACAATAACAGAAAATTGAGGTTTCAGTTTTCAAAGAAACTACATTTGTAAGTACATTTTTGTACATAAGCAACTATGTAAAAATGAAAATTAAGCCATGTTTAGATTAACTCAATTTGCGAAAAAAAGGAAAATGGATTGCTTTGACAGTTGCCATTATCGATATGACGTTAGTGATACTCAAGAACATGTTGTTGCTCAATAATATAGCTATTAAATTTTACTTAACTAACCTCCTTTTTTTTTTCAATTTGAAAAGTATCCTTATACTACTTAGCCTAAGTTAAGGAAAACATTTATATGAGATGCATCGACAAAATGTATCGAAAATGTTGTAACTATTTAAAATGATGAAATGAAAATTTATCTAGAATTCAGACACATAGATAAATGTATCTGGCTAATTCCATGAGTGGATGTAGTGTCAGTCACAGATATGTAAATAAATGGCTGTGGTGTTTGGCTACCAGTATTATAATAAAGGAAATTTTGAATTATTCAATCCCATATATCTACAATTAAATACAGTGAAGAATTTAAAAAAAAAATACCGGTGGCCAAGAACGGTAAACTTTTGCGGCAATGTGACTTACACTACATTCATGCATGGAATTAGCCATCTACATTTTCTGACATAAATTTGTAATATATTCCAAAACTCCTTGAAATCTCAAGATGCACTTAAAGTATGTTGCGAATGTTCCATACCCTTTTACATGAATCTTAGATTTCATATTCTAATAGACTCAGCATTAACAGGAATTTGAATATACAAGAATATGTAAAATAACTATAAAATTAGTCATTTTTATTTTAAATAAATCTACATCCCAGTTTAAATATTAAATGTTTTTGTAAGATATGAGTTTGCCACAAAACAAATGTTTTCAAATTTTCATATTTAGTGATATAATCCCATTTTAACTGCATATTTTACTCATATAGAAAAGGCATGTGTTAATATGTAAGTTTAGATATGTGTTGGATAGATGTTCATAGATGAAAATACGTGAAACCGGCATATGAAACCATTTCCAAAATGTTGGAAAACTAAGCAAGTTTTTTTTGTCGCAAGTTTCCGTAACGTGGCTGTGCTGTATAAGTGTCCGTGTCCAGGAATCTGACTACGTACTGAGAACTGGTCGACCATCAGCTGAAAGGATGTTAAAGGTGAGACATTCTTTTATGCGAAGTTCCAAGAAATCTGTCCGTACGACCTCACATGATTTACAAATGACAAAAGGGTCTCGTGATACTAGAGAATACACACAGAGCATTTTACAGATTTGTGAAAATTTCCTGTTTCTTGGAAACTGACTTTGCTGCTTTTTAGCCACACGTTAAGGATACTTGCAACAAAAAAAAGTTTTTTATTTGTATTTGTAATATTATTTTTTCGTTGAAATATAGGATGTCCAAAAAATCTTTCCCTGATTACAAAATTTATTCTTATCTCTTATATATAAGATAGACATGTGAAACTGCTTCCAAAATGTTGGAAAACTAAGTAAGTTTCACAGGTTTCTGTAACATGGCTGTAGTCTCGCTGTGTCAGTGTCCAGGAAACCGGACTACGTTCCCAAAACTGGTTGACCTTCAATCTCAGCTGAAAGGATGTTAAAAGTTTGACATTCTTTTGTGCGAAGACCCAAGGGATGATATTGTTATGTTCGTATTGATTATGTTCGTACGGCCTCACGTGAAATACAAATGCCAAAAGGGTCTCATAATAATACAGGACATATTGATCTTTTTCCTAATTTGTGAACATTTCCTGTTTACTGGACAGTGATATTGCTATACTACAGCCACGTTACGGGAACTTAAAAAATAAAAAATAAAACACTTTTTTTAGTTTTCTAAATTTTTAGCATCAGTTTAAAATATTTACTTTATAGATAGCGGATACGTATAAATTTTGTAAACGGGGAAAGACTTTTCTGACACTCTGTATTGTTCATAATTTAAACAACGGCGATATTGCCTAGCTTGTTTGTTCGTACTAGTGTCTGCCTTTGTCATGATTTATTATATGTGATATAATTAATAAATAATGTTTGATGAATGAAACTAAATTTATAAAAAAAAATAAAAGATTGTGAACTAAAGATTTATTTATAAATTTTAAACTAAGAATAGTTAAGGTTGAAATATAAAGTAAATGTTTATAGCGAAAATTATTGTTTATATTTTAACATGTTTATATGTTTCTGTAATTGTAACTATAACTGTAAAAAGTTATATGTGCATATTTTACCTACTAATAATTTTTGCTTCTTTGTGAATTATGTTGCTTGAATTTGACTGTCCTATTTTTAGGAATTCGGTGTTTCAATCTATGCGAGAATGCTATTTTATAATTACTTTTTATAAAAATTATAGGTAAAAAATACAGCAATGTGCAGTTCGTCTTTTATAGATGAATTTCTATTAACGGTGAGACAAAAAGGTCCGGGATGTTGGATATTGATGCTTCGATGAATAACCAAAATCTCTGAAAAGTTTATTTTTTCCCGACATGAGCTAATACATTTAACACTCTAATATTCGTATCAGGATTTTTTAGCAGTGGAATAATTTGCATTTTCTTTTTTAATAAATATTGTTCTAAAAATATTTTGTGTTTCTTTTTATAATTTTAAAAACACGTACAAAACTGTTTAAAAATTAATTATGAAAAAAAAAGATATTCAATTTAGAAAGAAAAAAAGAAGACTCTTTGTTGTAGAATATAAGCAACATCATCCTGAAAACGTGATTCCCTTAGGTTTTTCATGTACCAACATAATTTCAAATAATTCTAAAAAAAATAAATGCCTAAACAATTGCATCGGAAATTTATTTTTTTTTCATAAACTGCAATAAAAAAGGCCTATTTAATGTCGAATTTTTTTTTAATTAAAAAAAAATCAGTACTTTTCGAATTGACGTTATTATTGACGTTTTTAAGCTTTATTAATAATTATTTAAAAGATAATATTAACAGTAGATGTAATTGTAAGCTGTTGCCAATTTTGGGGGAGTTTTCTTTTTAATTTCCAATTAAAAATTAAGATGTAGTTCGCATTGGATAGATCTAAATCGTAACTGTTATGTAATTTTGAAGCAAATTGCCACAATAAGAATCTGTTACAGATAACTAATAAATATTTCTTTTTACACATTTATTTTCTTATTCCTGAAACCACAAGGGTTATTCAAAGCTAATTGTATAAGTATCCAAGAAATTTCTTTTTTAAGATTGTAAATATGAGTGCCAGTAAACACGAACACGATATTCAAGTACACTGAGAAAAATGACACTTTCAAATCTGAGTAAATCGATGTTTTCATTTTGTTATGAAACTTTTTGTTTCAAATAGAACGACCCAATGCTTTCAATTCTGAAATACCAGAAATACTCACAATATTGAAAGATGGACATACTTGAAACGAAACACGTAGAGGTCAGTTCATACTCATTTTTGAAACATGGACATACTCAAAAATGATTAGAATTAATCTAAATTTTCAACTAAATTTTCAGCAGGACTGAGACTGTGCGTAAATTTAATAACACTGGCAAAGAATGTGAATTAATTTTCACGTTGCTAAAAAAACGCGCAACCAACAGAGTGAAAAATGTGTCCATACCAGGAATCGAACCCAGATACCCTGGTATACTCGTGGCATTTTTCACTCTGTTGGTTATGCGTTGTTTAGCGAACTGAAAATAAATCCATATCCTTTGTCAGTGATTAGAATTAGTTCAAACTCCTTTTAGAAACATGGAAATACTCAAAAATGAGCACATAGAAGTCTGTTCATACTCATTTTTGAAACATGGACATACTCAAGTATGAGCACATGATGTTTTAATTTCGTTCACGAATACAATAACACTGTAACTCATAAAAATTACAAAAAATCTTTCCATTTTGATTATGATAATGTAATAATATGATAATGTAATAATAATGAAGTAAAATGTACAATGTAACGCGTAAAGTGATAGTTTTTTTTTCATAGTATAGAACCATTGTAGCTTTAGTAATTATAATGTAACGAGTAAAGTGATATATTTTAATAATATAGAATCATTTTATCTGTAGCAAGTGCAATTATATCGAATTAATATCTATAATTTTCATAAATGAAATTTTGACCCGCTAGTTTTTCAAAATCTGTGCGGCGAGTAAATAAAGCAAATTTTACATTTCTAGCTTCCAATAGAAACTTATTTTTAAGATTAAAACATCATTTCATAATAAATCGAGGACGTTTTACACGCCATTTTATTTCTAATTTCTTTTATTTTAACTCATATGTTTCGAGATTAGTACGAAAACTTCTAAAGTTTCCTCTCATATGGTAACGCATAGTCAAATTATTAGAGGTAGGCACTTTTTCAACAACCCTATGTTTATCCTTTAAAAATTTATTTGAGTGTGTCCTGACATTACCCTGTGCGCCCTATATAAAATCCAGAATCTCTTATTTTATAATATATATATATATATATATATATATATATTATAATAAACATTGTAAGACAAACCTGGGGAAAATGTATGCAATTATGTTGGTATTCCTTTGGGTTTGTGTTTTGCTGATTTCCTTTCACATTAACAACGTGGATGTAATAATGTCGAATTTAAATTTTCATATTTGTAATGTGACTTTTTTTGGAATTAGAAATTTTAGAAAAAAACGTTTTGCAATACTTTTAAATCACAAATCATATGTAAAATTATGTGATATGGTTTTTTAAATTTTTGAGTTGGTGGACGCATAAATTAATGTAGAATGGGTGTCATAAAACAATATTAAAATTTAAACATTGAAATTATTCGATGGTCGTTAGTTGCATACTATTGCATTGTGAATTATATCGTGAGAATATCATAAGCGCTAACCCTAACCGCAACCGGTTCGTTTAGTCTAATTAAGATGAATAGAAAATATAAATCAAAATAAAATATGTGCATCTTACTTAAAAGTGATCTGGAAGACAATGAATTGAGGCTGTAAATGAAGACAAGTAAATTGTGGAAGAAATCCTGTTTATTAATCCATCAATGGAAAAGCAGAAGGGTATAATTATTCTTTTACTTGATCACTGCGCTCCAGTTTCAAAAGAATAGAAATCTTAAATCTTATTTAAGATTCCATATAACAGCTTTGTCTTTTGAAGTTTGGCACACGATGAAATAAAGTCTTGTAAAATACTGAAGAATTCAAATGGCTAGGCAACTTGTTTAAAATTTAAATACATCATAATAAAATTCATCACTTCACGAAATTTGATCACTCTTCCGGATCTTAAGAACGATTAAAATAATTTGAATTTCGGCATTTTTCATGAAAGTTCCGATAAAACGGAAACTCTCGCCAAAAAATAAGATAGTAACAACATTGCATCATAAAATTGAGTTTTTGTCTTGTTCTGACTAAAAAATTCGTTGCATTCATATAAACTATGTATATTAAACTATCTCAAAACTATCTCAAACTATCTATAAACTATCTATATATAACTATCTCAAATTAATTTAGAATAAGAAAATGAACTTAATATGCCACACTTTCCATTACAGAGAAGCGGTAACGAAACCGTATCGAGAGGCATCCACTCAGAAATATGGCAAATGCAGCACATGCGCATGGGCATATCAAATAACTGAACACTGTCAGAAAGAACAGACGCAAAACGCCACTTCTTATGCTGGCCTACAAGGGATAATGGAAAGCTCAGTTAGGATACCAGCCTTCCCGAAGGGATAAAATGTTGATGGAACACTTTCTCTAAAAAGGGCGCAGAAACGGCGAATAAAATACGCAAAAAATAAAAATAATGTGGTAGTATCATCACAACTTATACTTTGATCTAAAAAAATATGATCATTTGTATAATACCAATATTTTGAAAATGAATTCTTATAAAATTTATGATTTCGTAATAATAATTTCACGTAAAATATTTTGGAGTTTCTTAAAAAAAACTGATATATGTATAATACAGTGTATCTCAAAAATGATTACTGGATTTTGAAAATCAATAGAAAAAAAACGGAACGTGCTAGAAATGTATCGTTTCTGGCCTTATGTCTGAGGAACCAGGGAATTTTATCCCACGAATTTGCAAATTTAGTTACCATTTCTCCAAAAGGTGGCGCTGTGTTCCAGGCGGTGACATTCTAAAGCAAGAAATATCCACTTTACCAACGAATAAGCTATTTTCAATAGTGTATACTCTGTCAAAAGACCTCACTAACAGATTACGTAACAAAATACCGAATAAAGATGTGACGGATTCAATTTCTCTGCGCATACTTGTAGTGCCATCTTTTGGCGAAAATGTTAACTAAATTTGCAAATTGGTGACAGAAAATATATATATATATATATATATATATATATATATATAATGGTATTTGGGAGTTTCGTGTAACATTTCTAAAAGTTAAAAACCGCCGCAGTCAAATTATAGTTTACATTACTCGAAAACTCCATTAAAACCATTAACTCCATTTTTTTTCTTTTTTTTCAAGTAAAAATTGATTTTATTAAACCGGTTTCCTATTTGTACTACATAAAAACACCCCTTTTTATTTTTTTTCATTAAAAATGATCCTTGAAACTGTCTATTAAAAGCATATTAAAGTACTACTTAAAAAATAATAATTAAATCCATATTAAATTTATCTTTCTTATAAAAGGAACTTTTCATTTATAATTCATCTGTCATTTTATGTCCAAAAATAATTTGTTTATCTTAAAACAAATCCGTAAAAAAAATATATTAAAATATTTCCTGAGACAATAGATACATTCCATCTGTAAAAAATGACATTTTTTTATTGATGGAAAATATTGTCATCATATTAGTACTCAAAAAGGCAGCACTGAAGAAATCTCATTACATCCATTTTTTGGCTGCTGACTTTATTTCATATCAGAAATGCTTCGTTAACTCATTTTCCTGAATTCCAGAATTTTGTCATTCAGGCTGTAAATCGTGTTATCTATGTTTTTCCTTTCCTTTTCTAAATTGACATTTTCAACGAGTGGAGGGAAATTGAATAAGATTGCTTTATGAATTTAGATGTTTGGATTTCCTTGAAATTTCTTCCAAGCTCTTTTCATTTTTTTATCTAAGCTTTTTTTCTTAACGTGCTGTAATATGTATGAATTTTTTTTACTATTTTGTGATTCTGCAGTAGAATAATAGAAAAAAAATATATATTAATAGTTATTTTTGAAAACTAATTTCCTAATATTTAATAGGACATTACAGTATTGTCATAAGGTCTGTCTCAAAAGTTTAAGCACAAGCATAAAATGTCGATTTTCAAAGAATTATAAAAATTAGAATGAATATGTTTTTTTATTTGCAGATTTCGCAACATTATTTAAAGAAATGATATCAAAAGTAGAAAAAAATAAATTATATAATTGTAAAAAATATAATACAAAAATTAAAAAAAAAACTATCTCAAAAGTTTATGCACACTGTCAAAAACAACCAGATTTATAATTTTTACAGAACTTTTACTTACAAATTATTTTTCCGTGATTTCGGATTAGTTCAAATAAACGTGCGTCCATCGAAATTCTTAGTTTTTGTAGGGTTTCTGTTGGCAAAGAGTACCATGCTTTCTCAATAGCCTCTTGCAGTTCTTCAATAGAGTCGCTTTCCATTGCCGTAAACCTGGCGGGTTAAAATACCCCAGACATTCTCAATCGGGTTTAAGTCTGGACCTAAAGCTGACCAGTCAAGAACTTTAACATTTTTCTGAGAAAGCCAAAGTTTGGTTGTGATACGTGGATTGAGGCATTGTCTTGTTGAAAAGTCCATTCAGGATCCCCCAAAATTTCACCAAATGGAAGCAAATGTTGGTTTAGCGTCTCTTGATACTTTTTTTAATCTTGTCTTGCTTATAGAAAAGCCAGAGAGGTCTGACCATTGAATCCAAATGCCCCCCAAACTATAACAGATTTACCGCCTTGCTGCCTACTGAAAAATGCCCTTGGTTCTTTTCGTAAATCATGCCAATACGCGTTCCAACCATCAGGGCCATCTAAATTCCACTTTTTCTCATCGCTGAATAAAACAGTAAGCCATTTGTCCCCGTAGGACATGTGTTTTTAGCCCAGTTCATTCTTGCATGTTTGTGATGTAATTTGAGAGACGGTTTGCGAGTCATTTTCTTTAGTATGATGTAATCAAACTCTTTAATACGTCTATGTACAGTGTCTTTGGACACCTGTACACTGAGATTATTTTTAATTTGCCGTATGGACATATTTTGTCTAGCTACCAATCTCCCTATTCTAAGATCAGTCTGAACAGACGTCATATGTGGTCATCCACATCTTGGTTTCCCCTTAAAATTATCATTTCTAGAGAGTACTTGATATATACCTCGCTTTGATCGATTTAAAACTTTTGCAATTTTAGAAACAGTTTTATTTTGCGATTTCAATTTTGAAACTTTCAAAATCTCACATTTTGTGAATTCTTTACACTTTGGCATTTTTAAAACGATAGGAAATAATTTCTCCACCTTTTATACTTTTATAAAAGTGCAATATGATTTCATACAACGTCATTACACCTGGCCAATCCCTTGTCTCTAAAAAAAATTGCATAAAGTGCTTAAACTTTTGAGACAGCGTTTCTTCAAGAAAAAAGAAAAATTAAATAAAAATAAATATATTTTTTATTTTAACCACCCAAAATGGCTTATTTCATTTTATTTTGATTAAATGTCGAGTATTTATTGTAAATTAGCATAAAATATTTTCTTCTTTAATTATTTTAAACCAGATTTGCAGAGTGCTTAAACTTTTGAGACAGACTATACATGCATATGTATTTAAATTGTTATGGTTTTCTTATCTTATTTTCATTTTCGTATAAGGTGGAGACAAATAACATCTTATTAAATAAATTATAATCAATGTAAAATAGCATCACTAAAATAGTCGGATGGGCCAATCCCAAAATTTTTTTCTATCTCATACATGTTAAAACATGCACTCAAAATTGTTATACATTTCAAAATTCGCTATCACATCACCAATAATATCAATATTTGTCGTTATTCTGTTGTACGTCAGCTGCTTGCGAATCGTCGGTTTACGTGGTTGCGAGGAGCCGATGTATACTAAACTACGAAAAATCCTTTTGACTTGTACCGGGAGGAAAAAAGATAGCCACCATATTGATTGGCTTTAAGATTTTAGCTAATTTTAATGGAAAATACGAAGCTAAAATGCGTGGAATCCCAGTTTAGCTCTCATTCCCCGTTCTCGCTAGTATTGATTTTGAATGAGAATATTGCCACATTAATCAGCTATAGCCAAGTTGGCTTTATTTATGGCAACCTATTTTTGTCGTCAAATTTGGCGATATTTCTTCAAGTACCTTGGCTAAAATTTGACGTTGGTGAATATAAATAAATATAGTATTCAGCATATAAGAGTTGGAACGATGGTTACAATAATGAAAGAAAATTTGCCGAAACCATGTTCACTAAAACTCAGAAATTAAACCCTTTATGGAGAATTCTTGCTGTCTTGGTTAAAAATGTCAGCCACCTTAAATTTTCAAACTGCTCTATCTCAGCGATTTTTTAAGATAGACGCAAAACAAAAATTGCTTCAGAGTCCTTGTATCAAGGTCGAACATTTAACGGGAAAATCATTTAGGATTTCTATTTTTTTTTTGTACATCTTATTGGATTTGAAATCTTTAAGTGCATACCACAGCGTCCCTTCCTGCGGAATATCCTCGAATTGAAATGGAACCTGCTGGCCATAGACAAAAACCTATAAATGAAATTTGGTTAATTTTATGCATAACTTCATACACTTTTCGATGGACACACAAACGGACACGCGGATGCACAGACACGCGGTCACAAGGATACACACACACGGACACACGGACGCACAGACAGACATTTTGTAAAAAAATGTTTTCCGGAATCTCTGACCCCTAAACGTGTACATCTGTCGAAAATCGGACTTCGAAACAAAATTCGATTTCTATACTTTCTTCTATAATAGATAGAAAAAAGTAAAAATGTAGAGTATAATGCAGCATATAAAAAATTTTTCGAACATGTGGTATGTAAGAATCTTTCTGCATATAAGATAAATAAGTGTAATATAAGTTAAATCTATTTTAATTTTAGTCTGAAAATCAGAAAGAATTCAGATGTAATTATATCAGTGTATATTCTATACATGTAAATCTAATGTTTCATAAAGTATTAAATAAATAAATACATTTTTGTATTATAAACAAGAAATTGTCCGTATCTACAATATAAAATATTAAAAGATAAAATGCAAATATAACCTTTTTTAATGTTATGTAAATGTATCTAATATAAGGTACAACGGGCAAGAGTACACACGTTGTAAATGTTATACGTGATGGTCAGCACACATGTATTTTTTTTTTAAATGTGAAACTCTAACGTGAGGATTGTTTGGTTAGCATGCCTTTATAACAGGTAAGTAATATTAGCTTATTATTCCTTCGTGTTCGGACGGTCAGTTGTTACTTGGCAGTCGAGTAGGACATACCTGTCAATCCGAGAAGTTGCCCCGATAAGAAATTTTCGATTTTTTCTTTTCAGATTAGTATGTAAACCTTTAATGTTCCGTGATTTAACCTACGTATAGACAGAGGTTAGGCTACTCGCAATTATGAGGGAAGCTACTTGTGTGCTCATTCACCAACGTATGACAAGTTGAAGCAATTGTACAGAAAATAAACGTGGTAATTATTCATTTTGCTAAATTAAAACTAAATAAATTTTCAGGCACTTTATTATGTCGTCTGTTTTTTAATACGTGTTACATGAATCGGGGCAATTATTTTGTGTTTGAATAAATAATTTAACAAATTTGGTACACTTTAGATGTATTTATACAAACTTTTCCTTAAAAGAAATGCGTTTATATTAAACTAACAAGGCACTATAGTCTGTCTAAAGTAAACAATCTTATATTTAACTAAATGTACTTTAAATACTCAAATAGTGGTTATATCGTTCAAACAGTGACTACAAAAATTCAATAGTACACCTTCACCACTTGGAAATAACCAAAAACAACAAAGAAAATTCGGAAATTTCGGTGCAAGAAGCATCTGCATATAAAAATTACATTTTATCTCACAGCTTTAAAAAGATAATTATGCTAGTTAGGGTCAATTTTACTCATATTCTCTGGCATGATTTTGCAAAGGAAGACATATTCATTTAAAACCTGAAAGGAATATATTTTAAATCAGTTTTATTTTTTCAGAATGAGTATTTGTGTGAGGACAAGAATAATTTTAATTTACAATCATTTTATCGTAAGTACTCACAATCCAGCTGTTGTTAAAAAGAACCAAAATCAGTGAACGGAGTAAAAAAAAATCATTTTAAACATTTAAACACTAATGAAATATAAAATATAATTCACATTTTGAATTAGACTAAAAAAATGTTTTATAAGTAAAATAATCATAAAAATGTAAATTTAAATTTAAATATCTTTAGAAAAAAAAATAATTAATGTTATTTTTAAAAGAAGATTTAAAAAGTTATGCTTCTCTAAAAATAAGTTTGTTAGATACGTTTTTAATAAAAAAGAATTGTACCAATAAATTTTACTTCTATTTTACACGGCTTTCAAAAGAAATTAATTTCATTACATACCCCAAGAGGAAATTTTAAATTACGTTATTGCTTTTCGAAATATCTTGCTTTATTTGAAGGTTTGAATAACTGGAATCGAAAGATATTTTAACAAAGAAATAAAATCCCTCGGGTGTTTAAAAGAGCTAGAAGACCTGAAAGGAAATGCAAAACTTAATTTTCAGGTTCTGAAAAAAAAAAATTTTGAAAAGACATTTTTTATTCGACAAATGTAAACATGAAAAACCTGCCATATGTAATCTTAACATCAATGATTAGTTTTTGATAATTCACTGATAATCATTTTCAATAAACAACTTCCCCGTGCTTATCAATTTTGTAAATTCAAAACAGGATTTTTAAAATCCTCTGAATGCTCAGACCATTGCAGGTTTATATCTAGAAATCGCAATACTGCAACCACTTCGTTTAAATATATATCAATCAATCAATCTATCTATCTCTCTATCTATACTAATATTATAAAGGAGTAAAGATTGTTTTTTTTGTTTGTTTGTAGGGAGTAATCTCTGGAACTACCGAACCGATTTCAAAAGTGATGGTGGCAAATTGATGGTGACAACCCCTGTTCCAACATAGGCTATATTTTATGTCGGTGCGACTAACCCCAGGGATGTGCAGGAGCGAAAAATTGTAAAATTCTAAAATTGCGATCTTTTCTATACTGAAGGAGCTAGAAATTTGTATTTTGGCGTTGTAGTTACTCATAAGATGTAAATGCTCTCTAAGAACAAATTTTTAAAAAAATTCGAAATTTAAAAGGGTGGAATGAGCGAAAAGCGTTCTAAAAACATTCTAAATTACAATTTCTATGGAATCTCTAGAACTACCGAACCGATTTCAAAAGTAATGGTGGCAAATAGATGGTGACAACCCCTGCTCCAACATAGGCTATATTTTATGTCGGTGCGACTAACCCCAGGGATGTGCAGGAGCGAAAAACGTTCTAAAATTGCGATGTTTTCTATACTGAAGGAGCTAGAAATTTGTATTTTGGCATTGTAGTTACTTATAAGATGTAAATGCACTTTAAGAACAAATTTAAAAAAAAATGAAATTTAAAAGGGTGGAATGAGCGAAAAGCGTTCTAAAAACATTCTAAATTACAATTTCTATGGAATCTCTAGAGCTACCGAACCGATTTCAAAAGTGATGGTGGCAAATTGATGGTGACAACCCCTGCTCCAACATAGGTTATATTTTATGTCGGTGTGACTAACCCCAGCGGGTGCAGTAGCGAAAAACTTTCTAAAATTGCGATTTTTCTTAAGGAGCTAGAAATTTGAAATTTGGCATTGTAGTTACTTATAAGATGTAAATGCTCTCTAAGAACAAAGTAAAATAAAAAATTCGAAATTTAAAAGGATGAAGTGAGCGAAAAGCGTTCTAAAATCATTCTAAATTACAATTTTTATGGAACCTCTGGAACTACAGAACCAATTTCAAAAGTGATGTTGGAAAATTGGTGGTGACAATCCCTGCTCCAACAGCTTCATTAATAAAAGACTATGCGTTGCTGACGACTGGGTTTTTCGCTAATTGTTGCCAATTAATCTCGGAAAATGAAACATTTGAAGTTACTGAAAAAAAAAATAATAACTCGAAAAGTATTTGTCAGAAAATTGTTAGGCAAACTGCGTTTGAAAGGTAAAAAATTGTATATTTCTTGATATAAATTTGAAATCTAATGATTATGCCATTTTTCAAATATTGAATTTGAAAATATACCAAATTTCACAATGGAGTACCATAGCAAAACCTTCATGCGTAAAAAGATAATCATAAGGGCGACGTGTCCTGGCGTGTATATTGGCTATAGGACGAGTCACAAATTATAGTAGCCTTATTATTCTGTTAAAATATAAAAGTGAATTATGAAATGTCAATATTTTGTTTATGTAAAAGTTCGTTATAAGAAATTGACCAGCGTAGCGGGCGTAGCGGGCGTAGCTTGCTAGTATATGTATAAAATGCAAATTTTGTATTTTACGTTAAGGCAAAAAAAGACTAAAATTACTGAATCAATTCAAACCTTATTTGAATAGTCTACAAATTTTGCACGAGTTGTTAAAGAAATATGCAGTTTCTGTAATTTTATTACATGTACAAATAAAAACATAAAATGCCAAAAATATAATCGCAATAATGCTGAAAATTCTGAACCTAACTGGTATATATTCTAAGCTGCTTTTTCTAACTTTTAAATCCAATACTTAAAACTAATTTATTCCTGTTAGCCTCGTTTGGTAGAACAACATGTATTACTTTCAGACCACAAATTATATATAACTTTAAGATTAAATGTACTGAGCTTTACGCGAGTCACCTTTCTTGTGGTTAGTGATGTATCCGGGTAACGTACAGGCCTGGTGTCGAATAAGACCATAAAGAGCCCAGAAGCCAATAATTCCGATTTTGCAGATTTGAAATGTTTGCACACATAAGACTATGTAGATCTCTAAAATGTAAATGAATCTTGGAGCCTCTGATCGAGCTGAAGAGTAGAAAAAATTACACTGACAAAAATTTAAATTCCATACCTTATTAAATTTATTGTGCAAAAAATTCCTTTCATTAATATTCCATTTCCAACCCTAGTTTATTAAAATATTCCATTACTGTCCATATTTAAAACATTTTTTATCCTAATCTACTTAAATTCACTTTTTATTTCCCGACAAATGGGATGTAAAAACCACATTTCATAAGAATATTTCTTGTTAAAAAACTTATTTTCTTAAATTCTTTATTATATTAAATGTTTCCTATTTTTTCCCGTATTTAAATCTCTTTTATTTCTTTTAATCTGTGTAAATTGACCAGTTTCTCTTTACTAATAGTCTAAAAAATCATCCTATTAAATTATTTTGTAATCGAGAAACTTATATTCTCAATATGCAAAATCTGAAACCTATTCTATCAGTTTCTCGCGCTTTTTAATATAGGGAACATGCTTTTTTTAACATAGGGAAAGAGTGAAATAGTGAAAGTGTTGTTACATTTGGTTCTTCAAATAGTTAGATAATACATGTCTTAAGTTTTTTATCGAATATAGTTTTAATGTAATCCAGAAAAGATTTTGACAAGATTTTTTCTTAAAAGTTTACTCAATGACTTTTGTAATTACAAAAATATTTTCATGAAAAAAGTTTCCAAATAAATACAAATAAAGTTTTTGATACACAAATCTTATGCCTTGTATAGATTTTACAATCATGATTCGTTTTTTCTTATCATAAAACTGGCGAGTAAAATATTTTGTTCTTTCAGAAAGAAATCGTTAAATAAAAACAATAGCTACTTCCTGTTGTTTTCTTTTAAAACGAACAAGCAGAACACAACTTTTGTTGCTAAAAATGTAACTATCAGAAAAATATAACACAAATTTCGGTAATAAAAAAATCATCTTAAAGAAGGAAAAGGAAATACATTTCATTTCATTTTTCTATTTTAGATTTCGATATCTCATTTAAGTTTTTAAAGGTGCAATTTAAATTTCTATAAAAATAATTTAAAAGTCTTCCTATTATGATAATGTAATTTAACGGTTGTGTATATTTTATTTAAATAAATTAGTCTGAAATATTTTTAATTAATTATGAAATTTAAATGTATTATTACTTTTTTTTTACAATGCGAATGTAGTATGTCCTGGATACGGATATATATTATATTTTGAGTGTCTATTTAAAAAAATTGCATTTATTTCTAAACTATTTTGTTGAAACACATAATAGTTGCAAATTGAAAGAAAATAAACATAGAATATGGGAAAAAAAGTCTTCATAATGTACTCACATGACATTTGGTTTACTAAAAAAATTGAACATTTAAAATTGTTATAGCTAAATGACATGAACTTCATTATAATTGTTCTATCAGGATGTCAAAGTATTGCGTTTAGAAAAAAAAATTAGTTCTAATAAATATAACTTATTTCCCGTCAAATAGATTTCTTAAATATAGATAAACATAATATAAATGTAATTGTATCTTCGAAAAGGATCTGGTTGCGGTAGGCTTCTATTTTCTGGAAATTATTTTAAATTTATCTAAAAATGGGACTAATGAAAGCATTAGAAAGATGCTGCTGAGATGAATAACAGAAATATATTACGACACTGAGAAAAATGACACTTTCAAATCTGGGTAAATCGATGTTTTCATTTTTTTTATGAAACTTTTTGTTTGAAATAGGACAACACATTGCTTTCAATTCTGAAATACCAGAAATACTCAGAATATTGAAACGCGGACGTACTCAAAACTGAGCCAATAGAGGTCAGTTCACACTCATTTGTGAAACATGGGCACACTCAAAAATGATTAGAATTAGTTCAAACGCATTTTTGAAACATCGAAATACTCAAAAAATGAGCAGATACAAGTCAGTTCATACTCATTTTTGAAACATGGACATGCTCTAATATGAGCACATGATGTTTTATTCTTGAGTGTGTGCATGTTTTCAGAAATTAGTCTATACATGTTTCAAACTTGAGTCATTTTGATTCGGAGACATTTTGACTATGTGGCATACTCAGATTTGAGTATCTTTTGCTCAGTTTTGAAAATGTCGTTTTTAGAGAGAATATAGCAATACCGTCGAATATTTATCCTGTAGAATCTAGGGGCGGAAAGAATAGTTCTTTTATAAGACCAGAAATCATTCTTTGCTGGTATTTTCAAACATTTTATTACATAATTGAATCCATTTGGACACTACACTGTTAACTAGTATTTTAAAAACACAAATTGCACAAATTGTGCTTATTAGTTGCTAAAATCAGTGTAAAAATTGTTTTAAACTCATAAAAGAGCTAAAATCCTACATGTTTCGGCTTCAAACTTAAAGCCATCATCGGGGAAGAGGAACAACACAAACGACTACTGATCTTTTAATTTTCGACACGAGAAGAATGAAATCAACAGTATGGAAAAATTTAAATAAAATAAGCGGGCACTCTTTGTTGCCAAAGAGCGAAAAACAAAACAATGAATTAACAAGGGGTTAAAAATGTATCCCATAAACCAGGTATGCTGAAAGAAAAGTTATCATTACAAATACAATCTTTTCTAATTTTAATTTCCAATGATTCCCTAATGGCGGCTTTAAATGGGTTATTGAACCTATGGATAATTCTTGCTTTATCGAAATTAATTACAATATCATTATTTTTAGCGTAAAACCGGGAGAGTGCAGTGGATAATTTTCCAAATTTTATGTCGTTTTTATGCTCTTTTAATCTTTCCAAAAACTTTCTTTTAGTCATACCAATGTAAAATATTATACTATTATTATTTAAGCTAATGGGGATTTCATAAACACCTGCGAATTGATCAGGGGGGATAGGATCTAATTTATATGAAACTAAGTCAACCAATTTTCTGGGAGGGACAGCAATAAGATGGATATTGTATTTACGGAGGGCCCTTTTAATCCTTTCAAATATAATAGGTATATATTGGAATTTCCGATAGTTTGGTTTATTATTGCTAGGGACAGGATGCTGAATTAAATGGCCATTGAATTTTTCTATAATTTTCTGTACGTGATGAGCGGGGAAACCATGGTCAATGGCGATATCTCTGATAAAATTAAGTTCATCTTGGATGAATTCACTTGAACAAACCAGAAAAGCACGCTTGATGAATGAATTGAAGGCAGCAATCTTATAAGTGAAAGTTGTAGAGGCATTAAATGGGATTATTGTGTTACTTCTCATCGGTTTACGATAGACTTTACGTTTTAGGTTGTTGTCATCTTTAATTAATTGAATATCAAGGAACGGCAGTGATGAATTTTCTTCTATTTCCAACGTAAACTTAATATTTTCATCTATTTCGTTTATTTTTGAGAGGAAAGATAGGAGTTCCTGCTTTCCATGACTCCATGTGATAAAGATATCGTCCACGTATCTTAGCCAAACTTCTGGTGTTAAATTCAAACTTTTAAAAATAAATTCCTCCATCGGTCTAAGTTTAAATTCAGCCAACAGACCGGAAATAGGAGATCCCATAGGTGCTCCTTTATTTTGTCTGTAAAATTTCTTATTAAACATGAAAACGTTGTTATTAATGATAAGGTTAAGTCCTGCCTTTAGAGATGTTTTTACGCTATCACTTAAATTATTTTGTTTATCAATTTCCAAATTAATATTTTGTGCAACTTCATTTGTATCAATAGATGGGTAAAGAGACACAATATCTAAACTAGCTAGAATAGTTCCTTTAGAAATCTGCATATTTTCTATTTTATGGATAAAATCTTCTGTTGACTGTACAGTTTTGCTTGAACTTGGTAAAATTAATTTTAGGAATATAACGAAAGCTTTTTCAATAAAATATGTTGGGCCAGAACACCTAGAAACAATAGGTCTCATAGGGAGATTTGGTTTATGGTCTTTGAGTCTTCCAATCAAACGAGGGGTAACTCCTGTATTGTTAATTTTAATAAGTTTTTTCATGTATTCTGGCCAGGCTCCTCTTCTAATAAGTTCTTGTGTCTTCCGGAAAATCAAGGGATTCGGGTCTTTCTTTAGTTCTGTGCAGTCCATTGTGTCAATGCAATCATTCATTTTATTAATGTAGTCTGTTTTATTTAGAATAGCCATTTTATTAGATTTATCCGTCATAAGGAAAATAGTTTGCTTGTCTTTCTTTAACCTGGAAATAGTTCTAATAGGTCCGGTATGGATTGTATTTGAACAGATTGGATATTTCTTAATTAGATTATAAATATAGTTACGTGCTTCTTCTCTATTTGTGGTTGATACAGAATTAATAGTAGATTCCACTTCCGTAATCAAGTCTTTGATATCAAACCTTTCTTGAAAAATAAATTTAGGGCCTAATGATAACACCTGGTTTTCTTTATATGAAAACACTTTACTTGAATAATTAACAAATGGCACTGGCTTAACTTGATAGTGATTAGTCTTCTCAACCTTGGAAATTAGACAACTTAATTTTTTATATTGGTTAACCACTTTAGCTTTACGCTGAGAATGTCGAAAACCCTCTAGTAATTTCATACAAATGTCAAATATCGCCGCAGGTGTAACTTTAGCAAAAATGCAATAAAGCTTGAAAGTGCGAATAGAAAGAGTATTTACAAGGGCGAATTTTTTCCTGATACATACATTAAGACACCTTGCTTCAAACTTACGCTTAACATTAGGGTGATTATATGAGATACATTTATTTCTAATCTCCAAAAATTTGGGAATAACATTCTTACTTTTACAAGTCCGTAGAAATTCAAGATTCAAAATTTCTCTGTCGAGTCGTAGACGTTCAGTTTTAAATTCCTTGAAACTTGAAAAATAGTCCATATTCATTCCAGCATCGATATATTTCACAATTGAATCCATTTGGACACTACACTGTTAACTAGTATTTTAAAAACACAAATTGCACAAATTGTGCTTATTAGTTGCTAAAATCAGTGTAAAAATTGTTTTAAACTCATAAAAGAGCTAAAATCCTACATGTTTCGGCTTCAAACTTAACTATCAACTTAACCAAACTATCGGAAATTCCAATATATACCTATTATATTTGAAAGAATTAAAAGGGCCCTCCGTAAATACAATATCCATCTTATTGCTGTCCCTCCCAGAAAATTGGTTGACTTAGTTTCATATAAATTAGATCCTATCCCCCCTGATCAATTCGCAGGTGTTTATGAAATCCCCATTAGCTTAAATAATAATAGTATAATATTTTACATTGGTATGACTAAAAGAAAGTTTTTGGAAAGATTAAAAGAGCATAAAAACGACATAAAATTTGGAAAATTATCCACTGCACTCTCCCGGTTTTACGCTAAAAATAATGATATTGTAATTAATTTCGATAAAGCAAGAATTATCCATAGGTTCAATAACCCATTTAAAGCCGCCATTAGGGAATCATTGGAAATTAAAATTAGAAAAGATTGTATTTGTAATGATAACTTTTCTTTCAGCATACCTGGTTTATGGGATACATTTTTAACCCCTTGTTAATTCATTGTTTTGTTTTTCGCTCTTTGGCAACAAAGAGTGCCCGCTTATTTTATTTAAATTTTTCCATACTGTTGATTTCATTCTTCTCGTGTCGAAAATTAAAAGATCAGTAGTCGTTTGTGTTGTTCCTCTTCCCCGATGATGGCTTTAAGTTTGAAGCCGAAACATGTAGGATTTTAGCTCTTTTATGAGTTTAAAACAATTTTTACACTGATTTTAGCAACTAATAAGCACAAGTTGTGCAATTTGTGTTTTTAAAATTTTATTACATGTTGACATAAAAACACACACCAAAACGGCACATTACAGGTATATATAAGGCTGACACTTCACTTTTTACATTTTCGGAGAACAAAAAACACATACGTTCTATTTACATAACCACACTTCGAAAACGAACTTCTCTCCGCCAAGCTCACACGTCAACTGAATTAAGTTTCTTTCCAGATCACGTGATGCGTTGCGCATTTCGCCGGAAGGGCCCATTTCTTTTGGAAGGGGCTTTCTGCGTTACAAGAAAGCATTTACATGGAGGCTTGAAACACAAATACACATCACTCATGTTAAACATTTACAAGAAGTTAAACTTACTTATATTCTAAGAGTTCTATACTGAATTATTTTTTTAGAGTTTTCTGAATTATTTTTATTTTATAAGAAAGTTTTAAATTGATAAGTTCAATAAACTATTCTATTGTTCCTATTTTCTTCATATTTACCTGCTGTTATATTTACTGCTTTGGTTCGGACAGCCCCGGTCGCTGTGAGAGGCGTCTCTAGTCACGATTAATCCAAAAAGAAAAGACTGCAATTCAGCATCATCCTCCGGCTTTTGAGTAGTTTCCACCTTTAGGACAAACTTAGAATCGTGATTGAAAATATGATTAATTAAATATTGAATATACAAATAACTAATTTTATTAGTATGACTATTATTATTCTCTCACTCTCTCTTTCTGTATATATAGTATAAATTTTCTTTATCTTCACTTTTATTTATTTGTTTATTTATTTTCTCCCCTCTTATTCAAAATGTTAGTATGATTTATAATATTCCATTTTCAAAGGTATCCTTGCTTTTCAATCTTGTTCCAATGATTGTTCGGTTACGAATTTTTCACAATATTTGGCATTAAGCTGGTGTCATTTACAGAAAACAATCATTCTCTGCTTATAATGTGGTTTCTCTGCCCTTGAAAAAGTGAATTACATTATAAGCATCCATATGCGTTGATACTCTTGTTTCCTTTTTTTTTTTTTTTTTCATTTGAATAAATAATACTTCATATATTAGGACTACATATTATAATTTGTAATTTGACACTGCTATATGGTATAGTAATTTCATTGTATATGGTCAGTTTCTTCTGTTTGAATGGTTAATATTTACAATAAGTTTATATATATATATGTGTGTGTGTGTGTGTGTGGGTTCGTGTTTCAGGGGAAGCGCGGACGAAAACAGGTTTACACACCCGCTGACTGAGGACGCACAGGGATCCGAGGACGTCCTCGGATAGAAAAAAGTCATTTTCCTTCGTTTTTAAGCATTTTTATGATTTGTACAAATTTTTATTGGTTTATAAAATTTGTCCTCAGTTGGAGGGTTTTGCTGTTTTCTGGTTGTGTATCAGTGTATAATTGTGTATGAGGGAGAAAAGGTGGTCCACTGAACCATGGTAATAAAACTTACTAAATGTGTGTCCTCAGATTACCTTAAAATTAAGTGTTTTGAGTATAAGTCCTCTGAATCCCTTAACATTATATGTTCTGTGTATGGGTCCTCAGAATACTTTAAACTTAAGTACTGTGTGTATGAGTCCTCTGATTCCTTTAAAATTTAGTGCTTTGTGTATGGGTCCTCAGAATACTTTAAAATTAAGTGCTGTGTGTATGAGTCCTCTGAATCCTTTAAAATTTAGTGCTCTGTGTATGGGTCCTCAGAATACTTTAAAATAAAGTTTTATGTGTATGAGTCCTCAGAATACATAAAAATGAAGTATTATGTGTATTAGTCCTCTGTCACCTTTAAAATAAAGTGTTCTGCATCCCCCCCCCTCTAAATACTTTAAAATAAAGTGTTCTATGTTTAGGGTCTTTGTTCTCATTAAAAAATGCCATTTATAAGTATTTCTCTATTTTTTAGCAAAACTTCTTATTTTTTATAAGAGATATTAAATATTAATACGTAAATTTCCCATTAAATTTTCAGCAGGACTGAAACTACGCGTAAATTTAATAAAACTGATAAAGGATGTGAATTAATTTTCACTTTGCTAAAAAACGCATAAGCAACAGAGTGAAAAATATGTCCAGACTGGGGATCGAACGCAGATACTCAGGTATAGCGTACCAAGGGCTTTACCATTTAAGCTATCTGGACGATATCCAGTCTGTCATTTTTCACTTATACGTTGGCTTGGCTGCAACCTTGCAGCACAAGATGGAATATCAAACATGAGCACACTACCCAGTGGCGTACATGAGACGAATAAATTCCCAGCATCGAATAATATCTAAATTTCCAATTAAATTTTCAGCAGGACTGAAATTGCGCGTAAATTTAATAACATTGACAAAGGGTGTAAATTAATTTTCACTTTGCTCAATAACGTATAACCACCCAGTCTGGCATTTTTCACTTATACGTTGGCAAGGGTGCAACCTCGTTATCCAGATGGCTTAAATGGTAAAGCACTTGGTGCGCTATACCAAGGTATCTGGGTTCGATCCCCGGTCTGGACACATTTTTCACTATGCTGGTTATGCATTGTTTAGCAAAGTGAAAATTAATTCCACATCCTTTGTCAGTGTTATTAAATTTACGCACAGTTTCAGTCCTGCGGAAATCTTAATTGGAAATTTAAGTATTATCCGACGCTGGGAATTTATTCGTCTCATGGACACCAGTAGGTAGTGTGCTCATGTATGACATTCCATCTTGCGCTGCGATGTTGCAGCCTTTCCAACGTATAGGTGAAAAATGCCAGACTGGACGTCGTCCAGATGGTTTAAATTGTAAAGCTCTTGGTGCACTATACCAGGGTATCTGGGTTCGATAACCAGTTTAGACACATTTTTCACTCTGTTGGTTATGCATTGTTTAGCAAAGTGAAAATTAATTCACATCCTTTTTCAGTATTAAAACATTTTGTTTTAAATTTCTTCCAGCAATAAGCTATAAATATAAAAATTTTGATTACTTCTATGTTTATGCTTAAAACCCGTAAACCTGTAAACATTCTTAAATTTGTAAACATACAAATAAAATTTTGAAATTTTATGATTGTTTCACAATTTAAATAATTTCATTATATCGGAAATTGGGCGCCTTTTAATTGAGGGTCATGATATGTTCCATCTGCCATCTTGTTAAGGTGTAGTTATTTTTAAGTTTCCAAAAAATGACTCCTTAAAAAATATGCAGTTTTAGAGATAACCAAATACATTTTAAACCTTTTGTCCATTTCTAATTAAGATAGAGAAATGATTCTTCTTCTTCCCGAAAACAAAGAATGGAATACAATGTCTATACCTCCTAAAACGGAAACCTACTCAAATAAAATAACTTTTTTTTGGTCTTTTATGATTATGTCTTAACGAATTTAGGTTAAAAGATCATCGGTAAAAAAGGCAGCTGTATAAATAATAATTATTATAATAAATACTTTGAGATATATTAGTTATCACGGAACATATATGCTCAATTATAGAAAATCAATTCTATGCTTCAAGTGCAGCACGTGCTAAACACATGTATTTGTACCCTTATTATTGAAAGCAATCATGACAGACGATAGTATGTCCGGTGACGCAGCATAAGACCAAATTGTAGAACACCGCGGCACTCATACATACAGCAGATTTCACATCAAAAGAAACGCAAAAAACTGCTTTTTAATAGCTTAGCAAATGCATGACATATTGTTCTGATTTTTTCAAAACAGTTTTATATTTGCTGTCTAATCCTATTCTGAAATTTATGCATTTCTACTTACAGTATATTTTTAGATATGAAAATGCATTTTAACTTGAAAATGGCTCTGTAATGTTGTGGTGGTGTTAAAGTGCAAATCTATATCCCCAAAATGACCCAAACGATTAAAAAAAAAAATTAATATATGATGTTAATTGGTTTTAGATGAACCGAGAGACAGACTTGCGTTTATTCAGGAAAACTCGTTTTTAGGGTTTCGTTCATCTCACGAAACCCTATTAGTCCCGCTTGGTTGTCTGTCTGTCACAGAGCCAGTTCTCAGAAACTATATAACTTACAGTCATTAAATTTTCCGTTCTTGTGTACCTACTATGAAGTTCAAAATCATAAAATTTGAAAAAAGCGTATTATTTTAATATATAGAGATAAAAAACCAAAAATCTAACAGCCTTTTCCTATTAAATTTAAACATTTTTCGTTATAGCAATTGCCAACACTTAAAAATCCACAATAAAATTCTTTTTACAATAATTAATTTTCTATTGAAAGATTTCGACATGGAAAATGAAAATGAAATAAAAAGTTTCACCAATTGAAAAAAAAAAGATTAATATGAAAACATTGTGGTTAAAAAAAAAAGGAAATTTTTAAACATTTTTCAAAAATACAAAGAGTGTGTTAATGTATGTGTAAATACTGAAAGCAGCTTAATATTACGTCAATAGAGAATTAAAAAGAAAATTAATCTGACGTCTAAAATTTTGAAGGTCTGTATAAAACGAGTTACTTGATATCTGTTCCCTGTATATCTGCCCCCATACGTCATTTTGACGTCACAGCAGAAGGGGATACATATCCAGTACTAGAGCATTTCACTTTTGTCGAGAGTTGGATATCCGACCCCTGTATATCTGCCCCATACCAGAAGGGGGCACATATCCAATGTCAGATAATGTTACTTTCGTCGAGATCTGGATATCCGTCCCCTGTATATATGTGCCCCCATACGTAATTTTGACGTCACAATTGAAAGGGGCATATTTCCAGTACTAGAGCATTTTACTTTAGTCGAGAGTTGGATATCCGACCACCCCTGTATATATATCCCCATACGTCATTTTGACGTCACAGTAGACAAAGACACATATCAAGGGGGAACATATCCAATGTTATCACATTTTACTTTTGAGGAGAGCGTTGGATATCCGTCCCCTGTATATCTGCCTCCATACGTTATTTTGACGTTATAGCAGAAGAAGACACATATCCAGTACTAGAATATTTTTACGCTCGTCGGGAGTTGGATATCCGACCCCTGTATATATGTCCCCTTTTACGTACAGTTTTATTGTTGACGTGAACGTCCTTATTTATCTAGAAATCTGTAGACGGCATTCAGAATATCTTTGATACACGGGCCCTGAAATGAGATAAAACGAAGAAACATTCATTTTTGCTCATTAGACATCTGCATCACATCCCCCCCCCCCCTGATTTTTTATTATTCAATGTCATGGTCTGTTCCTCTTTGTACACAAATTCGACATCCTGTGCTGTTTTCACAGAACAGGCCAGTAAAAAAAATTATTCTGCATATAAAATTTTCAACTGAAATATAACTAAACAAGGCAGTTTTTTGTAGTGTTAGCAAAACCCATAATAAATTTCATGTGGACTAAAAAGATATATGAAATATATTATGTATAAAATATAATTGTACAAACATTTTTAGAACATTTGTTTATTTATTTCGTAATCAATGATATCCCACAAATGACATGCTCAACAACGCGAAAGTTTTCTGACTCAATTTTAAACGGAAAGGCATAAAAATGGCAGGCCTGACTATTGAAGCTATTTGGAACCGAAATGAGTTTCCCATTTTATTATTATTATTTTATAAATAAATTAATTATCGAGTTATAAGCGATTCGTGTCACGTGACGACACGTTTTCCCTCTTTCTTGTGCTGTGGCGTCAGAAATTTGGTTCAAAGTGCCGACTTTGACTGTATTTTCTGAAAGATTTTCTGTCTTTACCAAAAATTTTGTGGCCTTGCGATTACAAAATTTCTGAATTAAGAACACTTGCAAACTGCATGCGTTTCCGATATATATATATATATATATATATATATACATATATATATATATATATGTCATAAAGTAGCCAGTTTGGATTTGAAAACAGCCTTAAGGGGGTTGCTCAATCAGCTCCCTAATGCCTCTCGCTAATATTAAACATATGGGCGTAGAAGAATGCATCGTACATTTAAAAAATCTCTTCTAGGAAATCAAAATTTCTAACTTCTTTTTTCTTTGTGCTCTTCTTAAAAGATGTTTTTTCTTCTTAGTTGTCAAAATATTTCTGAAATATCGGCTTAATATAATATTTTATATGTTAAAAGTGGACGAGCTGTGAGTAACATTTTAACACTTCAAGATAAATTCTGACAAAAACTTTAGCAGCTATGAATTTCAATTAACACAAACGTTTAAAATTGGACTGTATTCACGATCTTCAGTGAAATCTTGCGGTCTGATATATTTATAGCTATTTTTATTAGTATTTATGTATTAATATTTTGATTATTTTTAATGTGTTACTTAAATAGCTGTCGTTAAGGATTTTTTTTTACGTTAAGCGCATAATTTGTTGAGTAATGTATCCTTTTTGGAAAACGGAGAAATTAGTTCAAAACTATGAGCAAAATATAAAAAAATGTAAGTTTGCAAAATGTAACGATTTATGTTCAACGTGTTATTTTACTCTCTCTTTATTTTATTTTGTTTGAACTTTTCATTTTCAAATAACCAATAAATTACTTTTTATATAATATGGCAATTGATTTAACTGTGTAATAATAATAAAACAATGCGCATAACTGATTTAAAGCAATAATAAGTACTATATTTTTTTATCATAAGCAAAAACAATTATACTCTAACATATCATTAAAAATTAGGAAAATCATTAAGAAAAATAATAATTAAAAAAAAACAGTAACAAAAATCATGATGTAAATATATTTTATCATAACCAGAAATATAAAAATACAAAACTAGCAATAAACAAAAAAATATTTTTCTAATTGTTTCTATTATTTGGAAACTATAGCTAAAATTGAAACAAGGTCGATTCACTATGTAAATAGTCACATCAAGAACTGTTAACCATTTCAGCAGTAAGTAATTGTGTTGCTGTAATGTTGAATTCACACCAGAAATTTCGAAAAAATTCATTTGAAAATTTAAAAAAAATTAAGTAAAAGTAAAATTTTATTAAAAAATTCTTGAAAAAAATTGATTAATACTAAGTGGTGTAAATAGTATACCTCCGATATATCGATATACTTAATTTACAATAGCATTTGTTCCCTTTAATTTTTCTCTAAATGAGCGAGAGGATCAGAGCCATGTAACTTAATGAAAAAAAAATGCACGACTGACTTTTTTCTCCCAAATTTCCTAATATGACCTAGTAATTTTTCATTTGGTTTTCTCATCTCGGGTCTTTGTCTCGATTTTTGCGGAAAAACAATCATATATGTTTGTGTTTTCACATTTTGACATAGGAAAAATGCTTGAATAACAGTGAATTTTGAATATTACATGCGAGTAAACTACAGCATGTACCCTCCAACCACCCCCTTGGAAAAAAAAGGAAGACATAAATGGTGACAAGTTGTTTTGCGGAGACAATAATATTTTGTAAAAAAATGCAACATGTATATGTTAGGATACTTCACTCAATTGAAAAATAGAAAGAGGGATATTGGTGCTGTATCCCAGTGACAAAAATTAACACTTTGCAAGTCCAACGATATTTAGATATTTAGACAACAGAATGGTCATCCCACAACATAAAACAAGTCCTTCTTTGCCTCCAGGCGAATGTTGGGGGAAATTGATACCCCGCAGGGAAACTAGTGATTAGCGAACAAGAGATAAGCTACCAACTGCACCTTCTCAGAAAGGTGTTCTCAAGTCCAAACTTTATTTTCTGACACATTCTCAAAACATATATATTTTTAAATGCAAGAAATTTACAGATATTCTTATTCAAATACTAAAAAAAATATTTTTATCTTTTTCCTATGAAGACAAAAGATCATTCGGAAAAAATGTCAAAGTTGCTGTTTTGTTTTGATTTTACTCGTATACAGAACAATCAGGAAAAAGTTGTCATCGAGTTTTTATTCTTAATAAAAATGAAAAAAAAAAAAAAAAGAAAACTATTGGATTTCAAAGTGATTGAATAGTTATGTCAGCAAATTTAAAGTTCCTATGCCAGAATGTATCGGAAAGATTCCAGCTGTTGAGCGGAGCTTTATTCTCTATTTTTTATTTATATTTTTTAACAGCTTTAAATAATGTAATGAAACAATAAAATTAGAAATTTGCTTTTTCAATTAGAGTGAAGTAAGGGAAATTAGAGTCTCAAATTCTTATTCGTTTATTTCCTGTTATAAACATTACATTCATAATCACATAAACATCACTCATATGAAAAAAAAAAATGTTCAAACATTCTTTTTCATATATTAACGGCGCCGTATTTTCATCCATTATAATTCGATAATTACTAAGCTTTTAGTGCACATGTGTTTGTCACATTTTTAAGGAAATTTGTTACATATGTTTGAGCGAGAATTTATAATGTTTGTTTAAAATGCGTAAATTTTCACTAACATTAAGACGATTCTCAAATTCCCTGCTCAACAAACGCGAAATTTTCCGAGATTTTTTCTCACTCATTTTTACACGTAAATGCCTAAAATTAGCAGTCTTGACTATAAGCGATTTGAAATCAAATGATGCTCTCAATTTTTTGATAAATAAATTACTTATCAAATTAAACACGATTTTTGTCACGTGATAACATATTTTTAACCTTTCGCATGCTTTCGCGTCCGGAAATTTGGGTTCAAAACACCAACTTTGATAGTATTTTCTGAAACATGTTTTGCCTTTACCCAAAAATGGAAAACACTGTTTGATTACCAAGTTTCTTAGTAAAAACACCTGTTAATTTCTTGCTTTTCCAAACAAAAATGAATTCTGAAATGTGTCAGAAAGTAATTTCTTTGGATTTGAGAACAGCCTTAAACAAATTATATGCCTGTCAAAAAGTTACACTTATATAAAAGTGCTTGCATACTAAACAAAATAATAAATTTATAATTACTACTAATCTTAAAAATTGCACTGAAATATGTAAATATTAACCTCTGGAAAAACAGTAAAGAGAAGCAAATCCTATCACTACCTTTCAGTTTCGAAAACTACCAATGTAACTCTTTTTCTTTATTTTCTTTTCTATCAATTTACTTCGAAATTGAGATTTTGAGAGAGCTATCTTAAATAATAATATTTAAGGTAACTAGAATTTTCCACTGTTCAAATTTTAAATGTAAATAATGATAACTCAGTTTTTAATAACACTATATTGTTTAAAGTATTTTGATTACGAAACTAAAGGACAGCAATAAATCTGACATCAACCAGAAATAAAAATATGCAATATGTAGTTTTGCACAAGAACAAATCATATAAAAAAATTTATTAGTTTGTTGGCAGAACAAAATAAAAAATAATATAGAAGTAGTTTCTTCAACAAGCTTTAAAACTGTACCATTAAGTTATTATTTGATTCAAGCAAACATATAACTTGATTTAAAAAAGTATGATATTGAAGTATAATTTACACTATTAAATGGTAGTTTACACTATAATGCAAAATTCATTTTGTCATGCAAATATTGCATGTTGTTTCAGTAATAATTTGAGCTACTCAATCAAATATTCAGTACTTTCGTTTTCTATGAATAAAGGAATTCGAAAAATTTACTTTCTTTTAGAAAGTCCTTCCAAGAGATATCACTATCTTTGTGCCCTATGACCAAGTAGTAATATGCTAATACATCATCTTTCAAAATAGTTAATTTAAAATAATTTGTCAGTTATGCAGACGTACGCAAATAAGAAAAATTGTTTATGAGGATAATAAACTGTATGTAATCGAAACGTATTCAAATTTAATATTGAAGTTCCATTGAATTCGCATTATCTTAATTTTATTTTAAATATATCTTCTGAAATTGCTTGTCATAATGTAAATAAAATCAGTGTATGTGACTCCAAATAACAATTGATTTTTTTTTCTTTGTAATTTGTTCTTAAATTTCTAATTGTCACTGTTCGTCTATGCGAATCTTTCTGATACACAAATAAATTTCCATTTCTACATATATGAAAATTTCACACACTAATATATAAATAAATAAAATATGATAAGTAAAATAGTACTTATTCGATATTAGCTGAAACAGAAATAAGGACTAAGCAAAGCTTCACTTAGAGAGCTTTTGCTTAGCGAATATTCCCGTTGGAGAAACAACTACTCCATTCTCTCTGAATCCTCTACCAAATACCCTGTTACTCCCTGCAAAACCATAGATATAAAATCCTTGGTGAAATTGCTGTTTTTCTTAAACTTAATGGAATAAACCAAATAAGCAATCATCTATCGCAGAACTGATGGTATCGCATCAATTATAATAACCCTTACACCACATTCAAACTAAAGCTGAAGGGGGAGAAGGGAGAACTTGTTTCTAAGAACTAAACTGTACTGTAATGTTGTAATATGAAATTTTAAAGGCACATGCAGTTGTACAAATATGAAATCTCATTTATGAATTCAATCTATTTCATATTCTTCATGCCCAAATTACACAAATCTTTTTTCCTTATATATAGAAATTTTCTTTCAAAAGTAGGGGAGGCTAAAAGTATATGGGGACGAAAATTACGTGAGTAATACTCTACAATTATACAGTAATACTTTCAAAATTCTTATATGAACTCAAGAATGAATTTATATATACATTTCATAAAAATAATTTTATTATGTGTTTTATAGCATTTAATATAAAATTACGAAAGATGGAAAATGTTTTGTTTGCCTGTCATTTTTGTCTCTCTGAATTCAGTTAAACTTCCTAAATTCCCTTAGTTATTCATTTTTATTATGATAAAAATATAAACCTTTTCCAAAAGTGACAAAAAGAAACAAAAAATTGAATTTTAATAGATATATTCTGCACGAATGTTTTTTTTTTTTTTTTTTTTTTTTTTTTTCAGAGAATCCTTATATATTATTTCTCCTGTCAACATCCCTTTTACTCAGAAAATATGAAACGCAGAACAACGAATGAGATACCATATGAAAGGTTTTAGAACAGGCTTTTGACATATCCCACTTAACAATTCGTTAAAACATGTTTTTGATTAAAATTTGCTAAAATTAAAAAATTAAATCGGCATTGTTTTCATGAAAGAATCATTTCTTTCATGAAGTCCCAAGGTTTTCCTGAAATTATTGTTGCCAAAAAAATAAAATACCACATTATATGATGCTCATAGCAATTATTATAAAAAACACCGCACGGGTTTATTTTATACTTATGATTAAAAAGCGAAATTGAAATTGAAATGTTTAGATTGATATTTCTAAGTCCCATGGTTTTCCCGAAGCGGATGACGTCATCCTCTAATGCAGTCAAAATACGATTGTTAAATTTTTTTCTCACGCGTGCCTTTAGCAATCTTGGATCAGTTTTTAGTTTAACTTTGATGGAATAAATTAGATGATATTCTGGCTTGACTAACAACTAAATGTTGTTTGCAGATATTTTTATCCTTGCTTTTTCTTTAGAAGTTTAAACCTGCATCTAATAAATATTACATATTGATAAAAAATGATACTTCTCTATTATCCCGTCGACCACTTTTCATAACAAAAAACTATCGCCAAATAAACGGGAAAACGTTGCATTGGAATATCAAAAAATAAATAAAATATAATAATTTAAGGACACAATTGTTATTTTAATTAATAAAATAACTACTAAATCAGTAAAACATAATGAAAAATACACGCATATGTCGAATGTAATACCACTAGATGACGTAACAAACACGCATAATGTTTCTGACATCAAGTAAATGGGACTGCATTTTTGGCGTTTATTCTTACAGTTTGTCGGTAGTTTTTTGTTATGAAAAGCGGTCGACGGGTTAATAGAGAAGTACCTAAAAAATATTAGATTTCAGTGTGAAATCTTCGCACGGGCCCTCTGGTCTAATTTACATTCATACCACAAACCTTGAAATTTACGACAAACCGTGCTCTATTCCGCCCAGAGCTAAAATTAGCTTTTTTTTTCACTCGGGGCAAACGTGGATTTTGACATCCCCCCCCTCTTCTTCCGCAAAGTAAATTTACATAGAGAATTTTTCTAAGTTTCTAATTGCCGATTTATTTTGAAATATGTAATCACAAAATACGTAATCAGAGAGGACGTTTAGGAAGAAACCGGGTCTTTTAAGGAACACTTCACAAAACTTTTCATCTCAAAACAAAACCCTTCAAAAAACTTTTCTCCTTAAAACAGGACCCTTCACAAAATTCTTTGTCTAAAAAATTGACCTTTCAGAAATTTAATTATTTAAAAGTATAATCTGCCTGTCACTTTTAAATAAAAATAATTATATATAAAGTAATCTTTATATATAAAGTCGCTTTTATATATAAAGAAACTATGCATATTTTACATACATATATCTTCTCAAAAATGTATAAACAAGAACTTGACTATAACGATAATTTCAAATTCAAAAAATCACGATTATATTTTTCACCAATATAAAGAGTTGTTCACAATTTAACAAAAACAGGACGCTGTGACCCTGGTAATATTGAAATACGCAATCAGCTTTGTCAAATATTTATTTATTAAAACACCGAATAAAATTTCGCTTTCGACAGTTTTTCGTCTTAGCAGGTCAGGTATACTATTCTTTATATTCTTTTTGCCGAGACAATGAAATTTTCCGTTTAAAAATGTTTTTCGCTATACGTTTTCCCTGGTTTTAGTCTTTAATCTATCTTAATTAATTTAATTTTAAAATGCATAACCTCTTCAAAATGCACGTGAAACCTAATAGAATTAATATGTTTACAGTATTTCTACGTGTTCATAGAAATTACGTATGCTATTATTTTAATTGAACCTAATTAAAACAAAGTCATGCCACTTTTAAGGCGGTTCTGGTGTTTCAAGTGATTTGGAATGTAATATTCTTTTAAATTTTCGATAAAGGAATTACATGTGGAGTTTTAAGCGATTGTTGTCTCACAACGACCTTTTTCGGGGTGTCGCGTTCAGAAATTCTATTTAAAACGCCATTTTTGACAGGATTTTCTGAAAAACCTCCTGTTTTTTTGCGAATAATTGAAAAACTATTCGATTTCAGGGTTTCTGCATAAGTGAACCTGTCAATCTCATGCGTTCACAAGCAAAAATGAATTCATAAATATCTCAGCTTACCTGAGCATCACAACACAATCAAATTTCATTAGTACACAAGTTTTTTACTGAAATTCAGACATTCAGAATATGAACGAATATGCAATCTGACAAGTAAAAGTTCAAAAACTATTCATTATAATTCCAAGTGTACATATTCACAATAACTACTATATTAAGGTGGGGTGAACCAAAGGTGGCCAGTGTTACTAAGGTAGCCCACCCCTCAAAAGTTGAATTAATTTAATTTTTTATCACAAAATGGTGCTACTGCATTGTCAATCATGCATCTACAGTGCACATAGCTGAATTTAATGAGATCACCTTGATCCTCCGAAATTTTATGCCGTGATTTCACTTTTGAGGAGTAAGTCGCTCTAATTTCCAGGTAAGACGATATTTTAATTTACACGTGTTTAAATTTTTGGAACTTTGAATTATACGTTTTATGAAAGCTTATTTCTTTCTCTTTAACCCCATTTACTTCAATTCTAAGAAATTTTTAATATTAATACTTTACGTCGTACAAATGGCGACCATATACATGTACCCAAGGTTGTCACCTTAGAAAACAAATGAGGAAATCAGTGTAGTAAGGCTGATTTTCAAAATGTCCACATAAATATCGAAAAAAACTTATTAACATTTATTGTTAACACCAGATATTACCCGAAAGAAGTCTGTAACTCCCAGAAGAAAATTCATGAACTACCGTGCACAAAAAGTGCTTCAATGTATTTTCGTATCATAGAGATAAGATGATTAAGAAGAAAAACTCGAAAGATATCAAAAGAAAGAAAGGATCATCAGAACAAAATAGTTTGCAGAGTATTTTTTTCACATTTTAAAAGTGATTTAAATACATAAACTACCTTTGGAACACTATGCGCCAAAGGTGGCCCACAAGCTATAATTTTGAGATTGTATTATAAAAGTAATTACATTTTATTTTATAAACAAAAGCATACTTGATATGTATTAGAGTATTATAAGTAAAGAATTTTACAAACAAAACTTCAGCCACACACACCCAACCAGAAAATAATAAAAAATCCTCAAAGCTTAACTATGGCCACCTTTGTGTCACCTACCTTATTATAATTTACCTAAAATCGAAGAAAATTTTTAAAGATTACTTTGGTGAAAGAATTTCTGAAGAATATCTAATATAGTCAATTGATTTTATTTCAGTTTTAACAATCGATTTTCATAGTATCATAACTTATTTTGTCTTTTTTTTTTTTTCAACTTAAAATTTTACAATGTGGTAAAGTAACAGCCCATTTTTATACAGTTTAACGCTTTCTAAGTTTTAATTTTTAATTATTATTAGATTTTTATTTTTTACCAAATATTTTGCAGGTCTTAAATATAAACATTGTGAAATTGAAATCTGTGGTTTTTTTTTTTTGTTTGTTTGTTTGTTTGTTTTTTTCACTGAATCATTAAAAGTGTTTGTCTAAAATATTTAATGAAATAATACGAGTATATTGGAACTGACTTTGTGCATTATTAATATGTCAATATTCCATTTATTAGCACAATAGGTTTAAATCGATAGAAAAATTTTCCAGATTCATATGTATCCCTTGACTCTTCTCCCTCAAAGATATGTTTTGGGGCAAAAGCGTCTGATTATAAATTGAAATAAATGTTTGAAATAAATAAATAATGTAACTCAACGTTTTAAGTGCATTTTTCCTATTTTCTTGATAAATTCTCTGAATATTAAGACATGTGCAATTACTTGAACACCAGACTCAAAAAATGCTAAAACATTGTTACAAAAGGAACTTTGTTACAATCCATAATGATTCATTGATGCAATGATATTCAGTCTTCATAAATCCATTGTAGGTTAGCATAAAATGTGTTCTTAAATTATTTAAAAAAAGTGTTTTTATTATTTTCCTAATAAATCTTCAATAATGGTGTGAGAAATACATTCTACATTATTTTAAAATGCGAGATAAGGGGAAAAAAAAAAAAAAAACTAGGCACAATTATGTAATATTTTCTGAATTGATATATTCGTGATGTTTGTTTTCCCGCTGAATTATCAGTTCAAAATATAATATTACCAAATTAAGTATTCCACATAAATAATTCATTCATTTTTAATCAGATTATTTTACTCGAAAACATTAAAAGTTGTCAAATTATATGTACAATAACTCTAGTGAAAGATTAGATAAATAATACGATGTATCAAAACGGTCTGAAATCTTAAAAGCATCTAAGCTTTAGTTGAAATTTAATTAACTATTGCAGGTGTAAAGGTGTTTTCAAGAAACAAGATTCAATATTCAAGCTTTATAATAAATCATAATTTCATTCAATTTTAATAATAATAAAAAAAAATGAAATAATGTTAATGTAATACTTTAAAAATTATAAATTTTAATCTCAAATAGAATTTGTTCCAATTTCAATGCTCGTGTTTAAAAGAAAACGTTTGAGAAGCTTCCTATAAAAATCAAATATTGCAACGGAACAGAGAAAAAGAACAGGTGCATTTCTACGGAAGTTAAAAGAATCATTTTTAGTTGTTAAAGCAAGGAGAACATGTGGTAATTATTATCACCACCCTATGGCTGTGAAGGGACCATCACTGGCACAAAACTTGTGAAAAGCAAAGAGTTCTTAATCTGTTTACTGTTTCCGACAACCATGTGTTATAAAGAGTTAGTTGACGCACCCCTTCACACTTCTGATTGATATACCCGTAACAACGTCACATTCTTTTGGTAGTAGTCATTAAAAAGGGCCTGTTTTTAAACACATTTTAGGTAAATAGTAGGGACATGAAACCAGGTCGACCACTCCTATGCTATGCAAGAATCCTGCTAAAGCGATTATCCCCCCTTACCCTTACCTAACTTTTTATTTTTCACATTGACAAATATTTCCTGATTAATTCCGAGGATTAACTCTTTTAGACAGGAAAAATCTACAAGCATTGTCTGTCTGTTTTCGCGTCTTTTTATGACTCGCTAGGCTTTAATTTTCGTAAAATGTACAATATGGTGTTAAGGCAGTTCTCAAAAAAATATTTCTCCTAGCTCAACAATGCAAATCTTTTTGGCATATTCATGAAGTCATTAACAGAAAAGTATGACACTTATAGGCATGATTATTAAAGAGATTTGTAATCGAAAAGTTTTTTTTTTTTCAATTTTCCGATATATAAATTTTATTCTAAGTTATAAGCGATTGTTCTGTCATGACGGCAGTTTGCCGTCGCAACCGGTAATTCGGGACAAAACGCCAACTTTGACAGCATTTTCTGAAAAATCTGAAAGGTTTTCTACCTTGAACGAAAAACGGAGAAATGTTCGATTACATAGTTTTTATACAAGTACCTGTCAATTTCATGCGTTTGAGAACAAAAATGAATAATAATAATAATAATAAAAATCAGAAATCAGTCAGTCCCCTCTCTGGTTTTATCCTTTCAACTTTTTAATTCATTTTTGTTCGGAAACGCAGGTGTCCTTATTCAGAAACTATGTAATTGAAAGACGTTTTCCATTTTTTTGTAAAGTCAGAAGATCTTTCAGATAATACTGTCAAAGTCGGCGTTTTTCACCGAATTTCCATGGCAGCTGAGCGAGAATGGAAAAATCGTGTTGTCACGTGACACGAATTGCTTATAACTCAATAAGTAATTTATTAATAAAAAAATGGAAAACTCAGTTCGTTTCCAAATCACTTCCATAGTCAGGCCTTCCAGTTTTATGCCAATATGTTTAAAACCCCCCATTGCGTTAAGAACCACGTAAAATAAATTAAATATTGAGTTATAATCGAACTCTGGATGATAATATTCTTTCCCTGACAACTGTGTCTCGAAAATTTGTTTCAAACGCCATTTTCGAGAACATTTTCTGAAAAATTCTTTGTTTTTATTTTTAAAAAAATTAAAAAAAAATAAATAAATAAACATTCTTTGATTTTTTTTTTGTATTTGAATAAGAATATCTGCAATTTTTGTGCATTTACGAATATAGGTGGCTTCTGAATTTCTCAGAGAGTTACGATTTCGATTTTAATACAAAACTCCTATTTTCAGACTCAATCACAATTTTTTTTCATTTGCTCATGAATGAATATTTTAGAAATAGAATAAAACCCCTAGAGTTGATTCTTTACATTGTAGTACCACAAATATCACTAAATATAAACAGATAAAAAGCCGTAAGTAAGTATCCTAAAAATTATAATGAAATAATTGATTATTCAGAGTAGCATAATTTGAATAAGATTTTAAAAGAACAATAACCCATTCCCCTCTTTCAATGGAAAAGATGAATTCCTTAAAAAATATATATAATAATAATAATAATAATAATAATAATAATAATAATAATAATAATAATGTATTAACTCATTTTCGGATAACGAATATAGTAATAATTTACCAACTATCTTAAAACATAAAAATATCATATTTAAAAAAATAACGCTAATGAAACATTTTATCCTTAAAACATAAAGAAGAACATTTGAAAATTTTATACGTGCTGCTTGACAAGATGGAAACGCTTTTATACATGTGTCTGGAAGATTATATATATATATATTTAAAAAAAAAAAAAAAACTACCAGAAACACACAGAAAACTTAAGAGCAACCTTCATACAGAGAAATTTTCGATAAGTCCTGATGATGTATTTTGTTTTTTAACCCTTAATTGCATAGCATAGTGATGTAAATTTCCATCAATTTTTATTTAACTTTTGATAAATAAATCAACTTCTTAACCACCACTACATTTATATAGAAATATTAATCCAGTAAATTTCCCGTGAACTATGTTGCCGAACAAAGTTAAAAATCTATCTTAAAATTTCTGGTGTCTAACATTTAATATATGTATAAAAAAACACAATTGTAAAAGAAAAACTCATGCAAAGAAGGGTTAATTATTTATTATGTGTATTTCAAAGGAAGGAAAATAAAGAATATAGTAGTATTTTCTGGAAAGATGTTTTAAAATAAGTTGAAAAAACTTAAGAACCACTAGAAATACGATGCTTTTCTCTTCTGCTCAATCAGCAACAAAATCTTATGAAGAGTTTTTCCTTTAAAATGCTTCCAATTTTCGAAACAAATGAACAGTTTTTGTTAAATGTTAGCGATTTTTTATTATTATGAGTATGAAGTTATGCGTTCACGTATGAAATGTAAGTGAGATTTTAATTTTTCTTCATGCTAATAGGAATGCAATTGTTCTTCCTTTCCTGGAACACAAGCAGTCAAAAAGACTCAGCTTTCAGCTACACTATACTTTATTCGCGGAAGAGATAGTGTCCTTGAGATGACCCCCTTGCCTGGGGGCAAAAGGAAAAGGGTGATGCATCAAAGACGATAACAAAATGTGTTTGTAGCGCATTAGCGCTTTAAAAATAAGATAATTTTTCCATAACACTCTGATTTAAATAAATATACTTTAATTTACCATATAGTATTATATTACAACAAAATAAGTTTCTTGAAAATTTCTTGTTATACATATTTTTAAAATTCTTTAAATAACATCAAATGTTTTCATAAGAATTTTAAAGTAAAATTTTGAGAAGAAAAGAATATATTCTGTTATTTTATTTCTCTATTACTTTTCCCCCTTTTTTCAATCCTTTTACTAAAATGAATTATGAAGAATATGGTAGTAATAACTGTAAACAAGCATAAATAAAATTATTTTAAATAATTAAATAAACTATTTAACCGGGAAAAAAAAAAAAAGCGAACTTTTACGAATTGCATTTTGAGAAATATACCGTATTTTTTCAGCGTATAATCCGCGGCTCAAATAATTCAGTTTAAACCCAGAAATTGTATTTAGTAATTGAAGTGAAATGTATTCCGAGTTCAAGAAAGTAGCATTTTATCAATATCTGTTTAAAAGGAATTGTTTGAATCGTGAATTATAGGCCGAAAAATACCGTATCTAAATGTCACAAAGTTTATATTTTGGGGAGAAACTATTTGATAAATTGTTTTGCCTTTGATACGACTTATATAAACTTTGTATTTCTGGACGGAGTTCCTTTTTAAACTTACTAGTATAAAAATAATTTACTCTATTAAAAAAAAAAAAAAAAAAAAAAAAAAAAAAAATTCTTATCTGTCCATTTTAGTGCATAGGGAAGGGAGGCGTCACATGTAAAGAAGTAACAGAAAAATAAACGCTAAAACTTTTAAATTTGAAGTACGAACACCCAATTTTGACATTTTACTGATTGAAATGTTAAAAAATACTTTATTTTTTCAAGGGGGGGGGGGGGAGCGGGGAGTTAAACACAGGTAAGGCGAAAATATAGTCTATGGATTCTTTCAACTTACTACAGGCATATCATCAATATAAGCAATGAAATCAATTTATTTTCTGAACTTCAGTAAAAATGCTTCGATGACAATTAACTTTGAATGTGATGAGCAGTTAAATTAAAACTTCGGTACGTCCTTTAATTAAAAAAAAATGTCGGAAAAAAGGCACCACGGAAAATGTCACGAAAAAAAATGTACCGTGGAAAAGGTAACTCAGTGAAAATAAAACTACTGTGAACTGAATTTTGAGTAATGTATATGCTAAAATCCAAAAATTATATTATTGAACCAGACTATTGACTTATTTATCTGTCTTTGATAAACATATTCATGTGTAATTGTTTTCACCCTAGCGGGGCGGTGATGGGTGATTGGGGGGGGGGGGGGGGGGAGGGGAATGGAAGGGGATGAGAGGTGAACATTATGCAATAATAAAACTTGTTATATAGGTTTTTTTCATTACTTACTTTTCCAGGATAAGAGCGAAGAGAGAAAAGGTGTTAACAGAAAAAAAAAACTGTAAAATTTTGAGATTTGACGTACAAGCACCCAATTTTTATTTTTTTTTACCGAGGGAAATTTTGGAAAAAACTTTATTATTTATATGTCAAGAGAAGGTGGTAGAGGTGGAGGGGGTGGTAAAAATTGGTTAAAAAGGAAACACAATCTTTAGATTCTTCCAACTCGCTACATGGATAGCTTACATATAAAGAAAGCTGCATATATATATAATTTTTGTGTATGTGTGTGTGGGTAAAAAAGTACATTTTTCACCTCATTTTATAATTAATTGAGTATAATAGTTATACTGTGGTGATACGCAGTTTTTTAAAAATTTATTTTCTATTGTTAAAGATTAATTATTACTTAAAAAAAAAAAAAAAAAAAAAAAAAAAAAAAAAAAAAAAGGCACCGAAAAAGTAACACAGTGAAAAATAGCACTTCTGTGAACTGCGAATTACGAAACGTGCTACATTTATGAGTAACGACAGTGGCGCACCCACGGCGGGAGCTAAGGGGGCTGAAGCCCCTCCCAGACCCCGATATTAGACTAACGATTTAAAGTTTCCTAAAATTATGAAAAATTAACTTTTTTAAAAAAGGTTATTAGAAAAACGGACATTTGGGGAAATATTGATTTTGCTTCAGAATAGATCATATTTTAAAATTGTCTTTTTAAATAAAAAATATAAACACGTTTGTTACATTCTAATTAAAAGGGTTTCATTTTACTCAAAATCATAACTGCCATAATATGACATGAAGTGGTCGAATGTCAAAAATATTTTTAAATTAGGTTGATTTTGTCTAATTTTAATTGACTGTAGGCTGATCAAAAGTATCACACAAATGTACTAGTCTCCACTGGTCAAAATTTTCCGAACCAGGTGAAGCTCGGCCCGGAAAAAAAGTTTTCTTGGCCTGGCATCGACCCAATTTAAAAGCTAAAAGTTCGCCCTGAAAAAGTTACTTTGTCAGTAGAAACGGTCCTGACCCAACCAATTTCTTCAAAATATTTCTACATTTCTTAATCAACATCACTTTCAATTTTTAAATTATTTTAAAAGACTTAGTAAAAATTGGATTATAAAGGGAAAAAATGTAGATTGTTTAAAAATATTTGTCGTTTATTTATTAAATCAAGATAAATTACTAAAGTTTCCATCAGAAAATGTACAATATTATTTTTATTTTTACAAAAAAAAAAAAAAAAAAAAAAAAAAAAAAAAAAAAAAAAAGTCTTCTCGACATGTCCCGGTAAAAGCCAAGTCTTACCTTACGTCTAATAAAAGAAAAATAACCCGAGTCCACACCCTATAAAATATACTAGCCTTTCCCAAAGCATAATCCTGGGTGCGCCAATGGGTGACGATATGTATGTAACTAGAAAACCTCTTTGATATCACGCCTAAATCCTTATTTTAACTAAGCCACGTGCTAACATTTCTATCTTAAAAAAGAAAACATTACATGTCATTAGACCTCCATAGCGGACACATCACACATCTATTAGCGACACTTTTTCAATCTCCCACAGCCTGTTTATTTGCATTCCTTTATCTCTGAATATCAGAGAAATTTCGCCCTCCGGGTTCAGATGTGCAACGGTAGTTAGATCGCCTTTATTCGCTGAAATAAAGGTTATCCGCTATATTTAGACGCGGGGACAAATGCGTGTGAAAAGATCAAATGAGCAATTTTCGTATGAGGAGAGTTGCTTATATACATATATATATTTAAATTGTCACAAAAAGTGGTCTTGGTGGGGCGAGAGGGGTGGGGGTGGGGGGGGGGGTTAAAATATCAAAATCCTTACATACAGAAATTTTAAAGGTGATGAAATAAAGACAAACTAAATACAAAATGAAGATTGGTTATCATCTGGACTGAACGAAATAAAGACAAACAAGTTTTTTTTTTAAAATAAGATTTTACGATATCTGGCTTTTTCAGCACAGTTAAGGAAGTAATAGAAAAATATAGATAAAATATTCAAATTTGGCCCTCGAGTACAAATTATGACATTTTACAGAAGGAAATTTTAAAAAAAATTCTTTATTTCTTGAAAGTAGGATGGGCCTTCCAATGTTTGAGAGGAAGGTGAGAGAGATTTAATAATATTACTATTATTATTTTTGCTTTCTTGGTAGATTAACTTTAAAAAAAATTGTTTGTCTCCCCCATACACTAAAGCCACTCTTGGTGAAAGTTTAAATATATATACAGTTGAATTCGTTTAATACGAGCACGTCTGAAACGATAACCCTGGCAAAACCGGGCAATTTGCACATTAGCCACCATTTAAACTTTCTTAAAATTTTCCCACGTTTTATGAGATACAAAAGCAAGGAAACATGATATTCAGTTAATTGTGGCTTTGTGATATTTAGAACAGATAATAGCAGTAATTAGATTAATTATATGCGTATTTTTAATTTTAATATTTTCTCTAGTATTACAAGTAACAGTCAATAGGAGGATATTTCTAATATTAAAAAAATCACTTTTGTTTTTCATATTTCATCTCTTTTAAAATTTCCGTACAGAAAGATCAATTAACACCCTCTCCTACAAATGGCCGTTCTCGATGAAAGTTAAAAAAATATATAGCTATTAGCTACTTTGATATACATATAGCGAATTGAAAGCTCCCCCTTCTTTAAATAAATAAAGTATTTTTTTTTAATTTTCTCAGTAAGATTTTTAAATTGAGTGGTCGCAGACAATACTGAGTGGTCTTGAAATTTGTATCATATTTTTCTGTTGCTCTCTTACCTTTGCCCGTTACAAAGAAAGACTATATAAAGGAAAATCTTCATATTTAAAATTTTTCCCTTTGCTTCTTCCTTATTCGATACCTTTTAAAAATCTGTAGTTATTGTGTTAATTGTTTTAACACCCTTTTCCCACTTCCAATGATCAACATTGGAGCAAGTTTAGAAAAAGTTTTAGCAGCTTATATTAAAGCTTATATTAACTAATTTAATGAATCTATAGACTATATTCAGTTTTTAACGTCCCCCTCCTCCCAGACACACACTCGTTGGTCCATGGAGGATATAAAAGCGTTTTTTCTTTTACATTTCTTTCAGTATATTGCTAAAATCTGGTGTTCGTCTGTAAAATCTGAAAATTTTACCTCATAACTTTTCTGTTTTTTGTGATCACATTACCTCTGCCCCTTCAGTACCCTGAAAAGTCCAGAAAATGAAAAATCTTCACAATGTACAAAATCACTTGATCTCTCCTTAAAAAAAACCCACAATTACTCTTAATAATGTGGTTTATTATTACTATTATTATTTTAGTATGTTTTTCAAATCACTGTAATAGATGCATTTTTAAGGCCCTATTTTTTCCCTCGTACCTTTTTCTCACTCTCCCGCTTTATACGATTCATTTATTTTTTAATCTTTGCTTTTTGGGGAGGTGGAATCTGCGGAATTATTGTTACTAATTGTGAAGGTGAATTCTGTCAACAAGGAGAAAAATATATTTTAGGGGTGGTAGGAGTAATTGACAATAGCACGAAATTTGAAATCGCCTTTTATTTGAATTAGTACTGTAGCATAGGCATATTTTGGTCCAAACTATATAAATTTATTGCTGCCAAATTAGCAATTTTGAACTCAGGATAAAGGTTGAAAATTTTTAAGCCGAAGAAAAATGTATTAACTTTATGTTATATTGGCTTACTATTATCAATAAATAATAGAATGCATACCTCGTGTCCCAAAAAAGTAGAAATTTCTTTAATTTTTTATTTGTTGGATATAAATAGGCAATGTAAATTGCAAAAATTGTTAAAAATGAGATTATGTTAATGATATTGCTAATATTTTTCAAAAAGTTAACCCTTTAATTTTTTTTATGATTCCATTAAATAAAATTGATAAACTAGATTTTTTACACCTTTTGCTGGAAGATCATTACAGATAAATTATTTAAAGCCCCCACATGACATCACTAGCTGCCCCTTAACCTGTTGTAATAACAATTTTATTTGTTCTTCTAAAACAAACAAACAAAAAAAATCTTGCTAGACTTCCGCACTAAAAGTTTCCAGATTGTGTTGAAAAAATCTGTTAATGAAGTGGACATTCTTGTTCCAATATTCAGACTAAATAACTCACAAACAACTGTTGTTAAACGTATGCGTATCATCCCGTTATTTCCTAAAAATCGATAACAGATGTTGGGGTGATTACGACCTCGCCTGGTTAACAAAAAATTCCAGGATGCTTTCCAAATTTAAAGAAAAGTAGCTAGCTACCGCTGTTCTGTGATTGATATATCTTTTCCGGGAAGATCTCAGGTGGACATTTCACCAGGCTGAAGCGCGAAGCGCGCCAATCTTCGAAAAACTATGATATTTTATCTTAAAGAATTAAAAATCGAACAATTTTATGAAGTTATCATGTAAAAATATATCTATCTTGTAATAAAAAAATGAAAATATAACAGAGAACGAATTATTTTGGCGATTTGAAACAAGGAAATAATGCTCATATGTAGATAATATCCATATTTTCACTTTCCATTCCCCAGCGAACAATTCTAAATTATACTTTATGGAATTTTGTTAAGTGTTTCGTTGACAGAAAATTATGTTTAAAAAGATTTTTTTTTTAAATTATGTACCTTTACCAGGTATTAATTTGTATTACGTCAATGTTTTATAGGAGTATAAAAATTTGTAAATTTGCATATGCTCAAGATAAACTCGAAAATTAAAAGCCTGTAGGAGAAATTTTTATAAGAGTTCACTCTTAAGAATACCTTGAATTATATCATTAAAAATACTAATAACGGCAAAACATTCATAGAAAATTTTTAAAATGATCATGATTCACTTGAAAAAAAGGACAATTATTTAACTGCAAAAAATACACTTGCTATATTAAAAAACACGATTTTCTCATAAAATACTTTTATGTATTATAATCGAAGATTTCATGGCAATGCATTTGGCAATGTGAAATTATAAGTAAAATTTAAAAAAAGAAACACGATTTACTCAAAATCCTTTTTTATGAATTTTAAAATTGCTATTAATATCTTTTCTTTGAGGAGGGGCAGACTATGATTATGATAGCAGGCGCCTGGGACAAAAACGGGCTTCGAGGCATCGTAAAAAATGATAAACGATACAATGGTTATTTTTAATATATACAATACCAGATACCGTAATAACACATCGAAATTTCAGGGCGGTTATATGCATTTTATGGAAGCAATACGTAATACGTAATATTGTATTCAAAATTTTAAGTGTTCTTGTAAAGTCACAATGACTATGTGCAATAAATGTAAAAATATGTAAAAGTAATACATCAACATAACCACATTTTTTGGTAATTAGAGCCATTTTAAGGAAGAAGTACATGACGGTACGGTGTATATATAATTTTTGTAAGTGCCCTGTAAAAGCTATATACAATGAGTATTTTTATATTCATTATATTTAATATCTATTTCGTGGTAATTCGCCTATTAAAAAAAAATAGAGCTAAAATAAGCAAATAGACAGATAAAGAAAGCAATTCTTGTTGTTTATTATTTTAATAAAATTTACAATTGGACCACCTTTCGAACAACAGCGACAAATAAAAAAATATTAAAATCGGAGAATCTGTCAAAAAATTAGCGTGAACATACATCAAATTTGCTACTTTGTGATACTTTCATAAACTTATTATTATTTGTGAACTTTTTAGCTATTCTTATTCAGATTTTTTTTTTTTTTTTTTAAATCGAATAGCGTTTTCTCTCCCCTCTTTTTTTTCAGAATGCTCTGCACGAATAATAATTCAAGAGCACACAATATATTTCGCTGATTTTATATATTTATTCATTGGGTGAGATTAAACTTGATAATGTAGATAAACTTTAACTAATGTTTTAATTTGACAAAACATTGCATTGTTCTTTCCATTCATTGTTCATTGACCAAAAAATTTTGGATCAATTTATTGTACGGAGAATTTTTTTTTACTCCTCAAGACTTTGTTTATTTAAACTTTTCTTAAAATTTTTGTGTTATTGTACGTTGATAAGTTTCTTTCATCTATAACAACAGAAATTGAAGGATGTGAACGAAATATTAAAAATAAATAAATGATTTAGTGTAACATTACGGAAAACATATTTTTTAAGACATGATTTCAAATGAGTAAATGAATTTACTTTAAAATTGAAATCATTCCATTTATCATACATATCAATAATTAATTTATTATCAGATAAAGTAATCATTAAATCAAGAAAATTAATGGAATTTTAAGTGCGTTTTTTGTTATTTCAAGACAAGATAGATAATGTAAATCAAGGTCTCCGCAATCGGTAGATTTTCGAAATCTACTCAATGTGGAAAATAAAAGGAGAGGACAGTTTTCTTTTTCAAAATCTGTTTTTCGATTAACTCAGGACATATGCTTCTAAAGTAAAAATTCAACATATTTTTTAAATGTACTCTTATATAGAAATCCCAAGATATATTACTCGAGAACTGCTCGAAATGTTTTCAATGCTTTACTCCTATAGCTTAAAATCAAATATATATCCCCCCCCTGCCCCCGCAAAAATCGTTTGCGTTAAATTCTTCGTACACAGGGTTTTTTCTAGTGTTCTATTTGCAAGAATTATTTCAGACTTTTCAAAACAAAAATCCAGAAAATAAGGAAGACAGCTTTTTATTTTCTTCAAAATTTATTTTTAAAATTATTGCGACATTTACGCCTTAAGAAAAGGATTTTCGTAATTTTAAAATCGCTCTCAAATTCGAATCTACCATATATTACTCGAATGCCACTGAAAATCTTTTCAGTGATTTACACATATAGCGTGAAGTCGAATTTTCGATTTTCTCTACCGCAAAAATTGTCTGCACAAAAGAAATCCTTAGTGCGCAGTATTTTTCTGAAGTCTTTAAAGTATTATATTTGTCAAAAACCTTTCAGATATTTCACTACATTATTGTGGAAAATAGATGGTAGCGGGGACAGCTTTTTTATTGAAAATTTGTTCTTCGAATTTTTGAGACATGTGAATCTTGAGAGAAAACTTTAATAATATTTTTTAAACCTACTATTAAATACGAATATGACGATATATTACTCGAGTACACTTAAAACATTTTCAGCGTAAAAACGAATTTTCGATTTTTTTCTCCCAGAAAAGTTGCTTGCACAAATTTTTCTTGAACCGCGTTTAAAATGTTCTGTTTGTGAGCATTATTTCAGATTTTTCATGTTATAAATTCGAAAAATGGAAGAGAGAAAAGACAAAACTTACAAAAAAAAAAAAAAAAAAGAAAAAGAAAGAAAAAAGAAAAAAAAATCAAATTTTTGTGACATGTGATTAAAGAAAAAAGATTAGCACAGTTTTGAAATCTATTTTGCAATACGAATCTAACAATATATTCGGAAAATCTCTTGTTGGTGAGATTGTTGGTGTTGGTTATTGCTTCCGATCATCTACGCGAGTGATATAGTCGGAAGGGGGGGGGAGGGGGGTCTTAATGGTGTCTTTCTATGGGAACCTAATCCGAATTTACAAAAGTTAGAAGAAAACCGCGGAAATCTCCGGGCGACGTGCAGATAGGATTTGAACCCAGCAACTCTCATCTGCTAGCTCTGAGAGCAGAATTTCTCATCCATTGGTTGGTTGGATGGTTGATTTTTGACGGCCGATTACTTACTCTTGGGATATAGGCCCTAGGGGGAGTGGCCTCTGTGGGGGGTCTTTCTAAGCGTTCCTAACCCGTATTTACGGAAATGTTCGAAGAAAACCACGGAAAACTCCGAACGGTTAGGTCGTCGAGCGCGACAGGGGTTTGAACACAGCATCTCCCGTCTACCGGCTTTGAGAGACGAACCTCTCATCCGCTGGAGCGGCAGTTAAAAGATTGAAAGCGGATTTATTTTACGAAGATTCCTTGTACGAATGTGGGAAAATCAGTACGAAACGCGAAAAAAACATTATAAATACCATAAAAATTCAATAAAAAAATATAATAACTGGCTAATCTAATCTAATCCATAAAATGGCTTTGCGGTTACATAACTTCAGACATACGGATAACTTTTTGTGAAATCTTGTTGTTCTGCGCGCAGCCATCTCTTCAGAAAACTCTGGACGTGGACAGACAAACATGTCTTAGGACCACAGAAATTGGTCACGCACACACGTTTATCCGTGGGTATTCTGTTTTTTTTCTATTTTTTTTTTTCATCCAAGCAACTTGGATCACAATTTAAAACTGCAGAAAAACAGGAAAATACGAATGCGACCTCTAAAAGAATATTTTTAAAATAGTAAGATTGTATATAAAGCTTTTAATGAAAGGCACCGTTGAGAGCAGAAAAAAATTCCTCTAAGTGGGTATTTTTGGCTCTTTCTCTATTTTTAATTTCCATCCGGGCCACACAGATGGCAATTTCAAACTGAAGAAAAAACGAAAAAATACGAAAACGACTTCCAGGTTTTTAAAAATATTAAATATTCATTTTTTTTATTCATTTTTTTTCAATGAAAGGTACCGTTGAAAGCAGAAAATAATTTCGTATAAGTGGGTATATTTATCTATTTATTTTATTATAAATGTATTTTATTTGTATTTTCATCCTTGCCAAACGGATGGCAATTTTAATATAGATAAAACTATGGATAATAAAGACAGATGTTTGTGTGTCTGTCTGTCCATACAAAGTTTTCTGAAGTGACTGCGGCGAGCAGAGCTACAAGATTTCAGAGAAAGGTACCTGTATGTCTGAAGTTATGCACCTAAAAGCCCATTTTAGGGAAGGGTGGGAATAAAAAAAATATTATGCAATTTTTAGCGCTTTTTTTCCGTTTCAATTCAATTTTTTAACATACGTAAAAGGAATCAGGTTTCAATCCTTTACCATATATATATATATATATATATATAACGCTAAGGTATGTGGTGGCAAAAAAGTGATTATTTCTCTTTTGCTGATGGCAATAAGTGGTTTGTTTTCACTAATTTGTAAATATCACAAAAGTATTTGAGATATTGATTTATAACTCACCACACATATGTAGAAAAATTTTCTGAATCCGAAAATCCAATTTCTGTAAAAATAGGCCCTTAATTTTTCATATTTTTTTGCAAAAAAACTGACCCAGACGTCTGAAAAGGGAAGAAAATAAACTACGAAGTTAAACAAACACCATAAAAAAAACGCACCATTTTGTTTCTGTTTCAAAAGTTACAGATATTTGTTAATGTTAAAAGTCATTGGTTAAATTTTGAGTGGGGAGGGAGTTCAGTTGTAGTTTAAATGTCAGGTTAATGTTAAAGGTATGTAGATCTGCCCTCCCCCTGGTGGCGGAAAGTGGAACTAAATGATTTTGTGGCCAGCCCTATACGGTGCCGTAGACAATGTGTCCTGTGCCGGAGATTCGTTTGGAAAGAGGTTTGTGTAGAACAGAATGAGTCCCCTGACCGTGAAATGGCGAACAAAAAAATGTCAAACATTCGAGATTAATTTGGAAAAATCGACCAGGGAAGCGGATGTAGCCTTCTAGTAATATATTAATTTTTTTCAATTTTTTTCAATTTCCGTGATTTTTTATGCGATTTTTAACTTTTTTCGCGTTTTGAGGCGATTTTTTAATATGTTAAAAGAATCCGGTTTCAATCTTTTGTTCACTCTGATTTTTGAATTTTTCGCCAATTTTTTATGAAATTTTTAACATTGTTTCGCTTTTTACGGAAATTTTATGACATTCTAAAAAAAAAAGAAAAAAAAATCCGGTTTAAATTTTTTAGCCAAATATAGTAAATTTGTTCTCAATAATTTTTAAATTTTTGCGATTTTTTTTTAGAATTTTAGCATTTTGCGGCGATTTTTTGACATTTTTTTCTGAAAAAGAAAATTTTTGCTAAATTTTGATAGTGCTATGATTAAAGTCAAGTTAAAAGAATACCAATACTGTTCCTATAGCAATGTGAACGAGATGTTGAAATTTTGAATTTAATCTGGGTAGAAATAAAAAACCAGAATACCTCAAGGTTCATTTGATTCGAGATCGCAGCGGGCGTAGCCCTCTCGAGTGCACGTTGCCGTAGACACTGCAGCCTCCCAACCCTAAGTTTATTTAGGAAACAAAGACCAGTAAAACGGGCGAAACCCCGTTGACATTGTTATAAATGAAACTCATAAACTCATATGCAAAATTAAATATTTCTCCAAAATCTAAAAAGGAATCCCCCAATTTTTTTTTTTTTGCGGGGGGGGGGGGGGGGCTCGGAATGCCTTGCTACGGCCTTGCAAAGTGTTAACACTGCGCTGAAAAGGTTTAAACAGATTTCACTTTTTTTCCTACTCTATATCTACTCATTATCGGGATATCTAAAATAGCAGAAATTATTTTTTTGGTACTTTTGTCTAAAAGTTCGGACCTAAAAATCACAATGAAATCTAGACTCATAAATGTGTAGGCTATGTTTTCTGTTAAGATTATTGAATTTTAAATTTAGACCGGGAGGCGGCAGCACAGACAGTCACCTCATCGAGTTCACGGCTAAAATTCCAGAATTAGTTAAAACTCGATTCACATATTAAAACGCAATCGGTCTGCCAAGTCATATCTTGGTGGAAAACACCTTAAAACTCGATTTCAGCAGTTGGCTCGTAGGTTTACCATTGTGTTTTCCTGCACCCAAAGGTATGAAAACATGGAGGACTGGGAGCAGGAAAACACAATGGTAAACCTACAAGCCAACCGCTAAAATCGGGTTTTCGGGTTTTTTCCACCAAGATATGACTTGGCAGACCGATTGCGTTTTAATATGCGAATCAAGTTTTAACTAATTCTATAATTTCAGCCGTGAACTCGATGAGATGATTGTCTGTGCTGCCGCCTCCCGGTCTAATTAGAACAAACGAACTTGAAATCCTCGTACATTTAGCCATCTTAAAATTGAAAAATCATCTTCCACATGTATGCGTATGTCCGTAGTCATATATGCATGTACACGAATAGTTGTATGTATAGGTGTGTCCACGAATATATGTATGTATACATATGTCATGGATACATGCATGTATGCATATGTCCACGGATAGATGTAATGTATGGGTATGTCCACGGATAGATGCATGTATGGATATGTCCACGGTCAGATGTATGTATGGGTATGTCCACGAATAGATGTATGTATGGGTATGTCCATGGTTAGATGTATGTATGGGTATGTCCACAGAGGGATGCATGTATGGGTATGTCCACAGATGGATGCATGTATGGGTATGTCCTCAGATACATTGTAAAAAAAAGCATATTTAAAATAATTAAAATTTCAAAATTTCAAAAACTAATACGTATTGTTAAACACATATTTATCTAAAATATATAAAAAACCTAGCTAAATACACATTTCGTGTGATGTCCTCAGTGAACCGGATTCTGACCGTGTCCGCACTCACCATGTTACACGAGACTGTGTGTGTGTGTGTGTGTGTGTGTGAACACATGTACATATATATACAACAAATATATGTATGATTGTAGGATAAGGAAAGTTGTAAATCAAAGATTGAATGTGTTCACACATATAGTATATATTTCTTTTAAATTGATTTATTGTAGATATTTTTAAAAATATTTATAATAGGCCGCCTGATTTTGTTTTAGTTAAAAAATTCTGAACAACAAAAAAAAATTATATTTCGGTAATTGAAAACAAAATGAAATATTGTTATAAAATGAAATTTCTTTAACGTCATAAAAAAAATTACACGTAATTTCAGATAGTACACAAATCTTATTCTTATATATTTTTTACAGTTTCATTTTACTGAAATTGTGAATAGAAAAAATACTTCTTCTTACAAAAAAATAAAATAAAAATAAAATAAAAATAAAAACGCATTTATATGTTTGTTTTCTCTCGGAAGTAAAATCGATACATTATTTTTTCTATTGCAAAGCGTAACATCTAGATAATTACAACAGGGCACGCACAAAGGTAACAAAAGTTAAATCCAGCTTGCATAAAAGAAGACATGTGAAAAAAATATATGTACATGAGTTTAATTGTTGTAAAGATGGCTTTTAGCTTAATTTTATGCTTCTATATTTTAATCGTTACGTGTTCTTAAAAGCAGATATTTTCTCGAATACTGTAAAAGCACTTATTTTCGCGGGGCTTTAATTTTCGCGATTTTCGCGAGCTCGTCATAATCGCGAAAATTAAAGCCTCGCGAAATATTTTTATTTTTTCGCCTCAAATAATAATAAAAAATCAGAAATTTTTCACTTATCCAAAATTTAATTATTACAGTTACTTAAATAAGAAATAAGTACAAAAATTTCTTGAATACTTACAACTATTTCTTGAATAAAAACAATTATACAACTAATAGAATGCAGCTCATTCACTTACAATATTTATACCAGCTTCATTGAAGCCATTCAAAATTATCTCATGTTTGGCTTGAACACCATTAAATGTGCGCACAAGCCAAGAAGCGTGAATAGGTTTTTAGTCGTGATATTTGCAGGTCCACAGATTCTTTTTCCTCTAGAAATTTAAGCTCATTAGAATACCACTCAATAAACTCATTCTTGAGCAAACGCTTGAACTTGGAGCTCTCCTGTGCAGGAAGCAGACACAAAAATTGGAATGTTATTCCTCTTCTCTATCTCAGCCACAAAAAGAGGATCTTGGTGTGCCTTAAAAACGTCGAACAATGCTACACAGGGTTGTTCTGGAACTAGCCCGAGGAGCTCTCTCTGCTTGTCGTAATAAGGTACAAGAATATTCTCGATGTATCGAATCATTGTGTCAGTATTGCTCCAGTGCGAATCGGTGTACCATACATCCCAGTCCACGGGAAATGTAAGCTTTGGATGACAATTTGTTGTTTTTCCAGCGTACAACAATTGTGGTGGAAGTAGGTTTTCAGAAAGAGAACATGCTAACAAAAGAGTCATCTCTCTTTTATCTTCCATGCCGATTATGGACACTTGTTTTGAACCACGTTCTTCCGGTATGTATTCAGATGTAGGCACAAACTTTGCATTTGTCTGATCGAAGTTAACGAACATCTCAGGGGGAACAACATTTTGTTTGGGTTGAGTTGTGTGCCCGCGTGTTGTTTTTAGAGCGATGAGACGAGGGAGGAGGGGGCGACGAACTTTTCGGACAAAAAGAGGTTTCTTAAAATCCCTTATTCAAAAGAGGTTCTATTTAGGTAGTTTCGAAATTTTTTAATTTTGGTTCTGTTCATATGAAATTCGCGAAATTTTCAGCTCGCGAAATCACCGATATCTTCATTTTCGCGAAAATTACGGCTCGCGAAAATAAGTGCTTTTACAGTAATTCTTTAAATCTGTATTATAATATATTGAAATGTCACCAGTATTTTAAAAACAGCTACACGCACTTATATATATATATTATATATATATATATATATATATATATATATATATAAACCTTTGTGGAAGAAAAACGCAAACATATTCATGAAGGGTATGACGTCGAGTCAAAATAGTCAAAAAATAGATACAACAAAATAGTCAAAAATAAATAGAAAGAAATTTTATTTGACTTAAAGCATGATTGCAATATATTACAGTTCAACGTCAGAAAGCAGACGACGAGATATTTATATAGGAATATTTTTTAACGCATTCGGCATGCTTGACGTCATATAAATGTTTTTTCTACTTATTATTGAACTTGTTTTTCCACTCGACGTCACACCCTTCATAACTAATTTTGCGATTTTCTCCCACTAAACGTGGTTTGCGACCCCATGTTTTATAGTAAGATTACATCTTCTTGCTGCCTTCTATCATCCCTCTTAATTTGTCGGTCGAATTTTGGAACACCCTGTATATATGTGTGTGTGTGTATTGCATTGCTCAAAAATGACACACAAAAATTCAATACATGTAAACATTCCAAATGCACAATATAACGATGTTAAATTATGTTACATTTCAGTGTTTTCTCATTTCTAATGAATTTTATCTATTATACATATATTCATCTATTACACATCTATTATACATATTAACACAAATTCCACAATTTCTGTTCAATTTATTAGTTATCGTATCTAATAGTTAAATTAAAATCAAAACAAAACAAAGAAATTGAGACACAGCTATTTTAACATTCTGTAATAAGTCACTTAGGCTTTTATGTTAACCAAAAAACATAGAAATAATGCTTTTTATTGGGTGTAAAATTAAATTCAATTTAATAATTTTTACCAGATCATATATGTCTGATTTTACGCTAGGTTATTCCTCGAGTGTAACATTATCATTACCACGTATGAGAAGTCATAAAGTGATCAATATATATTAGATATTGATCGTGATTATTTTCTCATAGTTTTAGGTAAAAAAATTGATATCATAAATATTTTCATTTTCGTATAAATGCTTATTAAATCGTATGAAGTTGGAATAGTTACTGTAAAATGTAAAAATAATATCAAATTATTTTTATTTTTTACTTAAAATAGTTCTTATGAGTTTAACAAAAAGTAATGTAAGTAAATCTTATAATATTTTAGATAATATTGAAATACGTAATGAGACATTCAAAACGTTTGATATTTAACATATACGAACGAGGAACATAGCTAAAATTCACCAAAAAATTTATCCTAAACATACAAAATTTAAAATATTTTTTGTGTAGCACATAATATTTCATTTTTGCCTATACTAATTTTATTAGAATAGAGTAAATAATGATATTTTTAAGAAATATTTTCATGAAGTTTCAATATAAAATTTTAACTTAATGATGCATTTAGAAATATTGCTAATGATGAAATTACACCATGACGAAATATCTATTCTTGGAATAAACACAACTCTCAGTTTTAATATTTTCTTTTTATGTCTCTCTATATTAAAAAAAAGTAACCACCGCGGCCGCCGCTGTCAATTAAGATTTTGTACCTTGAAGTCTTTCTGGACTAATATCCAGAAAACTATTGCAAATAAAAATTTAAAAATTGGTGGTTTTATAAAGAAATGTTCTATAAACACGCTGAAGTAGACAGTTTTTAAATCGAAGAATTATTTTAAGAGATATTTAATATTAAAGTTGGTCAAAATAATTTTCTTATAAAAGTTTTATAGAAATGAAAACTATGCACAGGAATTTAACCATAATTTGTAAGGATATAGTTTACAAGGTTGCGGTGTGCAGACTGCAATTATTTTTTCAATTTGACTCATTTTTTGAGGTTATATTTCAATTTTTTATTCAAAATTTTCATTATTTTGACGAAGATTTATTTCATATTTCATAAATTCCATTATTTGAACCGTTGCCAATTTGTAAAATAGCGAACGTAATAATATTCCCTTTCAATTAAGAAATGTATTTACACGAGACTATTAAAAACAGAAAGAAAACTTTAAAATAATATTTAAATGATCACGTGTTAAAAGCAATAAATGTAGAAAATGACGTAATAAAAATATACTTGCGTGTGAATATTAAAAAGAGAAATACGAGTAACTAGGGAAATTTACGTCACATTTAAAATGATCAAATAACAATATTTCCAAACAATTTCAATTAATAATTATATTTTCATGAGAGATCAATTTATTTCGACATATCTTTTACCTATTATTGCAAATTTTAAAACAGCGTAAATAATAATATTTCCTTTCCAATGTCAAAATTCTTCTATTTGTTTATTTGGTGTTACAATTTAACGATAGTTTTTTTTTTTTTTTTTTTTTTTTTTTTTTTTTTTTTTTTTTTTTTTAATGAAAATTGATTGACGGGGTAATGGAGAAGTATCAAAAGACAAATAAGCGTTGAATTAAAAATTCCCCGATGAAAAAACTAACTCGTGTAACGCATCCGATGTCAACTGAAAGTGACGCGACGCCACGATTATGCACGTTTGGCGTTAAATCATATATTTTGGTGACAGTTACAGTTGTAATCTGTTTCAACAGCGACCTTAAAATCCGTCAGTGAAAGGAAAATGAATGGAAACCCCGTTACAGCAGATCGCCACTGGTTGTTTAATTATAATACAATCTTCCGTAATCGTTTTAGAGATGATCAAATCAGAGTGTTTTTAAATCACGCGGTGTCAGAACGGGGGTTGGCGAGCGCAGCTCGTAGGGGGCAGAGCCCCCTAGTATTTTAAAAAATTTCAAAAATCAGCGTCAAAATAAAATTTCTATAGTTAACATGTATTTTTTCTTATGCAGAAATAACCGTGAAAAGTTATTTACTAGTTTGTTTTCTTTCTTAATCTATTTTAAAAACGACTGAACATGTCAAAGTATATATTGACTTTAGAATTTAGTTTATATTTTACATTTGATAATGTAAATGCTGAAATCGTCTTTCTAACCTTTAGATGCCGTTTAAAAAATAGTTTTCCTGCGAGAACTCAATTTATCTGAAAATGTAAATCTTAACGTAACTAAAAACTATTGTTAAATGATACTGTGTGAAAAATATTTAAAATGTGTCCAAGCAAAATGTGTCTAATATATTCAGAAACTTTGGAAAACTCCAAATTCTGTTTCAACTTAAATCTTTTTGAGAATGTTCTGTTTTTCTTAAAATAAATCCACAATTTCATGTTCTTATACATTCTTTACATTTAAAGATAAATTAGATGCGTGAAGAGTTTTAAAATTTTTTGTTAGAAATATCCAGTTTTTTAATACACATAAAATAACTTACAAAGATAACTTTCACATGTTTAGTAATGTAGTATGTTCGCCATCAAAATTGAAAATATCAGCATCTTCAAACTACCCAATATAATATACTTTAACTTTCAACGCGTATTTTAATTTAAAGAAAATATTATTTCTACTGTTTTATAAATGCAATTACTACATTACAATATACAAGCATGAATTTGCGTACCATATTTTAAGAAAATCTACATGCGTAAACAAAATATGCAAAAATTCCTTAAAATATATAAAAAATTTGAAAATATACTTATGCTAATCAATGAATTGATTCTTGAATATTGATTTGAATAGTTGAACACCAAAAGCATTTTGGTATTAGCACATTTTTATCCCTGGAAAATTTTAAATAGTAATAAATTTTGAAAAGTTTAGATATTACTGTTTTTTTTTTTTTTTTTTTTTTTTTTTTAATAGCATCTATATTTCACTTTTCAAAATATCCACGGACACATTTATATAGAGATTTTAGAAAAAAATGCTTCGTATTTTCCTTCAATCTATAAACACGAAATATTGAGATGTGCATAATTAATCCATCCTTATGAATTATTGCCTTTTTTTACAATTTCAAAAATATTTTCACTTTTGCTTATTTCTTTTAAAGGTTTATATTTAAAAATATTTCCCAAGACAAAAATATTATTTATTTAAATACCTGTCCCGTGTTTATTTAATTATTGGATGTTCTTATGTCTTATATATTGTATCTTTATAAGATAATATACATAAGACACATGTAATCATATCGCGTTTTACAAAACGAAAAAATAAATATTTTTGTCTTTTTTTATACGGTTAAAATGTTTACATACAAATTATTTATTTTAATTTGTGATTCTTAAAGCATATTCAAATAAAAAATAGTGAAAGAAAATAACTCTGAAAAAAGATGATTTTTGTGCTAGGATATGTGTTACTTCATGAAGAAATAGCTTTGTATAAAAGCACTCCCTTAGGTATTTAATGTACCAAAAACCATTTACTTCAGTCGAAAAAAATGTATTGCAGTTCACAGAAAAAATATTTGCACAGGAAATTAAATTTATTTTTATGAACTACAGAAACATCTTTTCAGACCAAAAGTTTACATCATTTCTCAAAAAAAAAAAAAAAAAAAAAAAAAAAAAAAAAAAAAAAAAACATTATTAAGTTAAAGATTTGATGTAGAAAAATTCAACTTTATCACATTATATTACAATACAGAAAAGCATTTCTTCATAAATATATAGCTTGAATATTCTATACAAATTTACTATATATTATGAATGGACTAGAGACATATTAAATAGATCTATTGGAGATAGTTTATAATATTTTTTTTCGTATTAATAAAAATGAAATATTCTAACCAATTATACAAATAATGCCCAATAGTTATCTTCCGCAAAAACGTCGTATTCACTCCAATCCATTCCAAGTGCTAATTATTAATAACTAGCTGTCACGCCCAGCGTTGCCCGTGTCCTTGATAATAAATTTAAACAAACATCAAGTTTGTATAATTTTATACATTTAATCCTATTTTGTAGAAATTATTTATTTTTTAATGCTGAGCACGCGCCAGATAATCCTTTCTTTTCAATTTCCGCCGAAAGTTGGGTGCATTATGATTTAAATGAAACATCCAACACGTGTCTCCGCTGTCTGCGGCACTGTAGAGCAGGCGTGCTGGCACGCGATTCAAATTATATTAGTTCCACCTTCCACCGCCATGGGGCGCACTCTGTTCTAAACAAACACCGACACGTGTCACCGCTTTCTCCGGCACCGTATAGCAGGCGTTCTTTAGTTCCATCTTCCACCACCAAATGCAATCTGTTCTATACGAACTTCTGAAATTGGGCCCATAGAACCCGAGAAAACAATGCGTACCCTGGCGGTGGAAGTAAAACTAAAATCTGTAACGCAATCGAAAACCGTGTTGTATGAGCCAAATCCAGTATTGATCGTGCCCATAGAATCCGAGATAAGAATGTGCCCCCTGGCGGTGGAAGGAGGAACTATAATATGAAAGGCAATCGAAAGCAAAATCAAATGAGCCAAAACACATTGTGATCAGGCTCATAGAACCCGAGATAAAATGTGCCGTCTGGTGGTGGAAAGTGGAAATAAAATCTGTAAGCCTATCGAAAATCTAGTATTGAATGAGCCAAACCCTGTTGTGATTGATCCCGTAGAATCCGAAAAATTAAATCCCCCCCCCCCTCCCTGGATATTAATATTCTGAAATAGTGGTAAACAAGGGCTGAAGAGATGAAAATTAAAATGCCAATCTCCCCTTCTAAGATCTGTGGATTCAAGATAAGATAAAAGCACAATAAATTTATTTTCCCATAAAATATCTGATTTTTGATAATGTAAAAATGTATCTATAGATTTTTTCTATTTTTCGAATTTCTCAAATAAAATATTATTTTGCGTATATATACCAATTTTCAAATCCGTATCTTATATAGTTTTAAAAATTAGTATATACCCTAAAATTTCTGACTGGAATCTTTACCTGGTAAACCCTGCATTGTGGAAACCTTATTCCTGTCTCGCTGAAACGTCTACACCGGATTTGATTTATTAATTTTCCGGTTAGCGTCATTTTTAGAAAAAAATATTGCATTTTTGCAATGTTTAAATTTTTAATTAATATCTCGGCTAATTATCAAAATATTAAAATACTGATTCTTTGGTACATCAGGGCATGCTTTGTACTACCTCAGCGAAATTTTAAGATTTTAAGTGCTTTGGACTATTCTCACCGAAATTTTGAGATTTCTAGGCGAAATTTTGAGATTTCGTTAGACGTCGCCGACATACATCCAGGCACACGCATACACTCAGAGCGAAACTTTCTTTTATTAGTATAGACATATGCTTTATTTTTCACAGTTAAAAAGCATTAAACATAAAAGTAATATAAGGGATTTTTGCTTCATGCACCACTCTTTCCATCTCCAAGAAAATAAATCCACAATGTACATTGTAAAATACAAAATAATTTTATCATGTTCCGATTTTAGAAAAAAAGGCAAAAATTCCAAAGCTAATACGACAAAAAATCTGTAACTTATTACCATTTTCCCACTAACCATGTGTCATATTTCATTTTCGTGTATATTTGCAACGAAGAATAATTACTGTAACAATATTTATTAATAAAAATGTAAGTTTTGACATAATTTTGACATAGTTGAAAAGTGTTTATGAATTTGGTTCGTCCATTTGTCCGTTCTCTAACTTGCTTAAATATGCTCGACCAGCAATTTTTAAATGTTAATGATGTTCACTATGAAATGACGCTATTGTAAATGGAGTACGTAGCATTTAAAGTTTGTTTGCACAAAATAATTCCGATACATTATTGTCTATGTGAAAAATCGATTGTGGAGCATTTTATTTAAATTGATTATTTAGATAGCTCATTTCATTGTATGAAAACTAGGGGGGCTCGGCCCCCTGCATAACTACGCTCTCTAACCCCACGCGAAATCGCTTCGCGATACCGATTGGTATCGCGCAGGAATCCCCATTTTGGCACAAATGTCATATACACACCACGTTGGCGTGATTTGTTTCACCCGCCAATTTGGCAAAAACTGTGTTTTTGAATATTACTTACCAATAGAATGCAATATTAGCACGTCATTTTTTATTTCAAAATAAAAATAAAATAACGTAATAAATGTAATAGCTTCTATCATTAAAATCTAATTAAAATCTAGAAAAATGCTTAAGTGATGCTAAAATAAAACAACAAAAGGCTTATAAAAACCTTTTTAATGATCCAACATACGTTTCAACGCTCATTACGGCGTCATTTTCAAGAAAATATAATAATAAACAAAGTATTCTTGTAAATTTTGAAAAATAACCTTGAAAAACACGAATCACGAGATCCAAATATGTAAAACAAAAGAAAAGCAGGTGCTTGAAGTAGCCAACTGTAATCGTGAAAATTATATTTCATTATTGCTTTTTAAAACGGAAAAGAACTTCGTGCCATCTTTTAGGCAATTCAAATGAGGCGGACTCATTGCAAATTTTTATGTTACGCGTGTATATTTCTATGGATTCGCGGATAATGGATGGGAAGTAGACTCTTGATGGGTAAATTATTTTGCTATTTTTAAAATCAATTTCTATTGCTTCGGTTCTATGTAGTCGTGCCAGTACTGTAGTACTCCTGTCATATTTGATATCTGCTATGTGTTCTTTTAATCTTGTTTAAAACTTTCTGGTGGTCATTCCTATATAATGTTGTAACGTTCCATCCGCTCTGGTGAATGGGATTTCGTAAACACCTGATAGTTGATCTGCTTCTATTGGGTCTATTTTCTTACAAACAACATTCACTTTCATTCATTCAATTTTTTATCATTTAAAAGAAGGAAATGAAAATGAATAAATCATAGTTTGATATAAATAAATATTGATATACATAATAAAAATAACTTATATAATTAAAAAATAAATAAATAAATAAACAACTATTTACATAACAAAGTTTTAGCCAAATTGGCGGCGGAAAAAATCGCGCCAACGTGGTGCGTATATGACATTTGTGCTCCTATTTTCTAGAAGAAAAGAAAAGAAAAAAAAGCCGGGAAGATCTACGCATATTTTCATTGGTCCATTTACAAATCGTTTGGCACATTTCCAAATCGTAATTTTTTTTTTCAATATAGAGGGAAATGAAATTACTTAATAATTTTCTTTTATGATGTGTTGGAAAATGTTTCATAATATTATGACTGACAGTATGATTTTTCTTTCTTGTTGTAATAAAAATCGGTTGACAACAAATTGTAATAAATGTCACAGGTTGATAACTCCATTTTGTCTGAGACTGACTCTGTTTACTGATTAAACAAGTTTATGTTAAGAAAATGATTCAATGAATTTTTCATCATGTACTTTTTTTCGGCATGCGGTTTCCTATGAGATGTAAGATGAAAAATGTCCAGACTGGGATTCGAACCAAGGACATCTTGCCTGAAGTTGCCAATGCTCTGCCAGCTGAGATATCTCGGACGAATCTGAGGACCTAATTTACCCAGCTAACCTTATTGATCATAGTGTGTTGGATTGATGTTCATCAACATATTTCATTCCGATGGGATTAAAATAATCCCCGAATATAATGGAGTGATCGGTCTCGATTGGCAGCTATTATAAGACGATTACCCGTGAGAAAAGAAATTCTTTGTTCATTTCAAGTAAAAGTGAAAGACTTTCATGCTTTGTATGGCCTTGCTAAATGTGTGTGAATTTTATCTATAAGAAGATTATCTGAAGGAGTTTAAATTGGGTCAGGAAGGTATTCATATGAATGGCATGATTAAAAAATGTATTTCGAAGAACCGTTGATACAAAGAAGTAGGAGAATGGAAGAACGGGGTATCAATCAAGGAGAATCAGTGGATTATGCACAGAGGAAGAGGATAGAGTTTTTCGCCATGAAGAGGGCAGTCTGATTTTTGAGTTTTGCAGAGTCGGGCCTTGTTTTTTTTTGGGGGGGGGGGGTCCTGAGATGTACAAAAATGTCTTGTAAATATCATCTAAATTTTCACTATCGTGTTATTTTTTACAATTGTGGTCTTAAAATAAAACTTTTTGTTTAATACGAAGTGATGTATTTAATTATATGTATGCGACCACGATACCTCAATAGCAGCTGGTCTGATATCTGAATCAGCTCAACAGAATAAATCGCATGTAATGGAACACCAGAAAACATTGGATGCGTAATTACACTAGATTAATTTTAACCCAATTATTCTAATTAGTAAATAAATCATATGAGATAAAATTTTCCAACTGGGCGTAAACTATCCTGGCCAGAATACGAACCAGGTACCTCTTGGCTGATGTTGGAGTTCAAAATTACCCGCTATTTTTTCTGTTGAGCCGATTCAGATATCAGACCAGATGCTATGATATAAAAGATTATCTGGGTGAATTATGTTCTTCATATTCGTCCGGGATAGCTCAGTTGGCAGAGAACTGGGAGCTTGAGCCAAGAGATCCACTGTTCAAATCCTAGTGTGGACATTTTTTGCCCAGTTAGAAAATTATATATCATATGATTTATTTACTTATTAGGATAATTGTGTTAAAATTAATCTAATGTTGTTTCCTCTTTTTTTTTTTGTTTTTTCATGTAATTCACGAGCAATTACACAGTTTCAAATCCTTCTGACTTTTCAGTACCTCTCATACGGAATAAAAATTATCGTCTTATTTTATGAGAGAAATTTGTGATTAAATAAGGCGAAGATTTTTATTCGGAAATATTAATACCCGAAAATCGCGCAGATTGGCAGCTATGAATTAAGATAAACGACAATAGTTTCATAACAAATTAAAAAGTAACGTACAGCAACTTTTAAACATGTAGAACTTGAAATAAATTTTAATTTTATTCTTTGCCGTTAATACTTTATGATTACCTTACGTGTTTCATCATTCAATGTATTAAAAATTATGAATAAGATTATTGTTTGTACATTCATAGAAATCGAAAAATACATGTTTTTATAAAGATTTACCGTCTATTGCAATCTTTTATTTTCACAGTAAAATAATGCGAATATTTGAAACAGCTCTGAGATCTGGAAATATATTTTTTTTTAAGTCAAAAGATACAGTTTATTTTTTCTTTCTTTATGGTAAAACAATGTTCTTTATATAGAAAATGAGCTTAAAAAGATTGCATATCACAAATCAGATTACATTCTCATATATATTTTCTATTTCTTGCCGGAAATATTTCGGTTTATAAGTAAGGTTTAAGGATTTTTGAATCTCTAAAGAGATCTCGCTCTGAATCACTTTAAATTCTATTTTTGAGGAAATTGATGTTATTTCCTTACTTTGTTAAAGAAATTAGATTCCGATATAAGAAAAGGAGTTTAATTTTAATAAAATTTTATAACATAGTGAAAAAAAATTTCTTAATTCGGTTTGTCTGTCCATATATCCATGCTCTAACACTCGTAAATATAATCAAAATTGCCACAAAAATTTATGTTTTCAGGTTTACTATCAAATATTCGGTTCTGAAAATGAAGTGCGTAGCATTTATACTTCGTTTGAAGGGACACACAAAAGACATCTGGGTACTTCACCATTATCCTGCCAACCACTTTCTATGAGAAAATCTATCGCATAGTTATTCGCCAAACTGTAGCGCCCAGTAAACAAATAGAAAAATGTTGCCATTGGAATCTAAGAGGAAAAAAAAGAAAGAAATTAAGAAAAGCCCCATTCACTCAAGTATCAGTAACTTTAAACAATAAAATTTACAAAATATTAATGAAAACAGAAACAAAATTAATCTTGGATATTGATTTATTTACATTATTTTTCTTAACCAATGGACCCGTGCGTACATTTCGCACTGCAGTCTAATATTGTTTAGCAATAGCTAATATTTTTTTAGATGCAGTTTAAACTTCTAAGGAAATATAAGGATGAAAATATTTGCAGACAACATTAGCCAATCCAGAATATCATTTATTCCGTCAAAGTTGCATTAAAAACTGATCCAAGATAGCAAAAGCACGCGCGAAAAAATAAAAAAATAAAAATCGTATTTTAACTGCTTTAGACGATGACGTCATTCGCTTCATGAAAAACTTGGGACAAATAAAAATATATTAAATACATATAAAATACAGTTTAATATAACAAAGCATACCTTTTATTCTACACACGAATTGCTAGTGCTGCGATCGATCGATGGCGCTTTTTTCTTCTAAACATTAAAATTTGCTTTTCAACCCTAAATATAAAATAAACTCGTGCGCAGGCATCGCATTCTATCTTTGTTATAGTATTTAAATTTTTATAATCATTGTTGAACATGATATAATGCGATATTTTATTTTTGTGGCAACATTAACTTATAAAAAAACATTTTGTTTCATTTATGAAAACAATGCCAATTTAATTTTTTATTATCAGCAATTTTTAATCGAAAACCATGTTAGAAAGAAATGCGATAAATGTTTGTGACGTCACACAGTCGGGCAAAATCACGAAAAGCTGGACAAAAGTCGAAAAATAGAGTCACTATTTCGAGAATTTTGATTATACAGTTGGCTAGAATAATCTTTGGAGGATCAGAATCTGTATTTAGAAAAAGGTTTTCGCATTTCCCAGACAGCATGCATCATTTCAAAAGTGACGCTTGGGAGAGTATCATCTGAGGTGAACAAAGAGAGCAAAACAGCGGTTCCTCTAAATACGTGCTACATTTTTCCATATCATCCAATTTTAATTCTGAAAAATGGATTCACCCGATGATGGTGTGTAAATTATTAACATACATTAGAAATAGTATATTAAGCGCATAAAAATTAATAGTGTCATGATTATGTTTGATTAAAATGTGCTTTAAAAAATTTTTTTTTTTTTGTTTTCAAACATCAGAAAGTTTATAAGTTCCACAGTGATCCGCGTCCAAATTTAAGGAGATAATGTCCTGAACTATTATCTAATAAATATTAAAAAAAACAGCTGCCAAAAACTGCCATTTTACAATTCGTGCTGGTTTTTACAACAACAAGTAGAAATGTCACTGTTTACTTACCCATCATACGTAGTATAGGGTAAGTGTTGTAACCGTTTTAAAAATCGAAAAAAAATGACGGATTTACACGTTTCAGACACTGGAGATTCCGAAAAATATATTTTAAGAAAAAAACATTGCCGTCCGTCTGTGTGTCTGTGTGTGTGTGTGTCTGTATGTCTGTGTGTCTGTGTTTCTGTGTGACTGTAAACGAACAAATTGAGATAGAGACCTGAAATTTGGTATGTACTTCGTATGTAATAATGGGAAGAAGATTATTGAATTTCAGTAATCTCGATTATCCGGAGCTATTTTTTTCGGACTCTCGAAATATTCGTTCTGATAAAAGGTATATAAAATTTTTCGAAATTGTTTATTTTAAGAAGTGAATATAAAAGACAATAAAAAAAAAACATAAATTTTGCATAAGGAATAAAGTTGATCGGATTATTAGTTGCCGAAATATTTGTAATCCTGTTTTCACACTTTTCGATTTTTCATGACCCTGTATTTCATCCAAATTTCAACTCAAAGACATATTTCAACTGGAAATGAGACACTTAATCCGACGCATTATCATTTTTCGAGTTATAAGGTTTTACGCCATTCAGTAATAGAGCATTTAAAGTTTAAGACGTCATCAAGCCACGATTTTATTCGAATTGCGATACATTTGATAAGTAGTTTACACATGTTTTATTTTCATATTTTATATTATGCATATCCATGATGGGTAAGTATTATACGGTGGCCACCAATGACTAGTTTTTAGTCGCTTCAAAAATTCTGAAATTGTAAAAGAGTAGTGCATGTGTTAGAAGATACATTTATTGTCAGAGTTTCTGTAGTCTACCTACAAAGCTGAGTGCCAGCAGTTCTTTGTACAAAGTTATTTTTCCGAAAATAGCAGCGTTTTTGTTTTATTGACGTGTATAATTATATTCAAAACTAGCAAGCTACGCCCGCTGCGCTGGTCGGTTTCTACAAATGAACCTTGATTCAAACGAAATATATCGTTTAATTTGACCTTGTATTTGAAAGAAATCTGGAATATCCTTCCACATTACTGAAAAATGACGCCATTGCGCTATTATATTTTCTGATATGCAGTCAAAATTTTACCTGTTATAGACCAACTCTTTTATTTGGTCATTTACAGTTAGGGTTTGGTAAAGAAAGATAAAACTATATGCAATATACTAAAACCATCACTAAAAACTATCGAACTAACAATGCAAACAAATTAACTAACAAAATCCATCCAGCAGAAGTTTTTATAAAGGCTAATCTTTGATAATCGGGTTCATCTGATAATAGAACTTTTCCATATATTTCTAAAACTAACATAGAACGATATGAAATATACTAAAACCATCCTTAAAAAATATCTACTTAACAATGCAAGTCGAAAAAAATACGCCCAGTAAAATCTTTCAAAAAGGCTAATCTTTCTATCATAATTCTATAACTAATGCACGTAGAACGTTGTGTTATATACTAAAACCTTCCCTGAAAAATTATCTATCGAACAGTATACGTTTCATCAAAATCCATTCAGCGGAACTCGAGTTATAAAGGAACGGAAAGAAATTTCCGTTTGTGTTTTATATATATAGTAGACAAGAGTTTTGAAGAAAAAAAAGAGGGTTTAATAAAGTGTGATACAGTGATTCTCAGGCTCAAACTAAAAATTTTATTTTTTTACAAAATTAAAAATTAAAAAAAAAATGCTACTTGAAAAACAAGGTTTTAGTCTAAATTTCTTAAAATGTTTTACAACCCTTTGAAAATCAGTTTGAAACGGGAATGAGTTGTTATTGATAAGAATATAAAGAGAAATATTCTGTGTGATTCTTAAGCTTAATGGTCGATATTACTAATATAAAGAAACCGTGAGCTATCCCTTATCTATCATCGTTTTTAATTTGACGTTCTTTTCCAGAATTGCCGGGAAAAGGTGTTCATGTCTTTCTGCCGCAGTTGTACAATGATATTTTAAAAGAATAAGAATTTTGTGTTTTGTCAGATTTCTGCCAGTGGTTGGGTATAATTAAAAAAGTTGCCAATTTAAACCGATTTTCAGGGACATGAAAATCACGAAACGTTTTCATGAGGGAATGTTTACAATTAATACTATTTTTACATAAGAAGAGATTTTTAAATGAGAAAATTATTCTTGAAACAATTTTAAAATGTTATTAACAATTTTAAGCATGCTTTTGGTATCTATACTAATTCGCCATTTTTGCTTTTAATTTTAACTTTTGAATCGTAATTAGCATTCTTCAAAGCACCAGTATACGAAATTTCATACAAATTGAATAGCTTTCAAACCATTTAAATTTTTAGTCCGCCATATTGGATCTCCCATTTTGTTTTGTTTTTAATTTTAACTTAGGAATCGTAATCAGCATCCTGAAAAACACCTGTGTACGAAGTTTCGTCTAATTTGAATAACATTTTCATATTTGTGCGTTTCGGGATTTTGCCCCATTGTGTGTCAGTTGAAATTGATCTGTTGTACGTAACTATGCATCGCAACATTTTTATAATGCCTTTTTCTCTTTAAATATCATGATGTAAAAGACGTAATTTTTATTAATGAAATAACTAATATATCTTTAAAATATCATTAAAAATACATTAAAAGTCGAATTAAAAAAAAGTTGATGAGATAACAAGCCCGTGTAACGCATTTGACGTCAAGCGCGTCAAAAGCCCTTCAATGCAAATAATTTTACGTCACGCATTTTTGGCGTTAAATCCTGTAGTTTGAAGATAGTTTTTTTTCCTAACGGAAAGTGGTCGACGGGATAAAGGAAAAATACCGAAATCTGTCACATTATGTTCCATGAAAAATTTGTGGTTACCTTTTTTGATGTTACGATATTGCAGTCATAATTAGATTGATGTGCGTCACAATGGTAAACCTTTCTTAGGAGTATATAAATACTTGCATTTTTAGTTCGTTTAGTAGAAGACACCAAAAATTACATTATATTATGATCTATGAGGAAAAATAGTTTGTGGTGATATTATGCTATAAAAATAATGAAAGTGTTTATAGTTAATTGTTATAAGTGTTTATAGTTAATTATTATAAATAAAAAGGAAAACTGCCCAGTTAAACTGAGGGCATTGAGCTCACAGGCTATTCACACTAATTGTATATTATACTCTTATTTCAAAGAATTTGAAATATGCCCCTCGAAAAATAAAGAAATCAACAGTATATTAAGAGGGGTGTGATCCCACCGTTACCCCCCTCATAGTTAAATAATGACCCCTTAAACTAATCAGGGAAGTCTGTAATTACAATGAATATATATACAAAATTTGAAGAAAATCGGATAATTCTGCATGAAAAACCCATTTATCTAATTTAAGGGGGGATTAGCCCCCCCTTTCCCCCTTTATACTTAACCAATGAACCCCCAAAACTATTCAGAGAAGCGCATTATCACAATGAACCTATATACAAAATTTGAAGAAAGTCGGATAATTCTGCATGAAAAACTCATTTATCAAAATTAGGGGGGTTATCCCCCCCTTTCCCCCTTTATACTTAACCAATGAACCCCTAAAACTATTGACAGAAGCGCATTATCAAAATGAACCTATATACAAAATTTGAAGAAAATCGGATAATTCTGCATGAAAAACTCATTTATCTAAATTAGGGGGAGGGTTATCCCCCCTTTCCCCCTTTATACTTAACCAATGAACCCCCAAAACTATTGACAGAAGCGCATTATCAAAATGAACCTATATACAAAATTTGAAGAAAATCGGATAATTCTGCATGAAAAACTCATTTATCTAAATTAGGGGGAGGGTTATCCCCCCTTTCCCCCTTTATACTTAACCAATGAACCCCCAAAACTATTGACAGAAGCGCATTATCAAAATGAACCTATATACAAAATTTGAAGAAAATGGGATAATTCTGCATGAAAAACCCATTTATCTAAATTAAGGGGGGATTAGCCCCCCTTTCCCCCTTTATACTTAACCAATGAACCCCCAAAACTATTGACAGAAGCGCATTATCAAAATGAACCTATATACAAAATTTGAAGAAAATGGGATAATTCTGCATGAAAAACCCATTTATCTAAATTAAGGGGGGATTAGCCCCCCTTTCCCCCTTTATACTTTACCAATGAACCCCCAAAACTATTCAGAGAAGCGCATCATCAAAATGAACCTATATACAAAATTTGAAGAAAATCGGATAATTCTGCATGAAAAATTCATTTATCTAAATTAAGGGGATTAGCCCCCCTCCTTTCCCCCTTTATACTTAACCAATAAACCCCCAAAACTATTCAGAGAAGCGCATCATCACAATGAACCTATATACAAAATTTGAAGAAAATCGGATAATTCTGCATGAAAAAGTCATTTATCTAAATTAGGGGGGGGTATCCCCCCTTTCCCCTTTTATACTTAACCAATGAACCCCCAAAACTATTGGCAGAAGCGCATTATCAAAATGAACCTATATACAAAGTTGGAAGAAAATGGGATAATTCTGCATGAAAAACCCATTTATCTAAATTATGGGGGGTCATACACCATTTCCCCCCTTTATGCTTAACCAATGAACCTCCAAAACTAATCAGGGAAGCGCCTTATCACAAGGAACCTATAAACAAAATTTAAAGTAAAACGGTTAGTTATATCAAGAGTTATCGCGTTACGCACATACATACATACATACATACATACGTACATACAGAACCGGCGGTCACATAAGCTCTCAGGCTTTGATAGCCTGTGTGCTAAAAAGTTTAGATGCACCTTCTTTCATAAAGTTTAAATATTTAATATCTTGAGGAATTATATTCTTGTTGCATATGTTATGTGCTGCTTCTGCGCTTGTGCAACAATTTATCATTATATATATTTGAATTATGTATATATATATATATATATATATATATCGAATCATATTTGTATATGCAAACACATACTTTATTTCTCCTGGAACTTGCTTGTGTCAATCTATTTCCTGTATTCGGGTTTCCTGAAATTGGAACTTTCGAATTTATTACAAAGCCGGTGTCCTCTTGTATCAAGACTCTTATTAAAAGTGCCGATTCTGGAATCCTCCAATAACTGTTTGATAAATTGAAAGCAGTTATTTTAGTATGAACTGAAATTCTAGATCTATTTATTTTTAAAGAGGACTTTAAATATTGTCCATATAAATATAAAAAATTCACAGATATTTAGAAAAGATTTGTTTTGCATTGTTTTATTGCATTTCATTTTAAAGGTTCGTTTTGTAGAATGTTTTACGATTCATAGTAATAATTAAATTTTACGACAGAAAAATGTTTCTTTCTAAAATAATGAAAGATAATGCGAAGAAACTAAAACGTGGACGCTAAATGTCAATGTTTAATTTTGAGATTTTTTTTAATACTGCATTTCTAAATTTTTAAAATTCTTACAAGTGCAATTTCGTATTAGTTTTTCTTTTTACCAGGATTTACTACTTTTTGTACTTTCTCCAATACTAACACACAGAATACAACTGATTTATTAAGACAAAACTTATTATAAATATTTTTAATTTCTTTATCAATCAGTTTTTTAATCAATAAATCTTTAAAAACTAAAATTAATTAGATTTGGGAGTAAGTTTTGATGCAAGTGGCACTTGAAGTGAAGTGATATTTCTTTCAACAGGAATTTAGTTCTTGTAGATCTACATTCGAAACTTTATGTTTACACGCAAATGCATATTGATCGCAATTTAATTGCACATTGCGCATAACGTTTCACAGATTATGACATTTCCTAATTATTTAATGGAATATTTATATTTAACGATATTGGGTCTCGTTTCTCTTTTCATAACCATCCCTTTTCGACTACGCATTCAATCTATATTATAAAGGGCAAACATGTCCGTGCGTAACGCTGACGTCATTTGGGCAAATGGCAATACTTGACGATGAAATTTTGGTTTTCGATTTTTGCTACTGTAATTATTTTAATCTCTATACATCGCACATATTTAATTTTTACACCGTTATATAGGGAAAAAAAAATCTACTTTCAAATGAAATTTGTTTGAAAACTGTATCGCCATTTACTCATTTATTATAGCATTTAAATTAAATTTCATGTATGATTTTTTTATCAATCTCCATCACTTGCAGACGATTACAAAATATTAATCCGTTTGCTCTTTAAACAATATGAAAAGTTCAGCATTTGTTTCCAGCTGATATTCAATAACGAAATTAAAACTCCATTAAGCAATCAATAAAATAGTTAAAAAAAACACAAATTTAAAAGACATGTAATTTAAATAAGCGCCTAAAACTGCGGAAATCATCAGAGATAAAAAAATAATAATAATAAAAATGTGTAAATAACGAAATCTTTAGTGATTTCTTCGACTATTAACTTCTGGCACGTGGCCAATACGAAATTATCGATTTTAATACATTTCAAAATTTTATTTGAATATATAATTGACATATTTCATATAAAAATGCTGTTTCTTTGTAAAAATTATAGCTTAACTTGTAATTATTGTAGCTAGCGCCAGATAGTAATATTTTTCCCTCCCTAGGCTAAGGGATTCGTCCTGGCCATTAGCCAAAAGCTGGTCCCTAGGGTGGGCGCTGTCTGTCTGTTTGGTGTTAGGGGAAATCTTAAAAAAAATTATTAAATGCAAAAAATCTATTAGAGATTTCAATTAAAAAAAAATGAATGTTTTTCATATGTATTCTCTATCTCGGGAACCCCGGTTTGGATACCCTAGTTTATAATAATGGGGACATTTTGTTTAAATTTCAGTGAGTGTATCCATCTGTATATTTAAATCGAATAATTGAGCCCAGTGGTTAACATACTGGAAAACAAATGAGGAGCGTGGGGCAATGTTCGTCGATACCATACCAATGCTTTCTTGTCGAAGTGACTGTACAATGTTTTTAGGGATTTCCTTGTACGAGAACGATGAATCGGTTAACTTTCCTTTCAAAAGATTTTCCTAGAGGCTTTCTCTCTACTGCAATATGGCCCAAACTGGACGATTCCTATGAAAATCTATTTATCCCCATTCACCCATCAATCCAAAAGTCACATTTCTGCATAGCGACATGAGAATTGAGAAGTACTGCGTCTAATGATGTGTTTTCTCATGACAGTTTTGTATTGTTTACAATGCAACATAGAAGTTTCTCATCAAAATTATTTTGAGAAAACAAGTCATACGAAAAATAATGTACTTTCAAATGCAGTTGTTTTTTTACATTGGATCATAATTTACAGAGAGATTATACCCACCTCTATATTTAATCCCAATCACTGAGCCCAGTGGTTAACATTCTGAGCAACAAATAAGGAGCGTGAGACAATGTTCGCCTATTCCATACAAGTGCTTGTTTGTCTGTGTGACTGATTGTACAATGTTTTCGAGTTTTCCTTGTACGAGAACGATGAATCGGTTAACTTTCCTTTCAAAAGATTTTCCTGGAAGCTTTCTCTCTACTGCAATATGGCCCAAACTGGAAGATTCTTATGAAAATCCATTTATCCCCATCCACCCATTAATACCATATTTACATTTCTGCATGGCGACATGAGTATTGAGCGACAAGAGTATTGAGATGCACTGTGTATAGTGACGTTTTTTCTCATCACAAATGTTTTATATTGTTTAAATGCAACAGAGCAGTTTCTCTTCAAAATTATTTTGAGAAAACAGGTCATTCGAAAAAAAAAGTACTTTCAAATACAGTTGATTTGTTTTTAAATTGGATCATAATTTACAGAGAGATTATACCTTCCTCTATATTTAATCCCAATCACTGAGCCCAGTGGTTAACCAGTGGTGCTGGGTAACAAATGAGCGTGGAACAATATTCGCCTATTCCATACAAGTGCTTTTTAGGTGCGTTCGTAATTATATAAATACGTAGCACCTATAGTCGTCGCTTGGTCCGTCCGTCTGTCTGTCTGTCTGTCTGTCCGTCTGTCTGTCCGTCCGTCTGTCTGTCTGTCCGCATATAACAACGCAAAAACTACCCAACCAAATGGTTTGCAATTTAAAATATATTATCTTTGCAGAATTTTGTCGAGACATTTCAAATTTTATTAAAATCGAATCAAAACTTTAGGAGATATTAATAAAAATATTTATTAAGAAATTCGATTTTTTTTTTAAATCGGTGCTTTTTTGTTATAGGAGCTTCCGATGGATGTTAAATCGTCAAGCGACAGAGATACTTATTTTATGACAGAAATTAATCTGCAGACGATATAATTCATTTCACAGAATTAAAAATCATCAAGATCTGAATATTTATATAACTAGCTGATACATATATATCTGAATATTTATATAACTAGTAAAGATATTTGTATGAACAGTGTCATAAAATATATACTTAACTAGCTCTTTAACCCGTTCTACGCACGGGATATCATGAATTTAATTCTAAAACGTGCGTACGAACGCACCTCGTTTGTAACGTTTGACGTACAATTTCCAACTTGTTTGTTGTTGTGACTGTACAATGTTTTCGAGTTTTCCTTGTACAAAAACGACGAATCAGGTAGCATTTCTTTCAACAGACTTTCCTAAAGGCATTTTCTCCACAGCAAGATGGCCCAAACTGGCCAGTTCTTATAAAAATTTATCAATCTATCCATCCATCCATCAATCCCAAACTTACATTTCTGCATGGCGACATGAGAATTGAGAAGTACTGCATGAATGATGCGTTTTCTCATGACAGTTTTGTATTGTTTCTAATGCAAGATAGAAGTTTCTCATCAAAATTATTTTGAAAAAAAAAGTCATTCGGAAAAAATGTACTTTCAAATACAGTTTCTTTAAAAAATTTATTATAAGTTTAGATAGTTTAAGGCTTTTAAAATAATTATCAAGCATGAATTTTGTACATTTTTGTTAATCCCAATCACTGAGTCCATGTAGTTAACATGCTGGGCAACAAATGCGGAGCGTGGGGCAATGTTTGCCTATTCCATACAAGTGCTTTCTTGTCGGTGTGACTGTAGAGTGTTTTTGAGTTTTCCTTGTACGAGAACGACGAATCAGGTAACATTCCTTTCAACAGACTTTCCTAAAGGCATTCTCCCTATAGCAACATGGCCCAAACTGACCAGTTCTTATCAAAATCTATCGATCCATCCATCCATCCATCAATCCCAAACTTACATTTCTGCATGGCGACATGAGAATTGAGAAGTACTGCGTCTAATGATGTTTTTTTTTTTTTTTTTTTTTTTTTTTTTTTCTCATGACAGTTTTGTATTGTTTTCAATGAAACATGGAAGTTTCTCTTCAAAATTATTTTGAAAAAAAAATGTCATTCAAAAAATAAATGTACTTTTAAATGCTGTTTTTTTGAAAATTTGATTATAAGTTAAAGAAAATTTAAGGTTATTAAAATAATTATCAAGCATGAATTTTGTAAATTTTTGGTAACCGTCTACAGACAAATGATTAAAGATTAACCAGTTTTCTCTTAAAAATTATAAATTAATTATAATTTGCTATCGGCAAACATTTCATAATACTTCCAAAATTTTCATAAGTAAATAAATAAATAATTATTTACTTAAAAGAGAAGTTTTATAGCTGTGTAATCAAACAGACATGTATAAACACTGGAATAATCATAATAAAAACGGCTGCTGTAAATGATGAAATATTTGGTTGTCAACTTTAAACATGCAGCTGGTACGAAAGTACCGTTTTTAATAAATTTGATGCTGTAGGCAATCTAAAAAAATATTAAATTTCAAAAATGCAGTTTTTAATTAAAAATGATTATATATGCGTGAACATACAATTAACATAAAATGAACATACTGACATTCTGTATATTGGGCAGTTTTTTCTGTATCCTATGAAACACGAGCCGGATCCCCTGGTATCTATAAACGATAAACCATGCGTCACGCAAAAAACCATGCGTCAAGCAGAGATTATGTGCACACTATAACATTATAACACTATACACTATACACTATACACTATAACATTATACATTATAACACTTCCAAAATACTTTTACGAATCTTTACCGTTTAATAATACGATGAAAAATGATGTCCATGTAAACAAGGTCAAGGTCAAACCAGGCAGGGAGGCCTACCTTTCGGCTTAAGCTCATCTAGCCCCATCCAGTAGGTTTGTCACCTAATTATACTGAGCATTACTGAATTACACTTTGTGATATTGAGCAATAATTATACTATGTAAAGCTGAAATACAAATTCTGAAAATACAATTTACCAATCCTATTGAGCAGTACTAAATACTACTATGTGATACTGAGCAATAATACTGTAAGATGCTGAAGTAAATAATAATAATGGATAAGCTAAGTACTAAATGAACAATAATGAATGAATAATAATGCTAGAGTAAAAAGCGATAAAATATGCTAAAAGTACTAAATAACACTGTATGATGTCTTTTAAAAAACGCATAACACATTTAAGAACACAATTTCAGGAATTACCAACAATATTCATAAAAATATCCGAATTCATTTGTTCAGCGTTGTATATGGTCTATAGATTTGTATATATACTACATAGAATGGCAACAATTTATTTCAGTTAGGAAACGTATATCACAGTTGAAAATTCACCTTCGGCAATTTCCGTCAATACACGGAAATGTAATCGAGATGTATTGTGCTTCTCTATGTTTGATCAATAAAATTTATACGTACCAAGATATAGGTAAAAAATTAGTTAAATTTAAAACGCATATCGCAACTTAAAACACACTTCTAACAAGTATTGCTAACAGACAGTACTTTAAAAGAATTATTTTGTGTGTCCCTGTAAATGAACAAAGAATACTATACACACAATATTCTATTGTAAGGCTCTTCTAACGCATCTCAGTGATATACTATATCAATTTCAATATGTTTGATATAGTGTAATGTTAAAAAATAGATAAAATGCTTAAGTGACACAAAGAGGAACACAAAAGGCTTATAAAAAACTTTGAATGATCGACATATATTTCAGCGCTTGTATAAGGCTGCCAGAGCATATAGAACACTACAATATTAAATAGGTATGACCTAAAAGAAGATTAAAAGAGCATATGGCAGATATCAAATATGACAGCACTGGCAAGACTCCGAGACTTTAAAATATGATTTTACAAGTAGTAAATTAACTTATCCATCAAGACTTTATTTCCCATCTATTATCCGTGAATCAATAAAAATCTATATGCGTAACGTGAACATTTGCAGTGAATCCGCCTCATTTGAATTACCTAAAATTTGTCACGAGGTACTTTTCAGTTTTCAAAAAGCAAGAAGGAAATATTAATTTTCACGTTTACAGTTGACTATTTCAAGCACCTGCTTTTTTTACATATGTGATCTCGTGATTTATGTTTTCAAGTTTATTTTCAAAAATTTGCGAGAATATTTTTGTGTGTCGTTACATATATGGAAAATGGCGCCGTATATGAGCGCAAAAAGATTTTTCGATCATTAAAAGGTTTTTATAAGTCTTTTTGTGTTCCTCTTTGTTTCACTTAAGCATTTTATCCATATTTGATTTATAATTAGTGATCTTATTATATGATTATGTAGTGTAACGTTATTAAAAGAAACCGCAAACGAGTTTTCTCCAAAGACGTTATGAAACGTAATTCTTTCGAGTGTCCTTGTAAAGGAACTATAAGTGCTACACACTTTATTTTCAATATCGAAAACGCCATAGTAAACCTCAATAAGATATATCAATTGCATGACAATCCGAGAATATTTACCCGAGTTAGAGCATGGATAGGCAGACAGAGACTAACCGAATTTGCAACCACTTTTGGACTATGTTGAAAAGTGTTAAAAATGAAATATCTAAAAATTATCTATGAAAAACCTGCTTAAATAAGATAATGATCTAGTCTTTTCAAATGCCTGGGGTTATTTATTGATATACATAAAAAATTCTACTTTCTTCTTTTTTTTAAAGTGTTTTAATTGGGTTTCAGATTCTATAAAAGAGTGGTTTTGACAGCGAAATATGACTCAGTAAACGTTCGCTATTTTTACTGAGGTAAGTGGAATAAATTTAAATATTTTAGTTCAGAAAAAACAGAAAAAAAAAGTTTCCATTTTCCATTTTTTACACATTCTAGTTTCTTTCGAGCAGTAAAATTTCTTTAAATTACAGTGATTTTCACTTTTAGTTGTCATATAAGTTTATATAAGACATATAAATCTTTATGTTTAAGCAAAATCCGGCAACCACAGACATTTTACTTATATAAATTATACTATGAATTATCGAGAAAGCAGCATGCTTTTATAAGCGTTTTCTTTAAACACTATCGAAACATATTTTATTTAGTTCAGACTAACTGTGTTCACTTCCTTGTTTAAAGTATTTTACCAGAAATTCTAAAATGTCTAATTTTTAATGAAATTCTAATTTTTTATAATGAAATTCTAATTTCTAACACTGATAAATCGTTATTCAAATAGTATAAATAGAAGTAACAATTGATGCAAGAGGTGTAGAAATAAGAACTGAAATAATAATTTTTTTTTCCCCATAGATTTTTGGCACAATTACATTTTCTTATATTTAATACATATTTTTAGTTTGCACGTACATTAGATCAAAAAAGGATTTTCATATGAAAAATATCACTTATTCATTCAAATAATAAAGTTTTTAAATTTATTAAGGAAAGTATTCCTTACGTAGCAGTCGTGTGCAATTGGCTAATAGCCAAAGAAATTGATAAAGATATTTCGCTACTTAAAAAAAAAAAAACTTATGTAAATCGGATTCTTTCCATGTGTAAAGATTTATATCTTTAAAATTTGTATTTATTTATTCATTTTTTTTATAATGAAATTTTAAGTTTAATTCTGAGCATTAGTCGGAAACAAAAACTGAACTATTTACATTGTTTCAAGTGCCAACATGTTAATTTTCTGCAATTGGTGAATTCAATCTGGTGTATTAAAATAATTGTGCATAAAAATTATTTTAAAAATCCTAAAAATTCAATAATCTGAGATACAGTTTACAGATAAATTGTCTTTTAAATTACATTTTATTTTTATTTCTTTGAGATAAAGATGGAAACTGAACGATGTTTAGAAGTTAATACTTTTTCAACCCAAACGAAATCAATTTCCCTGGTCGTTGTCACCGTCAATATGATGTATGCGTTACTCATGTACATGTTTTTACTTTTTAATTTTAGATAAATATGTTTTTCTGAATTTTAATTCCTCTCTGATATCTTGTCCGCTTTTTCCATGTTCCCAGCTTGGCGATAGAGTAATTCTCAGATACTGGCTTCTGACTAGTTTATTACTCAGATGCACAGAGAAAAATGACACTTTCAAATCTGAGTAAAATGATGTTTTCATTTTGTTATTTAACTTTTTGTTTAGAATACCAGAAATACTCGGAATATTGAAATTGGACATATTCAAAACTGAACTCATAGAGGTCAGTTCATACTCATTTTTTAAACACGGACATACTCAAATATGATTAGGGTCAGTTCAAACTCATTTGTGAAACATGGACATACTCAAAAATGAGCACATAGAAGTCAGTTCATACTCATTTTTGAAACATGGACATACTCAAAAATGATTAGGATCAGTTTAAACTCATATTTGAAACATGGACATACTCAAACATGAGCTCATAGAAGTTAGTCTATACTCATTTTTGAAACATGGACATACTCAAATAGGAGCACATGATATTTTATTCTCCAGTGTGTGCATGTTTTCAGAAATGAGTATATACATGTTTCAAACTTAAGTCATTTTGATTCGGAGCCATTTTAACTATGCGACATACTCAGATTTGAGTATTTTTTGCTGAGTTTTGAAAATGTCGTTTTTAGAGATTACTAAGTTACTGTTATCTGAATCTGTTGGTCAACATTCATATTTGTAGAATTTGTATTTTGCTACATACTGCGTAGAAAGTATCAAAAGTAACTGTGTATATATTAAATTCTCACGTTTTAATGAAGTGTTTTTAAACGTTTTATTACATGCTGCATTACAGGATGATTAGAATGGTAACCGCTGAGTAAAAATAGTCTCGAATATCCAACAAACACTTTGTTTTAATATACTATTATTTTTATGCATTGCTAACAAAAGAACAAATTCACCTTTTGTTACAATGGCATGAGTATTTTACAGATGGGGTGGATATTAGTAAGTTTATTCTGATAGCATGGCGTCCTCGATCGACAGACAGACGAATGCATAGGGTTTAATTGCGCAAGGTTTGTACAAGAACATGCTGCGGCGATTTTATACAATGGACATCACTTCGTGTGAATTTTGGTTCTGGTTGTATTTAAAGATGGTCGTAGATGTTGGCGGCATTCCCAACTTCACAATCTTGAAAAACAGCCTCAGAACGACTCTTTTCAACATATATTTTCATTCATATCTCTCAGCTACAGAACAGATTATAATAATAATCTGTAACATTTTAAACATCATATGCAATTTATTGTATGGAGGAGATTTTTTTCACATAATAAAGCAAAATATTACCCCCACATTCAAATAAAACTGCATTGTCCATGTCTCCCTAATTATGATTAACAAAAGATTCATTCCTGTAAATTAAATCATTTAATTAATTATTGCACCAGTCACAAAGTAATTTTTGTTTCATTTAAGAAGTAATGCACTGTAAAAAATGACACATGTTTCTTAATCTACAAAAATATAATATAATCACGAATAAATTTATAATATCAACTCATCCTTGTTAACCATAATTCTGAAAACTGTTTCTTTATCTTTAGAAACCTCAGACATCATTGGCATTTCCAGATTTAAAGACTCATTTATAAAAACAAAATTTATCTTGCTGCCCGTAATTTTCCGAAACGTTTACGAGTAGCTTTTAAATTGTATTAATCAGTTTTCTAACCCCGGAATATAGTTTTTTTCCGATGCTATTAATTATCAAGTAAACATTTTCATGTTGAACAAATATGTTAAACAGACAATTATGGAAAATTAACAGCGTTAACATAACATTATAATTAAGATTATTTCTTTACTCTTTCATGTATAAATTAATTTATGCAGCTGCAAAAGTTTACTTGAGAATGGATGACATTCGAAAAACAGGTATTCCAGGCTGAGGAAACTGATTAATACACTATAAAAACTATTAGGAAACGTTTCTGAAAAATTCGGGCAGCTAAAAATACTTTTCTCTTATAAATAATTCTTTAAATTTTGGAAATGTATTGGTTTCTGAGGATTCAGAAGACAATGGATCACACTATTCGGAATTTCGGATAACTCAGAAGATTATATTATATTTTCTTTCGTGGTTATAGTATATTTTCGTAAAATAAGAAACATTGGTCATTTTTTACAGTGTATGTATTTTCTTTATGGGTCACTTAATAATCAGAGTTCAGTGGTATTTGCTCCTAACAATAGCTCAAAACTACGCTGACTTTAATTCAAATCTATTTCCCTTTTTTTTCCAATGACAAGATATTTATTTGTCTTAATTTTTTTCTAAAAATTCTATAATTTTTAATCAGTAAGGATTAACGAATTCTAATTAATTAGAGAAAATTCTTCAATTTAAAATTGTTAAAAATGTTCTTGTAAGATATCGATTTTCAAGTGTTTTGAATAAATATTATTAGATATTAAAACGTGAATATAAAATTACATGTAACTGGAAATTCTGTTTTTAGTTTAAACATGCTTGAAATTTGTTTAGTATTTTTGATAATTTAAATTAGTTTCGGTGTGTCGGGGATCAAAGTGGAAAATATATTAATATATATATATATATATATATATATGTGTGTGTGTGTGTGTGTGTGTGTGAACTTTTTACGAAGATAATTTAATATTCTACAAGAAAATGGCAGTTTGTTAAAGATGTAGAAGGATTGCAGTCGGTATCAAGAATCATGGCGAGGAGATTAGGCAATGATGAGACACCACAAGAGTTTTTTCAATAAGGAGCAGCCAATTTCCAGATAAATCGTTTATTAATTAACAGGAGCGATAGCAGTAACAGTTCTCACAGTATCAGGTATACTTATAGCCCTCAGGCTTGACGATAGCTCACTACATCATTTAATAGATCTTAAGGTATCTGACTACGTTTAAAACGTGGTTTTCGACCAAAATTAGCAAAACGATTTTATTACGTTTTATTAAAGCCCGACTTATTACCTTTCCAAAACTGTATTTATTTTTATTGTACGATAAATAGAACCGGAGTTGCAGCGGTTTTTAAAATACTCAACAGCTATCACTCAAACCGGAAGTACTGTTTAAAGGTACTAACTGGGACGGGGAAAGTAAAAATATGGCCTTCTAGAAATAAACAAAGACTCAGTACTTGAAAAAAAGAGTATGGCTCATAAAAACATTGAAGTTTAGATGGATATCACTGTGGAAATTCTTGTAGTAAAACATAAAACTAAACTTTAAATGCATTTTTTGGAATATGTAATTTTTGGTGAAAATTCCATACGCAAAACATGATTTCTCAAAAAGTTATTGAATATCACTATGAAAATTAAAGTGCATGTTGATTACACTATTGTGACGGCAATGAACTAAAGCTTTAATTTTAGAATAAATATTTTTTGTTTTATGGATGTTTTCGTGGAATGACATCAATGAATTTTAAGAAAATCAGCATGTAAAAAGGTGCGATAGACTATAAATTTTGAAGCATTTAAAATATCTCTTAGATTTTAGTTCATTGCCTTCACCAATATCATAAGTATGACGTGTAAAAAGAAAATTAAGATACATACAGTAGAATTTTCTGTAGAGTGTTTTGTGTATTGGGTCAAATTTCACTAAATTTTACCACAAAATCCCCCATATACCAAAATTTCATCAATGAATGAAATATTTTTTGCTTTTTTTCACAGTTTCTAGTCATATTCTTAATAAAAATATGATAAAAAAATAATGAAATAGCTTTTTTGGAAAAATTTGCTCCGTACGTAGTCAGGCACCTTAAAGAGCTGTTATGAAATTAGAAGTCAGTTAAACACCAGATAACCATTTGGTCAGCACTTCCAAACACGACAAAAATCTGCTCTCCAAAGGCTTGCAAGTCAGTTTTGTTAACCGCGCGTAGGGTTACTGACAACGACGTAACGAGCGCACGATCCAATGAGTGAGAGGCGAAGTTAAGATAAGTGAATGAGGTGCGAGGGAGAAGATTTAACACGAAAGAATCCCCATCGTAGCTGCGCATTGATTTTGACGTGAAAAATACCCAGCGCGCGAAGCAAAGCATGGAATAATAAAAATGGCTTTTTAAAAACATTCGAAATGACAACACGCGTCTCTCAGAATTTTATAGATTGGGGAGTTGATAAAAGTTGCGAATGAACTTAAAGTTTTAGATTAAGATTTGGAATAAGATAATTATTAATATACGTGTTATTACTTTTAAAAGGACATTAAATAGGAATAAATATTATTAAGAATTAAGGAAATAATGACTATGTCAGAAGTTAGATTAATTTAAAGGAATAATGCGAAATAAATGCGAAGGATATGCGAAGTAAATAAAAATTTTTATACAACATATATATATATATATATATATATATATATATGTTCTTCTAGTCGTAAATTTTTGGTAACTTGTAAATATAATATTTGTGAAATATTAAAATAAATAATGATTTATGACAACCTCTGGTAGAAACTTTTCATAAATAATAAGGTAAAACGGATATATCTGCACATTGTGGTGTCTTTGAATCTTACACAAATTAATGATACTACGTATTCGATAAAAAATATGATAGTATTATAGTGATATCAACGAAAATTTAACGATTTATAAATATGACTTCCAGCTTAAATTATATCATTTTATTGTGATATTTATAAAAAAGCTAATATGTTCTTTACATTATACGGAATTAAAAATCTTTGGAAAAACAAATTAGACACATACAAAAATGTTTTTTTTATATATATAAAATAAAAACAATACGGAAAATTGCTTTTTAAGAACTTTAATAAATTTAATATGATAAATTTACAAGGATTAGAAAAACAATATCAAAGTCATTTTAAAACTGAGAAATGATGAAAGATGTTTTTTTTTTTTTTAAAGTGCTTATGATTCTGTATGCTATGTTTATACAAAAGTTTTCCAGTTACTGATAATATAGTTTTATATTACATATGAAAAACTGAATACAGGAAAAGTTTCTTACACAAAAACAAAAAATCTAACTTGGAATTTGTCTAAATCTAGAAAAGATCGAAACATTCATTTGATGTCTATAAAATCATAATTAAATTTTACAAGTTCATATAATTGTTTTTGTTTTTATGTACCATTAATTTTTTTTTCTATCTTTGTATATAATATTAAATGGCGCAACTGTCCACACTGTAAAAAATAACCAATGTTTCTTATTTTATGAAAATATACTATAACCCCGAACGAAAATATAATATAATCTTCTGAGTTATCCGAAATTCCGAATAGAGTGTTCCATTGTCTTTTGAATCCCCAGAAACCAATACATTTCAAAAATTTAAAGAATTATTTATAAAAACAAAGCATTTTTCGCTGCCCGTATTTTTCAGAAACGTTTCCGAAGGGTTTTTATAGTGTATTAATAAGTGTCCTCGGCCTGGAATACCTGTTTTTTGAATGCTATCTATTCTCAAGTAAACATTTTCATGCTCAAAAAATATGTTTAACAGATAAACATGCAAAGTTAACAGCGTTAACAATGACATTAAAATTAAGATTATTTCTTTACTCTTTCATGAATAATTTAACTTATGCGGGTGAAAACGTTTACTTGAGAATGAATGACATTCGAAAAACAGGTATTCCAGGCAGAGGACACCAATTAATACACTATAAAAACCACGTTCCTGAAAAATACGGGCAGCGAAAAATAATTTGTTTTTATAAATAATTCTTTAAATTTTGGAAATGTATTTGTTTCTAGGGTTTCAAAAGGCAATGGAACAGACTATTCAGAATTTTGGAAAACTCAGAAGACTATATTATATTTTCGTTCCTGGTTATATTATATTTTCATAAAATAAGAAACGTTGGTCATTTTTTACAGTGCAACATATATTAATATAAAATGGAGTTCTGAACTACATAATGAGACGACTCGCAAATCCTACAGCAGGGAAAACGGAAGAACAAGTGGGTAAGTGTGATCGAAGATAACACAAATGGTTTCGTTTAATATTCCTTTCAAAACACTTTATCCTTTCTTTAATAAATCCAAATAAAGTTCATTTAGCAACAACAAATTCATGTTTGTTATAAAGTAAAAATTTACCTGTCTATTTTTCTCGTTTTAAAAAAAAATCTGAACCGTTCTGATAGCGGGCGAAGCCATCTATTATACTCTGTCATAATAATATCTGTCATGTAGACTAAATGCAATATTAAAAGAAAACAATTTCAAAATTAAGCATGTTGTATAGAGACCTACAAAATGTTAAAATATGCCAATATTTCCATTATCGGGTTTTTGACATGATTCAATACGTTCCTCAAACTCGTATGACTTTATAATTACTTGCCGACGTCATATCTACTTGCTTTCTCTGTTACTCCTATCGTTACTCTCTTTGTATTATTCTCAAACATTTCAAAAAGTCCATTAAACTTCCAATAGGACGACAGATTAATTTTCTTTTTTAATTCTCTAATGACTTCATATTAACCTGCTTTATGTACTTACACGTACTGATATTCCTTGTATTATTGAGAAATGTTTGAAAATTTCCGTTTTATTACCAATATGACGTCATATTAAACTTTTTATTTCGCTTTCCTTTTTCACGTGGAAATCTTTCAATAGAAAATTAATTATTGTAAAATGAATTTTATTGTGGATTTTTAATTGTTGGCAACTGCTATAATGAAAAATGTTTAAATTTAATAGGAAAAGACTGTTTTATTTTTGGTTTTTATCTCTCTATATTAAAATAATAATTTTTTTTAAATTTTATCATTTTCAGCTTCATAGTTGTATTTAGCTATAAGTTCACAAAATTTCAACTCTGTAAGTAATATAATTTCTGAGAACCGGCTATTTGACGGACAGACAACTTAGCGGGACGAAGAGGGATTCGTGAGATGAACGAAAACCTTAAAACAAATTTTCAAACTTTCCGTTTTATAGCAATCTTATGTAAAAAAGTTTTTGGAGTTTAGGGTTGTTAGAAGTTTTGAAAGTTGTTAGAATTTTTGGAGTTAGGGCTCTGTTAGAAGTTGTTCAGTACATCTGATTTATGAGAAAGTGGTGCTTTACATTTATAAATAGCCTCAACCGGGAACGAAATGTGCAAATTTAACTTTCTACTGATTCTTGTTCATACTACACACTGTTAAAAATCTGCAGTAGCAAACTGTCTACTCATTCGATTGTTTTTAAAGATAATGGTTACACTGAGAAAAATGACACTTTAAAATCTGAGTAAAATCGATGTTTTCATTTTGTTATGAAATATTTTGTTTCAAATAAGACGAACCAATGCTTTCAATTATGAAATACCAGAAATACTCAGAATATTGAAATATGGACATACTCAAAACTGAGCACATAGAGGTCAGTTCATACTCATTGTTGAAACATGGACATACTCAAAAATGATTAGAATCAGTTCGAACGCATATTTGAAACATGGAAATACTCAAAAATGAGCACATAGAAGTGAGTTCAGACTCATTTTTGAAACATGGACATACTCAAATATGAGCACATGATGTTTTATTCTTAAGTGTATGCATGTTTTCAGAAATGAGTATATACATGCTTCAAACTTGCGTAATTTTGATTCGAAGCCATTTTAACTATGCGACATCCTCAGATTTGAATCTTTTTTGCTCAGTTTTGAAAATGTCGTGTTTAGAGTCTACCATATTATTAAGGGTATCTAACCATATTATTGACTATTATTGTCATAATAAAGTTAAATTACAGTTATAAAACTATTTATTTTAAAAACTGTCGAATGACTGAACAGTTTGCTGCAAATGTTTAACAGAGCAGCGTTGACGTTTGACTTTGTTACTGCGAAAACAAGAGTGAGAAAACTGCATGGGAATCAAACAAGATTATTTCTGATAAATGAAATTGTATTATCTTTGCTTGAACTTATTTCTATCGACAGCAATACACCTTTTAAAAAACACGAATTATTCCTACTGACGATTGCAATATTTACACTAACAGTCATTTGTGTTTTGTTCCCTTTATTCTGGAATACTGGACCATGCGGGGTGTAATTTCTTACTAAATTCATCAACTTTTTACTGAAGATACCATTTTTCTAACTGTAGTTACATCCTATGAAAAATAAAATAACTGCTTAAAATATTTTTTTATTCTCTCAACGATGTCCAATGTCTAATTCCTAAACTGTTAGTCTATATAGTTCTAATTACAAAAATGTTTTAAATGAGGTAAACAATTATTTAAAAAGTCGTTTGGATCAATAAAAATATTTCTTAATAAGTTACAAAATTTAATCTTTATACGGTCACCCGGTTCTACAATTGATATTTAGTAAAAATTTCCTATTACACTAACAACTAAGATAAAAAAAAAGTCACATTCATCTAACACTAATATTGACCCAGTTATGAAACATTGAATTGCCTGACTTAGACCTCTTAAGTGTAGTCAGGAATTACTGCACACACTGCACTAAATTTTCTGCATCTGAACACAGATACGTAGGACAATGCTTCGAGGGATCGTACACAAAATGATTAAAGTATTTGAAAGATTTATTTCACGTGTACATTTCTGCATTGCAGCCGAAAGAAGTCCCTTCTAGCAAGTTACTTCTAGCAAGTCACTTCTAGCAACCGAAATATTAAACAGAATCAAAATAAAAACCACCAAATATATTTGACTTAATAAAAAAAATACTCAATCTCTATCAAAAATTAAAATCGGTTCCTTTAATGTCATAATATCAGTTCCATAATTTTTTAATGTCAAAAAATAGAGGTCAAATAGAAACATAAAAGTTACATAGAAACCTTAGAATTATAATGGAATTAAAAGAGCTTTATTAAATTTTTGACAAATTGTTAGACATTAGTTTAGCGGAAATAAATTTTATTATAAGCCTCGAAGGAATTTAATCTCATTCAGTTTTCAAATATGTCAAGATTGCTGCGACTGTGAGTTTATACAAAACTTGAATAGGCCCCTTTCCCCAAGGAAAAGCCCATTCATTAGCACAAAATTTGGCGTATGAATAAGTGCTTTCGAAATATTAAGAATATATATATATATATATTCTTCTTTTTCATGAAGCAAAATGTCTGTAAAGACTATGACTTTATAACATGATTACATAAATAGAAAATATTTAAAAGTTAAACTACCAGCTACACGATTTACGGATATTTACTTTTTTTAAATCAATATAATGCAATGAAATATCTGCAATTATAAATTTCCGACAACACGCTATACCAATTTTTAGGTGCGTTCGTAATTATATAAATACGTAGCACCTATAGTCGTCGTCTGGTCCGTCCATCTGTCCGTCTGTCCTCATATAATAGCGCAAAATCTACCGAACTGAACGGTTTGAAATTTAATATGGGTGCAATATGTTATCCATCGCCGACCTTTAATTTCTCAACCGTTTGCCGTAGACATATAGTCCCAATTATAAAAACGTTTCAAATAAGGTAAATATTCATGCTGTGGCATTGCTTAAAGTAAAAAATCATTTTTTAAAATTACGAAATCTAACTTTTTATACGTTTCCCCAATCCCTATAGTTATATTTAGTAAACGTTTACACGTATCATAACAGATATAACACAAAAATTTTTACTTCTGTACTACAAAAATTGACACAGTTATTTAATTTCAAAATTTGAGATTTTTCCACATAATTTTGTCTTTTATTGAGGGATCAGTTAAAATATGAATTTTAGTAATTATTGAATTTTAGAATTAAGTAATTTGAGATCGAAATCAGGGTACAATGTCATTTTTACAGCGGAACCACCTTTAGTCGATATCGCCAAATAGGGATCGGGGTATCACCAAATGATGATTTCCTCTAAAAATTTGAGCTAACTTTTAAGAGTCGAACAACATTCAAAATTCGAAGTTGGTAGAATCGACGACCAGAAAATGAAAGATACTCACTAAAAACTAGATAAATGGCAGCGGAATTCAAACGACCAGCCGAGCTATAACGAGCATGAAAATCGGGATTATGCAAATTACAATAGTACCTCAGCGCCACACATTCGGGGTAAAATACGAGCCATCTAGCAGTGGACATGCTAGTCAGCGCTGAGATCGTGATGACAGGCTACACATGCACGCAATATGCCGAAATGATACTTATTTATGGTGAATGTCAAATGAATGCCAGAGCTGCTGCGAGGGTTTATTCAGAACGTTTCCCTAGGGATTGCCATCCAACGCATGAAACTATAACTGATGCATTGAACCGTCTTAGAGAGACCGGCTCTGTTGCACCACGACCCAGAACAAGTAGACGGGTAAGATGTAATGTTCGAGTAACACTGAAGGAGGTGCTGGCATTCGCGCTTTTAAATCCACAACTAAGCACAGCAGAAATAAGCGAGGCATGTGGATAGACGCGTCAGTATGTCATGCATTTGTTATATGCACATGGTGCGCATCTATACCATCCGACACTAGTGCAAGCACGGCGATTTGATCATTGTAATTTCATGCTCAACACTTTAGAGAAAAATCCGTCGTCGTTCTTTTGTGACATTCTGTGGACAGATGAGTCAATGTTTACATGGAGTGAAATTGTGACACCCACATCGCACGCACAGTACGACACCATGTACGCTGGTCAATGAACGTATGGTGCGGTATATGGGGAACTCAAATTGTTGGACCCATCTTTTACGATGGGACCTTAACGGTTGATCGTTACTTGCACCTGCTACAAAACAGGTAAGTAACGGGTATGAAGATCTGCCTCTCCGAATGCATGCCAGATGTGGTTTCAACATGATGGGGCCTCTCCGCATAAAACAACAAACATCTTTGCGTTTCTGGCCACCGAATTCGGTCAACAGATCATTTGAAATGGTGGTCCGGTAAAGTGACCACCGCGTTCACCGTACTTGACTCCCATGGACTTCTACCTCTGGAGTTACATCAAGGTACAGATCTATGTGACTGAGCCTACTTGTCTGGTTAATTTGAAGCAGCGCATCATCCTTGCTTGTCGCACAGTTACACCTGCTATGCTCCAACGTGTCCAGGACTCTGTGCTGCCATGCATTCAATTGTGCATTGCCATCAGTGGGGAGAGAAAACCTTGAGCAGTATCTCTAGGGAATCCCGGCGTTTGATGTATTCATTTTTTTATAGTAAACCGTTTTCTGATATGATAATAAATTGATATTTATTTTTCTGTTTAATTTCAATATTTCATTTTCCGCTTTGTATATGACCCTAAAAGTCAGCTCAAATTTTAGATGAAATAATCCTCTTTGGTGATACCGGCTAAATGTGGTTTCACCGTAAAAATGGCATTGCACCCTGATTTCGATCTCAAATAACTTTAATTCATTTTTTAGTGATCCCTCAATGAAAGAGAAAATCATGTGCAAAATCTCAAACTTTTAAATTTAATAACTCTGTAAATTTTTGTGGTACAGATCCCAAACTTTTGTGTTATATCTGTTATGATATCTGCAAACTTTTACTAAATATAACTATGGGGTTTGGGGGACCGTATAAAAAGTTAGATTTCGTATTTTTTATAAAATTGAATTTTTACTTTAAACAATGCCACAACATAAATATTTAGTTCATTTTAAACGTTTTTCTAATTGGAGCTATATGTCTATAACCAAGGGTTGAGAAATTAAAGGTCGGCGATATATAACATATTGCACCCTGTATATAATTGTTGCATAATTTTGTCGAGTCATTTCAAATGTCATGAAAATCGAATCAAAACTTAAAAAGATTTTAATAAAAGTTTTCTTCATTGTATTAATTCCTACCAGAGGGCCCGTGCGAAGATTTCTCACTGAAATCTAATATTTTTTAGGTACTTCTCTATTATCCCATCAACCACTTTTCATAACAAAAAACTATCGCCAAACTGTTAGATTAAACGCCAAAAATGCAGACCCATTTACTTGATGTCAGAATCATTATGCGTGTTTGTTACGTCATCTAGTGGTTTTACATTCAACATTTGCGTGTATTTTTCATTATGTTTTACTGATTTAGTAGTTATTTTATTAATTAAAATAACAATTGTGTCCTTAAATTCTTATATTTTATTTATTTATTTAATTTTTTTTTTTTTTATTCCAATGGCAACGTTCTCCCGTTTATTTGGCAATAGTTTTTTGTTATGAAAAGTGGTCGACGGGATAATAGAAAGGTATCATTTTTTATCAATATGTAATATTTATTAGATGCAGGTTTAAACTTCTAAAGAAAAAGCAAGGATAAAAATATCTGCAAACAACATTTAGTTGTTAGTCAAGCCAGAATATCATCTAATTTATTCCATCAAAGTTAGACTAAAAACTGATCCAAGATTGCTAAAGGCACGCGCGCGAAAAAAAAATTAACAATCGTATTTTGACTGTATTAGAGGATGACGTCATCCGCTTCGGGAAAACCATGGGACTTAGAAATATAAATCTAAACATTTCAATTTCAATTTCGCTTTTTAATCATAAGTATAAAATAAACCCGTGCGGTGTTTTTTATAATAATTGCTATGAGCATCATATAATGTGGTATTTTATTTTTTTGGCAACAATAATTTCAGGAAAATCTTTCATTTCTTTTATGAAAGCAATGCCGATTTAATTTTTATTTTTCAGCAAATTTTAATCAAAAACATGTTTTAACGAACTGTTAAGTGGGCTATGTCAGAAGCCGATTCTAAAACCTTTCATATGGTATCTCATTCGTTGTTCTGTGTTTCATATTTTCTGAGAAAAAGGGATGTTGACAGGAGAAATAATATATAAGGATCATACGTAATTAATTTAATGGTATCTTATGGTAGGTAATGATTCTATGTTGCTATGGTGATTACATCCTATTTAAGATGGAGTAGTCACCATTAATATTACAAATACTATTTTTTTCGCCAAGGTTAACATTATTCCATATAAATTTTCCTTTTAAAAATATTCCATATGTTTTACCGGCTTATTAAATTAAAACCTATATGATTAAGTAATCATTTTAATCACAAGTTGCTAGAGCATCCCTCCTGCTTGGATGTTCCTGATTATGTAACAAAGCTTTGAGATGCAAAATTCGACTGCTTACATCTGGAATACACAAATTTTCTTAGTAATATTTGAGTGCTACAACTATCCGGCCTATACCTGTGCGTTGATACATGGAAACCCAACCTAAAACAGATTTCGCCAACTGCTTTTTTAAGCTCCAATATATCAATATATCACATATATTGATATATTGGATATGCGTTACGGGCAATATAATTAATCCGGGCATTATTAATAATAACCGGTTGCTATTAATAATGACCGGACATAAAGGCCGGTTTGATTAATAATAACCGGTTATTGTTAATAATGACCGGATTAATCATATTGACCGTAACATATATATATATATATATAAACTTATTGCAAAAATTAACCATTATATATATTTATATATATATCGAATTTATAAATTTAGTTGAGTGTATACAATTTGAAATAAATCGAACACAAATGTTAAATTTCAAATTTCACAACGCGAAAACAAATTCTTTAAAAATACATTTAGAGTACATATATATATATATATCTTTAAACTGCTATTTGAATTCAGCGAATCACATAAAAGCTTAAATATGAAAATAATACCTGTTGTTTTGCGGGTATGATTCTTAAACCATTGCTTTTTATGCATCATATGGATTGCGTTAAAGTAATTTATTTTATAACGGAGAAGCAATTTGATTTTTGGCCTCATATTTTTTTTATTTGTCGTATTTACTAAATATTTTGGATTAAAATCCTTAAATAACAAGTATATTTAACTTATTTTTACCTTTATTTTAAAGTTACTCTCTTCCACGTGAAGGAAAGAACAGGATAATTAGATAAAAATACTGACTATTCTTGAAAATACTAATATACAGGGTATCCCAAGAGTCCTTGTCACATTTTAAAATTCAATAAAAGATCTTGCAATTGGCGTACGAAAGTGCGGTTTGGACAAAAATCCTTCTTATGATATGAAATTTTGTTTAAGAAAATAAAAAGAATAGTTCCAAAAATTTCTCATAGATGGCAATGCTTTTAGAAAGTTATCGAATAAGTAGAATGCGTTTATACATAACAATGGCGAAAGAAGCTCAATGCGTATGCACAGTTTTTGTCCAAACTATAGCAACATACATTCCAGAAGTTAACAATTATTATCACCAAACTAAGGTTTATTGGTTTGTCTCACTCGTCTAATCGAACTCAGGAGGGCGAGTATTGTTAAGTTCTGGAATATGGTTTGCCGTATTTAGGACAAAAACTGTGCATACGCAATATGCGTCTTTTGGCATTGTTATGTATAAAGGCACTCTACCTATTCGATAACTTTCCAGAAGCACCGTCTATAAGAAATTTTTGGAACTGTTTTTTTTTCTTTGCTTAAAAAAAAATTTTAGATCATAAGAAGCGTTTTCATTATAAGAAGCCAAACCGTACCCTCGTACGCCAATTTCTTAAACTTTTATTGAATTTTAAAATATGTCAAGAGCATTTGGGACACCCTGTACATTTTTCAATAGATTTCTTACACAATTGGAACATAATTGTTTTTTACACCATTCTTTGGGTCTAAAAACTGGCTTATGAAGCCTTATCCTTTAAGTATAGAAAACAAGTAAAAAATAAAAACTCTACACATGGTAATGTTTTAAAATATTTAACAAAATATTTAACTGCTCTATAACGGTATTTAAAACATTATGTCAGTTATGTTTTAAAAACAAACGGAAATCTAATCGAAGTTGTACTTTATATTTACCTTTTACATGAACAAATATAACTGTAATGTCAAAAATTGTAGTACTTTATAGTAATTTCAAGATGTTCAAACTTTACAATGATAGCGTGTTTTTTATTGATTTTACAATTTCATTTCTGAACAAACCAAAAGAAAAAATAATTCCGTTTTTTAAAAGTAATCATTTAGGAGAAAACAATAAATTCCGTATATTTTCTATTATAAAAGAAAGGCCTTAGTACTTTGTGGTATTGAAAAAAGTTTGAAAAGTATTATTTTTTAAAGAAAAGTTTTGCTAGCTGGCTTTAAAAAGTGGATACATAAACGAAATAACTTTGAACTGAAGTATTAGTGTTTACAAGATTATATCAGATATTTCACATTTTTCACCTTACTTTTTTTTTGCTTGTTAAGTAAAGTAATAACATTAATTTACTTTGTTAATGGCCTTAACCTTTAAATGTTTTATACCATTAAATTTACCGATAGAAACATTTGATTTCTGGTATAAAAGAAGCTTTCGTAATATATACAGAGTGCGCGTCATGTGTACTTGAGAATTTCTTGTTTGTTGTGTTAGCACAATACCAACGCAATATGAAAAAAAAAAATGGTTGCGTTGATTTATCATTATCCGTATCTATTTCAACCGAGAGTATCAGACCAGATATTTCAACCAAATAACGTTAACTGTAATTGCAATAACCTCAGCTCACATTTCTAAAGGATATAAAATTCCAAAATGGGTTTACAGTATCTGCAAAATATAGCTTACAAAGAAAGATGTTCTACCACAATGAAGTCTTTCTTGTAAAAAAATAAGACACTATAGAAATAATCTCACTGTAAGTCGAATATTTCAAACTCACCACATTTAATAACACATATACAGGGTGATTATAAAAAAAATTATCCCGATATATGAGTCCTTAACTATCACACCGTTCACAGAAACTGACTGAAAGTTTGGTTTTAAGTATTTTGAGGTATGCGCTCAAGAATCGTATAAAAAACAACAGTTAAACTCTAACAGTTACGGTTACTGTGACAAAATTTTGAAAATTTCATATGACAACACCTATTTTTTTTTATTGGAATGTGATCTTCATAGTGAAAAACCTTAAAAAGCGTTGGAACGGTACCTGTAACACGAAAATTGCCGGCGCTAGAGATACTAAGAAGAAAAGTGAAAACAACCAATAAAGGATAGAGAAGCAACAGAAAGTAAAACATTTTATTATTCAGTGCTATCCACCATCTGCCGCATGCAACGTGCCTTCGTGTGTGACGTGGAAAATTTGTGAAACACAATAAAATGTTTTGTTTTCTGTTGATTCTCTGTCCTTATTCGTTGTTTTCACTTTTCTTCTTATTCTGTCTAGCGCCGGCAATTTTCGTGCTACAGGTACCGTTCCAACGCTTTTTATGGTTTTTCACTATGAAGATCACATTCCAATAAAATAAAATAGGTGTTGCCATTTGAAATTTTCAAAATTTTGTCACTGTAACCGTAACTGTTAGATTTTAACTGTTGTTTTTCATACGATTCTTGAGAGCATACCTCAAAATACTTAAAACCAAAATTTCAGTCAGTTTCTGTGAACGGTATGATAGTTAAGGACTCATATATAGGGATGGTTTGTTTATAATCACCCTGTATATATACGTATATTAAGTAATTATTTAGAGCTTTTACGGCTGAAAAACGTTTATAAATATATTTAATATTTATATGTATCTATGTATACATATAACTGTAACATGTATACATAGCTCTAATATTTATACTGTAATATTTATTCTGTTATAATATTTATCTATGTATAAATCTATGTAATTCCTCATATTATGTTACTTTGTTATTTCGCTCTTAAAAGTTTGAGACAGCTGACATTGTATATATTTTTTAATGCCACATAATTAGTCAACTTTTAAGAATATTTTCAAAATTTATAAAAGATAAAATGGGGATCACCCTACTGGGCATTAGGACATCCTACTGGGCACCTGTCTGTGAAAAACATGTGGGATAGTAACTCGGTTGTGTGTTCTCCTTCTGTCTCGATCTCATTACACGTGTACTGAGAAAAATGACATTCTCAAATCTGAGTAAATCGATGTTTTCATTTTGTTCTGAAATTTTGGTTTCAAAATTTTGTTCCCAATACTTTCAATTCTGAAATACCAGAAATACTCAAAATATTGAAACATGGACATACTCAAAACTCAGCACATAGAGATCAGTTCATACTCATTTTTGAAACATGGACATGTTAAAAAATGATTAGAGTTGGTTCAATCTCATTTTTGAAAGATGGAAATACTCAAGAATGAGCACATAGAAGTCAGTTCATACCCATTTTTGAAAAATGGACATACTCAAATAGGAGCACATGATCTTTTATTCTTGAGTGTGTGCATATTTTCAGAAATGAGTATTTACATGTTTGAAACTTAAGTCATTTTGTTTCGGAGCCATTTTGACTATGCGACATTCTCAGATTTGAGTATTTCTTGCTCAGTTTTGAAGATGTCGTTTTTAGAGTGTGTGCGACTTGTACTGCCTACTGATGCAGTTTTCTTTCAATAAATGAATTTAAAACGTCCCCGAGAAACCAGTGATAAAATAAGCAATATTCTACTCAATTACAGGAAAAAACATAAGAAACCTTTCAAATGTTTAATAAAATGATTGAAAAGGGAATTGTTAAAAAAATAACAAAAAAGTGTACCAGTTGTCACAGCGCTTCCTCCCAGTTTTGGATGAGGACCACAGTATAATGGTCAACCTTCTATTTAATACATACCGGGTGTCCTAAAATCGACTGCCTGATTTTAAAATTCAATAACGTCCAAATGGTGACAGATATTTAAGAAATTCTTGCAGGTGAGTAATGAATGATATGAGGAGTTCTTTTATTACTGGAACTCCTGATTTTAGTTCGAATTACCAGCCATAGATGGTGCTGCGAGCAACAGGCGTGCAATCGAGGCAAAAGCTAAGATCACCCAGCATTGATGCGAAGGAAGGCGGTTAAATACATGGAGTGGGTCTCATTCGTTAATACAATCTTGATCTTAGGGCCCGATTCTGTATGAGGTTTTATTGGTATTGAGACCCACTCCATGTATTTAGCTTCCTTTCTTCGCTTCAATGTTCGGTGATTGATTTTTCTGCCTCAATTGGAGGTATCGTGCTCGCAGCGCCATCTATTGCTGGAAATTTGGACTAAAATCAGGAATCGCAGTAAAAAAACCTCCTGACATCATATATCATTCTCCTGCAAGAATATTTTTAATATCTGTCACCGTTTGGAAGTTATAGAATTTTAAAATCAGTCAGTTCATTTCAGGACACCTGGTAGATGAAAACATTGAATGCGTCAAAGTAAATATCCTTGAAGAATGGATGTCAAGCAATCCTTAAAATTACGTATCATTTAGTTGATCGCACTGAAATATTCACTATTTTGAACACGCATCTGTTTGCCCAAATAAAATTTCAAAAGTGTAACGAAAGTTGTCACTTTAACGAAACAAAGATGGGATTTATAGCTGCAGAAATATTTTGGCATAGTAGCAAATATTCAATACATAATTGAATACATAATTGAATACATAATTGAATACATAATTGAATACATAATTGAATACATAAATTTACATAAACTGAAGTATGTATTTTATTTATATAAAAAATACCTATTTTAAAGTTCATTCAACTATTTAGACGATGCATAGTCTAAAACAAAATAAAAACTGTTAGTCAGGAATTGGCTCAGAAATGTTTGCATAATTAAAAATAAACTTATCATACGTTTGAATGTTACTGGCTACAATTTTGCAGCTAGTAAACCGTTTTTGAGAAAATTATTTATTTTGAAAAAAATGAATCAATCAACCAATCTTCCAATATTCAAAACCTCATAAACTAATTGATCAATTTTAAGAATGCCGTGCGGCAGGAGGTTAGATAGAATAATTATGATAGATAATGAAATAATTACGATAGCCTTGTTTTTTATAAAATTTAATGTAAAATATTTAATACAAAGTTAAATAATGAAATATGTTTTAACATTTTAAATCAATTCGTTACGTTAAAAGCTCAGTTTACGAATATTGTTTTATTATTTTTTTTAAATTTTTGAAATTGTCCCATGGTGTTTCAAAATCAATTTAACTTGAATCTCCATAACATCAGTTATACAAATAATAAGTTGATCTTTAAATATAATCAATAAATAAAGTTTTCAAGATTTACTGTCGGAATTGCATTTTATATATTTAAAAATTTTATTCACATTTCAAAACAATGGGAAATATGTAAATAAATAAAAAAAATCTTTGTAAAATATATTTTTATTTCACTGATAAGTTTCTTTTTTTTTCCAAAGAACAACGTGCTTTGTAGAAAGAAAAGAGCTAAATAAGATTGCATCACGCAAACCTGATTACGTTATCGTATCTATTTTCTATTTCTTAGCGGAAATGATTCGTTTTACTGCTTTACTGAAATTCTAATTTTTAAGGAATATTTGTCGTTATCTTAATAACTTATGTTTTAGAGGAAATAGACTTATTTATTTGTTTTTCATTTTAGAAAGACTAAAGAAATTTGATTTCGATATGATGCAAATAAATGTAATGTGTATCAATAAGAAAACTGCTTTTTATAATAAATAATCTACTTTCATTCAGTTCTTTATATTTAATTTAAAGCTTCTCGTACTTTAATTTTCTTTTGGGCTTAAAATATATTTTATTTTGCACCATTCACTGGTCGTCATTATTTTAATTTTACTATTAATTTAATTAAACGTTTTCAATTATAAACTAACTTTTAAGCCTTTTCTTCTGCAACTTTGAAATTATTTGATATTATTCTTAGTCTATTTGAGGTAACTTTCAATACAAAAAGTAAAAAACTACCAATTGCAGCCATTCGGAGAAAAGCAATTCCGGAAAATTTCTGTATATTTTCACCGATCTTGACCCCCAGACCCCCAAACAAAACCACCCCCCGTTCAAATGTTGATTTATATGTATATATATCTTATAATAAAATTCGAAGGCAAGAAAGTGTCTGTAACGGTTCCGGGAACGTCCACTCTGGTTTGCGAATCGACCATAGTTAAACGCCATGTCAGGCTTAATGAAAAACCTGTGTAACATATCACAGCTAAATGATAATATCCTTTACTTGAAATCATGTCTGTTCAGCATATTTTTCTATAAAACATGTATATCATATACTATTATAATGTTTTAAGTTCTTAATTAAAAATCCAGATTAAAAATCGGAATCCCAACTATAAACAAACGAACATTGTTGCCATTCAGCATCACAAATTCAAATGATTCACAAATGAACGACTCTTTGAAATCTTCAAATCCGACTCTGCTGTAGAAATATTTGTAAAAGCTTATTAAATCTTTTAAATCTTTTAATTTTTTTAAAACTTTCAAAAACTATTTCATATAAAACATGAATATCAACGTTTCTGTAAACACATTTTTTCAGAAATAGCGGTGATTTCTTTCGTAGCGAGGATTTGAGGTAATCTATTCAGTATAGTGGCGCCATCTGCCGGTGGATTTTGAAATTTTTAATAAAATTTGAAATAACTCCACAAATTTCTGAAACTATTATATACTATATTAAATTTCGGAACAGATGCTTTGTTGGTCTGCAGTATAAATTTGGCGATTTTTTTTTCGCGCCAAAATGCCGTTTCCGAAAATGATCGCCAAACTGAAACCGCGCGAAAAACCCGTTTCCAAAATAGAGTCACCACTTTCAAAAGTCAATAAAAACTGCGTTTATTTTTAAGAACTAAAAGAAAAATTAATAATTTAAAAACCTTTATTTCTATGTCTATATGTTTCCCCCCGTTAAAAATCGTAATTTCAACTGAAATTTATAAAAAATTAAGATTTAAACTTAGTTAAAAATTGTAATTTCAACAGAAATTTATAAAAATTAAAGATTTAAACTTTAAAAAATGATCACTAGATTGGAAAGAGAATTTCATTGGTGCTTCAGAATTGCGATCAATTTTAAAAACTCATTTTCAGCACGAAAAAATACAAATAAAAAACAAAATTGTACTTACATTTTGAAGACAATTTCTTGAACTTTCAGGAAAACACAAATAAAAGAGTGCAGGAACAACAACAAAAAAAAAGAACGGAAAATTTAGAATCCAAAGAAAAAAATTAAAAAAAATCTATATACAGGGTGCATGCGTTTACAAAACAATTACAAAAAGAGAATAAAAAATTTAAAAGCCAAAAATAAACATAAAATAGGCAACAAAAAATAAAAAAAGCAGCTAAAAAAAGGGGGGGGGGTAATTAATCAGAATCCGAAAATTCTGAAGAATCAGACGACTATTCCGCAGATCCATTAACCGGCCCTCCCTGAACAATATGCCAGTCCCTCCAATCAGTATCTCGAATAATCTCGAGAAAACGCGTGAAAGGATCCACGTTTTGTGAATCACAAATACATCTAAACATGAAATAAAAAAAAAAGAAATCCAACTTAGAAATTATCCAAAAAAAATTCAAATAACGATGCTGGATGATCGCAAAAGTAGGTCAAAAAGAAATGACAGACGCCGACCCAACGCGGGAAAATGGTACCACTATAATTTCAAGAAACAGGTTTTAGAAATGTGCAAAAGTCAAAAAGTGCACACTGCGCAAGTCCGTTATAAAAATGACACCAAAGGCGCAAAAGATGACTCTCCCCCTTCTCCCTACCCACACAGCCAGAAGAGCGGCTATGATTGCCACTAAATAGGGGTTTGGCAGGGTTCAGAACAGGGTTGCCAGATATGCAAGCTTATCGCCAAAGTTGGCGAGATTTTTTTTCGCGTATATTTTACAGACCAACAATACCTAAATTTCAAACCATTCAATTGGGTAGTTTTTGCGCTGTTATATGTGAACAGATGGACGAACCAGACGACGACTATAGGTGTTACATATTTATATAATTATGAACGCACCTAATAAACCCGTGCAAAGACGTCCACTTTATCTTTTTTGTTCTAATTTTTTTTTCTTTAATAATTGTTGAGCGCGATATACTGCTGTATTTTATTTTTGTGCTAACATTGATTTGAGTAAAACCTTTCATTTCATTTTTGAAAACAATGGAGATTTAATTTTTATGTAACTGCAATTTATAATCAAAAAAGATATTTTAACGAAATGTAAGTATACTTTGTCAGAAGTCAGTTTAAAAAACTTTGGAATGGTACATCATTTATTGTTGTGCGTTTTGTAAAAGTGTAGAAAAAGAGATGTTGACAACAGAAATAATACATACCAGCAGACCCTTGCGAGGATTTAACACTGCACTCTTAATATTTTTTAGCAATAACTAATATTTTTTTGATGTAGGTTTAAACTTCTAAAGAAAAATTAAGGATACAAATATCTGCAAACAACATCAGACAAGCCAAAATATCGTCTCATTTATTCCATGAAAGTTACAGTATAAATTAATCAAATAAATATTAAAGCTTTTAATTATTTTAATTTAGTTTAAAACCTTCAAAAGCTATTTCATATAAAACATGAATATCAACGTTTCTGTAAACACATTTTTTCAGAAATAGCGGTGATTTCTTTCGTAGCGAGGATTTGAGGTGATCTATTCAGTATAGTGGCGCCATATGCCGGTGGATTTTGAAATTTTTCATAAAATTTGAAATAACTCCACAAATTTCTGCAACTATTATATACTATATTAAATTAAAACCATTCAATTGGGTAGGTTTTGCGCTGTTATATGTGAACAGATGGACGAACCAGACGACGACTATAGGTGTTACATATTTATATAATTATGAACGCAGCTAATAAACCAGTGCAAAGACGTCCACTTTATCTTTTTTGTTCTAATTCTTTTTTTTTTCTTTAATAATTGTTGAGCGCGATATACTGCTGTATTTTATTTTTGTGCCAACATTCATTTGAGTAAAACCTTTCAGTATAATAAAATATAACACTTTGTAATAGTATATTACTTTTAAATGCTAAAGGTGTAAAATTAACAACTATAATATAAATTAAAATGACTTTTATTAGTTGTTTTACATGTTTCGACTCTTTCCGAGTCATTTTCAAAAACAAAATCAGAATATTCTAAAGCTGCACGGGCTTTGAAGTTATTATTTTCACGTACTTTTTTAAAAATTACGCACGTTATCTATTATTTTTTACTTGATTGTTTATTTTCATATCTTTGATCATGGAGTAATTCTAGCCACAGTTTCGGTAAATTAAAAGATGCCGCATCGTTACATATTGTATTTTTGCGCGTGAGTATCTCTATGGTTTCTCTTATTATGGATGGATAGTATAGACTGGAGGGAAATATTATTTTACTTTCACTGAAATTTATTTGGATGGTTTCTTCTTGATATAATCTTGCCAGGGCTGTAGTTTTTCTATTGTATTTAATATCAGCTATATGCTCTTTTTTCTGCAATTAAATTTCCTGCTGGTCATGCCTATGTAGTAATTTTTGGATCCGTCTTCTTTAATAAAAGGTATTTCATATACTCCTGAATAATTCTCAAAATTAATTGGATCAATTTTACTGCAAATGATATTCTTTAATTTCTTAGGTGGTTTGGCTTAAGCAGATATTGAAACGTTTAAGGCTGTGTTTTAATTTTTCAAAAAAGCCTGGATAATATTGCACAGTATAAAGTTTGTATTTCTGCGAATCATCTTTCTTTTCTGGTTTCTTATTATTGGTTATATCCATGATTAATTTATTAATATGGTGTACTTTAAAACCATTATTATAAGCAATTTTATGAATATTATCTAATACATTATTCAATTTATTTTCATAAGACGAGCCTTTATAATTTGTACTGAAAATAAATTGAATAATGAATTAGATAATATTCATAAAATTGCTTATAATAATGGTTTTAAAGTACACCATATTAATAAATTAATCATGGATATAACCAATAATAAGAAACCAGAAAAGAAAGATGATTTGCAAACATACAAACTTTATACTCTGCAATATCATCCAAGCTTTTTTGAAAAATTAAAACACAGCCTTACACGTTTCAATATCTGCTTAATAGCCAAACCACCCAAGAAATTAAAGAATATCGTTTGCAGTAAAATTGACCCAATTAATTTTGAGAATTATTCAGGAGTATATGAAATACCTTTTATTAAGGAAGACGGATCCAAAAATTACTACATAGGCATGACCAGCAGGAAATTTAATTGCAGAAAAAAAGTGCATATAGCTGATATTAAATACAATAGAAAAACTACAGCCCTGGCAAGATTATATCAAAAAGAAACCACCCAAATAAATTTCAGTGAAAGTAAAATAATATTTCCCTCCAGTCTATACTATCCATCCATAAAAAGAGAAACCATAGAGATACTCACGCGCAAAAATACAATATGTAACGATGCGGCATCTTTTAATTTACCGAAACTGTGGCTAGAATTACTCCATGATCAAAGATATGAAAATAAACAATCAAGTAAAAAATAATAGATAACGTGCGTAATTTTTGAAAAAGTACGTGAAAATAATAACTTCAAAGCCCGTGCAGCTTTAGAATATTCTCATTTTGTTTTTGAAAATGACTCGGAAAGAGTCGAAACATGTAAAACAACTAATAAAAGTTATTTTAATTTATGTTGTAGTTGTTAATTTTACACCTTTAGCATTTAAAAGTAATATAAAACCTTTCATTTCATTTTTGAAAACAATGCAAATTTAATTTTTAATTAACTGCAATTTATAATCAAAAAATATATTTTAACGAAATGTAAGTTTACTTTGTCAGAAGTCAGTTTAAAAAACTTTGAAATGCTACATCATTTATTGTTGTGCGTTTTGTAAAAGTGTAGAAAAAGAGATGTTGACAACAGAAATAATATATACCAGTAGACCCTTGCGAGGATTTCACACTGCACTCTTAATATTTTTTAGCAATAACTAATATTTTTTTGATGTAGGTTTAAACTTCTAAAGAAAAAGTAAGGATACAAATATCTGCAAACAACATCAGTCAAGCCAAAATATCGTCTCATTTATTGCATGAAAGTTACAGTATAAATTAATCAAAGAAATATTAAAGCTTTTAAAAATTTTAATTTAGTTTAAAACCTTCAAAAGCTATTTCATATAAAACATGAATATCAACGTTTCTGTAAACATGTTTTTTCAGAAATACCGGTGATTTCTTTCGTAGCAAGGATTTGAGGTGATCTATCCAGTATAGTGGCGCTATCTGCCGGTGGATTTTGAAATTTTAATAAAATTTGAAATAACTCGACAAAATTCTGCAACTATTATATATTAAATTACATATTAAATTTAAAACCATTCAATTGGGTAGTTTTTGCGCTGTTATATGCGAACAGATGGACGAACCAGACGACGACTATAGGGGCTACATATTTATATAATTATGAACGCACCTAATAAACCCGTGCAAACACGTCCAATTTATCTTTTTTATTCATTTTTTTTGCAATATATCATTGTTGAGTGCGATATACTGCTGGATTTTATTTATATGGCAACATTTATTTGAGAAAAACCTTTCATTTCATTTTTGAAACTAATCAAAGAGATATTAAAGCTTTAAAATATTTTAATTTTGTTTAAAACCTTCAAAAACTTTTTCATATAAAACATGTATATCAACATTTCTCTAAACTTTTTTTTTCAGAAAGAGCGGTAATTTCTGTCGTAGTGAGGCTTTGAAGTGATCAATCCAGTATATTGACGCCATCTATCGGCTGATTTTAAAATTTTGCTTTCATCGTAAATAAAATGATTATTTATATACGTAATTAAAATATAAGTAATACATAGTGCCGCGTAATTTGCATTTAATTTTGCTTATGTAATCAAACAATGAGTTATGTGGTGAATCAAGCTGTTTAGAAACTCATTGATAACACATTTTTCAAAAACTTCCGCACAAGGTTATTTATTAATATTTAATTTGAACGTCCAATCGTTAAATTATTTCAGAAATTTAATACTAAGTAAAAAAAAAATTCAAAAAAATTATATATCCGCATCATTTTTATTAATAGAAATCATTTGTCATTTTTAAAATGTACTTTTCTACAATACAAATCTTGCAATACTAAAACCTTCCTCCTGTTTGTTTGTATGAAGTATTATGAAAATGAAACGCAGATCAATAATCCGTCATTTTTGACGGGGTTATATACTAGTATATATATATAATCTATGTAATGCCATAATACTCGTACTTTTAAACCGATTTGGATGAAACTAAGTGTGTGTATTAATCTCAACAACATCTAGACCAAATTTGCTGGTCAGCATGGTCCTCCATAATGGCGGCTAGTAAAAGATTTAAAACTAAAAAATATATGTACAAAAAATTCGAAATTTAAATTTATTTTTTGTTTAAGTGTTAAGCCTTGATACAAGGATTCCGGAGCATTTTTTGTTTTACCTCATCTTAAAAAATAGCTGAGATATAGAAGTTTGAAATTCTAGGGTAGCTGACATTTTGAAACAAGACAGCAGACCATATTCTCAGAAATTGATATCAATTTCGTTATGTTTGCAATAGTGTAATATGATTAATATGCGCTGAAAACGATTTTCTACATTAAATCATAATGTAATGGAACGTACATGCGTATGTATATACGTGCTTTTCAGTTTTCCTGAGAATTAATTATAAGTGCTAGACGTACCATGTTCGATAGTAAGCATCTTGTAGTGTATTTCAGTGATGTACACCAATTTCAATATATTTGAAATAGTGTCACATCATTAAAATGCACTATAAAGGATTTTTCCTCGTAGACCATAATGTAACGGCATTCTTTTGAGTGCCCCTGTCAAAAAAGTATAAGTGCTAGACGAACCATATTCGATAGTAAGTATCTTTTAGTGTATTTCAGTGATGTATATCAATTTCAATATATTTGAAACAGTGTCACATCATTAAAATACACTGCAAAGGTTTTTTCCCGTAGACTATAATGTAACGGTATTCTTTTGAGTACCTCTGTAAAAAAAATGTAAGTGCGACACACTTCATTTTCAAAACCAAACATGCTATAGTAAACCTCAATAACATATATGAATTGCATGACTATCCGGATATATTTACACGAGTTAGAGCATGGACGACAGACGGACGGCAGACAGACGGACGGGAGACAGACAAACATAATTCATAGATACTTTTCAACTATGTTGGAAAGTGTTAAAAATGAATAAATAAATAAGTATAATAATAACACTCTACACTGTAAAATGCAAATTTATTTGTTTCATAATATTTTATTAAAGAATGTTTTGCTGAAATAAAGTACATTTTCTTCTATATTATTTGTTTTATTCAGCAATACTCCTCCCTAATTTAATAATATTTTTAAAGTAAGAATTGAGACAATCAGATAACAATGTAATTTATTCAGATATCTAATAATATCGAAAAGTGGCATCTAATGTTTGTTTATATTCTTTTTTATTCGGTATATATTTGTCTTTAAATAACTTAACATTCTTATTTCGTAAAATCTACTTTAGTATTCATAAAAAGTCATTCTTCATTACAGTTAAAAGTAATGTCTATGTTTAAGATCGTAAGAAGATTTCTCTTCTGTAATCGGATAAAAAATTTTTGGGTTTCAATTTATGTTAAAAATGCTTATTTAACTCTGCTTTGATAATTCGAATTTTATTTATTTATTTATTTTGTTGAATAAAGCGTATAATCGTATTACTATTAAAATTACGGCAATTGTTATTTTTCCTCATATCAAAGAAATTTCGATACATTTGTGTTTTGAATTTATTATTATGTTTTGATTTTTTAAAACACGCATTAAAACATTGATTAGTTTATTTAACTTTTGGAATAACTTTTTGTCTAACGTTTAGTACGTGTTTTTTGTTTTCTATCTCTGAATTTTCTAAAAGCTGGTATTATTTATGATGGGTAATGTTTTTTTTTCTAAGTTTTATTTTACGTGGTTTAGAAGAGATATAAAATAAAAAGAGATTCTAGTTTAAGTGAACAAACAATGGCTGTCAAATCCTATGGAAGACAACTAATATCAGCGTTCATTTTACTCGGGAACTTTGGAAGCAATTGAACCACCAATTGGAAGAAGGGAATAAACGCCACTTTTTGACACATTCATTTTTCTACACTTTTACATTCGTTAGACGTAGCACTTAATTGTGAGTTCGAAGTAAAGAACAAAAACCATTCGCTTCGTATAGATTCACGTGGCCATAAAAATAGTTAGTTGGAAGAAGGAAACAAAACCTTCCTTTATTCCCTTCTTCCAACTATCAACTGTACGAGTATAGAAAATAAAAAGTCCATCTCTCAATGAGAATGCGAAGAGAGTGGCGGTTGCAGAAAAAATGATACATCTTAAACGTGCTTTAAAAAGTTTTATAATAAACAGAAAGAAATTTTGGCCTTGTGTCAGGAAATACAAGATGTAGTAGCCATTGTATTTGATTACATGCAAAATCTGCCCATTCCTAAGATCCCAGTTTAAGAGATGTTTTATTTAAGAAAACTATGGCTGTATGTGTTTTGTGTTCACGACTTAAAGATGAACTCAGCTGATTTCTACACTTACCATGAGGGTGAAGCTAAACGGGTCACGGACGAAGTATGCAGTTTATTGTGGAAAACTATACAGAACATGGATCCCTCTGTCAAAGAACTACACGTTTTTAGCGATGCTTGCGGGGGACAAAATAAAAATAACACCCTTATAAGATTCTTTCTCACTCTTGTTGCAATGAATCGTCTTGAGAAAATATATCATTACTTTCCTGTGCGTTCGTTTTTACAATGTGACAGAAATTTCGGGACCGCTAAAAGACTCATTAGGAGAAAGGACAGAATTTATGTTCCAAATGAATATAATAATCTTATTTTGGCAGCAAAAATCAGGGTTTTTTCAGTTAAACTCATTACTTCTAACGACATACTTGATTTTAAAAACTCATGGCAGCGATGTTTCAGGAAAAGCTCTAAGTCATTGGACAAGGCAACAACATTCAAGATTTCGCAAAATAGAAGCTTTGAGTACAGTTCAAGTCATAAAGGTTAATTGACATGTTCCGAATTTATCGATGGTTTCATTAAAGCTACATTTTTGCTCCAAAAACTTTCGACAAACCCGAAAATACCAGAATCTCCGGCATATGTTACTAAAATACCCATAAATGAGAAAAAAATGAACGACATAAAAAAAAAAAAAATCCACTATATTCCTGACGAATTCAAAGATTTTTACTATATTATTCTGACCTGGCCAACTACAAGATCAGAAAGTGAAGAAATAGATGAATAATAGAGTGTCCTTACGTTTTTTCTAATAAATAAATACTTTTTGTCATTATATTGTTTATTATTTCAAATTATTTTGTATATAATCCATATACTTAAAGCTAACCTGCTTTTTAGTTTTTCGTGCAAAAATGCTATTTATACGCATGCGCGAGCATTCAGCTAATCAGCTAGAGGCTTTTACTATCTTCAGACGCGATGTTCCAGCCAATGAGGTGAAGGCTTTTTCCTCTCTCTAGAAGCGTATGTGTTCCATTTGGTTGTTCGGTTGTTGAAACTTTATAGATTTCTTTTATTAAGGTATTTTTTCATTTTACCGTATTTATTTTCTTTTTAAGTCGTATGTATTTTACTACTTTGAATTTTTTATAACTAACCCTTTTTTTGAGAGAGAGAGAGATTTCGTGGCACGAAATTCCGCGAATCGTTTCCGATGTAAACAAACTAATTTTAAACTTTTAATATGTAATTCTGTGTGATATGATTAAATTCAGGTTTTCTCAGCGACGATCACAGTATTTTTACCAAATAATTTTTGTATTAATCAAGCTTTTTTGGTTATTAAGCATAGCTAAACACGAAAGAAAACTTTGTTATTTTAAGATTTTGATGTGAATTATTTGCGTACATTTATAAGACGAGTTTCACTGAATAATTCAAGAAAAAAAAATCTCATCATTATACATATTTAGTTATGCATTATTAATTATTTACTTGGCCTTTACTTTTAATATTTCAAACTTACAGCTGAATGTAACTATTAAAACATTTGAAATACTGTATTCGTAAAATGAAATTTCAGCTTAAACACTCGACAATTACTTTTACTTATGCATTATTAATTATTTACTTGGCCTTTACTTTTAATATTTCAAACTTACAGCTGAATGTAACTATTAAAACATTTGAAATACTGTATTCGTAAAATGAAATTAGTTTAAACACTCGACAATTACTTTTAGTTATGCATTATTAATTATTTACTTGGCCTTTACTTTTAATATTTCAAACTTACAGTTGAATGTAACTATTAAAACATTTGAAATACTGTATTCATAAAATGAAATTTCAGCTTAAACACTCGACAATTACTTTTAGTTATGCATTATTAATTATTTACTTGGCCTTTACTTTTAATATTTCAAACTTACAGCTAAATGTAATTATTAAAACATTTGAAATACTGTATTCGTAAAATGAAATTTCAGCTTAAACACTCGACAATTACTTTTAGGTTAAATTCAGGTTTTCTCAGTGACGATCACAGTATTTTTACCAAATAATTAAAAGTACTACATGCATGCATCTATCTATCTATATTAGAAATTGTGCAGATTTCTGGTCACTGTTTTATTTACATATTTTAAACAAAAATTTCAATTTAATAATGCACTGAAAATTATAATGAATGCTTACAATTAAACACAACAACACAAAACAAAAAATTTCACAAAAACACATTATTTCCCCGATATTTTCCCACAACTAATCAATAAATTTCATGATATTTTATTGCGATTTTAAACCATGAACTTTAGTACTTTTCTGTTATACGGACACTATGCCAAAATGTATGTATGTATGTAAATGTATGTATGTATGTTTGGCGACAATGGTGTACGTATAACGGAAAAGTGCCTGAATTATTATATATATATATATATATATATATATAATATAAACATAATTGGCGACACAGCAAGTTTTCTGGATTTCTCCCTGTCTCTCTAACCACATTGTTAACAAAACAAAAAATTCACGAAAAACACATTATTTCCCCGATATTTTCCCACAACTAATCAATAAATTTCATGATATTTTACTGTGATTTTAAACCATGAACTTTAGTACTTTTCTGTTATACGGATACTATGCCAAAATGTATGTATGTATGTATGTTTGGCGACAATGGTGTCCGTATAACGGAAAAGTGCCTGAATTATTATTTTTATATATATATATATATAATATAAACATAATTGGCGACACAGCAAGTTTTCTGGATGTGAAAGGCGGAGATGAATTTCATTCATTCAATGACCGTTTTAAAAGTTTCAAGTTTGGATTGAGTGCACCTGAACATAAAAACCGATACCTATTTCTATGTTCATGATTGAGTTATTTGGATATCTTTTCGTATAGCACAGAAAATCATTTCTCCCACTTTTGTAATACAGATAAATTCTGGTGTGTTTTTTTTCTTCTTTTTATATCATAAGTACTTTTCTACTTTAAATTTTTTAATTGTCGAGTTTCTAAGCTGAAATTTCATTTTTCGAATGCCAGTATTTCAAATGTTTTAATAATTACATTCAGCTGTAAGTTTGAAATATTTAAAATATTAAAAGTAAAGGTCAAGTAAATAATTAATAATGCATAACTAAATATGTATAATGATCAGAATGACATATTAAAATGTGTACAGAATGACATGAAAATTTAAAAAAACTGAAATTTTGCACTTGCAACTTAATTGTAAATTTCATTGTTTACATTGGAAACGATTTGTGGATTTTAAGAATTTGCTGAACTTCGTGTCACCAAATTACTAAATCTCTCTCTCTCACTCTCCAAAAAAAAAAAAAAAGGGTTAGTTTAAAAAAATTCAAAGTAGCAAAATACATACAACACAAAAAGAAAATAAATACGGTAAAATGAAAAAATTACTTTAATAATAGAAATCCATAAATTTTCAACAACAACATCAAACGAACGTATCTCATCTTTCGTTTGTGATAAGGAACGCTCCTTTGGCCCCCTCCACTCATTGGCTGAATTGTAAAGGGCAAAATTGGGGGACAAAATGACTACAGCATTTCTGAGAAAAGAAAAAATCAGAAAATTCACAGAAAATAATTATTTTTGTTGCAAGTTGGGTTAACTGTCTTTATGGTTCGAGTCGATTTCAGACTGAGTGTAGATTTCTGCAAGTTGGATTTGGGTTAACCCGATTTTTCAAAAGTTAATTCAAGTTCAGTATATTATTTCAGATTAAATCTATACCTATCAGGGCTTGAATTTCAGGGCGGGATTCGCGCGGAAAATTTTGAAATCCCGCCCAAAAAAGATCATGAGCGGGAGCCTCCCGCCCAAAAAATTTCAGCATTTTTGGAGAAATTTGCATTATTTAATTTACCTGCAACCGAACGATAAATTTCGTGATTTTTCCCCGCAACCGATTGACGGACTTAGTGTTTTTTCCACGACTGATCGACGAACTTTGTGGTTTTTTCCGTGACAGATCAACGAACTTTGAGTTTTTTCTGCGACAGATCGACGGACATTGCGTTTTTTAAGCGACTGATCGACGAACCTTGCGTTTTTTGGGGACATATCGACGAACTTTGCGTTTATTCCGCAATCGATCGACGAAATTTTTCTTTCTTCCCTGACTGATCGACGAACTTAGCATTTATTCCGCAATCGATCGACGAAATTTGCTTTTTTCCGCAACTGATCGACGAACTTTGCGTTTTTTCCGCGACAGATCAACGAACGTTGCATTTTTTCTGCGTCTGATCAACGAACTTTGCGTTTTTTCTGCGACAGATAGACGAACATTGCGTTTTTTTAAGCGACTGATCGACGAACATTGCGTTTTTTGGGGACAGATCGACGAACTTTGTGTTTATTCTGCAATCGATCGACGAAATTTGCTTTTTTCCCACGACTGATCAACGAACTTTGCGTTTTTTGGTGACAGATCGACGAACTTAGCGTTTTTTCCGCGACAGATTGATGAACTTTGCATCTTTTCCACGATCGATTGGTGAATCTCAATCAAGTAAAATCTAAAGTCAGAAATTTATTTAACAACCTAATTGTTAAGGGTCCCTAACACATTTAATGGAACTTGAAAAATACACTGCATATATAAAACTTAACTTTCTTCCCTTTTTTATAATAAAAATAAACATTTTACATAATCATTCTCAGTTGACTTAATTTTTTCAATGGTATTTTGTCATGTCTGCATTAATGTAATTCTTTAAATAGCACGTAAAAGAATAGTGGGGTTTAAAGATTTTTTTCTCCCTCCCAAACATTACAACTCCCCTCCATTTAAAAATGTTGGTAGGGAGACTCCCGTCTTTGGAAAAATTGAATTTCAAGCCCTGCCTATAATATGTTTGTGTGTATTGAGGCTTGTATAGATGTTTGTGTGTGTGCTGTTTTTAATACAGACAGTTTCATTTTTCACACGAACCTTTCAAAAAATTCACATTCTTTGCGCAATCCTTTAACAAAATTCGCATTTTTTTTCGTGATTCTTTAATGAAATTCGCATTTTTTTCTGTATCTTTTTTTTGTCGAGATTCATATTTTTTTCAGCTATCCTATGACGTAATTCGTGTTTTTTTTTTCAGCGATAATTTGACGAAATTTGTGTTTTTTCTGCGATTTTTTTTTCACGAAATTTGCGTTATTTTCCACGATTCTTTTATGAAATTTGCGTTTTTCTGTGATCCTTAGACGAAATTTTCTTTTTTCGCAATGCTTTGATAATAATCACATTTTCTCTGCTGCCTTTTGATAATATTCATGAATTTTCAGCAATCCTTCGGTGAAATTCGCGTTTTTGCAGCAATCTTTGAAGAAATTCGCATTTTTCTCGCGATACTTTAACGAAATGTGTGCAACTTTAACGCAATTTTTAGACGAAGTTTGGCAAGAAAGTGCTATCTTTGGGTGAAATTTCCTGTTTTGCGATTCTTTGACAAAATTTGCTCATCTTTTGTGTAAATCGCGTTTTTCTGTGGCCTTTTAACAAAATTCACGTTTTACATGATCCTTTGATGAAATTAGTGTTTTTCCTGTGATCATTTGACGAAATCTAGGATTTTTTTTCCGCGAAGATTGATTATATGTTTTTAGTCTGCAGGTGCCCTAAAAAGTTTGTGACGCCTGTCGCTGCATTGCACGCATTCTGCCACGGTGTATCAAACAAACAAAATTCATCCTAAAGAATTATTGTTTCGTTTCTGGAAATGAACAACCGTCAACTCATTGGCTGAATTATAAAGGGTGAAATGTGTAGGCACTGAGTATCATCTATACTATTAATGTCGGTAAACGTCTGTCTGTGTGTGTGTTGTTGTGTCTGGCGTCTGTAAGCACAAAACTCTGCATGCAGACGACGGACATAAGTGCTTTTGGTATAAAAAAATTCGTAAGTGGAGTTTTTAAAATTCACAACATTTTGCGGGAAAAGAGGGGTGCGAACGAATTTAAAAAATGAGTCCGCATCAATAATTATGGCGGCGGGGGGGAGTATGTTTTGCCTACACGGGGCGGAGACTTTTCTTTGTTGACACCACTCATATGATATATCGTTCGAAAGGCCTGTGACTGCCTTTTAATGTTATGCATCTGTGTGGTCCATCCCCCCCCCCGCCAATTGGGGCACTTTTCTAAATTTTGCACATACCACTCATGTTATATATCGTTAAAAAGGTCTGTGACCGCTTAATCATATTATGCATCTCCGGTGTCCATCCCCCCCCACTTTGCCCCCCCAAGGGGGTACTTGCACAATCCCTTCATGTTACGTATTGTTGGAAAGGTCTTTGACTGCTTATTCATGTTATGCATCTCCGGGGTCCATCCCGCCACTCCCCCCCCCCTTAAGGGGGGCAATTTTCTAAATTTTGTTGACACCCCTCATGTCATATATTGTTGGAAAGGTCTGTGACCGCTTAATGATATTATGCATCTCCAATGTCCATCTCCCCACTTTGCCCCCCCCCTCCCCCAAGGGGGTACTTTTCTAAATTTTGTAGACAACCCTCATGTCATATATCGTTGGAAAGGTCTGTGACTGCTTAATCATATGCATATCTCCAATGTCCATTTCCCCACTTTGCCCCCCCCTCCCCCAAGGGGGTACTTTTCTAAATTTTGCAGACAACCCTCCTGTCATATATCGTTGGAAAGGTCTGTGACTGCTTAATCATATGCATATCTCTGATGTCCATCTCCCCGCTTTGCCCCCCCCAAAGAGGTACTTTTCTAAATTTTGCACACAACCCTCATGTTATATATCGTTGGAAAGGTCTGTGACCACTTAATCATATTATGCATGTTCCGTGTCCATCCCCTACTTTATCCCCCCCCAAGGGGGTACTTTTTAAAATTTTGCTCACACCCCTCATGTTACATATCGTTTGAAACGTCTTTGACTGCTTATTCATGTTATACATCTCCTTGGTCCATCCCGCCATTTCCCCCTCCTCAAGGGGGCACTTACCATTTACTTGCACAACAGCGCTAAATGTGTCAGATGAAAGAAATTCCGCGAGTACATGTGCCAGTGAAACTTAGCCAATTGCTGTTCTTCAACCTAGCTTTAATTCAAAGTGGGGTTTTTATTTATTTGAATTATTCTGCAAAAGTTTCAAACATTTTAAAGCAGCTATGAATTTTATTTTTATGGTACTATCAAGTTTTTTGCCGTCAAATTTTGACGGGTTCCATCTAGTATATGATAAATTGGAAGAAGGGAATAAATCCAACACATTTACCTATACATATATAAATGAATAGTATATATTTCAGCCAGCTCTATTAATAAATAAATCAGAATTTATATTTTCTACATTATCATTGATATCACATGAGCCTATAAGTTGAAAGTAAAAAGTTATAAAGTTTTTTTTAATTATCTCCATTCTTATTTTTTGGATTTATTCCCTTCTTCCAATTGATGGTTCAATTATAGTGAAGATTTTGACATTGTATATATATATATATATATATATATATATATGTCACATTTTCACTTCACAATCACTCCACCATCCGTAAATCAACTCAAGGCCAGGGGTCTCCACCCAGGAAATTTTCAGTCGTACGCCGATCATGATAATTCGTTGGTGCTTATTGAAAAAAATAAATAGGCAGTCAAGTCCACTTCAAATTTTATTAGGATCCCGAGAAACTTTGGTTATGCTTTTAGCTCTCATGATAATTCAATGCCTTAGAACCAAGGAGAAGCTTCGTATCACAAATACCATTCGAAGAAATCAAAGCTGCTAAGGGGTGGCATCTTAGATTACATCGGCAGCTACGGATAATTTATTCCATGATCGCGAGCCACGCGTCGGACTCCCACCTACATTCTGCTCCCAGCAAAATCTCTGCCTTCAAGGCAGGAAACCCGGTGTATATCTCTTCTCTAACGCTCACGAATACAGAGCCGTTAAAACAGTCTTTCGACCAATCAGCACTACGGAACTCAATTTTCTGTGCGCTATGATTTGGAAGAGATCAAGCTGCAGGCTTTTTTTCTAAATTTTATTTTACGTGGTTTAGAAGAGATATAAAATAAAAAGAGATTCTAGTTTAAGTGGACGAACAACAACTATCAAATCCTAATGAAGATAACTGATATCAGCGTTCATTTTACTCGGTAACTTTGGAATCAATTATAGTGAAGAGGTTCAGCATAATTATGCAAATTAATCTTGCAATAAAATACCAGGATACACGATGATTTCTCATTCGCTTTCAGAATGTTATCATTACCCGAATGAGCGTTGTTGGTGAAGTTGTTCTATTTGAACGGATGGTCAGCAACTGTTGCGTTGCGAAAATTTTGCACGGCAAAAGGACTGAAGACAAAGAATGTGGTCTGGAGGTCATGTTGAAGAATTGTTATTGCAAGAATAAATGGATGGAGCGTACTGTTGTCCTGTTTATATATAAAAAAACTAGAATTTATTATTTGCGAAGCAGCATAAATATTGCTATTTTTATTTGTTTTTCTTTCCGAACGATAAACTTATTGCTTAGCTACAGACACAATAATTTAATTCGTTTCAATTATCCCGGAGAAAAGGATACATCGAAATCAAGTTCTTTTTTTCCCATAGAATTTTGCCATGTGTTAAATTTAAGTGTTAGTTTTGTTATGTTTCATCACACTAATAGTGAGATTTTTCAGCTATTCCAAAATATAGTGCTAATAAAAACCTCTGCTGATATATGTGACCCAAGCAAACGAAGCTGTCAAAGAATTACAAAAAAACTTCACATATTGTAGTTTTTTTCTATCCCCTTGAAGAATGTTGTTTCGGAGAAAATTCGAGACCTTACGGTTACGTTACAGTGACAAAATTTCAGAAATTTCCAGTATCAAATGGTACTTGTAGCATGAAAAAAGTCACATATACAGGAATAAGACTTAATAACAATATAACTATTCTGGGTGTTCCATCAATGTTTCACTTCTTTCAAATGCGAATCAACTTAATCTAAATATTTTGAGAAACCCATTCTCGTAACTTACGTTAGTCGTTAAGTGAACTAATCTAAAAATAATTAATTACTTTCTAGGCATAATTAACATTTAATAACATAGGAAAACACATAAAAAAGTATTAGCGCCATTTATCGACGCAACTCGTCTATGGATATACATCTCAACAAAAAATTATTTATTTTCAGTTCAGATCAAAAGAGGAGTTCAAATTGCGCATGCCCTGGCTAAATAGGAGCGTTACGAATTAGCCCGAACATCCCACTCCGCGTTGAGTGGCTGTCCATTATCATAAAATCCAAAGGCTACTCTAGTAATGTAAGACTACTCTAGTAATGTTTCTACGGAACATACCTGTGTATGTGTTGAGATCGATGACGCGAAAAAATCCATCATCACCTTTATAAGTTTTCAAAATTCGAGAAAATTTCCGATCTATAAACTTGTCATTTCCGTTCTTTAACAAGACAAGCTGTTCAACTTTTTCCATTGACTGTGAACTTGCAGTTCATTCAAGTATTCACTGCACCAGTACCGACAAAACTGCATTTTTAATCTTTGAGTCAGTGTCCGCCTAGAAGAAAAGGGGTAAGAATCTAAAACAGCATTATTTTACGAATACTTAAAGGAGGACCTCCAATAAGGATGTGACCAGGTGTTAGTGGCTGTAAATCATAAATATCTGCAGACAAGAGCGTTAACAAACGTGAATTAATAACTTCTTCTATTTGTGTCACGAGTGTCGTCAGTTCTTCAAAATTCAAGACAAAAGATTTAGTTATCTTCAAGAAGATTCGCTTAAGTATTTTGATGTTCAATTCCTCTATTCTAAATAAAAATAACGAACGCTGTCACCGCAGTAAATAAATATGTTTGGTGACCGGATGTCTTAGTCGGGTAATATTAAGAAAACCATTGCATATAAAAATATGAAAATTGGTAGTTTTATGGAGAAATTTTCATTAAACACACTGAAGCCAGACATATTTTAAATCGCATATTTATTTTAAGAGCTTTCTAATGTTGAATTACAGGTACATGGTTAACAAGCGTTCGCAGCGCAGAGTGCAATTTTTTTGTTTTGATTATTTGGCTGATCTATTTCATAGTTAGAAAAATATTTTTTTTTTTTTTTTTTTTTTGTCAAATTGTAAAACAGCACAATCAATAATAACTCCCTTGAATGTAAAAATATATTTACAGGTGATTAATTAAAACAGAAAGAATAAAATTATAACATTTTAAAAGCATGAAATGGGTAAAATTACGTCATAAATAAGGTATCGTAACGTGAATATTAAAAAAAGGCAAATAAAACCTTAAAGTAAAATAATTGTTACACGAGAAACGCATTTAATATGGAAAATTACATCATATATTAAAACGAAAGATTTGAAACGAAATTCTTAGGCAATATTCGTGTGACGTGACAGTTTGAATCACTTGGCGTAAAATTGTCGAGGCTAGCAAGTTTGGTTATATATTTCATCACTTGATGCAGCATAACTACAGAACAGGTAAATGCATGCGTAAAATATTTAGATTTTTTTGGAAGAATTATTCGATAAATAATATTAAAAATTTCGTTTATACTTATTAATTAAAATAAAAATTTTCATTTTAAAAATAACATGAAAAATATGCATGAAAGTGCATTAAAATAGAGAAAATAATTCTTGCATAAACTATACACTTGTTCCTCAAAATATTTAAAATTCTATATAAACATAAGAGTATAATATAATATATAAACATATATACGTATATATAATATATAAACATAAGCGTAAATTTTCAATTGAAGTGCTTTTTATTCCCGAGGTTCTGAATGTGATTTCCATGCAGACGGATTTTTGCAGCTTCGAACCCAAAGGAAGAATATTGTCCACAGCGTTGTTATACAAGAGTCGGAGAGGTAGCGACATTTTTTACTTAGCCATTTTATACAAGCTGATTTTCAAATATGTAATTGATCTTACTTATGAATCCCCAAAAGTTACCGTGACAGCAATGAATGAGGCCATTAGAACCGAAAATTGCCTCAACCAAACGATAAATATGGCAATCCGATTACAGAAGATGGTCACCGTTCATGATAATATTATTCAATATTCCATAACCGGTTAATATTTTTACAACACAGCACATTAGCATGTTTTTAGAGGCAACGGAGACTGAACTGTGATTGACGAGCGTAGCTCGCAGGTGGCGGAGCTCCCTAGTAGGTGAAAAAAATTTTAATTCTTTGATTATTTTTTTTTTCCTATTTGTGATTTTATTGTAATTTTGAAAAAAATAATTTATTCATTAAGAAATACAGAAAGTGTTCACTAAAACTCAATAATTAATCGCTGATTTTTTTTAAATATTTTATAATCATGTCTTGTTTCAAAATGTCAGCCACCCTAGAATTTCAAACTGCTACATCTCTGTCATTATTTAAGATAGAGGCAAAACCAAAAATGTTCGGGAACCCTTGTATTTAGACCTAAAACTTAAGCAAAGAATAAATTGGAATTTCTTTATATATCTACCCTATATATATAAAATCCTAATGAAACGAATTTGTGAAACGATTTTATGAAACGAATTTATGAAACGATTTTATGAAACGACTGATTAAACGACTGATTATGTTCTAGGGCTATTTTTAATTAAATATTAAACGCTTGATGGTGAAATTAATACCAATTGTTCATAAAAATCCGCGGAAGTCAAAACTGGTAATAGAATTTTGAAATTGGAATTAGTTTCCGAGATATTAATTTTTTTCTAATTTTAATGACATTTCTGTAATGATGGCAACTAATTACTCAGTTTTTATGTGACAAAAAAGGGAAAAAAATTGAAAAGGATCCCGATAGGGATTATTGATTTCTTTTTTTTTCGTCATTTTCAAATTGAAATTGAATTTATATTTTATTTCAATCGATAATGAAGACAAGATTGTAATTAAATTATGTTTTTCGGGAAAATTTGAAAAAAAAAATCACATTTCTATCGTCAGGATTCAATCGTCTGTCAGAATTTAATTTAATTTATAAACTGAAAATATTTTGAATAAATTCGTCCAAATGACGTCATTTATGTAAACGCAAAAGAAAGGGGGCGGAGGAATTAATAGTAATTATTATTTATTGATATCATTTTGTTATTTTTTTGTAAAATTTAATTAAACGAATTTATAAAATCACTAATTCGGATATTTAGAACGAATATATAAAATATTAATTGCCCAACTGAACGGAAGGAGAATAAAATATCCTGCTTCATTTTTTCCGCTAAGCTTTTTAAAAAAGCGTCAAAACACCTATAATAGAAAAGCAGCAAAAGTTCATTGGGTTTGTTTTCATAACTTTTCGCAACAAATGTACGTATATTAACGAATCTATCCCTTTTTGAAGCTCGAATTACGCCAAACCTAAAAGCAAAGAATCCTATACTGGAAAAGTACCCGATTTTCTTATGGGCAATATTCAAGTGACATAACATGATGTAAAATTATCGCGGATTGCAAATTTGTTTAAATATCTCATCAATTGATGCCGAATAAATGCAGGCATGTATGCACAAAATATTTAATTAATTTTGTATGATAAATAATTATTAGAAAATTCGTATATACATATTAAGGTGCATGACTACGTACGGTGCAATTTTTTCCAAAAAAGCTATTTAATTATTTTTTGAACTTATTTTTATTAATATTATGACTAGAAACTGGGGAAAAAAGCAAAAAATATTTCATTCATTGGTGAAATTTTGGTAAATGGGGGAATTTGTGGTAAAAGTTAGCGAAATATGGCCCAATACGCAAAACACGCTATAGAAAAATATATTGTATGTATCTTAATGTCCTTTTTACACTTCATACTTATGACTTTGCTGAAGGCAATGAACTAAAATCTAAGAGATATTTTAAATGTTTCAAAATTTATAGCATATCGAACCTTTTTACATGCTGATTTTCATAAAATTCATCAATGTCTTTCCATGAAAACATCCATAAAACAAAAAATATTTATTCTAAAATTAAATCTTTAGTTCATTGCCTTCACAATAGTGTAAATAACAGGCAATTTAAATTTCATAGTGATATTCTAATAACTTTTTGAGAAATAATGATTTGCGTATGGAATTTTCACCAAAAATTACATTTTCCAAAAAATCCATTTAAAGTTTAGATTTATGTTTTACTACAAGAATTTGCACAGTAATATGAATCTAAACTTCACAGTTTTTATGAGCCATACACATTTTTTTAAGAACTGAGCCTTTGTTTATGTCTAGAAGGCCATAATTTTGCTTCGCCCTTCCCAATTAGTACCTTTAAATAATACTTCCGGTCTTTTAAACAGTACTTCCGGTTTGAGTGACAGCTATTGAGTAGTATAAAAACCGCTAGAACTCCGGTTCTATTTATCGTACAGTAAAAATAAAAACCGTTTTGGAAAGGTACAAAGCTGGGCTTTAATAAAATGTAATAAAATCGAAAACCACTTTTTAAACGTAGTCAGATACCTTAATTAAAATAAATAATTTACATATTTAAAATAACATGAAAATATGCATGATGGTGCACTAAAATAGAGAGAAAATTAAAACCTGTTACTGAAAATGTCTATAACATAGTACTTTTCTATACCGTGGTTCTTAATGTTATTCACAAGCAGATGGATTTTTTCTCATCCTTAAACGCAAAGGAAGAATAGAATACAGATCGTTGTTATAAAAGTCCGAGAGGTAGCCACAATTTAAACCTAACCATTTTATACAAGCTGGTTTTCAAGTTGTAATTGATTTTACTTATCAATCCCGAAAACAGTCGTCAGTTGTCGCAACAGCTGTGTATGAGGCCATGATAATCAAAAAATGCCCAATTAAAACGTTAAAAGCATGGCAACCCAATTACAGATTTACCAATATTTTTAAAATAAAGCACGATGTCATGTTTTTAGAGGCCTCGAAGTCTGAGCGGGGGTTGGCGAGCGTAGCTCGCAGGGGGTCGCCCCCCTAGTATATATATATATAATTTTGTTTCAAATCATTTAGTGGCCACTATTTTGAAAAAAATTGACCAATGAACTCGGTCGTGATATTGGTGAGCTTCATACACACACTTAGTTACATCAAAATTGATTTATAAATACGAGTGTTATCGTATGACATGGATAATATATATATATATATATATATTAGGGTGGAGCGAAACATTTTTTTTCGTCAAATCAAAATTGGACGGTGTGGGAAAGTTGCTCTATCAGATCCTCATACTGAATATAAAATATCTTTGAAAAATATGAATATTAATTACTGCCCCAAGGTCATTGAAAATTGAAAAAAATTGTAAAAGTTGTGCATTTTTCCATTTTTTTGTCAAACATATAAAATGCACACATATTATTAATATTAAATTAATTTTAAAGTATCCTTCTTAAATTATTATTATTATACACTTATAGTGAAACTGTGTAATATTTATATCAAATCCAAGTGTCTTATACTGCCCCACTGACTTCAATATTTTGAAAAATTTATAAAAATTGGGTAATTGTAAAGCATAATCAAAACATATATTTTATACTTCGTAAGAATATATATTTTTAAATTATACTTGAAGATGAAGAATAACAAGAAAAAACAATTTATTATTACAATTTACAAGCATTATAAGCTTAATAAAGGAACCAGGTTCTATGTATTTGGGGCACCTTTCGTTACAATCTGGAAAGGCTTTAATTTTAAGTGAAGAAATACAAAAAAAAAATTAACTACAAAAAATATTTACACCAGTAAGCTTGTTGCAATTGGCTGTGACGGAACTACAGTTAACACGGGTTACAAAGAAGGTGTCATGCGATTTCTAGAAGAAAAAGAAGAAAAACCACTTCAATGGCTTATTTTCCAAATACATGCCAATGAGCTTATCGTAGGCCATTTGATCTAGCATCTTGACGGTACAACAAATGGGCCTCAAAGTTTTACAGGATCTATTGGCGAACCTCTAAAAGATTGTGAACTTCTTCCTCTTGTACATTATAAGAGAATAAGCTGTGCTTTGCTAGAATTACTAATAAAAAGGACTTAAGCACGGATCAACTATCTCTATTTGCTTGAGATATGTGAAGCACTTTCTTCGGTATTGTGTCCCGAAAAATTGTATAAAAAATCCTGGTAAAATTGTGCATTCTAGGGGGCTTACAGTGGCAAATACAATTCTTAGAATATACGTTTCTTCAAGTGAACCGTCTGAAAATTTGTTAATTCTGACAAATTTTATACTAAGAGTTTATTCAACTATATGGTTTCAAACTGAATCTAAGCATTCATGCATTTACGGAGCTAAGCAGTTGCATCAAACAGTTACGTTATCGTGATATTTACCAAAGGAATTACAAACAATAATAGATCCCGTAATTCAACGAAAAGGTTATTTTTGTCATCCGGAAAATATTTTTATTGCCGTGTTGGCTGACGATAGGGACTATGTAAGAGTGTTCGCACTACGTAGAATAATAAAATCTCGAAAGTCAAGAAATTCTTTACGTACTTTCAAGTTACCTGAGATCAATTTTGAAGCCAAAGACTACATCGATTTTATAAATTGGGCTGAAATGACCGAGACAGAACATCCATTAACTAAGTAATTAAATCATAATATTCTTACAAAATGTATCCTAAATCCAAGGTCAATAGATGAAGACATCTTACTTAAGATTAAACTATTCCCTTGTCATAATCAAGCCACTGAAAGATGTGTGAAACTTGTTACGTAGGCTTCTTCAGCTGTTTGTGATCCTTTGAGACGTGATGGGTTCATTAAAACTTGTCTGGAGTCTCTGAAAAAAATGCCAGTTTTTGAAACCAAAAAACAGTATGGACTACTATAAAATGGTAACTTCATTGCTTGCAAATTGTAATAGTCAATTATTTTTACCTTTTTACAATCCATATATTTAAAGCTGTTTGCTAAAAATGTCAAATACTTCCATCGAATTTCGACCGTATACGCATGCGTCAAAAAAGGACCGGCCAATGAGGCCGAGGGTCTATTCCTGTCTCCAAACGTATTTGGGATCAAGATCAACTCTTGTTGTTTTGATGGCTTTTTCTGCGTTGCGTTAAACCTAGGAAGATATTTATATAAAAAACTGTGGAGTGTTTAGAAGGTATTTATTTTATTTATTGTTGTATTTATTGTAATTTGAATGAATACTTAGGTATCCATTTCGGATTTACTGTGTAACATGAATTTAGGTTCATTTAACGTTCGCGAAATCAAATCATTTTGTTTATATAGTACAGAAAATAATTCTTCAATCGTAAATAAAAATATCGTAGAACATGTAATACAAAATTGGACCACTTATATTCCGTTTATGATCGGATATGAATCTTATGGTGTTCCGATTGCTAATGAAAACGATTATGTAAATATAATGTCAAAAGACAGTACGCACGGCAGTAATATTTTTATTATTATTTGTTCGAAAAAAGCGAATCTGAGCGTCTGAATATAAATTATAAAATATTATTTCTGTATTTAGCAACTAAATATTTAATAAATATGCAGGAATGTGACTAGCTTTATGTGAATGTATAATATATATAAGTCTGAACTTAACAGAAATATACTATCTCTATTCGATTTAAAAGTTTTGTCATTATATAAGTGTGCTATTTTATTTGTAAAGAGTATGTATGCATTATATTGTTTGTATGTATACAAATCTTTAGAATCTCTTAATATTTGAATAATGTTTACATTATATTTGTTTGTATGTATACAAACAATATATGTATACAAAGAAGTATGTATACAAACAATGTATCATGTAACAATATTAATATTTACATTGTATTGTTTGTATGTATACAAATCTTGAATGTTTTAATTTATTACATTCATTTTTTACCAGTTTGCATGTCCGTTCATGGGCGATTCATATGAAAGTCATAATTTGTCACAAATTGGTGATTTTATTGATTTAGTGCTTTGCCCAAGAATGTGGAAAAAAAACTTTTTGACATCGGGTGAAATAAATGAGGTTATTTCGGTTTTTCTTTTGTATATAAAAAATGTTATATGTAAAAAAATCCTGGCCATTAATCACATTGTTTTTTGTATATTTAAAGACGATTACTTATTCTTTGTAATTATTTTTTTGTTGGGGGTTTTTGAGCAAAATAATATTACTTCATAGCTAGAACCAGTTCCGCTAATCATTAATATTTACTTATTTACTTAATCCTTTGACCGCTGAGCAAATGGGCAAATTTGTAATGTTTTTTCTGTTATTTTTTTCAAATGTCAAAAAAAGATAAATTTTCAAACTTGGTATAAAAATCTTAGGTACTTCTCTATTATCCCATCGTCCACTTTTCATAACAAAATACTATCGCCAAACTGTATGATTAAATGCCAAAAATGCAGTCCCATTTATTGATGTCGGAAGCATTATACGTGTTTGTTATGTCATCAAGTGGTTTTTAATTCAACATTTGCGTGTATTAATGACAACGTTCTCCCGTTTATTTGGCGTTACAGTTTGGCGATAGTTTTTTGTGTTGAAAAGTGGTCGATGAGATAATAGAGAAGTACCAAAACTTAATTACGTATATGAGTAGATTCCTTGACAGTATTAATCATTACTCAATATTTTAAAACTGCATCATATTTGTAGAATTATATTAATTTAAACAATGCTTCTATTGAAGTGTGAAGAAGCACATACTTCTATGAAGAACCATATATTTACATAATCGTTTTCATTAGCAATCGGAACACCATAAGATTCATCCCCGATAAAAAACGGACTATAAGTGGTCCAATTTTGTATTACGTGTTCTACGATATTTTTACGTACATTTGAATAATTATTTTCTGTACTATATAAACAAAATGATAGAGATCTAAAACCACAATTTCCATCGGGATTGATTTCGCGAATGTTAAATGAGCCTAAATTCATTTTTAAACAGTAAATCCGAAATGGACACCTAAGTATTCATACAAATTATAATAAATAAAATAAATACCTTCTGAACACTCCACAGTGAGTTCTATATAAATATCTTCCTAGGTTTAATGCAACGTGCAAGAAAAAAAAAAACAGGAGATGATCCCAAACACGTTTCTAGAGACAGTAATAGACCCTCATTTTAAGGGGCCGGTGTTTTTTTTTTACGCATGCGTATTGGGTCGAATATTGTTGAAAAATGATTTTGAAGAAAAAATCGGTAAATTCACAAAATGGTTTCAGGAAAAACTTCACCAAATGGTTTCAAAATTCTTTGAGTGACAGCGGGAAAAAAAATTTCATTTTACATTCAATCATCGCAATTGGCGAGTGTGACTATTAAGTTTAGCCAGTACTGGATACTACTAGATATAATGATTATGAACCATGATTTTTCTATTATTGGGCGAGATTCATGTTTTTTCAGCAATTCTTTGACGAAATTCGTGTTTTTTCAGCGATCCTTTGAAGAATTTCGCATTTTTCTCGCGATCCTTAACGAAATTCGCATTTTCCAGCGATTCTTTGATAAAATACATTTTATTCCGCAATTTTTAGACGAAATTTAGTAAAAAAGCGTGATCTTTTGGTGAAATTTCCTTTTTTGCGATTCTTTGACAAAATTTGCTTATCTTTCATGATCCTTTTGCATAATTCACGTTATTTCTGTGGTCTTTTAATGAAAGTCATGTTTTCCCATGATCCTTTGATGAAATTAGTGTTTTTTCTCAATCATTTGACGAAATCTGTGATTTTTTCAAAACGCGAAGATTAGTTAGATGTTTTTAGTCTGCAGGTGCCCTAAAAAGTCTGACGCCCGTTGCTGCATCGCACACATTCTTCCATGGGGCATCGAACGAAGGAAATTCATCCTAAAGAATCATTGTTTCATTCCTGACATTTCTAGAAAGAAACAACGTTCAATTTATTGGCTGAATTGTAAAGGGCGAAATGGTGTCTGACATTAGCGGAAATAAAGTGCGCAATTTGTTCATTTATGGAAAAAATTGTGAAATTCGTTAATCGATAAATTGCGAAATTTGTCAATCGATAGAGGAAAAATCACAAAATTCATTAATCGACGGAAAATTCATCAACTGTTTTGAAATTTGTCGAGCGACAGCAGAGAAAAAAATCTTTTTCCATTCAGTCATTGCAATTGGTGAGTGTGACTATTATGTTTGACCAGTGGTGGCAATAAAGTCCATTGCAAAATTTTCAGTATTACTCGCTGTTTGGCAAGTGCTAATTCTGTCCTATACTTCAAAACCCTTTTGATCATCACATCAGTGTGCAGGACAGTTTTTTTAGGTAAACCATTTGATGAATTTTGTGATTTTTCCGTTATCAATTGACCAATTTTGCTGCTATTGATTGTTGACTTTTATAATTTATCAACTATTGATTAGCGAATTTCATGATTTTTTCCATGAACGTTTGACGAATTACGCAAAAAAATTAAGAATATCGTTAAATTGTCTTGGGTAAAAAAAATTTACTATTGTCAAATGCCTTCGAGAAAAAAGTTGCAAGTTGAAACGCCTGTGACCTCTTTTTCATGTTATGCATTTCTGGGAGTCCATCCACCACTCCCCCCAAGTGGGACACTTTTCTAAATTTTGCACACACCCCTCATGTGATACATCGCTGGAAAAGTCTTTGACCGCTTATTCATGTTATGCATCTCCGGGGTCCATCCCGCCACTCCCCCCCCCTAAGGGGGCACTTTTCTAAATTTTGTTGACATCCCTCATGCATATATTGTTGGAAAGGTCTGTGACTGCTTAATCATATTATGCATCTCTGATGTCCATCTCCCCACTTTGCCCCTCCCCCCCCCAAAGGGTACTTTCTAAATTTTGCGCACAACCCTCATGTTATATATCATTGGAAAGGTCTGTGACCACTTAATCATATTGTGCATCTCCGATATGTCCATCTCCCCACTTGCCCCCCCCCCAAGGGGTACTTTCTAAATTTTGCACACAACCCTCATGTTATATATCATTGGAAAGGTCTGTGGCCACTTAATCATATTATGCATCTCCGATGTCCATCTTCCCACTTGCCCCTCCCCCCCCAAGGGGTACTTTCTAAATTTTGCTCACAACCCTCATGTTATATATCATTGGAAAGGTCTGTGACCACTTAATCATATTATGCATCTCCGATGTCCATCTCCCCACTTTGCCCCCCTCCCCCCAAGGGATACTTTCTGAATTTTGTTGACAACCCTCATGTCGTATATTGTTGGAAAGGTCCGTGACTGCTTAATCATATTATGCATCTCCGATGTTCATCTCCACACTTTGCCCCCCCCCAACGTACTTTCTAAATTTTGCACACAACCCTTATGTTATATATCATTGGAAAGGTCTGTGACCACTTAATCATATTATGCATCTCCGATATGTCCATCTCCCCACTTGCCCCCCCCCCAAGAGGTACTTTCTAAATTTTGCTCACAACCCTCATGTTATGTATCATTGGAAAGGTCTGTGACCACTTAATCATATTATGCATCTCCGATGTCCATCTTCCTGCTTGCCCCCCCCCCCCAAGTGGTACTTTCTAAATTTTGCTCACAACCCTCATGTTATATATCATTGGAAAGGTCTGTGACCACTTAATCATATTATGCATCTCCGATGTCCATCTCCCCACTTTGCCCCCCACCCCCCCAAGGGATACTTTCTGAATTTTGTTGACACCCCTAATGTCGTATATTGTTGGAAAGGTCCGTGACTGCTTAATCATATTATGCATCTCCGATGTTCATCTCCCCACTTTGCCCCCCCCCCCAACGTACTTTCTAAATTTTGCACACAACCCTCATGTTATATATCATTGGAAAGGTCTGTGACCACTTAATCATATTATGCATCTTCGATGTCCATCTTCCCACTTGCCCCCCCCAAGGGGTACTTTCTAAATTTTGCTCACAACCCTCATGTTATATATCATTGGAAAGGTCTGTGACCACTTAATCATATTATGCATCCCGATGTCCATCTCCCCAGTTTGCCCCCCCCCCCCCCAAGGGATACTTTCTAAATTTTGTTGACACCCCTCATGTCGTATATTGTTGGAAAGGTCCGTGACTGCTTAATCATATTATGCATCTCCGATGTTCATCTCCCCACTTTGCCCCCCCAACGTACTTTCTAAATTTTATACACAACCCTCATGTTATATATCATTTGAAAGGTCTGTGACCACTTAATCATATTATGCATCTCCAATGTCAATCTGCCCACTTTGCCCCCCCCCACCCCCCAAGGGATACTTTCTAAATTTTGTTGACATCCCTCATGTCACATATTGTTGGAAAGGTCTGTTACTGCTTAATCATATTATGCATCTCCGATGTCCATCTCCCCACTTTTCCCCCACCCCACAAGGGGTACTTTTCTAAATTTTGTTGACACCCCTCATGTCATATTGTTGGAAAGGTCTGTGACTGCTTAATCATATGCATCTTCGTGGTCCATCCCGCCACTCCCCCCCCTTAAGGGGGGGCACTTTTCTAAATTTTGGACACAACCCTCATGTGATATATCGATGGAAAGATCTGTGACCACTTAATCATATTATGCATCTCCAATGCCCATCTCCCCACTTTGCCCCTCCCCCCAAGAGGTACTTTCTAAATTTTGCACACAACCTCATGTGATATATCGATGGAAAGGTCTGTGATTGCTTAATCATATTATGCTCCCCACTATGAAATTTGTCAAGTTAAAGCAACTATAAAATTTAATTTTATGGTACTATCAAGTTGTTTGCCGTCAAATTTTGACGGGTTCCATCTAGTAGTTCTTTAAAAATAATTAGAAATTATATTTTCTTACATAAGTTAAGTAAAAAAATAAAACAATTACAATTACCCAAATTTCATATATTTAAAAAAAAGTACAGTCGTTGAGTTAGTATAATAAAAGTGAATTTGATATAAGTATTACATAATTTTACTATAAATATAAAATAATAATAATAATAATTCGATGATCATCCTTTTAAATTAAATTATTATTAATAGTTTGTATATTTGAGGGAAAAAATGGAAAAATGCACAACTTTTACGTTTTTTCTCAATATTCAATGACCTTGGGGCAGTATTTAATATTAATATTTTTCAAATATATTTTATATTTAGAATGAGGATATGATACAGCAAATTTCCCACAACACCCCATTTTGATTTGGTGAAAAAAAAAGTTTTCATAGGCGAGCGCTTTTACGTTTTTTCTCAATACTCAATGACCTTAGGGCAGTATTTAATATTAATATTTTTCAGAGATATTTTATGAGGATATGATAGAGCAACTTTCCCACACCGTCCCATTTTGATTTGGAGAAAAAAATATTTTTCCATAGGCGAGCGCTCCACCCTAATATATATATATATATATATATACACACACACACATATATATATATATATATATATATATATGGTTTTGGGGTCTAGGGGTCATGATCGGTAAAAATATACCGAAACTTTCTGGAATTGCTTTCCTCCGAACGGCTGCAATAATACATTTTTCAGTTCTGTAATGAAAGCTACCTAAAATCTATTGATTTAAAATAAAATAAAAACATTTCCATAGGACATTTAGATTATGTAATATTGAAATTATATTTGAAATATTCCTGCAATAAAATAAAAATCCTTTTGATGAGACCAGTAGCGAAAAATAAATTTAATGTAGAAAATTTTCAACATATTAGATATTTTTAAAAATTGCCTCCTTCAAAACATTTTATAAAAAAAAACTTCTTAGGACAGAAAAATACATGGCACATGCTTATAACTATGCAAGATTTCATTCCTAAATATATTGAATCATACGTATGTGTACCGCCGCGACGTCTATTTATTTTCTGCCTGAACTTGCTTGTCAATCTATTTCTCATTTTGGGGTTTCTTAAAATTGGATTTTTAAAATTATTGCAAACCGAGGCGCTTTCATTTCTACATTCATATTAGAAAATGTATATTCTGAAATTTTGAAATAAGTGTAGGAAGGATTGAAATAGATTATTCTTGCAAATCTTGAAGTTTGAAATATGTAGATTTTTTATATATATAATTAAAATTCCTGAGACTGCAGAAATGGTATATGTTTCACATATTTTCTTTTCAAGCATATATATATTTTTTAAAACGTACATCCATTTCGAAGATTATATTCATTTTATCCTATTCACTGAGAAAAATGACACTTTCAAATCTTAGTAAATCGATGTTTTCATTTTGTTATGAAACTTTTTGTTTCAAATAGCACGATCCAATGCTTTCAAATCTGAAATACCAGAAATACTCAGAATATTGAAACATGGACATAGTCAAATCAGAGCACATAGAAGTCAGTTCATACTCATTTTTGAAACATGGACATACTCAAAAATGATTAGAATCAGTTCAAACTTATTTTTGAAACACTTAAGTACTCAAAAATGAGCACATAGAAGTGCGTTCATACTCTTTTTTGAAACATGGACATCCTCAAATAGGAGCACATGATGTTTTATCCTTGAGCGTGTGCATGCTTTCAGAAATGAGTCTATACATGTTTCAAACTTGAGTCATTTTGATTCGGAGCCATTTTGATTATGCGACATACTCAGATTTGAGTATTTTTTGCTCAGTTTTGAAAATGTCGTTTTAAGAGTGTAGAAATAATTTTATGTAATAAATAAAAACGAAATTAATAAATTAGCTAATCAGATTATTATTAGCTAATCAAGATTAGCTAATATGATCAGTTATTAGCTAATCAGAATTTATTATTATGTATAAAGGCAAAAGTCTAAACTAATAAGCTAAAATATTTTAAATAATTTTTTTATCGGACGGCGTCCTTACTAATATTTTTCCGCTCATGTGCTTAAATACCTTACAAAATGTAAAATAATTTAAATGCATGTTACTTTATTCTAAAAGATGTGATTCCTAATGATAAATCTTGCAGATTTCGTACTAAGCGTATATCAGTTACTTCATTTTTAAACTCTGGAATCTTAAATGCAATTAATAATTAATTAATAATTATTGATACAAATGACCTTTGATTTCTTTATGACATTTTTTTAACCATTAATGCATAGTTCTTGATATTTCTATTTAGGCATTTACTATATGTGAGTTGAACATCAAATAATGTTTTTTTAATGTTTACTAGTTAAATAAGAACTTATCCTACTATTTTTTTCTTATATTTATAAAGAAATGAATTTTAAATTTTTTGACGCATAATTTTGTATAATTTATAACTAATTTTATAATTGAAAATTAAATTTGTGTTATTTTTCTGGCACTTTTAAAACATAATTATGAAATAACTTAATATATTGTTAAGTGTCATATATGAAATATATTGCTTTCGCTTATTGTTCGTTTGTATATAATCATGTTTTATTATCTGTAAAGTAATATAGTGACTACTTTAACCGGAAGTAAACAGAATTGTATTTAATGGACATTAAATGGTAAACTAGACAAGAAATTTTGATGATGCGTTTTAACAGCGTAAATTTCAGAACATTTTTATTTGTATTGAACAATTGTTTGATATCGCAATAATTTTCGAATAAACTAATCCAATAATACGAATTTTAAAACATTTAAGAAGTTTGTCTTCTAATGGGGCATCTCTTTATAACAACGCCTCTAGCATTTCTAAAAGAAAGAATTCCGCGAGAAAATCAATCTACAAGATTTTGCATGTGTGCTACACCTACTTGATGTTACTCGCTTCCTGAATATATCACACAAAACCACCAAATTGAAGATGCTGTTGTCAGTGTTTTACTCAAAGTTCCAAATATTTTGTATACTGTTACAATCTGGAAATTTAGCGGGACTATTAGTGTTTCGTAAAGTTGCCGAAGATTTCATAAAAAAATCACAAATGAATTCAACTTTGTAGACATGATGAGTATTGACAACTTGGAAAATGGGAGTGTCCATAGCATTGTCTTCATAAAAATGTTGAATCAAAAATAAACCTGACCACACAGAATGTTGAAATGAACAGCGAGGTTCAAGTTAAAGGAATCTTCAATGAGTGGGGCCTTGTAAAAGTAGGGAAAGCATTACAAAAACATCACAGAGCCACATCTGTCTTTAACTACGCCCTACATATACATCGGAGCAGAAGCTTCATTTGGCCGCTGGTGCACTCGACACTTTGCTTTATTTGACAAATAACAAAATATAGATTGTTCTGACCATGCAATACATCCCCATACAGCGTACAAGCGATGTTATACATTGTAGACGTGCAACGTCACATGCTACTGTGTAAAATGACCTATTGCGAGCCATACCCAGCTACAAATGTTTATTGAATGCAATTTTCTTTACAATGTACGGACTGAAACAGGGTGGAGTGGATATTCACTCAGTAACTGCAATGCTTCCTGGCGGAATTAAAATATTTTTTTTTTCTTTGATAATGTGTGAGTGACACATACATTATGTCAATATATGTTATAAATTTTCGGATCACAGTTCGGATGCAATTTTTCAGAGCCAACTGTATTAAACCTTTCCATGCAGACCCGGTTGAAAGTATACTTCGATATACCAATAAATCGGACATTTTCACTCACTGTGTACTATTGGGTATGTGAAACACGATACCACTACGTACTTCACTACAACTTACGTCTCTCCACGTCCTTACTCTCCACGTAGTACAGGCTGAATGACGCCTTTGAAGCGCCATCTGTTTCGGTATAACGAACTCTTTGAGCTTTCGCGTATGTATGACTTTTTTATTCAGGTGAACTTATAATCGTATATGATAAGAAGTAAAAAACTAATTTATTTAAATTAAAACACGTAAAAAGTGCTTGTAAAGCATTAAAAATCATAAATTTTATTTCAAAATGTAAGATACTTTAATGAATTTTAAATACAATTACAAAAATGCATCTCTTTATGGTGATATTTTAATTTTCTTATATTTTTATTTGGAACCAATTTTAATTTTTGAATGATGTAAATGTAAACTTTATTTAATATTTTTAATAAATGTTATAAATGATAAGTGAAAAAATATTTGTAGTCAGAAATTAATTATAAAAGGATTATTCGTTATTTTTTTTTCCTTTTTATTTTCATTTCACAAAAAAATACATTTTAAAGCACCTCTTTAACAACAACAAAAAATGCCCTTCTCCGTTATCTTTGAAAAAAACTTTTAAAAGAATAAATCAAATTGTTACACTAACCATAGTTACATTTTAAAAGTTAAATAGTCTCATGTGGCATATTCAGTTAAAATTTATGCTAATAGCTGCAAAAATAAAATATTATCGTTCAATTATCCTGGTTGTTTTAATGAGTTAGAACACTTAATGATTATGCTTTTAAAAATTTGTAATGTTTAATTTTATTTTTAGTTGATTTTAATTAATTTTCATATTTTTTTTAACGCAAATGTTTTTGACAGTGATTTATATACTTAATTTAAAAAGCAATTACTGCCGAGATTTTTTCGCAATAAATATGTTTTTTTTAATTATTAATAAACATAATACATCTATGTATAGATTATACTTTAAACTTCTTGGTACATCCAGTCTTTTTATTGTTAGCATAATATCGTGACAGATAAATAAATAAATACATAAGTACATATTTACACATGATCTATGTCATGATATATTTATACATATTGATAATTATATATATAAATTCATCATAATATCAGTAGACATTTGAAGTACCGAAAAATATATAAAAAACCTGCTTCAATCTAAAACCATAAAATGGGGCAAACCTTACAAAAGATTAGGAGCTATAAGACAGGAACTAAACGTTACAAAAACCAACTTTGCTGTTGTTTGTATCAATAATTTCATATATAAAAATTAATGATACCTTTTCGTTTCAAATTCTCACAAGACTTCGTAAAAATTAGAAAAATCGATTCAATGAAACATAAATATAATTGCATTTTGGAAGTAAAATATTGTGTTTTAATCTATTCATTATTATATATATATATATATATATATATATATATATTTATAAAATAAAATTTATTATGGTATCTTATTTATTGATATAAAAATATGTCTGAGAGCAATCAGGTGTTTAGAAATCGGTATCTTTACCCATTTAGCAACAAAACACCTGTAAACTTCCACATACACATGTCTAAGCAATTCTAAATTTCTCATGTTACTAAAAGGACACGATCAGGGCCTGAAACTGATGGTGGATTTCCTTAGGATTGAACCGTTGTGTGCTTCATACAAGACGCACTGAATATGCCACATGAGAGTATTAGGTAGCTTTCAATACAAAAAATTATAAAGCTACCTATTGCACCCGTTCGGAGGAAAGCAGTTCCGGCAAATTTCGATATATTTTCACCGATCATGACCCCCAGACCCCAAAACCACCCTCCGTTCAAATGTTGATTTATATATATAGATATATCCATATATATAATTTTTTTTTCTTCTTCTTAATTTGAATTAATAATGTTACTTTTATTAGGACTACAATTTTAATTTGTAAATTGACAGGGCTCTTTGGTATCGGGATTTCAGTGTATGTGGTCAGTTTCTTATGTTTCAATGGTTAAATTTTACTTAAAGTTTTATATATATATATATATATATATCTGATCTATGTCATACAATAACGCTCGTATTTATAAATCAATTTTGATGAAACTAATTGTGTGTATTAAGCTCACCAATGTCTCGACCGAATTCGTTGGCCAGCTTGGTCCGCCATCTTTTCGTTGGCCAGCTTGGTCCGCCATCTTGTTTCAAGATGGCGGCAACTTAAATATTTAAAACTAAAATAAATATATAAAAGTTAAAAATTCAAATTTATTTTTTAATTTAGTGTTAGGCCTTGATACGAGGATTCCAGAGCATTTTTTGGTTTACCTCTATCTTAAAAAATGGCTGAGATAGAGCAGTTTGAAATTCTAAGGTGGCTGACATTTTTAAACAAGACAGCACATTACAAAAATTTTCATTTTAGTAATAATTTTCCCAATCATACGCATAAAACTATATATTCATATCCGTTAGCACCAAATTATCGCCAAACTGGGCGACATTTGGTGAAATATCGCCAAATTTGGCGACCAAAATAAGTCTTCATAACGGAAGCCAATTTGGCTATTGCTCAATAATTTGGCGAATTTCTTATTCAAATTCAGTATTAACGAATCTTTTTTAAACGTTTTCTTTGCATTTTAACTTGCTGTTTTCGTGTAACATTAGCTAAAATTTTAAAACGAAGATATAGGAAAGCTACCTTTTCCTCCCGGTACAGGCTGGAAGGACTTTTTAATATTTAAAACGTAACTATAGTTAGTGTAACAATTTGATTTATTCTTTTAATCTTTGGATGACGTTTCTGAGGACTTACCTAGGAAGTCACAGTACTGGCGTCATCTTATGAGTAATTCCGTACTGATTATAAGTTTTATTTGATATTTTAGTTCATCAAAATATTGTTATTTACTTTTAATTATTTAATTAAAGTATTTTCTGTAAACTTAATTAGAATTTATTTAAAAATTGTAATTAATAAAATTAATTTAATATTTTAACTCACTATTAAAAGAAAAAAAATATTTTTCGTAGTTTTTAAATAATATTTAAATGTAAATTATAATTATCATATATATTATTTCTCCTGTCAACATCCCTTTTTTCTGAAAATACGAAACGCAGAATGACGAATGAGATAGCATATGAAAGGATTTTGAAAACGCTTCTGACACAGCGCACTTAACATTTCGTTAAAACATGTTTTCGATTAAAAATTTCTGATAATTAAAAATTACATCGGCATTGTTTTCCTAAATGAAATGAAAGGTTTTCCTCAAAACATTGTTGCCAAAAAAATAAAATACCACATTATATGATGCTCAGCAATTATTATAAAAAACACCGCACGGGTTTATTTTATATTTATGATTAAAAAGCGAAATTTAAATTGAAATGTTTAGATTTATATTTCTATGTCCCATGTTTTTTCCGAAGCGGATGACGTCATCCTCTAATGCAGTTAAAATACGATTGTTAAATTTTTTTTCCTCGCGCGTGCCTTTAGCAATCTTGGATCAGTTTTTACTCTAACTTTGCTGGAATAAATTAGATGATATTCTGGACTGACTAACAACTAAATGCTGTTTACAGATATTTTTATCCTTGCTTTTTCTTTAGAAGTTTAAACCTGCATCTAATAACTATTACATATTGATAAAAAATGGTACTTCTCTTTTATCCCGTCGACCACTTTTCATAACAAAAAACTATCGCCAAATAAACGGGAGAACGTTGCCATTGGAATATCAAAATAAATAAATAAAATATAAGAATTTATGGACACAATTGTTATTTTAATTAATGAAATAACTAATAAACCAGTAAAACATAATGAAAAATACACGCAAATGTCGAATTAAAAACCACTTGATGATTTAACAAACACGTATAATGCTTCTGACATCAAATAAATGGGATTGCATTTTTGGCGTTTAATCTTACAATTTGGCGATAGTTTTTTTGTTATGAAAAGTGGTCGACAGCATAATAGAGAAGTACCTAAAAAATATTAGATTTCAGTGCGAAATCCTTGCACGGGCCCTCTGGTTCATTATTATTATTATTATTATTTTTAATATCTTACGTAGTTAAATTTTTTATTAATGCTGTGGGGTATAATGCTATAATGTTGTTATAAATCTTATGGGGGAAATATTTTACGATATCTCGTTCGCATTTCAATATTTTTAAATGCTTTTTTTGAATTGGATAGCTGTCAATCTCTATGACCCCAGGCCCTTTTGTACTTTTTCGATTTTGATCACAAGTTTTTTTTTATTAAGATACATTCATTTTCGGTACCGGTTTCGAAAGTGAAAGTATCCTGAATGAAAAAAACTGCAACCAAAATCGAAAAAGTAAACATAACATAGAGATTGACATTCGCTACACATTGTCAATAAAATCAATATCTTTAGGAATTATGTTTTTCGTCAGCTGTTTTCGAATCGTCGAGTTACCTAGATGCGAAACACCCTTCGTTGCACGAGCAGCCGATGTACAACACCAGACTACGAAAAACAGACTACTTCTGGCATACCAGTATGGCAACCATTTTTTCGCCAAATTTGACGATACATCGTCAAGTGTCTCCAAGC